>CM076087.1:72848482-74048482 GCA_038088585.1 Chrysina gloriosa | reverse complement strand
TGTAAGAGAAAGTTTAATTTTTTATGTGAAACATGATATTTGTCTATATGGTAAATATGAAAAACAATATTTTACATTTCCTATAGGCGCGGACATTCTATTATGGTATCCATATACATATTTAAGTGAATATTTACTATTTCTATAATTTATTTTTGTTTTTTAGCTAAAAATTATTCTCATATTCCAATTGCACATTCGACAGTTACAGTATTATCCAATACCTAAAAATTACAAAATATATTTCATGTGGCATAATAATATTTATTCTTGTTCTTAATCTTTTAGCTTTTTACTAGGCGCTGTAAGATTAATAATATCTCATATGTACCAATTTTCTTCCCCTTATTGTCATTCTACTCATTTACGAAACGACTGACGTATGTATCGACGGCTTCGTATTTCTGACAAATTATAATGCAGCACGTATGTTCAATCTATCCTTAAAATTCTCGAAAGAAACTGCTGAATAGTTATTTTCGAAAAATTTGGTTTTATTTCTAATGTAAGTCTTTTGAGTAACTTTACCATTATATTTTATTAACTTCCTATGAAAAGCAACTCATCTTTGACAAATATTTACTGCAAAATTACCTACTTACTTACTGTTAATCTAACTATTGTACGTGTTGTCGGAGTAATATTTTGTGTATACGCTTTACTTAACAAATTATTCTTTTCATGATTACCTAAGTTTCCGCCAATGCTAGTGTGTTGATATTTTAGACCTCACTTAAATAAATATAGTTTGTTATCGATTAAAATACCGTATTGATTGTAACTTGCTAACGTCGAGCTATTTCAGTATATATTTTTTATGGTGGCGGTGCTAGGTAATGATACAGAAATTTCGTACTGGTGCCATTCGGCGACGGTTCCCGCAAGTTCTGCACTACCGGAGCTTCGTGCTTTCATTCCGCCCACAGCGCGCCACATTATTGACTGCTGCAGTCATATCGTGACTGTCTGACGTCACTTGATTGTTACTGCAGATTGTATAGGGTACCCAGTGCGTGTCTTAAATAGTATGCTTTTTGTATAAGTTCAGGGTGGCTTTTTCGGGTGACTTGCGCGCTTTTCGACCACCTAGCATAGAAGCCTCTAGTTCCTCTCTCTTCTCCTCCAAGGTTCTTGTTTGAAAAGGTGTCGTCGCTAGTATTCTAATTTTGGTGATTATTGTGCAATGAAACACCTACCTACGTTATACGGTGTTTTAGAAATATTAGTTCTGGGACATATTTAGATCAATAACAATTGAGAAATGTTAAAATAGGTAGATATTCTTTTTAAAACAGAAGAAGTTGTATAAATTCGTGTTAGATATGTATATGTATATATTTTTAATGCTAAGTGACCACCATTCAAATAGTAAGTCGAACTTACTTCACTTGTATACTATTTCCAATTACATATCGTTGTATTGTTCTCCATTTTAAATATTTATGTGACTAGATGGATGTTCGGGTAGCTTTCTTACATTCATATGTTATCTTTGGAATTATACATTTGCGACATCTATAAACTAGTATTGTTATCATCTTTAAACCATTTTATAATGATTTGTGTTACTTTTTCAATAGTCATACTTTAATTTTTACAGTTTTTAATGATACTCCAGATTTTCACTTTTTGATGTGGCATAAAATGAAACTTATTTGTAATCTTCGTTTGATAACATCAAGTATTTTGAGTACGAAAAATAGATAAGAATCGAACGTTAGCTGTGTTGGTTTCACATATTGTTTGTTTACGGAATACTCGACTGTAGCATCCCTTTTACATCTTCAATAATTCAACTCTTCAACCATTCCTGAGATACTAACTCCTGGATATTGTTATAATTGGTTACAAATCTTTTCGTTTGTTACTTGTAGCAAAATATCTAGGGAATTTTCGTCACTGATCAGTACCCCTAAACCTGCAATTATGCGCCATATGTGTTATATATGCGCGTATGGTTTTAGTAGGTACCCTCAAAACATCAACTATTTACCAACTTTTAAACTCATAGGCGTGTTCATAAATTTCAAATTAGCTATCCAGATGCCTATGTAGGACGCATATATTAACCATATCATAAAATTAATACATAATTGATTGAGTCAACATCTGCGTGGGATTCTCGTACTTTTAGAAAATAGAGATATCTTCGTACTTGGTTTACTAGTTGGTGGAAAGATGACTACATTTGACTCTAAAGAGTTGTTTTTATTTATTTAGTACATATAATTGTCACAAACACCAACTTATTTATAAAACGTATATGTAAATGGAATTGAACAACCTTTTACTTCGTTACTGGGTATATCCAATATACTCATTATAGATAATACCATTTTGCAAAAGAAATATTATCGTTTGCTATGTACGTTTAATAGTTAATGTAAATTACCTACATCTTCCTCACGGGAATCCTTATCTCTTTCAGCCTCGGGCTATATGTGATTTATAT
The DNA here is from genome assembly GCA_038088585.1 of Chrysina gloriosa. Classification (NCBI taxonomy): domain Eukaryota; kingdom Metazoa; phylum Arthropoda; class Insecta; order Coleoptera; family Scarabaeidae; genus Chrysina; species Chrysina gloriosa. The sequence goes on along the minus strand of CM076087.1, from coordinate 74,046,030 downwards.
GTGATTTCCAATTTTGTTTCGTTGTGTTCATTTCTTCTGTCATCTGCCCTCTTGCTTTGATTTGCTTTTTATCCTTCTTCTTCTGTTACTTTTCTTCAATTTTGCCCGCTGTATATTTTTGGTTTCTTTATTATTTGATTTCTTCACTTTAATGTCAATCTTTGTTTCCCTTGTAATTTTCTTAAAAAATTTCATGTCAATAACCGTTATTTTGCTTATTCGTTTCTCCTATATTGTCGTGTGTATTTTAAAAAGGGGATGACTACTAAATTATCGCTTATTTCACATTTCTTGTCTATTTTTCTAAAAATTGTTTCCTATTTTCTTCTCTTTTTCTCATGTCTAAATGCATCCTTCTGTCGTTAAATATACTATATTGCCATTAAAGACCGGAGACTCAGCAAGAAGCAAGCAAAAATGTCCAAACGTTATAAATACATTTATAGCGTAGATGTGGGCTTCGGAGAACGTGATGCCAACTCCACCAATCAAAATAAATGGACACCGAGACCTGAGTGAGATTAGAAGCAACGTGATCGTTTAATAGCATGATCATTAAATAGACGTGACTTCCGAGCAGGTTCTAGATTTCACGTTCAATAGCTAGTGAAGTGGTGAAATGGAAACGAGAACAAGTGATGAAATTCTAATCCCGATTAGGAGAGCCACGAAAATTGTATGATAGGAACCGGCGATGTCCCCGATGTGTTATAAAAGTAGGCAGACTACAACGTTGGGCGCCGTATCCAAAGAGTCTCGATCAATATTTAGTGGTTGCCCACGCACGAGAGATGTTTGTATTGGAATTTCTTGGCCGAACATAAGTAATGAGTCACGTAAGTTATGCGCCGGATTACGGTGGATAGGGAAAAAACAAGAGATCATCATGGTGAACCACGAATCACGCTATATGTGGTAATCCGATCGACGTGTGTGGACCTAATAAATGCCATGGAAGCGTTACTTACCGAAATACATTGTTTCCATTGCAATATCTGGTGGCAGAGGCATGATGGTCTGAACTTTGTCCCCTTGGGTGCCTACAACCTTGAATGGCATAGTCTATCAAGCAATTTAAAAAATCTGCGCCACCTACTTTTTGACAGCAATTCGGTGGTTGCTCATTCCTATTTCAACATGAATGTTCACTAATATTAATTTTAACGCATTATATCGGACCATTTTATAATTTTGCTTATAATCTTTAATACACTAGACTTTATTATATTATTGTAGGTATTTTTAGTTTCCTTCATACTCCAGCATTTTTAGACATTCGCTCCGAAAAAATCCTGATAATTGATTTTTCGATTGGATTATGTCAAAGGGTGCCCCCTTAGTATAAAACCAGGTTTGTGTCATCCGAAACCGCGAGCGTTAGCTGCCATCTTGAAAAGCGTCTTTTGCAAATATCTTGGAAACGGTGAGCTTTATGTTAAAAATTGTTGAGGCTTTCTTATAGAAGATAAAATTTCCTATCTTTTTATTTGAAACTTTTTTCTCTGTTGTTAATATTTTCCGAGATATAGTCGATTAAGGAAACCAAATTTTTGTTTTTGGAAAATATCTCGGGATTATTATCGAGATAAAAAAGATAGAAAATTTGATCTTCTATAAAAAAGGTTCTTACAATTTTTAACGTAAAGCTCACCGTTTCCGAGATATTTGCAAAAAGGCGTTTTTCAAGATGGCGGCTAACGCTCGCGGTTTCGGACGACACAAACTTGGTTTTATACTTAGGGGACACCCTCTGACATAATCCAATCGAAAAATCAATTATCAGGATCTTTTCGGAGCGAACCCGTTTTTGGTGCTAAAATTCCTGGACTATCAGTAGTTCAAGTTATATAATTATCGAAGTTGGAAAAGATGTATGTTTGTATCGGTTTAATATAATAATATAGGCTTGCACTGACAAAATCACTAAAGAAACTGTTCCCGGTATTGGATTGTCATGATGTTTGTAGTATTTTATGATTTAGTAAGTTATGATTTCTATGATATCAAATTTTGATTGGTTTGGTAGGTACATACTAAGCTAAATTAAATACTGTTCTATTTTCTTCAATTTAATTCCATAATCTTGGACACTGCATTCTAGATAAATAATTTATAGAATTATATTCTATATTTTAAATTAATTAATAGGACAGTATTTAATTTTGCTTAGTATGTACCTACTAAACCAATCAAAATTTGATATCATAGAAATCATAACTTACTAAATCATAAAATACTACAAACACCATGACAATTATTACCAAAAGCCTGCTTATTTTTGTCCCAAATATAAAGCAAAATCTTTAAAATCATATATTTATATACACATGCATAATGGTTTCATTAAAACAATAGAAGCACACAAGAATTTAAACAAAAATTAGTCGCGTAAACATACATATGTATATGTATATACATACATATATTGCTCAATATTTGACTTATAGAAACGTCATATAAGGAGAAAATGAAGGATTTTCACAAAAATATCTTTGTGAAGTACGTGAGAAAGCATTTACTAATTTTATTGGGAATGATTTCCGTCGTAGATTTACGTTTAATTTTGGTTAAATCGATCGAACATACTAAATATGCATTGGATGTAAGTCAGACCAATTAACAGTTATACGCGCCACAGTAAAGAGTCTACATCTTTAACGTGGTCTAGAATTATTAGTAGAATAGATTACTTCGCGGAAATATATGTACCTTGAGACTGTAGTTGCTATTTTTTCACGTTTATTTTCACTATTTATTCATACATGCTTCGCATGTTCACACGCCTACTGTGTGATTATATGTTGCTTATTAGAATATTATTTATCTTTCCCGGCAATCTTACATCTCCTACCGGTCCCTGAATATTTCAAGAGCAAAATATCTAAACAAATTCAAATATTTAATCAATGTACCCAATCAATAATAAATTGGTCTAATTTGAAACATTTATTTTTTAAGTTTGTATAGGTACATAGTGTTACTGGAAAGTAAAGAATGTTTGTTACTATTTGAAACAAACTCATAATTCGAAGTAGTTGAAAACATATACCTGTTTCAGGTTTCATAGGAGAGTACTAAATCTTTAATGATGGTGCTGTCTCAAAAATCGGCAAAGGCTTAAAAAGCATTGCATAAAAAATTCGAACCATTATATTTTATATTCGTTTTTTAAATAATATGAGCAAACGAATCGCATTGGGTTCTAATATTTTACATAAGAAGTCCTATGTTTCGATAAAATTTCAGTCAAACAAAGGAATCAATATCACTATTTTAAGAGGTATTATATTTATTTTCAATTGAAAGCAGTGTTTAATTTTTAATTTTTTAAATCAAAATTGTGCTTTTTGCAACATTCCAGTAGTTGTTCTATATTATGTTTTTTTCCTCAAACTTAATATTCTTTTCTTTCTGCTTTTGCTTCTAAAATATGGAACAATATTTCACATACTAACATTATGGCAGTATTATCATAAATTAAATAAGTAAAAGGTTATTTCACAACTTAATTTTAAAAATTGTCCAGACAAAAGTTTATGATTACTGAAGAAGAAAATTTTATCTTGAGTTCTCTATTTATATTTAAAAATATGTTACAGATATGTATATTGTAACATTAATAAGTAATACTGATGTAACTGTAATTCTAGAAATAGAAAGTATCCATTTTGGTGCATGTTTAGGCTGGTTACTATTTAATATTTTATTAATTAATTCGTATAAAACTACTGAAACCCTACATTTGTATACATATGTATATATATGTATCTATATGCCACTTCTGTAACTTTCCAATTTTGCTTCATATAAAACTTGGCACTGGAAGAATTCACAGATTATATTTGAATCGTGATTCTTTTAATGCCATATTTTATGTGAGGTATTTACCCAACTGTTTTAGTTAAGGAATGTGTGTTATGTTTGTACCGAAAATATTAATAAAAGTTGTGCATTAGGTATAAAATGTTTCTCTTAACATTTCATCCTTCAACTATATCTATATTCCAAATCCTTATTAATTTTCGTTTTCATAAATTTTGTTCTAACATTGAGATTCCCTCTCTCTTCCTGAATCTACAGCCAAATTTAAATAAGATGCATTAAAATTTAGTGGTATTTTCTTGGACTTGATACTGGTTGATGCCATATAACGAATAATTAACTACTCCCAAAATATCCGTAATAACTAAGAGATGCAGAAGTTAGAAATCATTCGCGATACACTTGTATAGTTTGAATTTAAAGCACAAGCTATACATGTTTAAGTATACAATAGTTTCATAAGATTACAGAAGAAAAGGCAATAGGTGAGAAATGTGACATTTTGGTAATAATTTTCTATGAACAAGTAGGATATAGTTCTACTGGTTATTGTCGGTAATTTCCATGTATGTTAACAAACTATTATTAGCAAAAATTAGCCAAAATATTTTGATAAATAAAATTTGCTATATGAGGGGCATATCAAACCTTGGTTTTCTATCAACGAGGACAAAAATAAAAAGGGGTTTGTTAGAATTTATATATTTACATGGAATTATCTCTTCTCCTTTTCTTTCACTCTTTTATACCCTCGTCGTGTCGAAGAGAATTAGGAATATCAACTACTGAATCTATGTGGTTTCTAATGCCGAAGGTAAGTTTAATTTATGCTGCTGGAATAATAAAAGGCATGAACTGGTAAGATAGGCTTTGATTTTCAACAGATTGGGTGTAAATATGTATATTTCACTATCCTAAAAATAAATAAAATAAAAAAACAACTTATGTATTTTTCAACGCTTTGTAAAGTAACGAAAAAATAGGAATTCTAACAAAATCGACGTAGAGGGTCCTTATTCTTTAAGAGAGATTTTCCTAATCAATTATTACGTTGTTAAGTTCCATTGTTAGCTCCACAAAGGGACCATACATATTAGTTTTAGCTAAGAGACTAAAAGAAGTTAAAGATAGAAAGTTGTAATCGGACTTAGGCAACCGTGTTTAAATCTACTTTTGTAGAATATTTGTATTATTCAATAAAACCTTTTAAATACCACTAATAATTTTGAACAATATTGATACATAATCTGCCTGCTTCAATGAAACGTCAATAAAGATCCGTTATGATTTGGAGTTTGATAGCTTACAATTTGTGGAGGGCTTAATGGAAAGCATTTGTCTCGAGATATTATAACCAAGTTTCTCTCTGTCATATTTAAACGATATTCAACATTTGTTCGAAAAAGAAAACAATCTTGAATGTGTATAAGAGCAACTGAATAATCTAGAAGAATAAAAAAGAAAATTAGCAGCTGTAATGAAGAAATTGGCTTAGGAAACTGCGAGACTCTAGAAAATATTCTATATCCTCCATTATTTATATTAAATTTGCTTTCTTATTTTAGATTTTTAAATGTATGTCTGATAATTTTATGCACCTGCGATATAATGAAACCAATACTAAAAAGTTAGATACTAGTGATCAAGACAAGTGTTTGGACAACCTCCAAGTGTATATTTTGACAACTAAATGGTAATCCTCGATAGTGCTTAGATATTACATAAGCAGCGATAAAGTTAAGGTATTTTCGGGACAGAAGAAATAAATCGAAGTAACTGGATACCAGAATTGTACTTAGAAATAAAGTTTCAAAACAAACTTAATGTTAGAAGCACTAGTAGGAGAAATTACAGATATTGTTATAAGTTAATGAGTGAAAACCGAATGAAGAAGATGTAGAAATAACAGAAGAGTGTAGGAAATGACAAGAATTTTTTAATAAAACTTTGGGTGTGCCCAAACATGGCCGGTGTTGTATATAGTATTTATTATCACCATCATATAACGACAAGTATTATTTTCAAGAATAGCTTCTTGTCAGTTATTATGGCAATGATGTATGTATATAAATAACAATACCAACTACAACTGAACTGTACTTACATTTACATCTACTCTACATGTTTCGTTCCCAGAAACGATGTTAAAAGTGAAGCATGAACCATACGCTAATACTGTAAATTTGTATTGCGATTTATATTGTTGATTCTACACTGAGAATATGTTACGCGATTCCAGATTACCTATTATTTCAATAACGAACAGCGCGAGTATTCTCTTCATTGTGGTTAATTAACTGCACATTGGCGCTTAAATTAGATTGTAAGCATTGTAATCAACATGATGAGCAACTACGTAGTAATTATGTTTAACTGAATTTTAAGACAGTTCGATGTGAATTTGGACTTAGGAAATCTGTTTCCTAAGAATTCTAAGCAATGATATACATTACCTGCATATGTATGTATATATGGTACATATAGAGTGTGTGTGTCTCAACTTTCCGTAGACATTTTAAAAATAAGCATTATTTTAGGTAATAAAGCGAATGGAAAACAAATTTTAATATTTATAAACATAAAAATTACATACCCAGGCGTAGTCATGAATCACGCATAAAGTGCATCGTATTTTGTTGGCGAATTGTATTTATTGGTGGATTTATGCGATTTTTTAACTTTTGTGTCATTTACTTCGATATTATAACCTAATTGTTTTAAGTGGATTACAAAAATACTTTGTTACCATTTCTAATTAACTTTACTAATTGATTTACTTATGGTTAAGGTGCATGCTGGATATAAGTATATACATATGTATATATTCCGAGAATATTAAATTTGAACGATTGATTGAAATGTGTAGGGCCCACAGAAGCAATGTAGTTGTCTAGAAAGAATTAAAAACTTTTTAGCTGCGATTGTTGGTTTTACTCGATAACGAATGACTGTTACATCTGGCACGTCGTAAACATATCACGATTGCTAGCTGCTACGAATGGTAGACCATGTATATTCTTTTTGAGTTTGATGAATTTATTTTTGATTCATTAGAATTCAAAAGTGTTGCGATCTATCCAATAAATGTAAGTTCAAAATCATCAGGTAAGGTACTCATATTCATATCCATCCAGGTTTTACTCTTATAATACCGACTTTGGAAAACTCCAAATGCACATTTTGTCAACTAAGTTGTCACAATCAAAATGCAAACAAAAAATAGAGTATGTGACTGTTACATCGTTCTTAGAGGTGTACCCTTTACCGTTTCACAACTTACAAGGAGAAGGCAAGGTAATCGGATTTTTGTAATTTTTGATATTTATGGTACGTGTAGTGTGGACCTTAAATAAGAATATTTTGGAGTATTCGGCGCAACGTTCATAAATTACTGAGATAATCGATGTTGAAGTTTCACCCACCAGTTAAATCCACTAGATATAATACGATTGTCAACTGGACTCGTGGCCTAGTCGATAGCGTTTTGGTGCGATACTCACGAGGTTGCTGTTTCGAGTCTTTTCACGGGACATTTCCTTTTCTTCAATTCAAAACGCACCATATGTTTTTTTTCGTTCTTCTTCTCATATCAAACATTATGAAGTATTTCTTTGTTTTATTTGATACAAACCCCTTTTTGAACGTCTGCCAAATTATCTGAAATCCATCAGGTGTATAGCTCGTTAAAAACTGAATATTTAACCAAAATTATTGATGTTTTGGTTTCATATCAATGACAATTGTGTAATCTATTTCATGGTAAGTTACATGTTGCTCCGTCTCTGTCATCTTACAGAGCGTCCTTTTTAAATACCAGTTGATAGACTAGGTGCATAAAATTGACCACGACACAGAATTCTAAATTATGGTGATTTATCATCAAAGTCGAAGAAGTATTCTTGCTTAGTTAAATCTCTTCAAAGGTGATAAAAAATCATAAGAAGAAGATGGTCGTGATTCAATTAATTACATAAATTTGTATCTTGTAATTTTGATTGGTTGAAACACATCAACTAACAGAGATGCAACGGTCAAAATATTTTTTCTAAAATATCAATACTAGTGTCCGTTTTGGATTAGGGGAGAAGCGGGTAGTATGGGCAATTGATCGTTTCTAAGGTTTGGCGCTAGCTAGTAGCACGCTACAGAGCTCCATGAATAGAGATTGTATCTTGACACCATGTGCAAATAGATAGTTGTTGTCATTGTAGCGGGCCGGAAGATATACTTTGTTTTGTTTTTGTTATTCTGTCCAGTGTTACACGACATAACGTTTGAGAGTTGTTGTGTCGAAATAGGTAAAACATTACGTAAGCAAACTGACTTATTACCATAGTATACTACGTCTAGAATATATTATAAGAGTTTTAAAGAGTTGCTTTCGGTAGTTATGGTTCGGTGCCATTTTTTACCCTGCGGCTTTGATCGGGTAGTATGGGCCATACTGACGTCGGGTTGTATGGGCCATGTAATTGACACATGCTTTTATTTCAGTGGACGATGCCTACATTTAAAAAAGAAGCCTGCAGGTAAAGGCCGTGGAGAATGGTCTGTAGAAGACATGAAACTAGCGGTGCAACGTTTTGCAAAATAAAGTATCGGTTCGGGTCTCTGCAGAACAGTATAATGTGCCAAGACGTATGTACATTGCAGAGGAAATAGGAAGTATACAGTCTAAATAAAAGTTAAAATATTTACACAATTTAAATTGAATTTGTATAAAAATTAAACAATTCTGTTAACAAAAATAAGTTTTATTTATCTTCAGCCCTGCTCTTTAATTGTGGCTCATACTACCCGACGCCGAAAATTTTGTCACGATTACAGCTATAAATTTGAAATACCACACACATTTTATGTGATTAATTTTAGTTCTTTTTTCAGTGTGTGTATGAAGTTAATGTTTCACTACTTACTATTACCTAATTTTAGATGATTCTGCCTATCATTGAATATTTTGTGACACTTTTTGCATAAGTGGACCATACTGCCCGCCTCTCCCCTACATAAATAGGAAGGTGCACAAGAGGACTACGTACTTATAACTTAAGAATTTTCTTTTAGTTACTATTTAGGCTGTTGCCTCTATGTTTGTAACAACGCGACGAAGAGTTTAATATTTATTTCAAGTACAAGTTCAAGTACAAGTCGATACACAATTAAAAGAAAAGATGACAGAATATTGTTAAAAATAGTATTTCATTATTTCATATCCATAAGACGTTTATTTCAATTGTTTTCCTGTTTTCTTGTATTTAGCACTATCCCTGCTGCCGTTTTCTTTTAATGAATTTAAGACATGTGTGCTACAACTATGTATGGTTACCGTATCGTATTACCGATTAAGTTCATCCTTATATTTGGTGATTCGAAAATAGTTAAAATAAACACACTAAGAAACTAGTGATCTGAAATAGTTTTAATGTCATAATATTCGATTTAAACCGCTTTCTACGTTAATTTATTTGCTTCCTAAACGGATTTTCAAAGTACGTGACACTAGTTTTCTTATCGTACGATCGCGTTGACCAAACAAAAATGTAAGAAGAAAGTTGAGGAGAAATTGGTGTTGACGACGTACGTTTCACTTCTTTACATTACTGTCTTCAATCTTGACATCAACGAAGGTTGGGCATAAATATCATTGGATGCTATTATTCAGTACAGAATCAGTGTCAAGCTCATTACACCGATTAAATTCTGATAATGAGATATAATTATGTAGTTGCACGGCGACCGCGCAATCCTAAGAAACCAGACTGGTAATCGCGTATCAGGGTATATTTTTAATTTTTTAGTCTCAACGGCTATTAAAAATCACACATTTTATTTAACATACTTATGGTTATTCCTCATTAAAATGAAATTAAACAAAAACAGAAAGAAAAACGGATATATAGTTTTAAGTAAGGACATAATCATTTATGAGGTGAATAGTAAGTAGTTTACTTTGAGAATTAAAACAGAACAAGGTAATTTACTGAAAGTGCTAATACTGCTTCAGTCATGCTTCCACTTGACCTTATTTTTTATTTCAAACAAATAATTGGTAATATGCAGTTATTCTACAATTTATTTCCAAGGCTTTTTCATTTTCAGTTTTTTATATACATACATAGTGATTTCTAATTGATGATATGAGGAATTTCCTGTTGTATCAAATGCTTTTATGTTGATTTGAACTGTAGAATAGTAGTGTCATTCCAAAGGCATATTATTAAAATAAATAAAATATTAGATTCTAGTTAATAATTTAATGGAAAGGAAGCTATATTTGTACTATATATTCAGAGAATGCACCGTGACATTCAATTTCGAATTTGTGCCAACCAATTCAATTTACTTCTACCTCAACTCACATTTATTGTTTAAAGTTAATGTTAAAAACAATATACATCTAATACAGTCACGATACTGTGCCCAGGTATTAATGTGAACAACACGCTGATGAAAACCCGACATTTTTGCATTATGTACTTGATAGTAGGAGCAATGGTGGTAATGCGAACAATATTTGAAATATAAACTTTCAGAGACTAAATGTTCACTTACTTGTATTTTATTTATCATACTTTTCAAATATGTCACTGTAAATGGTAGTTTCAAGAACATTTTTTTGTGTTTACATTATCGGTGCTAAATGTATATATATATATATTTCGTGACCCTTTTATACTTATCTTATATGATAGATCTCTACCACTAATAGGTCAATAAAACAAGGCTGGTTTGAACGATAGTTATATTTTCAGAACGTTTACAAACGTTTTTGAAATACCTTCTTCAGTGAAAATATAACTAGATAAATATATAAACAAACATTTGTTTTTTATTTGGGAACTATCAACAAAATGACTAATGACTAGGATTTCTTGATATAGAGGATGTGTAACCAACTTTTATATATATATAAATTATAAAAACTAAATTAATGTGTAAACATACATGCAAATTAAGTAAAACCTTATATCAAAAAATCTTTGTCGAAACCTTAACAATTCTGTTCAAGGATTTAGTCTAAATCTAAAATAATTAAACAAAATCAAAATAATGTAGTTTATAAAATAAACTGTAAAGACTGTGATGGTTGTTACATCGGTCAGACGAAACAATATTTAAAGAAAAGGTTGTATAGCCATAAGTGTTCTTTAAATAATGATTTCGGTGCAATGACCGCTGTAACAAAGCATTACAAAGATCTTGGGCATTACTTTGATTTTGAAAACACAATTATATTAAAAACAGAGAATAATTATAAAAAAGACTAATATATGAAATGATAAATATACAAAAAGACACTAAAACTATTAATTTCAGAACCGATATTCAAAATTTAAGTAATGTATATAGCAATTTGTTAAAATGACATTTGCATTTCTTAAGAAGGAAACCTTTGGCTAGGTTTTTAAATTTGGGTTTTCCCTAGTCCTTGAACAGAATTGTTAAGGTTTCGACAAAGATTTTTTGATATAAGGTTTTACTTAATTTGCATGTATGTTTACACATTAATTTAGTTTTTATAATTTATATATATATAAAAGTTGGTTACACATCCTCTATATCAAGAAATCCTAGTCATTAGTCATTTTGTTGATAGTTCCCAAATAAAAAACAAATGTTTGTTTATATATTTATCTAGTTATATTTTCACTGAAGAAGGTATTCCGAAAACGTTTGTAAACGTTCTGAAAATATAACTATCGTTCAAACCAGCCTTGTTTTATTGACCTATTAGTGGTAGAGATCTATCATATAAGATTATCGGTACTGAATTTCTTAAATATAGAATTATAAATTATTAGGAATGTTTAAGTTATATAATGTTTTTGTTTACTTCAAAATTAAAAATATGTACAATTTGGTATGGAAGCTGTGAACAAACATTTTAAGGATCTATTCCAATCTGAAAAACTATAATTACAAAAATGTGACAACGAGGAACTTATTAATAGCAGTTTTTTAAAATATCCATTAATTGGTTAGAGCAGTGTAAAATTATGCTTCATATTGCTGTAAATGTCTCGTCCAAAATGCATGTAAAAAGTTCCAATATTTTGTTAACAATAAGTTTATGCTTTTTTAACTGCAGTCTAATAGATAAGGAACCACATGTTGTCAAACAAATGTTGCAATATTAAATAAACTTCTGAAAGTATAGGCTCTAATTGTGTGTATGCATCAAACAATCTGCAGAAGAAATTCGTAAATGTCGTTGTGTGATATTAACGACCACAAAAACGTGCATTTTTGATCTTTATATGAGAAGGCAAGGTTAAATGGATCTAAAAACTATGGCTTATGGATTTCGTTCTTATAAACCATTTTTATGTGTTCTACTATTAGCCCAGCATTGCGCAAATCGGCTTGGATAATGTACTGATAAGAAACGGTGTTCGTGAATGAATTTGAATTGTATTGCCCGACGAATCCTGATTTTCCTGTCTTTTGGGTCCACAATGGTCGTAGGAGGTTGAGGTCATTACGAGGAGAACACTGCTGTACGGTATATAGTCCTTAGATGAAGGAATTTGTTTGTAATAACTAAAGACGAGAAAAGCTCGTGAACGTTGTGAGTGGTATCAATATATATCCCTAGTGCATCCTTGTATCAGAAGACATTTTGTGAATGACAATTCGTGTCTCTAGTCGTGGCTTATCTATATCGGGACTAAATTGATTCTGTCTCTAATAAAATATATATTTCACTTCCTCTCTTGTTAGTTGTAATACCGCGTGTCCTTCCTCCTCCTCCTCCTCCTCCATCATCATTAGTCTCTTCTTCTTTTAGCGTTGCGGTTACCATGAAGTGCTCTAAGTCTGCACATGCACCCCTGTATGTTCTTATACCCATCACCGCTATTGATTGTTTGTCAATTTTCTCTACTTCTTCATAAAATTCATCTTTTTCTTTTTCCTCGATGTTCTCAGTTGGTACGTACATATTAAAAATAACATTTCGAAACGTTCTGCTTTCATTCCAATGGCTGGCTGGCAGGCTATTCCATTGTCTATTGGCCTCAATTTAATTGTCTGATTGTCTATTCTTGTTAACTTCCCTCCTTTTTTATACCACCCATACTGTTACTCTTTCTTTGCTCTGATCCTGCTTTGTTTCCTAATTTCTTGATCGTTCTTAGAGAGGTAATCCTCAATGAATATTTTTTCTCTTGTTTTCATTCTCAATTTACTCTTATTTTGTAAAACTCTAATCTTCTCTGCTTGGCTTGGCAACTGTAGTAAACATGTCATTCCCCCAACCTAACAGCATTAGAGACTCCCATCTTTACATGCAGTTCCTTCTCCAAGTAGTTTCCCATTCTAGTTTTCAGCGTTTGTTGATTTTTGTGCTTACTTTTAATCCATATAGAACAACATTATTTCTCCTCTTCTTATTTTCTACCATATCAAGCCTGCTATCTAAGTTCATCATTGTTTTCTTCATTTCCTTATTTTCTTCCCATGGCATTCTGTAATTCTTAAACTCCTTTTTTAATATTGGTTACCAATTCACTCATCCTATCTCCCATTATTTGTACCATATGCATTATATGCTCTGTAGTATCCTCTACTTTCCATCGGTTTTTTAGTGGTGTCCTGTAAGTTTCTTCCTCACTCATTATTTCTATTACTTGCAATCCAAATGCATAATTCATATAAAGCAAAAGGCCACAGACCAGTCAACCCGTCAAATCTTAGCCTTTTATTTTTCAAATAAATCTATTTCATCCCTCGTAACGATGCCAAAACATCCAAATTTTGAAGCAAAATTGACTTTCTTTGCTCTTTAGGAGGATACACGTTACTAAGTAATAATTTAAAATATCAAATACTCCGCTCTGTTGACCAGTATTTGTAGGTATATATAAAAATACTTACACGGCCTGTCAAGTACACATACTATGTGGCAAAACAAACGAATCACTTTATATTTTTATACCACTTTTTGTAGAGATGTTCATGGTGTTGGGAATAAGAAATCACAAAAGTTTGTACGAAAACAATTAACTTTTTATCGTTTCCTGCAAAAATATCTGTTTTTGTTCTTCTTATCATATTTTGGATCAGTTTACTTCGGTTATTGGACTGTAATGTGTATAGCTGTGAATCAGTGTATTAAAATGCCAAGGCTTTGAGGACAACCAAATTATCGCCACCGAAGTGATTTTGAACGGGGTCATAGTGCTGGACATAAGGCGGTTTTGCATTTCGTGAAGTCGCTAGGGGCATAGTAACACAATTATTCGTAGCTGGGAGATTGGTCTCAAGAAGGTACGCAACATCGTAGAAGAGGCCCTAGATCAGGTATGGGCAATCTCCGGCCCGCGGGCCACATGCGGCCCTCGAGTAAGGTTTGTCCGGCCCGCTACTGAATTCTTTCGTTGCATATTAGCCCTCCGCGGTCGCTCTGGGTCGTTTGTGACCAGAGCGGAATTTGACTTGCGGATTTCCCGAAAACGAAAAAAGCGCGGCATCTGCCCCCACCCCTAAAAAAACTTAGTACAGGTAAGGTCCCACAGTCTTAGTTTGATCATCCTGTGCCGGTTGGTGTTCCAGTTACGAGCGGGTCAGTTTAGAGAACGGACACCAGTGACCCAGTGCGACCGGCGCGATAGCAAAAAGTGCTTTTAGAAGATCGTATTTTTTTCGGTCTAGGACACTTCAGATAGTGTGTGGAGGTATGTAAAACAATGTTTTAGTTTTGTTTTCTTTTACTAAAAAAAAAAATATTTATTTCAAAAATCCAAATTTTTCAAGAATGACGGAGAGAACACCGGCAGAAATGCGTCGAATTCTTCGAGAGCAATCTCGAGATGTAAATTACGAGGAATTATCCGAAGAGGAACCGGATAAAGATGAAGAGTTGGACGAGGTCGACGACGTTCAAGACGCGGACGAAGATACAAGCTTCGATATAGAGGAGGACCAACGTCGATCAGGGCGTCGTCGGTCGGTAGTAAAGGGCAGAAATGATTACAGATGGTATACTATCGCTGCCGAAAGCAGAGGGCGACGGTCACTGAAAGTGTATTTGCCCAAGGCAAATGGTGAGGCCAAAAATGTGAAGACACCGTTAGAAGCCTGGAATCTTCTTTTTCTTCCCAGTTATTGGAAATAGTTGTCAAACATACGAACGAAGAAATCCGTCGAAGAGACCATGGCCGCAATCAAACCCATTGTCAGGAAACAAGTGTCGTCGAAATAAAAGCCTTACTAGGATTATTGTATTTGAGCGGAATGGAGAAGCAAAATCATACCTGCACCGAAGATTTATGGGCGCCACGATTTGGGAGCAATTTATACCGAGCCGTAATGCAGAGACATCGCTTCCATTATTTGTTGGCGTGCCTTCGTTTCGACGACAAAACAACCAGGGGCGAACGACGTGAGGTGCATAAGTTAGCACCAGTCAAGGAAATTTGGGATATATTCATTTCGCATTGCACTCAGTACTACTCTCCATCTACGTCCTGCACGATCGACGAACAGCTCCTAAATTTCCGAGGACGATTTGGTGCTAAGGTTTATATACCCAAGAAACCAGACAAATATGGCATCAAAATAGTATCCATGAACGACGTACAAACGTCATACTTGATAAGCGCGGAGCCCTACGTAGGGCGAGTTACAACTTTGGAAAACGACGAACCTGTTCCAAGCTACTACGTCCGAAAATTGTCGGAACCAATTTAGCACACAGAGCGAAACATAACTTGTGATAATTGGTTCATGTCCCTCCATCTGGTGCGAACGATAAAGAATAAGTACGGGCTGACTTTAGTTGGCACTCTGCGGAAAAATAAACCTGAAATACCACCATCGCTTTCGCGAACCGCGACTGCTGGGACCACTCGCTACGCGTACGCGGAGGGAAACACCTTGCTTTCATATTGCCCTAAAAGAAACAAGGTCGTTCTATTACTTTCAAGTTTACACAAGACAGGACGACTGGACAATGATACTGGAAAACCCGAAATAGTGGCGTTTTACAACCTCACGAAAGGTGGAACTGATACTTTCGACCAGATGTGCCATGCGTACACCACCGCTCGCGTAACTTTGAGGTGGCCTTTAAGGCATTTTTTTGGTATGCTCGATCACGCGGGAATTAATTCCATTATACTATATAATTTACAGGCGTCAAATACGGCATTAAATAGACGTAATTTTTTCAAAGAACTATCATTTGGGTTGATTGAACCACATTTGATATTACGGCTGCAATTGCCAACACTTCGCGCGTCCTTACGCATAATAATTCGCGAAATTCTCGAGGTAGACTCAGAACCCACCGAACGAAGCAGTAAATTACGAAAAAGAAAACGGTGCTCTTTTTGTTCGAACGATAAAAAACATCCTACTGTGCGCGGTGTGAAAAGCCAATTTGCGAGAAGCATCGTTTGTGCATCTGCGGCCCATGTATTGGCGAAATATAATTTTTTCGACTATCATGTAACTTTTCATATAGTAACATTTTTTCCAGTAAAAACCTGATTTTTTATAAAAACAGGAATTCTTTTGTTTTTCGTAGAAATCTTCGATTTTCCTCTCCTTGAAATCGTCCATTTTCAGGTGTCTCAATAATTATACTTTTTTGGCAGAACTGATCATAACCCGGTTTTTCTCAAACGTTAGGATGTCCATGATGAGAATCCATGGTCTTTTTTCCCTATCGCACATCTTTTTATTATTATTGACATTTCAGCCAAAACACTTTTTTCGGACGTTTCCGCTCAGATAGTTACTTACAGGGTAAAAAATAATAAGTGTTGGGCTTTAAATGAACATTGATTCACATTGTGAAAACATTGAGAAGTAGTTAGGAATTTTTTTAGATTTTTTAAAGCATTTCAATGCGTTGAATATAACGCCTTTAGTTTTATTTCGAGATCATTTAAATGCTCAAATATATATTCACGAAGTTTTGGAACCAATCGCTTTACCATATATTCAAACATTAAATAATGTCATATTTCAGTAAGACAATGCCCGGCTCATGTTGCCGCAGCTAAAATAGGCCATAATCAATATCTGCAATTAGCTTGCGCTGTCGTCAGATTTATTACTCATATGACATGTCATGGTATATGACTGGTTGAAGGGTTAGTATGCTTCCTAACCTTCCAATTAAGTTGCAACAGCTGCATAATGTCCTACAATTTGCTGGAAATGAGCTTCCAGGAGTTCATAGATCATCTTTTTTGAACCATGCTCAGGCGAGTAGCAGAATGTATTCGCTCACGTGGAGCGGCAACCCGTTATTATTATTCTCTGTAAAGGTATCATTTATTATTCTCGACATTTGTACAAAATTTGGTTAAAAGATATTTTTACTGGGCGATTCGTTTTCTTTTGTAACGTAGTTTATTAAATTGCACCAAGGACTTACTCAAAGATGTAAATAAATACAGGAAATATATGAATTTTCAGCTACATCACACGTGCTGCTCATAAATACTCAATAACAAACACGGTATTGAATAGGAAAGTCGCAAACGTCTACCAACTACCATGTAGTAATCTTATACAACCTACCACATCTTTATATGAATTTTACTTACTTATTTATTGACAATATCTTGTGCGTTATTGGTTTTTGTCAATATATACGAGGTATGTAAATAAAGTAATAAGACCGATCTTTTCACTTGTTTTATTGCAATAAGATTACAACTCAACATTATCTCCGTCAAAGTAAGTGGCTTGGAAAACCAGACAGCGTTAGTGACGGTTCGTTCACTCTTCACAGCAGTGCTGGAAGTCGGATACTAGATTAGTCTTCAGGTCGTCAAGTGCCAAGTGCCCCAAAGCGACGTCCCCTGATGTTCTTACTTCGCAAAAGACGGTTTACCGAAATTGCGGTGTGAGGAAACAGATTGCCGTGATACAACACCAAGTTCTTTTTGATGTTTGGACTCACACAAGTTTTGCAAAAGTTTCCGTTGCACTGTGTCCAAGTCTGAAGTAACACCTGACCACTCACCATTGCTCAAATCCGTGTCACTCATTGTCAGCATGCACAAGCAAACTCTGCTTCACTAAAAGAATCGCTACGGACAAACAACGTAACTCTAGCGAGTTCCAACTCCCACTGATGACGTATCATATGTTCACCTGTCTCCTGTCCAAGTTCCGCGTCACCAGTGTTCCCTACTACACATTACTTTATTTACCCACCTCGTGTACCATTATTATTATTATTATTATTATCCACGTGTCACAGTTAAGATATTATATTTTCTGATAATGAAATATATGATACTGAAATACACTCTAGTATAGAATTCTCGAAATTCCTGCAATAGTTACGTATGTTTCATTGTCTGTATATTTATGTTGTAAATCTTTATTCGATTACATGTTAATCAATAATTAAACAATCAATCATAGAGTGGAGGTTGGCTTAATTAGCCATTACTAAACAGCCACAGCAAAGTGCGAGTAAACATATAAATCTACTTGGTATTTGGAAATGTCAAATGATAATAGTAACATTGAAAAATAACATATAGGGTTCAATTAAATTTACCCTAAAATACATTACATCTTCCTTCAAATCTTCTAATAGTAATACTTTTAAATATTTCTTCCTTTATCCCTTTAGTTCGCGCACAGCCCTTTCCCGTTTTAAAACTGCATCTGAAATTAGATCATAATCAATCTTTATAGATTTTGTTAGTGAATGAAACAGACTGGCAGCAGTGGTTTCCATCAGTGCATCATATGTGTCGTACATTTTCGCAAGCCTTGTACTGGTGAAAATGACTCCGGTTTATTAATGTTAAGTAGAAAAGTGTTCTGTTATTCACAACATATAACATAAATTTTATAAAATAGTATTCAAAAGAAGCTTAAAATAACTTTAAAAATCACCACAATCTTGCGGGTATATTGCTTGCAATTTTTTTTCTGTCAAAATATTTAATCTTTCAAGAAATATTACAGTAATCAAAAATCTAAATGGGACAGATGCAGTAACTGATGGTATATATATATATATATGGTAATCACGCCAAAAGACATTGGGAATAGGACTGCTATTCAAAGGGTAAAGAAGGAAATTATCTCGATAACTTTAATCATAATCAACATTGTCAAAATCCTTTTAAAGAAATATGGTAAGAAAACTACAATAAGAGGAAAAGAACCAGCGGCCATCAACTACCTCTTACTTCTCCTTGTAATAATAGAGGAAGCAAGCCGAAAGAGCAAATTAGTAAAACTAAAAGATCGATATTTCGGATCTATTTCGTTGTATAATGAATATTTCTTAGAACGCTATAATAAATAAATATCCCTAAATAGTTTAATAGTATATTGAGCGAGTTTCATATTTTGCGATTTCATCGCACGCGTCAACCTTTTCTACGTGACGCAATAACACTTTTTCTATTTTGCGTCAAAATTAAAGGGTAATACCACTGTAACAGTCTCAAAAAGCGCTTTCTTGACAATGTTCTTTTGAACGAAAGAAAACGTGGGATAATAATATTCGAGGAAGTTATTAAGCACATATTTCAGTATTAAGCAAAAAGTTCATCAGCAAAAGTTCATCATCGATAAATATGAAAAAATGGCGACGTCGGAGCCATTCCCTCGAGGCATGTTGAATTTGAGGCGCTCTGCGGCGCACACTATAGCTGGCGCAAATTTAAATCTGGGAAAAAACAAAAAGTTACGTAATCTTGATGGTTATAGCTAATGATATATATACTTAGGCGATTTTAAAAATATAGATTTTTGTGTGATTGACGAATAGTTGAAGACGTTCAATATTTAACAAAAGAAAGGGCAATCATTTGTTAATAAATAATGTTAAAGTAACTTATTGAAAAAAAGAGTATATATATATATATAATATATGTATTTCACTTTGAAATATTATTTTAAAGATATGGTCAAAATTTTGAATGAATAAAAATTGTTAGAGTTATGCTGCGTGCCGTTTTGAGAAATCGTGTTTCGAGAATAACACGTTTAAAGTTTTGAAATGTGTTATAGACATGAAAAAATGAAACATTCGACTGTTTCACACTTTTTATCATTAATCTGCTATGAAATAAATAAAACATTTATTATACAGCAAGAAAGTTCAATCCTGAAGTGAGCGTACGAAAACCCCAGGTGGAGGTAAAGTAAAGAATAAAAGGAAATATTTCAAATAAATCCATTTCCTTTGTGCTTTATGAACGGGGCCATAATGGTAGGATTTCTTGAAGAAAACATAAGATCTATGTAATGTGTTTACATTTAGTCGTAAAATTTTTTTAAACGAGTTGCACCACCGAAAAGTAATTTGCAAATTTTGAGACAAAAAAAGCATAAAAGAAAAAAGGGTTCGGGCAAAAATATGCTCTACAGGACAGCAAAGTTTGCGCCCGGCTGAAAGTAGATACAGTATGTCGGAGTGGAAAAAATCTTACCGACAGTTGGGAATAGAATATAAAGTGGATAAAAATACTATAAAAAGGTATTTGGCATCTATGGATGTGCAACTTAAGGATAGAGAAATCGAGTCAGTTACTATAGAGAAACAAGATAAAGATATCAAATCTAGGTTGCAGGGCTGTCTGAAAAATACTTCGTAATAAACCCTTCACAAATTTGTGTGGTGGATGACGAGAGCAATTTTACTGTGGTAAGTAACGGATGGCAGCCAAAACATTATTTTGAGTCCGGTAGTCACGAAGCACCAGACAAAGTCAAATATATCCAGAAAACCAAGTTCCCCTGAAATGTTTTTGTGATTGGAAATCAGCGAGCGTAATATTGATGAACCGATATTTGACAAGGATGGTTTAGCAGTATCTGCCCAAACTTATGTAGAAAATTTATCGAAGAATATCACTAACATGATTAAATTGTTTTCAACTTGAATTTAGTACCATCACACTACGTCAAGGTAACCTTGCAGGAAAAGCTTGGTATTGAATTGGTACCCAATGAGTACAAGCCCCCAAGCGCCCCACAGCTACGACCTTTTGGGGCTAATTTGAAAAGGAATGTTGTAAGAGATGTACCGCTAAATACGTGGACTGTTTAATTAAAAGATTAAGAAGGAGCTAGAAAAAACGTAAATGAAATTCAGAAGAAACTGCCTCAAAAGATATGAAAAGTATACCGTTATAGTGCAAACATTTTTCGTAAATTTAGTAATATCTATTCTTATTAATTATTTATTAATATAGTATTTTTTACATTTAGTTTTTTCTGCAACACATTTGTCCAGATTTCATTCTCCATACGTTATATCAAAGTCAAATCAAAACGAGATTAAAATTTGAATAAACGGTCAACAGAACTTTGTCAACGAGTTATATTATCGGATGAGTCTAATAAAAAAGAAAGTCAACACATGGCGTCCAAACGACCTGGTACATAACTCTGTGTTTCGTTACCTTCTGGAGTTGTATAGGAGTCAGTGATGCAAGTAATCTTGAGTTTATTGGTGGAGTTATAATAGAATTAAAGATATTAAAATTTAAAGATTCTGCCTTAATGCTGGCTATGCCTCGAATCCATTTCTTTCAATAAGAAAATAACTCGAAGTATTTCTTTATTGTTCAATAATAGCTTTTATATCATATCAGATATAATTCCGATTGAACACTTATCGCTGGTATTGAAAAGGGATGTTAGCTGGTGAAACTGCACAAATAAAAACGTGCCACCATCAAGAACAAAAAGCTGTAGTATCACAATATATACAAGCCTCAATAGATACCAAAAGAGAAAATACCAAATATTAAGTTAGGGAAAACTAATTAATTTTAAAATCAATATCGTTTTATTTTTATTTGGTTATGTTTAACTTGTTTATCAACATTTCAAATATAATTTAAGCCAAGATTTACTCTGAAATGAATGAAGACATGTTAGTGTTGTTACATACATACGGTAATTGTAGTTCGGCATTATAAATATATACATATTGATTTCTTTATATACACAATTTATTTCCTGATTTCAAACTATATTCTGGAATAGAAAGTCAACTGTTCTGCATATTTATTCTCGCAATTATAAGCATAATTTATCCATGAGATTATGAATTAAGCACTTATGTATGTATACATATAGTATATTTAACAAAGCCCGACGTCTTGGCAAATGCTATTTATTGTGCATATATATAATACAAATATCTTATGTAATATTTGATTCGATACCAAGTATGTATTTAGTTTTCATAAATTCGGCAGTTATATTTGTTTTGCAGATTCACTAAAGTTTTGGAATGTTATTGAAATTCCTAATGCGAAATCGTAATACTAAATTATATAATTCTATATTGTAGCACGGAGAAGAGAGTAAATATCTGGAGCATAAAAGCTTCTCATCACACTGTAAGGCGTACAAACCAAGCAAGGAAGATCATTAAAATTCGATGTGAAAGAACCATTACATAACATTTCGCATTGTTCAGTATGTAAAAAGTATACTTCCTAATTCCTTGCACAGTAATAAATTGGTTATTTCTTCAATTCATTAGATGAGAGAATGTTATGAATTGCACATAGAAATAATGTATTACGTAATTAATTGTGTAGTCCTCTTTATATGTAAATCTAATTTGTTGTATAAAATTTGCTGAAAATAAATAACTATAGATCAGAATAGCAACAAAGTCTAATTTTTTGATGCAAATATTGAAGCAATTAATTTATATATTTTACACATAAAATAAATAACACTTGTTTTGTCCATTGGCATTCGATAGATACTAAAAATACTAATTTAATTTTCAGATGAGCCCAATAGAGAGCGTTGTTCCAAACTTGGCTCCGGAACCTACTCAAGCTAGTAATTTGGAAATACGAAATAAGCAAGATCGATCGAGGGAGTTATTTGGCGTTCAACTTGAGGTAATAAGCACAACTCTTTGCAGAAGTGATTCAAGTTATATAACTATCAAGTACCTTAGAAATAACGCCCTTATATGTAGGTGAATTGATTTTTTGAAGGAAAACCTAGGCATCTTGCTTTATCGATTAGTTTCCGGTTAAAACCAGATTCCTTCTTGAATCAATGCCTGCATACATATGTTTGTATCGGTTGCTCGGTAACCATTCCGTGGTCTAAAGCAGCAGTACGGAAATACTTTTCCGTGTTTCAGTTTTATTTCCATCACCAGTCATGCGCGGAAGTAGCAATTGCAGCGCCTCTTATCAACTGAAGATCAAGAATTTTTTTATATTCTGCATTTTCGTGGAATAATTGATCATTAACTTTAATCAGCATCATTAACGTTTTGTAGAACGTCTACAAGAAACGATATATCAGTACACAGAAACTTTTACAATACATACATACGTAGAAAAGAGTATACCAAAAATACGTACCTATATTAACGCAATATTGGAAATAAAATATTCAGTTTGAAAGTTAATAAAAAGTAAAATAAAATCTATACCATTTTCTGTCATTATAGTCCAAATTTAATATAACTTGCCATTTACATCCGAATTCTATATGTAATCTATAACGCGGAAAAGTGCGTTAATTTTTATTTCTCAATGTTGACCTACAGTTACGTATTAGTTTTTTAGCAAAGTGTTTTCAAACCCAGGAAAAGAGAGTTAAACAGTGAAACCTACTGTGTGGCTTAATATTATTATATTATTTTGTTGTTAATTACACTGAAGGCAAATTTCAGATCGGATTGTCATTTGTCCTAGACTGACTCATCAAAACCAATGACAAGTGCTTTTGCAACTATGTACATATATGTATATATATATATACCTATACATATGTTATGGTATTGGTATTGTAGCGCCTCAATTTATTTACATGTTAATTTTGTGGATGACTGTTCATCAGCGTCCGAATGTTAGCGTGAATCAAATCTTCTATAGTTTCTCTGTCGCTATTGTGTGTTTTTCTCCTTTTCTTTATTTATTCTTTGTTCAACGCTCCCATAAACTGTCGTATACATGGGATGTAGAATATTTTATATACAAATGACTTCAGCCTTTGGTCATTAACTTTGGTGACAGTACGGAACAATTTAATTATAATAACAAACAATTGTCTTTGGTTAAGGTTGCTAACTAACGGAGATATTAACGTCATTGGCTTTATGTTATAATTGATATTGCTAACCTGCAATGTTGCAAGTATAGTATTGATTGACACATGCATCCATACTTGCAACGAATTGAAAATTGAAAAGATATTCGTTGCTACTTTCATTTTCGGTATTTACCATTTTTTCGCCTAATTCTGCAGAACTCTTCAAATTTTCCGCAAAGTACTCTAGAACTATTTTTTTCCTCCTTACTTGATTGTAAATAAGGTAAACCTACCTTGCTTGATGAGCTTCCAATGCACATATGACCTCTGTTAATATCTGCCGTAAATTTTCGATACCTTAAGAATATTGCACTTTTTATTTTAGTGTCCATTTTAACACAAAAATAAAGTAGCACTACCTGCACGTGTACGCTACTTCTGATGTTAGAAACAAGTAACAAATAATGATATAAAGATCATTAATACAATCTAGTTTGTATTGTGCTGTATTTTAAAAAATGCGTTTAATAATAATAATAATAAGCATATAGTCAAGCAAGAATACCAGCAAAAGAATCTATAAAGCAGCAGTTAGGTCAGTATATGCATGATGCAGAGGTAATATGCCTCATCGGGAAAGAAAAGAAAGAAAAATTAAGTCTTTGGAAGGGAAATAACTATGAGATCTAAACTAACCGCAGAAGAAAAGTACAGAGTACTTATGAACCACGAAATTAAAAACATAATGCAAGGCGAAGGTAAATATATAAAACACACAAAAATTAAGAGAGTTTGGAGAATATCATATATAGATGGAAGCGAGTAGAACATAGAACCAGAGGGAAACCGAAGATTAAATCATAAGACAGAAAAATATTAGAAAAATGAAAATCCGACAATGGGAAAGAAGGAAGAAAAAAACAGGCGAGAGGAGAAAAGGATTAATACTTGACCCAAAAATACATAAGAACCTTTAGCAGATACGAATACCAAAGAGCTCCGGGAAATAGATGTGGCTCACAGGCCAGGAATGAAAAATCCTAACTATCAATCTATCAGAACTTCAGCTCTTCATATTTTTGCTAGAAGTGAAAGCAATTAGATTAAAAATGTAGTCTAGGTTGCATTTATTTTATAAGTATAATTTCTATTGAACGAAGATGACAAAATTTGAAATGATTAAGCTCACAGATCAAACGGTTAAAGAATTGAGGGGTGTTATGAAAATGTTTTGGTTAGCATAACATATAAAAGGTACCAGTAAGCTAAAATACTCTAAGAATATCACGTAAGGTATTATGCGTCAAAATTGCCAAAGCGTCTATTATTATGCATAATTGTTTTGCATCCTTTGTTTCTGTTAAATATTTTCTGGTTATTTTTATTTCTTCTTAATCGATATTCCAATCAGTTATGTATGTATTGAAAATATAGTTAAGCAGTATGTTTATATTTCAAATTCGAATCTTTAAAATTTTATTCTGGTCAATTTGCGCATATTTCAGTTCGTTCTTCCTATTATTTAATATGAAGCCAACGCTGATTTGAGAAGTTTGCAAAGAAAAAATAATTTACAGTCAAAGCCAAAACTGATTGCCAACAAATTACACTTTTAAATAGGAAGAAACAAACAGTTCACGTTCAACTTCTTATATAAATTTCAAAGTAATAATCAGGGTACTTAGGTACGTCAAAAAGGGAAAATAAACAGAAGTATAGAAGTGTTGTAAAGTAGGAACATGTCGTATATCATTGTCCTATGAAAAAGTGCAAGAAAGCATTTAAAGCATTATGATTAAGTGCTATACATACATCTGAATGAATGACTATAATTTTTTATTAATAAAAAGTATTTGTCAGTTGTTAAGTTTTAGAAATATACAACATTATATGTGTTATATTTTGAAATGTACTTTATTTCAATATATTCATTGCGCAATGACGTTCGAGTCAATAGACAAAGAACTATTGATTAAATATTCTACAATGTATGCAGTAAACGAATGAAAGATTGATAATCACAAAATAGTCCAATCATATTTGTTGAGCGACCTCCTCACGGCCATCTCATCACACATCTCATCACGCTGAAAAGTATACATACACAATTTTGTATAATTTATGCAATATCAAAAATCTACTTCATGAAGGTCTTTAAGAAATTACAGACAAAGAATAGAAACATACCGTTTTTAGCCCATAATCTTAAAAACAGTTCCGTATATTAAATGTTAACAAAAATAGAGGAGGAAATATAGCGGAGTTTTGTCAAAATACTGTATTTCAGGGGTTATATGGGACAGCAATACCACGCAATTACAAAAGGAAGTTGGGAGCTCCACTGCGGAGAAGTTACGAATCAACATTATTAGAAAATGCCAAATTCTGAATTTTGAACCAAGTTAATGATAATGCTCTAGTAGCATCGTTCAATAACTTACTTCAGAATTCATTGGCAGATGAACAACCAAAACCGAAGAAGCGCAAGAAGCTTGACGTTGCCGCAGAAAAATCTATATCCGTTACCGATCTTGTACAGCCCTCCACGAGTTCGGCTAGTGATGAAAAATTAAATTCCGAAGAAGATGAAGTTCAGATAGATTCAAGTGAAGAATCTGAAGATGAAGATAGTGAAAACAATTTTCCGCTAGTGCAGAATTGTTTTGTAAAATTCAATTTAATTTATGACGCAGCAGCAAAAAGAAAATATAAAAGAATTTTATAGGGCATGCTTTGAAAGTAAAAGATAAGTCTATTGATATTAGATGTCTTCTTCTTCTTCTTAATCTTTTTACCCTTTCTACTAGAGATGGGACGAATCCAAATTTTCTCGAATCCGAATCCGAATCCGAATCCTAAAGGATTCTCGAATCTCTCGAATCCTTCGAATCTCGAATCTCTCGAATCCATCATATAATTATAATAATAAGAAAGGACAGAGAGGAAAAACAATTTTACAGGAAAATTTTAAAGCTATTTTAATTAAAAACGATACAGTTTTTAAAAATATTTATTAAAAAGATTTTTTTTTGAACATATTTATATTACAAATGAAATTAAAAAAAAAAACAAATTACACAATATTAAAAGATAAATTATGTTAAAATCTTGATGATTATGCAACAAGTTTTTATTTATATTTAATTTCCTTAGCATATGGAAATTAATATATCAATAACAGTACCGATATCTTTTCAGAAACTTTTGTGAATGAGAATAAGGGAGAGCTAACATAGATAAACAGCAAATATTGCACATGAAAATCTAAACACATATTTTAGTATATAAAAGAAAGCACTCAACCTAAAAGAAATAAGTGAGAATTTTAATTCAGATTTTTATTTAAGAAAACCAGCTTTCGAACTCGCTCTGGATCCAACCGACTACGTTTTTTATCCACAAACATTAGGAAAGCATGCCAGCTTATAAATACTTTGTGGCTGAAAGAACGAGAACCGAAAAGAATCGTCGAGATCTTTCTAGTCAGTGATTCATATGTGTCGTGATTACATGAGTCATCATTATTATTATTTTTTTTTTTTTGGATTCGAAAGATTCGAATTACGAAAATCGTGCGAAGATTCGAGTTTTCGAATCTCGAATCTTTTTCAGGATTCGATGGATTCGAGGATTCGCGGATTCGAATGTCCCATCTCTACTTTCTACCTTTCGGTGTAGGGGTTCGGAGCCACCAAGCCGTATATGTACATGCATATACCGTACCGCTCCTGGCCCACCCAGTGGCATTTCCTTCATTTTCGATATTAGATCTATGAGATCCTATAGCAATAAATGTGATGTATTCGTTTTTCCGCCTGTTGACGATATATATTCCATCACAAAAGGGAATGTTTTGAGAGTTCTTTCCGATCCTATAATAAAGAGAGGCACATACACATGGCAGGGAATTAAATTAGATCGAGATTTCATTATAATATCTAAATGAATATTTTGAATAAAGCATTTTTTCTACTTCTGAATGTTATTTTGATTATTTATCAAAATCGAATTGGTCGACACACAATTTTAATACATTAGGGACGATATTGTGGCTTTACAATGTCCAATAAAGGCAATATCAAGTGCAAAATGAGTCAAAGTAAACTAATCCACTGGAAAACACCAGAGAAAATTCCTGTGGATTTGGCACTAAAAATGTTAGATAAAGAATGGAATTCCATAAAAGATTTTACAGATCTTCCAAAGGAGGAATTCATTTCAGCTTCGAAACTTTGTTTAGATCCTACTTATTTTAAATATCAAAATAAAATTTATAAACAAATTTTCGGTACTACAATAGGTTCTCCATTATCAGCAGTTATCGCAAACCTGGTAATGGAGGACCTAGAGCAAACTTGTTTAGCAAAACTAAATTCTAGTGTAAGTTTTTACATACGTTATGTGAATGACTCTTTTTGTTCCGTAAGAAAGGATAGTATTGATGAGATATTGCATTCCTTTAATAGTTAGTTATCATAATAGATTAAAATTTACTTGTGAGAGGGAATCTAATAGCTCATTAAATTTCCTGAACGTGACAGTCATGTATAATAACGGCATTGTAAAAACGAATTGGCATATAAAGTCAACCAATACAGAAAGACATCTAAATTATTTTTCAGAAACATCAAAATTACATAAAATTAATGTAGTTACCGGATTAGTTGATCAAGCGGTTAGATTAGCTAATCCAGAATTTAGGGAAAAAAATTTAAACGAAGTTAAAGAAATCTTAGATAAAAATAATTACCCAAATAGTTTTTACGAAAACATAATAAAAAAATAGAATTAACAAATTATACAATAGAGGCATTAAAAATAATGACAATAAACGTTATAACGCTATTCCTTATAAAAAAGGTTTAAGCGAACAAATAAAAAAAGAATTTAATAGCGACAATATAAACATTACTTTCATTCCAAACTATAGTAACAGATCTCTTTTTACCTACATTAAATCTAAAATAATTAAACAAAATCAAAGTAATGTAGTTTATAAAATAAACTGTAAAGACTGTGATGGTTGTTACATCGGTCACAGGAAACAATATTTAAAGAAAAGGTTGTATAACCATAAGTATTCTTTAAATAATGATTTTGGTGCAATGACCGCTGTAAGAAACCAAGATCTTGGGCATTACTTTGATTTTGAAAACGCAATTATATTAAAAACAGAGAATGATTATAGAAAAAGACTAATATACGAAATGATAAGTATACAGAAAGGCACTAAAACTATTAATTTCAGAACCGATGTTCAAAATTTAAGTAATGTGTACAGCAATTTGTTAAAATGACATTTGCATTTCTTAAGAAGGAATCCTTGGGCTTGGCTTTCAATTTGGGGTTTCCCTTGTCCTTGAACAGGATTGTTAAGGTTTCGACAAAGATTTCTTGATATAAGGTTTTTTTAGGTATTTTCATAGTTTGCATGTGTGTTTACACATTAATTTAGCCATTCATACTTTATATATATATAAAAAAGTTGTTTTCATATCCTCTATATCAAGAAATCCTAGTCATTAGTTATTTAGTTGATAGTTCCCAAATAAAAAACAAATGTTTGTTTATACATTTATCTAGTTATATTTTCACTGAAGAAGGTGTTCCGAAAACGTTTGTAAACGTTCTGGAAATATAACTATCATTCAAACCAGTCTTGTTTAATTGACCTAATTGTGGTAGAGTACTATCATATAAGATAACTATTCACAAGCCAATTACTCAGAAGCTTAAAATGCATCCGTATAACTAACAGCGTTATTCAACAATTAAATCCACTTGATTTTGAAAAAGGAATAAATTTCTGTCAATAGTTTATTGAGCATATAAATAATAATACCACTCTGGATGTGAATTTCGTTAGTGATGAGGCGTGCTGCGATTTATCTGACTATGTTAATTCGCAAAATTATAGAAGCTGGCCTACAGAAAATCCACAAGAGTTCGTGGAAACACATCTACATCGTATAAAAATAGGAGTTTGTGTAGCTATGTAGAGACAATGAATAGTAGAACCGATCTTTTATTGTGACACTATAACGACTGAACAAATTCATAGAACAAATAGATGATTTTGAATTGCAGCGCGGTTTTTTCAGCAGGACGATAACAACACTTAGAAGAATTTTTTAATAACAGAGTAATTACCACAAATGTATGGTATCCAAGTTCTGCGAATCTCACTCCTCTCGATGTCTATTTATTTGGGAATCAATAAAGTAAAATGCACAAAAGCTCCATAACTTAGGAGAACTGCAAGTAGCAATTCAGCCTGAAATGTGGGACAATTGCAACATGTTTTTGTAAATTTGAGGCGATGGGTAATTTTTGCTTA
This sequence comes from Chrysina gloriosa, assembly GCA_038088585.1. Lineage (NCBI taxonomy): Eukaryota > Metazoa > Arthropoda > Insecta > Coleoptera > Scarabaeidae > Chrysina > Chrysina gloriosa. The sequence goes on along the minus strand of CM076087.1, from coordinate 74,015,858 downwards.
AAGAATAATAAAGGCGATTATCAGCACTTTCTGCAAATTTAAATCAAGAAAGTTATAATAATAAAATATGCTAGATTTGTTTTAGAGAAAATAGAAATATACATATATTGCATAAATATAGATGGTAGAACTCAAATAAATAATAGCTAGTGACTTTAACGGCTAACATGATAAATTTATAGTATTGGTTGCATACTCAAAAGAGGTAACGAGGGTTTCGTTTCTAAATAAAGATTTATTTTTTCCTCGAAGGTACTACACCGTTACCCAGTTTGTCGAAAATGGTGCGAAGATTACTTGCGTAATAATAATCAATGTATTCATAAGAAACTGATATTCGTCAAAGATTCGGAAAGTCTTTACGCCTCCTTAGAGCCTTTCGTTTGTTCAAATAATGACTCGAAGAGAGTTAGGCTACTGCACTTTGGTGCATTACCGCAGAGCCACTCTTTTTTAGCTACAGGATTTCGTATTCTTCCTAGTTTAACTCTTTAGTAATACTACTCTATTCAAAATAATCTTTCCAAAGGCGCAAACATTACGACAATGATCTTCATATACAAGCAGAGATAGAGATATCATGAACAGAGTCGGAGCGGCATTTTTAACATGGTATGATGAAAAAACTAAACTCACTTATATATAAATTTGCCACATCATAGACTCACATTCGTTTAATGTGATACCTACTACTATCGATGTACTGGAGTCTTACAACAAAGCTATTATGGTTTTCATTAGTTATCACATTATTTTCATTATTTTTTTTTTTGAAACCATAAAATTACCATTTATCCGTCAAAACCGGCTGGCATCAAAACAACAATAATTTTAATATCTAGAGATACAGCGGTTGGATGGACGAATGGGAGTGTCAACTGAGATATCAATCTTTAAATAACAAACCTAAATATTCTGGATATAGGGCTTTTTAACCCCATACAAGCTTAGCAAGATAAACTACCTACAGAAAACTATTATTGGATTAATTAATGATGAGATGACGTTTTAAAGGACTTGAATAGTAGTTTTCAAACATTAAAAACAAATAATAGAAACAATGGCACAAATAACTCTTAGAAGATAATGTATTTAAAGAAAAAAAAATAGGAATCTCGCATACACGAAACTGTTCAAAAATGTTTAACGATGAAGTTTTTCGTTAACTAAAGAACTGTTTGTACGTTCAGGTAATTTTAGTAATCTTTTAATTGTTAAAATTCCTTTAATGGAATTTCGAGTTAAATTCCAAGAGAAACTGCTTTGTAGTAGTTGATCACTTCAAGCTTGATAACATTTCAATAGTGTATGTACCTTGTATCGTTTCTTAGTTCAGCATGGCAAAAGGATTATGGGAAATAGAAAAAGCAAGTTGTGTGACAATATGATTAGTTTACATATAATTACTGATAATGACAATGCTTGGAATACCATGATTACCATTAATACCATTACAATTAATTGATTACAATTGCAATCCATTAACAGTTCACAATACACTGTTTTCTTGTTTGCTGCTTGGGTCGTATGTTATAAGCGCCGCTTTAAGAATACCAGGGAATGATAAAAGAAAATTAGAATACAATAGAAATGCACTTACTGTAATTATACGAAAGATGCTTTGAAATGTTGAATACGGCATCATGCAGCTCATACAGGTTGCCACAAACAGCACGTCAAACATCACAATTAACTTCCCGCGTAATTTAGCTACAAGGAATTTTTAAAGTTGACAAGTCACCTAACAAGATGGATTTGAGTCGAGTAACTTTTGAAGAGGATTATCACGACAGCGATGTCTTGGTGAAATGATTGTATCTTTCGTGATGAACCAACACATTAACCGATAATTTCGCTCTGGTACTGTCAATTCCAACGAGGACGCACAATTCTATGGGACAATCGTAAGATAAGTCCAATACAAAAAATATTATTCTGATATTGCACTCAGATGATCAATTATTTCGTTCTTTACTTTGTTAAAGACAAAAAATCAGAGTAAAAATGTACAATATATTATAGAACAGTTATTTAATTCCAATCAAATTACTTTTTATTTCCTTAAAAAGTCCAGAATGACACATACATAACTCTGAATTCAACATCTTGGATTTAATCTGTCTTAATTATATATCTTTATTGATTTTTAGCATTGGATAATCTACTAATTCTTCCTTGGTCACAAAAATTTTAGATTCAATTGTGCCATTTGAAGCACTTTACAAATTTTAATTACCAAAAGAAATAATAAAATATTTCAATACCATTCCATAATGAAACTAAAAAAGAGAATCGAAGAAGGACTAGGTTTTTTAAAAAGTACTTGCAAGAGAGACCACTCTAGAGGAGTTTAATCAATTTCCTAATGATGCAAAAGTCTACTAATTCAAAGAAAAGGCGAGGAAAGGAAAATATTAACACATTATTTTGGGCGGCGGTGTTTCAAAATTTTGTGTATAGTACACTTTGAGCTAGTTTACTTGAATTTAGGTGATGTACATATTCCTTTTTCTAGATATCTGTGAAGCAATCTTGAGATATACATATAATTAGACAATTTACACGCAAGAAACCTTGTAAATGCAAATGTATGATTACAATACTAGTACATGAAGGATATTATATACAATTATTATTATTAATTTAAGTACATATGTACACATATAATGTGTGCGTATGAGTTTGAACGAATGCAATTAATGCTATAAAATTTTATTCTTGCAATGGAAAAACTTGAGTAGTTATATAGTGATTTAACCTTTAAAAAGTCAACCTTTCTAAAATCCTGTTTTTTGTTAATCGCTTACCTATTATATGTATCAATATAAGCAATATGTGTTTTTACACATCGTCCATATTTCGTACTATTTGACCTTTATTACCTGCATACATAAAATTCAAAATGCTGTGGTGCAATGAACGATTACTTCTACAATTACGTAGTATTTATATGCAATGCGGAATTCGTGCCATATTCAAGGTTGAATATAATACTAATTTGCACTGTATTCGCAGGTAACTAGTTTACTTCTTGAAGCCGAGAGGCGGAAATTGGCAGTGCTTCAAAAGAACTTCAAGTAGCTCTGGAAGAAGGAGGCTCCATAAAAGCAAAAGAACATCAAAAACAAGAACTCTTAATTGCTATTGCGTAAGTTATTCACTTTACTGTACAGTTTGTATGGCAATATTAAATACATATACGCTATTTTTTAATTCTTTGAAGAGAGAAACTGCAAACGTTTATCTTTTATTCTGATTGCTTTCGTAAGTTTTTAATACAGGAAGTAAAAGTAACTACTACCACTATTTCGAAATATTAGATTGACTTAAATTTATCTTTAATTAATTATTACTCTGTAACTTAATGTAAAATAAAGTAGGATTCAAAAAACAATCTTATTACAAACTAAAATTGTTACTCAAACTGGAACTGACTTTCATATACAGACAGATGCAACATAGTCGCATCGGTTACATTGGCGGTAGAGGCGGAACTTCATCCAAATAGCTTCGAATGTCTCCCATGCCTACTTCGGCTTGAATCGTTTAAGGAATTTATCCGGCACTGACTAAACAGAAGAAGACTTTGCCTGTATAGAGTATCTCAGGCAATTGTTTTGTTAGAAATTCTCGATGTTCTACCGTTGATTCTTATTTGGAACTTTGGTATCGGCACCAATACTCAATTGTCTCCCGATGCGAGAAGATAATCAGAAAGCACATCCACAGCACTACTGACAGTTTCTTGAACTGGACGTTTCAGTGGAGACTGAAGCTCTACGAATCTAAATGCGCAGAGAAAATCTAAGTAAGTAACGTCGAGCTGGCGTAAAGCCCTGACGGTAAGTACCTAGGAGTATACTTCGACCAGAAGCTACTCTGGAAGAAGCGGGCCAAAGAGGTACGCATCCTAGGGCGAAGAAATCCCCTTTACCTAGGAAACAAGTTACTTCTGTAAAGATCGGCGCTTCGGTCAGTATTAACCTATGACGCTATAGCCTGGTCCTCAGTGGTCCCTTTGCACTTGAAGAGGAATGTAAGGAATGCACACATTCATTGAGATCTAAACATTCCGATTCTGCAAGATTATCTGGAAAAATTACTGAAGGTAGCGTAGAAAAGAGCACACATTAGTAACAATCCTTGAGCTCAGATGATCGTTGATTCCCAAGAGTGACTCCCCACTTGTAGTGAAAATCCGTCGCTCTGCATATTACTTTAACATCGTCTGAGATAACGTGCTAGACCCCTCGGCGACCATTAACTTCCTTAATAAGAGATTGTTGTTTTTCTAATAAAGTTTTTCAAAAGATGTCCTTATTCACCATTTAGTTTACTTAATAAACTAAATCCCTAGTCATCACCCCCAAAACTAAGCGATTGCAGCAGTACTCAAGGAGATAGAATGGTTTAAGGCTTTTAGTTCGACCCTAAGTAATAATTGAAGTTCTACAGTCTGTTGTCAGGAACTATATTATTAAAATTAGAATAGTACGATCTCTCGAATCCGATTACGGTTTCCTCTAGCTACCTCAAGTTGTTTAATGATTTTTGCTAAATCCAGAAAATGTGGTAATGATGCCTATCTCTCAATAGCAGACCTTGAATTTTCTTGTACATTCGGCGTAGTCAGTTAACACTTCTGTTTTTCTAAATCATTCCTTTCCAACCGAGAAATTGATAACATTAACGGCAACAACTCGAACTGAAACATTCAAAATATATATTTCATTCGCCAAGAATGCAATAAAATTCTGAATCAAACATTTCAATGAAAGGGACTCTAATTTTTTGCGTTTTGATACTGAGTAAGTAACGAAAATGTTGAGAAACCAATCATCAACTACGAACGAAATGATTAGTGTACTGTTCATTGAGAGTACGACATGTTCAACTCAAGTTTTACTGCATTCTCCATGAATAAAAATTAAATGTTAAATATCTTTGTTCGAATAATTGTCATTAATGCTATCCACTTTCAAATTAGAGGACAACGAGTTAGAAGGAGAAAAGGGTGTCAACTGACTCCGTCGTATGCGCTGAAAAGTAATACACATGTTTTATAAAAATGCAAAGCCTGGTATTAAAAATTAGGTATAATAAGGACATTTTCGGTCGATGTAACAAACAACCACTAATAACTCGAAAAGTGCTGGATAGGTATAGAGGACCGGAATAGGATTTGATGGAGCGTACTACATCAATTTATCTAAATTTGATAATGTATTAAATACAATGGCTTGCATTAAGGCAACTTGAGTGTTTTATATTTGTAAATGTATGAACTAGGATCTAAATTTGAAAAACTCTGTACATGATAGAATGACGCTCTTGTCACAAGTCCATGTCTTGAACTCCAACCATAAGTTAAACGTAGTGTTGAACCAAATAACTAGTTCTAGAGCACCCATTACCAATACAAAAACAAAAACCTAAACAACCGAAGAAGGATTATATGCACATTCAATACATCTCTCTATTCTCCAAAAGCAACACTTGAACCAAATATGTCAAGATTCACTAGGGAGTAAGGCACATTCGTTGTCCCAAGCTGAGAAGGTTCTCATCGCTGGAAAACCGCGACCCTATCAGCTTCATTTTCACATCCGGGAACAATGCAAAGTCGAAGGGAGCAAGATCTGGTCTGTAAGGAGAGTACTGAAGAAGTTTCAATTCTCTAGTGATAAAGTATTCGAGGCAGGCTTTCGCCCTATGAGCTGGAGCGTTGTCATGATGGAGAAACCAGGTTCGATTCAGTGTACCACTTAACTGTAACTGCCTTCTGTGAGTTTTGGTCAACACACCATAATAGTAGAGTCAAGTCTCGTCACCTGTCACGATGTTGTTTACCTACCGAGATTGTTCCTTATTAAACATTTTCCTGACACCATGTCACACGTCATGTCATCTGCCCTTCAGTCAGACTATGCGGCACCCAGAGGCAAAAAGTTTCTTCGCGTGCAAATTATGGTGCAAAATCGAACGACTTGCTGGTACACTTAAGTCTAAGGTATCCTCAATCTGTTGATAAGTCACACGCCTATCTTCGTCAATTTTCTCACAGTAGGAACGTTGACATCCGTAACTGACATTCGTGGCCTTCCTCCAGAGTGAAATTTTCTCATCCGAGTTTTCTGTATCACCTGAATATAGTTAACGGTTGTAATGTTAATAGTTGTACAATGTGGAGAAACATCACGTAATGCAAGAGTCATTTCTTCTAAGCATTTACATCACGCTCGAAGTTATACCGCAAAACTGCCCGTATCTCATTTCGTGATCACGATGCCACAGCAAGCATTTTCCACTATCACTGTTAACGAATAACTGAGCCCACCGACTTGACGCAACGCTTACTGTGCAAGTATGAACATGTCTCAGCATGCATCAACAATGAGACTCCTGCGACACATGGTTGCGTCTATTGCAAAGCTTTCCTAGTATCTTTGTACATATAGGGAAGTATATCGCAAATTGACTTACTTTAATACGCAGAAAAGAAAGATAAATAAAAGATAATAGGCCCCGCAAGCTCCTATTTAAAATGGGAAAGTTGACATCGATTTCCCGTAAGTGGAAGTGTTGTTTTTGGAAAAATATTTTCTAGTAGGAGGCAAAAGATAGATGCCAAAATATGAAATAAAAATAAATTATAGAACATCGAGAACTTGTAATGAACCACCTGCTTGTATCCAGTCTCAGTCTCAGTCAGTTGCAAGTACAATTATATTTACTCCATTGGAAAAACTGTTTATTCTAGTGTTTCAGCCGCATCACCGCATCTATCTATGGAATTTGTGCCGATAGCTTTCTTAAGTATCCAGTTACTACAATTTAATTTTGCATTAGAGCTACGATCTTTACCCTAGTGATCAATCTGATTGATGATGTCAGTGATTGCATTAATGTTAATTTAAAAGCTTTCGATTTTCCTGATTTTTCTAGAAATCATTTGACGTGTATTGAATGTTCACGTTGTGTTAACTTTCTATGTTAACTTTAGAACTGTATTATTTCCTTCACATTTATTTCATTTTATAGGATTCTAGAAAAGTTCAAAATATTGCTGAAATACAAGTTATGTCTAGTTATGTTGGGAGAATGACACTAAAATTCAAAAGTTTTATAAAAATCTCTTTCAATTTATTTAGAATTAAACGCAGCTTTCAAATGTTGGCAAAAGGTTTCTTTTCTTTTATTATTTTCACGTAAAGAATTTTAAAAACTGTAGTTAGGATATTTGAAGATTCAAAGTTCCAAAAACGTTTAGACTCCGGAAAACTTAACTACGTTTTATAAATATTTATGGTACTTTACGACGCCGCATGTACCTATTTTATATTTACACGAGCGTATGTTTGGTTGCAGACGTATTCAAGCTCAATATGATCATTTGGATAAAGAATACAGGGAGCATGCATTAGGAGCATTGCTATCGGCAAATACAAGAGGTTCCGGCAAAGTAAGTACCACATAAACTTACTCCCAACTATATGTTATTAATAGAATTATTGTTATTAACAGACACAGACTATTGTCGTTTAATAATTATTCCACATAAAGAAATAAAAGAATGTCGATATTTCTGGCCGCAATAAAATCCAATAATTATAGTAGTAACAGTATGAACTATTATCTAGATGAAATAAGTTTAAAACAAATCACATTACTTTTGACATAGCCGTTCGTTGGTAAATAATTAGATAAGAATTATGACATTCTTTTATATCTTGTTTAAATTTAAACTGATAAGCACTATTTTATTTAAAATTGTGACATTTGTGAATATGCTGTGATTAATGTGGATAAAAAAATTATAAATTACATTAATTATTGATAACAGAGGCGTTACGCCTATGGTTTATTATTTATGTTTGATGATTCCTATTTGCATATTTGGTTGCCGACCTCCCTATTCTCATTCTCGCTCACGTTGTATTAAATGTAGCTTATAAACAGTCTGAATTGGAAAAATTACAACGAACATCTTTACACTTCTTTAACCGTAACATATTTTGCCTAAGCAGTAAGTTACTAAATAGTGAACTTCAAGATTCGGAAGAGAAATATCTCCCAGTAAACATTTTTGAATTTCGCGGATAGTTTAAGTTGGCCATTCCGGTAATAGTGAACATATTCGCATGCATTTTGCTTAGAAATTAGCGAGTATGTCCACTATTGCGGGAACTACCAACTTAAACTGCCCGCGAAATTAAAAAAATGTGGACTAGTTCTCACTTCCTTACCAAGATATATGCAAACAAATACATACATTCGTATGTGTAATGGTGATTTTGCAAAACATACTTACAGTTATCAGTAGAGTTTGTTAAAAAGCTGAATGACGTGTTATCAGTAAACAGTGTAAATCAGACTGACGCTGTCACTTCTCCGAATTGTATTATTCAATGATAAGTTGTTATTAATAGGTTGTCATTGAATAATACATTCGGAGGAGTGACAGCGTCAGTCCGATTTATACTACTTAATGATAACACTTCATTCACCTTTTAACAAACTTTAGTTATCAGCGATATGCATACGTCTCTCTGCAATTTTGCAATACTTTGAGGTTTTTAAGCAGGAGAAAGTGGGAACCTTGCCTGGCCTTAGAAATGTATGCCATTTTATTGAATGATTTATATCTGTAGAATAGGCCTATGGGGCCCACCTTACCAAAACCTTCCCAATAGTACTAAGTAAAATTCATTACGAGCTTGAAGTTTTAGATATAATGTAGCATATTTAAAATTGAAATCAAAAGTACTAATTTGTTAAGAAAATAAAATACTTCAAACTGGAAGCATACATATGCGAAAGCTTCTGCAGAAATTTCAAGAACAGATATGAAGAGAAAACATTTTAGTTTCCAAAGTATTCAATTCAAATCAAGTAATCATTATACTATGCATGCGTTGGGTCAGTGAAGCACTTGTTCCATTCCAAAATTGTATATCACAAACGTGATGTTTGAATTCCCCCACGGCGCCTACAGATGCAGAACTGATTTCGCGCACTTTATTTGTCATAGACGAGACTAAAGAGAAAACTGTTACTGTGCGATCCGTGGTTTTGCATTAGATTTCGTTAACGACTTCCATCAAGCAAATGGTTATGTTTGATTGCTATACAACCACTGATGTGATCAATAATTTTCTAGGACGATTTCCAACCCCTTTATCTTTACAAATCCCTTCTAAAAATCAGAATAAATTGGCGAACGCTTCTAAATAAAGTAAAATGCGGTTGTTAAAATTTATTTTCCATGTTGAATAATTGTTCTTAAGGAAAAACTTTACCATAATAGTAAAACATTAATAAAACTAAGGCAACAACTACAAAAAATGAATATAATAAAATAGAACATTCATCCTAGTAAAGGTGAAACCAAATTGGAATTACTTTAATGTCGATGAATACTAGCAGGTTCTTAGCTAAACTAAGGTTGAACTTGAAAAACCCTCAATGAGATGCTGTAGGGTATGTTATACAAAAGGATAATCAAATTTCAGTGACCTTTTCACAAAGGGGAAATTAACATCTTACACTGAGACAAAGTCAGTCAAAGCACTTTTACGAAACTGTCAGAGGATAAATCAATGAATTGCTTTTTCAAGTAAAGTTATAGAAGTACGTGGTGAACTTGTATCTCTTTGAATAAGCCAAAGTATCCAGGTCTATCCGGAAAACAGCCATTCGAAATGTACAGTAATATCCATTTTAACATCTTCGTTGAGCCCAATTTCATTTTCAGATAAAATGCTGCCGAGAGAAACAAAATATTCATATTCATTCATATCCAGGCACTGTATCCAAAACTTGAACCTCCTTAGCATAACTTCTATCGTATACATATTTAACAGCATAACAGGTCTCAAAGGTCCAGGTCTTGTTCGGAGTCACCGAGCCGTATACATACATATACCATACACACAATGAAAATGGTAACACCTGGCCATTGTAAAGACAAATTTAAATCATTTTATTTAAAAAGTATGTCAACTAAGTTTCCAAGATTTTGCAGAAATATCAAAGATGACAAATGAACTGGATGATCAAGAAAACTGCTTGAACTTCAAACATCCATTCAAACAAGGTAGTCAATACTTCGCCACGGGAAAACCATTTCACACCTTTAAGTAAAGTAGCGTGAAGGCCTGCAATGTACTTATAAAATGTCTGGAATAGACGAGAGGTTGTAGCACGCGATTTTATAAAATGTTCAAATTCGGTTAAAACACTGACCAACCCTGTAGGCATACGTTTACATGTCAGTGCCTGTCTACGACTACAGCAGAGTACATTCAATATTCTTGTTGATCTTCTTCACTAGCGCCACAAGGAAAAAATTTAGGCCATTGACTTTGCACATACTCAAGTAAAAATACTAGTTTATTCTATTTTTTTTTTTCAAAATTGCTATTGGCCATATCGAAGATTGCTTTCCTTTTCGTAAAGGTTTTCAGAGGTTTTGCAAATAATATCTCTTCTTAAATGGCATTCTTAAAAATACATCTACTATAGACAAGCAATACTGTAACGGTTGCTATATCTACCGACTCGTCAAGTTGGATTGCAAAATAATTCAATTTTATTCTTTTCAAAATTTTATCTTCCACATTTGCCAAATCATTTATTCTCCGCGACATTATATTGTTTGATAAGGAAGCCACGTACATTCTGTTTGCCATCTTAGGTCCAAGCACACACTTCATGGTACCTTTTGCACACAGTCCAATAAAATCGTCTGCCACTGCAAGTGCTTCTCCAAACATTGTAATTCTGGAACTTACTCCGAATCATGCTTTAAAGGCATCTTTACTATCTGCATTTGAAGCTGACAAGAAAGAAGAAATATTAGAGTTCTTATTATCTTATTACGTCCTAATTTCTTTTTAAACTACTCAACAGGTTTAGTAATACGTCTTTTTGTTTCAAAATGTCTACGAAGAAGTGATGGTTTAAACTGCTGTTGGTCAGAATGTCATTACAAATTACGCGGTTTATATTCACTCATCCCTTGTAAAATAAAAACCCATTTGTAAATAGTCGCTGTCATATTTTCGTTTCTTTTCATTACTTTCAGTCGGGTGATACGGTTGCTTCCTACAAGTCTCAGTATCGCCAGCTTGTATTGGTTCCAAATGAGAGACTAAAATAGAAGAAGCAATTGATTGCTCCTAGAGTTTTTTGTCAGACTTGACAAAACTACCCGGTTTTAAGTAGCGATCCATAATAACATTACAGAATAATAACTATTCACTTTCACATTGAACGGGCGCACATTTAAGTAAGGAGTATTTACACTAATTTATTTACACACACTACTAATTCATCTTATTAAAATTAGTCGTGGTTCTTAGGCGCGTCGTACTATTCAATTCCTTGTATGATCGCGGTGTTTGGCAGACGTTATTCTCCTTCTTTCTAACGCTGAATTGGAAGTTTCTGGATCTTACAAGAATGTACTTGCGTCGCCTCATCGTGTTATAGATTGTTGCCTGTTACGACTCAACAGCTTTGCGGAATACCAATGAATTTAACATTTAATTGATTTGTTGTTGTTGATATTTATTAAACTAGCGACATGAATGGTAACGCCGAAAAATGCCGCAATTATTTGCTTCGCAACACTTTATGAGTGAATGACTTTTGTTAGATTCGATTTATCTTAGGACACCAAAACACTAGATTGTTGCTTTATTTTACACTAGTAGAATGCTATGTTGGTGTAAGCTCAAAGAAATAGCCAAAGGGACTGGAAACGCCGTCAAAATCATCGAAATGCAAAGTAGTTAGAAATTAATTCGATAATGTATATGTATGGATACAATGTAACATACATATATTATTATTATTAAATATTCTTTCTACCACTTGCACGTCAATCAAGCAATAAATGGGGAGTTTTCTACGTTAAAACAACGTTTCCGGATAACCTTTGGCATACTACAATGAAAGTTTTTGAGCATTCGCTTACTCCGTTTAAAACGAGCCACTTTTTGAGCTTTGCTTGTTGTGCGAAATTAATCAAATACATAATTTAACAGTTAAATTTTTATTTTAAATAGGTCAAGATAAATATATATTTTACTAACTAAACGTTTATGTAAAATCGTTTATATTTGTTTTATACCAATGCCAAAGGTGAATGTTTTTAAACAACACTAAAGTAATGGACGACCTTCACGAAATTCATCAGTGCGGCAACAGTCGGATAGGAATTTGGAAAACCAGCGATAAATTGTGGCTTTGGATGGTGCTTAATCACTAAAAGCTGAAGAAAGGCAATGCACATTTAATTTGTTTTTGTATACAAACACTACTACATAATTTTTATACCTATATATTTTATACATATATATATACGTTTCTATTTCGGTATGGTTTTTATAGTGATGCTCTGAAAAAAACATTTTTGTGGTTCCATATTTTTTATAATTTTTATAACATGCGCGCTCATAATAGAGCGTGGTCAACAACCGCCTCAGTTATCTTGAGATGCGCAATTACAACTACAAAAACATTAGAAAAAACAAACACAGCTACAGACGAAGCAATAGAAGCATAGTACTTATAATAATATATGATCGTATGTGAAAATTGTATTTCCAGTAAACCAACCATGGGTTCTTTATTCATTGCTTCACTCAACCCCTTTCTGGGTAAGGGATGGTGTTAACGGGGTGAAGAAAAACAAACTTGGTACAGCATATAATTATATTATTATATCAACTTTTTCGGTCATAAGAACGGGCTAACAATAAGTCCCAAACAACTGTAAATTGTGAATATTTCGTGGGCGACTATAACTCTCAATGTGTAGGGCTCTGCCGAAACGAAAAGCAGGGATTTACAACACGTGATAGAGTCTACAACTGGCCAAGTTTTATTCATGACACATGGCAATGTCCCCTTGTTAGTTGATGTAGCACTAAACTCAGAGGTCAGCTGCTTTCGAGTTCCAAGTGTACTAGCTTGTGAAAATGAATATACCTAAATTAAATCCCAGTCCCGTTTGTATGGAAGTGTCAAGCAGAAATTGTTTGATCGCAAATTCAAGGAAAAAAATGACATAATAAGGTACAAAAACGGTATTCCTCAGATTATCCCTTCGTTAAACAAAATACGCCCAACAAAGAGTTCACTGCGTTTTTCTACTATCAAAATGTTAAGGGACCCCTAGTAAAATGCATGCTTCATATAAATCTAGCTTTTCATCTTCTTCTTTCATCTCTATATACGACAGTAAACTTTTCTGTGTATACACAATATTGTGAGATGTGACAGGGTCCTGATATCGAACTTGGACTTGTATGGGAGAGTTCTGATGGTGTTTCGTGGTGATAACATGTACACAGTTATGGACACATCAGCGGTCGCACCCAACCAAGCGATCTTAAGATGAATCTTCTCTGTTTATTCATAGCTTTTCAGGATTTAAAACAATATAACACCATCACCAACATCAATGGGAGAATACTTGACTTAATTTTAATATCGGTTTTAGATTTGACCTTGGACGTGGTCTTAATGCCCTGTGACTGAAGACGCACATTATCCTGCTCTTTGGTTTAATATACTGAGAGATTGTTCCAGCACTACATTTACATTTGCGACGATATAACTTCAAAATGTCTGATTTTAGAGGGCTGTACTCGGTGTTGGTGATAACAGCGATAACTGACTGGTTATTCATTAAATACTTTGCAAACGTAGATGACTGCGTTAAGCAATTTCATAAAGGAATCAACAAGGACTAAATACTTTAAATTTAAGTTTCAAAGAGTGCGTCAAGTTGTCAAATTCGAAATTAGTCAGACATATAGCCTCTATACCGGGGATGTTCAACCCAATCTGATTCGAGAACCACATTTGTAGTGGCATTTTGTTCTTGTAAGGGAGAGTTCATCTAGGATTTCTGCTTCACAATTCCGATGGAACATTCTCTGACCCGCAATGTATTGCGAATGCCTCTGCGTCATCGTTTAGTGGTGTATTTCTCCTGAGTGAGAACTCTGATTTGTCGGCAAATTCTCAAAAAATCAAATCATATATAACCCTGCATGATGTCCTGGCGTGTCCCAGAAAGTTAAGGAGTAAGGCCACTACCGGAAACGATGGCATGCCTTGCTAGTTGGTAAGGGATTGCGCACCGCTTTTTGCTGAACCATTAAGTATAATATTTAACATGTCTTTAAGAACATCAAAATGTCTCGATTGTTGAAAGCTTGCTCGAATATCTCCGGTTGTCAAGAGAAGAGATAACTCTTATGTCTCAAATTACAAACCAGCGTCTATAATATCCTTACATGACTATCTCGAACTGCTGCAGAATTATTTGAATCAATTTTCAAAATGACATTTCTCACTTGTGAACAACATTTCTGCCTGGAGCCATGTCCCCCGTCACGTTATTACAGGCCGAGGTGGTGCTGGTAACTTCGGACACAATTGTTTGAATACACGGATGTGTCTGGGAGATTTAATGAACACCTTTTTGGTAGATGCTATTAACTTATCCACCGTCGGATACTTTTTTCGAATGGTTTCTGCTACGAAGTGACATGCGCGATGAGGCATGTTATGTGAAGAAGAGTCGGAAAACTTTCAGCGTTGTTGTGACACTGTCAGTGTATCAGTTTTCTGAATCCTTTTACGGGATAACAACAATGAAGCTGGTGAACAATCGCGTTGTAATGGACGCGCTACAGCATGAATGACGCTGTGTTTCTGAGGATTAGTTGTTTCATCCACATATAGTGATTTTTTTATTCCTCAACTTATCTTTTGTACATTCCTTTACTGTACCTTTAACACATGGCAAATTGTATCGTAATTGCATAGATGTTGACAACTTCCATGAGAGAACGTACTTAGCCCAAAATAAACGAAAGTCTTCGTTAGATACTAGATGTTGTGGAATGTTGCACACACATAACATAAAAATAAAATCATACATAAATTGCAAGTATGGAATATTGTAACTTAAATTCAATACATGACGGTTACTTTTACAATGTTTTCTACATTCAAACCTATCGCGAATTGGCAATCCGCTACTGCATATTGTGCAATAAATATGTGGACTTCTATATTCTAATCCAGGGAAATGCCTGAGATATTTATTCACACTAAAGGAACGTTACACCCTTTGCGCGTCCGATCCCCGCGTACTTATTTAGCGTGCAGCGTGCAACGTGCTACGAGTTGAAAATTACCCCTACCCACGTCCCTACCGCTACGCTACTCAGTTATCACCCAGAGTAGGCATAATTTAAATCAATTTTTTTAAAATTAACATCATGATCTTAAACAGAACGAATTTTAAAAAATAAATGAAATTATAAAAAGTCTTGGATGTATAAGATTAAGAAAGTTGATTTATTATTTAAAACGTGAATCTCGCCAACCCAGATTGTAATAACGATAATCCATCAAACAAACGTTTCTTAAATTCGAAATTAAAATGATCATAAAACTCTAAACTTTCGATCTAACCCAAATTAATGACTCAAAGCTGCTTCTATATGGGCAATCATTTGACTTGTGAGGGTAGAGGCGGCCGCTTTAGATTGACTGACAGAGCATTCTAAATTGTCGTGCTTTTAACCCTTCTACGCACGGGTGAGGTGTGAGGACTGTGAGGTCTATGAGTTCACGGGAAACTTAAATATTGTTCCAGTAACAACTTCTTTACTGATCCTGCGAGAATTCGGATTCTTATGTATTTCGTAGCATTTTGTTGCGGATTTTAGTATGATTTATTTATGTATTCTTATCTTTTATACAAAATATTACAATTTTTCTTCATTTCACCATTATATATTTGGAAAATATAGAATAAAGCCTAAGCGTGCGCATATTGTGTTTAGTAATTATAAACCTGGGTATCTCTGAATGCAAATGTTTAGTCTAAGGTGTCGTTGTTCACAGTTGTATATTGTTTAATAATTATCTTATTAATCCGACGCTGAAAGGCATAAGGATTAACGAGAAGAAGAAGAAGAAGAATTATCTTAATACGAGGGTTGCCTTTTATGTTTCGGGATTTGGCAACCCTATTGTTGCAATCTGACAACTGACAGCTCTATCGTAAAGTTGGACATTTTTGAGGTTATACGTACTCAGAACGTTTTGACATACGAGCGCTATTTGTGTTGTTTACAGTAACTTAAAAGATCCATCTCGGCCCAAAAATGGAATTAAATCGTTAACATTTTCGTGCGATTATTTTTTACAACTTTCGACGTGGATTAACTCAGCAACAGTGCATGGATGAACCTAATTCAATTTTTGGCGATGAAGCTCCATCAAGGACCAGTGTTTATCGATGGTATGGTGAATTCAATCGTGGTCGTAGTTCACTCCAAGACGAATTTCGTGAAGGTCGTCCAAAATCAGTTGTTGTTCCGAGAACCATTGATGCTGTGCGCGAACTGATATTGCAAGATCGTCATGTGACCTATTGTGAGATTGAGACAACCTTAGCCATTAGTGGGACCAGCATACATTCAATATTGCCTAAACATTTGACTGTCAAAAAAATTTGTTCGCGTTGGATCCCACACAATTTGTCAATCGCTCAAAAAAGGCTCGTGTCGATTGGTCGAAGGAAATGCTCAAAAATACGATCGCGGTGCTTCGAAATACATCTATGACATCGTGACAGGTGATGAATCGTGAATTTACGCGTATGAGCCCGAAAGTAAACAGCAGTCGACTGTATGGGTGTTTCAAGATGAGCCAAATCCAACAAAAGTTGTTCGCGCACGAAGCACTTCCAAGCAAATGGTCGCCTGTTTTTCGGAAAGACTGGACATGTTGCAACCGTACCACTAGAACAACGCAGAACAGTCAATTCTGAGTGGTACACAACCATTTGTTTGCCAGTTGTCTTCCAAGAAATCAGGAAAACCAACCGCCGAAGACGGATCACTCTTCACCACGACAATGCGAGCTCTCACACATCGGCTCAAACAACTGCATTTTTGAGCACCCAAAACATCGATTTGATGAGTCATCCGCCGTATAGTCCTGACTTGGCACCGAATGACTTCTTTTTATTCCCGTACGTAAAAAACAAACTGAGAGGTCAACGTTTTTCGACACCTGAAGAAGCGGTTGCTGCATTCAGAATGCATGTTTTGGAGATACCTCAATCAGAGTGGCAAAAGTGCTTCGACAATTGGTTCAAACGCATGCAAAAGTGTATAGATCTTCATGGGGAATATTTTTAAAAACAATAAAGTGATTTTCGATGATTAATATTTGTTTTTGTTCTCTAATCCCGAAATATAAAAGGCAACCCTCGTATGTGTAATACTGTGCACATGTGAAATTTTGAGTACGAATATGGTTTTGTTGCTAATTTCTTTAAATAGCTGCGTGTTTCTAAATTAGATGTTTTTCAAGTTCCTGCTTATTGTATATCAATTTACGAAACTGTTTTATTGCATGAAATTTTGAAATAAAAGGCTACCGACCAATACCTTGTCCATAAATTTGCTTGTCGTTTATTTGAAACTACTAACTTACAGAAAAACGCTTAAAAATGCTCCGTTTCCCCTATTTTGTATCTTATTTAGTTTAAATACATACTACTACCACTATTTTGGTTTTTTTCTTGATAAGAAGAAACATTTTAAGGTATAGTAATAGTAGTAATGCTAAAAATACATGCTTCCGTTTATTAGTATATGAAATGAATAATCCTTTTCTTCTCCCTCCCTCATATTGAAGTAAACAAGTTATAATTTGTTTGAATATAATAAACACCAAGGAAACCCAAGAAACAGATTTTCTGTAGGTGTACCTAATACAGCCCTCCCCAATCGCTTGTGTGATTTTGATACTACCCCAATGGAAGGCTAATACTCAAGTTTTAGCAAAATTTCAAGGTTAATTCAAATCAGTATTTTGTTTATATCTATAACGAAGATTTTACAAATCCCAGTTTTATAAATATTATTTTCCCCGACTATTTTATAACAAAATTTGAAAGAAATAATTTATTTAGAATTGTAAACTGGAGGTACTGGCCAATTTACTTTTGTAAACCTCATAACTAATTTTTTACATTATGAAATTAATTGTGGGTCGAGAGAGTCACGATAAGAGATCTACATACAATTCATACGTATGTACATATGTATATGTAATAATGAGGTACATACAAACATTTTAAGTGTATTTTGTTCTGAATAAAATTTACGACTAACATAAGAGCATATCTGCAGTACATGGTGAAAAACCTAAACTAAGATTTTATTGTGTAATTAATTTTTAAATAATGGATATTAAATGAAATACATATAAAAAGAATAATAGTGTTGCTGCCCCAGTTCTTGTGTGGATTATCTACCTTAAAGGTGCCGCCTTCATTCTTCACTTACATATTTAAGCTTATTGAACGCCGAGACGCAAAGCGCCGCCAAGCGTCGCTTATCGAATGTACAACCCCAGAAAGGGAGTCAACCCCAACATAACAATGTGTTTGTAAATGTGGTAGTACTGAAATGTGTGGAATTTAGTTTTGTACAGTGCCCAAATATCATTAAGTGCTTTAATACTATCGTCGGTTTTCTATATTGAAGTTGTAAAAGTCACATTCTTCAATCAAATTTTGTAACCTACAAAATGTATCTTCAGCTGTATTTACAATAATTGTTAATATTGTTATCCACCGGAACTGTGATGTACCGTAGAATAAAAGAGTAAATAAGAAGTGATCGCAAGTATAAAGGGTGCAATGCGGTTCTATTCGATATAAAATGCAAGAATTGAATGAGAAGGCTGAGAAACCGAAAATACTTGGGCCAAAGCCAAATATAGCCATTAAACCAAAACACGTGCCACCAGTAAATTTAGTGAAAGGGCAGAAGGTTAACCGCGACGATGTCAATAAGACGAATTTATCCAGGCAAACTAATTCTAACAATGATTTTCGACACCAACAGAAGGAAATGTCAAAAGACGCGCAGACGTCTACGGACAAAAATACCGCGGGAACGGAAAAAGTCTATGACAAGCACAGTGCTACAACAACCACCTCCCACCCCGAGAACTTTCAATCGTATGTTCATATACAAAGGCCTACTAATTTTCCTTGCTCAATTCCTGATAATTACGGCGATAGTAACCAAGATAATGAAAAACACAATGTGTCCTACTGCGAATATACATCTTACTACAGTGAAAAATGTGATAAATACAAAACCTCTTGTGAATATCACAAGTCCGATGATAATCACAAGCACCCAGCCTCCCCTAGCACAGTATGCTGTAGCATTTTATCCAACACGTCCAACGACTGCTGTGGAATTATTGTTAACGCGGCTAAAAAGAGCTTAATGGAAAAAGTTTGACCAAAGTCGAGTCGACTGATTCTAATTCCTCGGACTCTGGTGGTTTCAAAGATTTTGTGCAATTGGATTTAAGCAAGACAGCAAATCAAGTGATTTCCCATCAACGAAAAATATCTCAGCCTGAATTTTTAGAAAAGAATGACTACGTCAAACCATATACCCATCAAAGGAATTCTTCGCAGCCAGATTACATATCGTCAGAGGTACGACAATCGATAGTTACAAACAAACAGACATTTGTAGCTAACGCCCAAGCACTTGCACAATATTTACCTCAGGCTGAACACAAATTTCTATGCAAAACGAGTAATGTTAGCAGTGAGAATACAGAAGACATTAGGCATGTGGTAGCTAAGTTAAATGTAACGCAAGTTAACCAAATGTTCAACGAAAAGACTGATGAAAACAAACCGCAAAACAAACCTCGCCAACAAATTATAACGCAAAGTCAATTTCAACAATCAACGAAGAAGCTGGAGGAATTGCTATCCCAACGCCTCGAGAAAGAACGAATGCTTAGGAAAGGACAGAATTGCTTGCCAGACGGTGAAACTAGCCAAGACGTCGAGCATAAAATAGTAATACAAAAACAAATTCAACAGAAGCTGCACGCCGATTTACAACAAACAGTGAAACAAATACAAGAAATACAAAGTATTGAACTGCGGTTGCCACAAAATCGAAAATGGAATGAGGTTTGTTACTTTCAAATATTCACTTCTCGTTTGGGTAGAGTAGTTTGCTTTTCAATCATGAAAGAAATTACCATTCAAAATGCTATATTTGGTTATGTTTTATTGATTTGTAGAATTTATAGAATTACCAATCGTATAAATTGGCCACATTCATTTCATGCTTATAGTGTATCCCCGGATTGACTTTACTATAGGTTTTAAAAATTCTGGAATCTCGTTTTAATGTTTTGGGATACCGCTCTGCTTGGTCTAAGAAGAATTTCAAGTACACCTCTACTTTTTAAAAACAAGGCCGTCATAACAATTGCGAAGAGAAAAGTCTTCTGTTCAAGTAAAATACCATTTCAGTGAATAATGTGGCGAAATGTTATTGAGAAAAGTTGTTCAGAATATAAAACATGACCAAAATTTGACAAATATCGTATCACTTTGACAAAATCAGTATTTGTTTTATATGTTTGTATTATAACCACAGAAAAAAAGTACTCTGTATAAACTGTCAACAAAAATAATGTACGTTTCTAATAAAATATTTTATTAAAAAAAAGAGAAAATATACAATTACTCAATTTGAATTCCTCCACGATCAGTTCATTTTTAATCTTTTAATTTAATTAACGAAAATTCGCATAGTATGTAAAAAATTGAACAACAATTGAAAAATTAATAAAAGAAAACATAAATTTAATTATCATTATGTAAGATTAAAATAAAATCCTCCAAAAATTATTTAAAATCAATTGTGCCGATCGTGAAGAAATACAAATTGAGTAACTGGTATGTATTTTCTTCTTTTTTTTTTTTGAATAAAGTACTTTATTAGAAATTTATTTTAATTCATTTTTTTGGGCACAACTTATACAGAATACTTGCTTTTTCTGCAATTACAATGGAAGAATACAATGACTGATTTTGTCAAAGTAGTCCTATATTTGTGAAATTTTGTATAGGCTCATAGTTTCATATTCTGAATGACTTCTCTCAATAACATTTTGCCGTATTATTGACTGAAACGGTACTTTACATGAACAAAACATTACGACGAACGAAATCCCAAAATTTTTGATCAATTATACCTATAGTGAAGTCAATCCAGGGACAGACGGTATATATATTTGAACAAGTACTGTAACCAAAGCAAGTATAAATTAATGGAACACTCAAGGTCAAACAGAATGTACGCTAGATTTATTAGCTATTAATAAGGAATTTTAAATGATGTTAGCAGATTAAGCACACTGACAGAATGTATGTTGAAACGTAAAGAACGGAACTTTTTGACGTAACTTAGTAAATTATTTACACAAATGAATATACATATGGACTGTATATATATATGCTTTCTGCTTTGAATCTCACAAGTTAATCTAAATTAACTGATCTTTAAAAAATATACACGAACAAGAATATGCATATATGTATGTATACATCCAAATATTTCTTTGCGGAATTAGCCAATGATTCCAACCATACTTACAAATAACAATAATAACAACAAATATAATAATATCAAAATACTTACTTTTTTAATACCTTCGCTTCATAAACAAGAGATTAGATATGTGTAAAAAATAATCTAGTAAGACAATCCTTAAATTTTCCTATCGCCTCGTAGCTTACAATTACGATTTCATAATTCACAATACATTTTCTTCTTGCAACAGTAATAAACCAATTTACACAACTACATACATACTTGAGTGAGTTGCGTTTTAAGAAGTTTAATTGCACAGACTAAATTATCTATTATAGTATTTCTTCATACTCTTGTTATGTTTTGAATCGTTGAAAGTTGGAAGAACGAATTACACATCCGTATGCATTCATACGAAACATTATTTTACTAATGTGGCAGATATCAATCAAGTGCGGGACGAATTCTAAATACACATCGGGTGCCAAATTGGTAGTTTATTTGTTAGGCACTCTGAGGAAATACTTTGTAACAGTAAGCGAATCTTAGAGTTTAAAGAAAACCTCAGTATGACATAGCTTTTTCATTCATATCCCCATTTACTACTGTAGAATGGTGGAGTTATTCGATCTTTAATTGGATGCGTCTTAATGTTCTATTTTTTGTTATGCAAGTGCAGTTTGGCCAATTTTTGCACATCGCATACCAGCTCAACAATGTATCGATTTTCTTCAATAACTTTTGAAAGTTGACAAGATATTCCGCTACCTTATTGCAGTCGAAGATTATGCGAAAAAAATGCGAAAATCTTTTAGAAATCGCATTTGAAAAATTTGACATTGCCTTTAAAATTTGATTAACGTTCGTGACATTATACATATTCAGATATAAAGCTTTTGATTGTATAACTCCTAAATTTTGGGTATTTTGAGCTCATAAAGGTTCTGATACAGGACGTCTTTAGAGCAGTCTGAAAGAAGAAGAAAGTTGAGATTTTTATTTAAGGAAACTTGAAAATATTAGAACGCTTAACGGTTTTAATATTCGAAATGTTCGAATAAAAAAAAACGCTTCCAGTGTATAAATCACGAATTTTTGTTTCAAGATTTGTTAGATTCTGGAATTCGATTGTTTAATGAGGCATTACTCACAAGTGAACACCGGTAACGCGGACTCCCGAAAAAAAATTGTGAATTCCAATGTAAGATTATTGCACTTAATTTTATCCGCGGAATCCCCGATTTGTGGAGTGGAGGATGCAAACATCTCGAAAACTATTGGAAATATTAACAAAAGTTAAGACAGGTTTTTGTCTTAACTTTTCTTTCACAAACGTACAACTTGATTTATTGATAACATCATTAGTAACTAATCCAATAATCTTAAAGGTTAAACAATATCAGCGAAAATAATGCATTGTTACATTATACAAATCAAATAACTCCCCAATATTTAGTAGGAGTTCCTTTAACTTATTAGTATTATTGATATATATGAATCTTCCTCCACCAAAACGTTTTTGAGTACCCACTAGCTTTAAGTTGTTGAAATGTTGAAGTGGATAAATATTCCTTCGTTCGAAAAGGAACCGTTTCCCTACTACTAGTTATCGTGTAGATCAACATTCTGTAATTCAATTAAAGGTTCCGCTTTGTGCAGATATTATTTTAGCCACTAGCTGTAGATCTCTAAAAAGGATTCCTTTTTTCCTACAATGTATCCTCATGAAACTTTTTCTGTGTACTGTCTCTATTTTTGCTTTTATCGCTATTCCTAAAATAAGATTTAATGATTTAGCGAATAATTGATTGATATCTGCTCAAAGAGGTTGGCATTCCTGTTTGACTTTTATTGCCAATTACCAAATTCCGTTCTTCTACTATTGACCTATACATATTGTGTGAAGTGATGTATGTAATACTATCACTAAACTATGGAAATTATGTAAAAGAATGTGTTTATGGATAATATTGTTTAAGGCGACTTAACATTTTGTTTTACATTAAATTTCTCTGTCAAATTACAAATGTACAGATAGCAAATGATAATTTATTTCTTTTCAATACTTATTCTTATTTGTAGAAATGGTAAAACTGAATTACAGTGAAGGTGTGTGCTCAATTTTGGGAGCGACTGTATGCAGTTACTAGTGAAAAAATTGCCACGCCCATTTTCAATGCAGTTGTCAATATATCACATACGTATCTCATACTATCATAAAGCCGTTCAAATTTTACGTTAAAGTACACAGAAGCAAAACTATATACGACCACAAGCACTGAAAGTGATACGTATATAAAATTATGATATGCGTTCGTATTGTTGGCATTGTTACATATTCTACGTACAGAAATAATATTCATCTTGTAACTTGGTTTAATTTTATAATACAAATTTGTTTTCCGTTTATTTACATCGTTTCAAATTCAGTTAAATCGAAATAAAATTTTGTTTGGAAAAACAGATCAATTTTATTTGATAAAAATACACATTTTTGCAGGTCAGTCGATTTTCAACCATCAGTTGTTCTCGAGTAATAACGTCATAATCTCCTTTTTTAATACCAACCCCCAATCATTCTTCTTTATTTTGAGAGGTCTTTTCATTGCCGGACTAAGAGTATAAAAATGTTGCCATCTTACACAGGAAGATCTTCGAGTAAATGACAATTGAATGTTAGAAAACGCAAAAAAAGTTAATTAAATTAGGTGCATTAGACAATGGCGTTTACATCGGCAATTACATTTTTCGGATGAGGCAATGTTTTATCTCAATGACACAGTGAATCCTCAAAATTGCAGGTGTTGGAGTCGGGCAAATCCTCCTTGGATGGTTGAGGTTCATACTCAACATCAGCAGAAACTAAATGTGTGGGGTGGAATACTTGATAACGGAATAGTAGGGCTTCTCTTCTTTTATGGAGCCCTCATAGGGCGAAGCTAGTTATAGTTTTTCCAAAATGACCTTGTTCCAGCGATTGCAGAAATTTTCCAAATGACAATGATCCAGATCTCCCAGATAATACGGAATGATTTTAGCAACACGACACACAACCACACTTCCCGCAGCCTTTTCGGAATATTCTAAACTGTTGGTTTCCGAGGAGATGGATTGGCAAGTGAGGACCGATAGAATAGCCCGTGAAATCTTCAGACCTTACATTTCTTGATTACTTTTCATGGGGTTATTTAAAGTCCAAAACCTGCGTCATCAGACCACAAAATTTAGGTGAATTAGAACATCGCATTAGAGATGAAATGCACATAATTAACGATTAACTATTGAAAATGTACAAAAAGAATTTTTACATAGGTTTGCGTATTGTCAGGAAGTCGGTGGATGATAGTTTTCTAATAGTCAGTTGTCATTAACCGGAAGAATGGCAATTTTTATACTGTTTTATCCTGAAATTATGACACCATTACTAAAAAACAACGAGGATTGAAAATCGACTGTCATGCAAAAATGTGTATTTTTATCAAATAAAATCGACCTGTTCAGGAATTTCTTCCAACAAAATTTTATTTCGGTTTTACTGAATTTATTCCATACTTTGGTGCGCACTGTAGTTAGCGAATTCGATATCTAAAAACTTTTTCAACCAGCGTACATATCTCCATACGTATCTATTGGTTGTAACATGAAAATTCATGTATATGTGCCCACGTAAGTAACACCTTCACATATTGTCCAAGTACGTACATAGATAAACAAATTTATCATTTTATTAGATCAAATGATAAGGGCATTAGTTTGTAATGTCAGTATTTCAGTGATAAAAAGATTGTCGTTTGTTTATATTGTGTGTGAAAATGTGGCAGTGTTTCAAAATTTTCTTCTCGTTAATTCGAAGAGAAATTAGCAATCTGGTAAATGCAGCTGCCGTTATTATTGTTTTAAGTATTGTAAATTATTTGACATGGACATAACACTTCAAGTTGGGAACGCATAAATTTTCCGTTGGAAAAGTGCTAACAGCGTTTTTATAATCATGGTACTATAAAACGTGCTTCAATACTTCACCATAAACCTCACAGTAGTACGTGGACGTGTTACGCCGTGAAAATTTACAATTAAATAATATCACGCACTCAGCGTTCCTTTAGTAAACAGACCTGTTAGTTGGTTGACGTTTAAAATATGCCTTGGCGTGGCATTTGTTCATAGATAAAAATTGTAACTGTATTATACGGAATACAGTAACAACTCTCAGGCGCAAATACCAAACTTTATATGATAAGTCACATATTATTATTATGTCTTAATGGGATTCAATGTGCTTGAAAGTTTGTAGTAGAAACTATAGTCTACACAATAATTGATGTATAAGCTACAGCGATTCATGGTCAAAATAAAGCAAATACAAAATCCTGTTACTTGAAACAACAATAATTTAATTAAAAGCCTAACTATATAAATTAGCGTGCGTGAAAATTGACGACTAGTAAAAAAGGAACTAGTTGAAAGCATTTATCAACAAAACTTTTGGAAAGCTATTTTCTTCTGTGATAAAATATAAACTAGTGTTGCTTGAATGAATGAATAAAACTGTAATGTGGAAAAAATTAAGAAACGCCATTTACCCAAACAAGAAATTCAGTAGGTAAGACATGCTCCACAGTACAAAAGATATTAAACAAATGTTTTTCTTTTTCTGTTTCTCTCTCTAATAATTTATTCAGCAATCAGAATTCTACATAATTCAGTAAGGTAAAGAGCTAACGACCACTAGTTGTACTAGTAACTATTGCCATGGTTAGGTTGACATCTAGTAATATCATCTGTATAAACCTAAATTATCATAGCTACATATAAACTTAAATTAATTCATTTGGCCACCATTCTTTTTTATTAATTATGGGTTCTGGAAGTTTTTCCATGAAATATTAATGTGAACGAACTAGAAAGATCTATGAAATAAATGGGAGAAGGACTTTCTAATATTGGTGATGAACAGAGTTTGTTAAAAAAGATGGTACTAGGCAAGGGCGTATATCAGTGAACACAGCATACTTGAGACAGTTGATTAAAGAGTAGCTATGCGGCTATGTCGGTTAATAAATTCGCGCTAGACGCTGCGTTCACCGACATACGCTCTTACCCGGTACCACCTTTTTAACAAACTGTAGTCGTGAATGATTTACTGCAAAAAAATATCAAAATCAACCACAAGTGCTGCAAAATAACTAGCTAAAGTTTTGACACTTTTTAAGAAATATAATGATTGAACCAGATATTCCAAGAATCTTTCCTTGAAAGACAATTCTTAGGGTATCAAGAATGTGATTTCTAAATGGAAACCACAATAGATTTATTTCGAGTAGTTTTTGAGTAGGGCGCCAGCGCCATCTTGTCGCCCAGATCAAATCATGCTTAAAAATAAAACACGTTACATACACCGCAAAGCTAAGCTTTAACTGCTCCGCCCCGAAATCGTTTTGTACCGTACGCGATGTACCGTCAATAATAGTAATTAACAATGTTAATGGTTTTCATAAAAATGAGTTAAAATTTTACGCAGTTGTCTTTTGTCATTTGGAACCATTCTAGAGGGTAGCACTTATAAAATTCCAACTTTCGAAAGTATGGGCTACCCTAATATACATACATACCTGCACACAGGGTTTGTCATTACTAATATGTCAAATTCATTTATAAGATTATATGAGGTAAAAGCAAGCCAATGAGTGTAAAAAAGATGGGAAAATCAAAGTATTCTTTTGAGATCGACGATTTGTATATCGCTACATATTTGGATACGTTATTGAATGGCGAGTTGCACATATAATAATAAACACATACGACCGTATTTAACATATTGACCTAATTTTACTAGCAAATTGTAGTATGGTAATACTCCATTAGTAAAATTACCAATAAAAAGATGTAAGTTTTATAGAAAGCATTCTTTAAGAAATAGAAAAGCGTTGTAAATATATACCACACACATACACTTGAAACATTTCAAAATCTAGAATTCCAAATTGCTATAACGACGTGCCGAAAAAAAAAAGAAATGAAGTTTGTTTATGAACGACGGAATGATGGTCGACGAAAAAAGTCAGATAAAAAGTTATATAGAATACCAGGGTTGAAAAGAAGCAGACCACATCAAAAAGAAGTTGTTGTTTACAAACGACGAACAGACCAAAGAAAAAGAAATACAATAAAAGGAAAAGACCAAAGAAAAGAAGTGAAGAAAGAATTCAGAGAGAGAGAGAGAGAGAGAGAGAGAGAGAGAGAGAGAGAGAGAGAGAAGTTAAGAATTAGAAAAGAAATTACACTCATACACACACTAGCTAATATATTTTGATTATATTGTTCATTATTTTGTTAATATAATATTAAAATTTTATAAATATTATTTGTAATAATTTTTGCTTTCTATACAATTAACTAAATTCTCAGTACAATATACATTTCGTTGCGTTACAATTACATATAATTATGCTAGCGTTTGCTAGCGTTTACGTTCTTAATTTTAAAAGAATATTAATTACGGTTTTCCTGTAATAGTAGGAAAATATCTGGTCTTGCAAATTTTGCCTTAATTTGATGTTTAAGTTGTGAAAAGTTGATCAACTTAGTACTCAATCGTTAATTTCATTGCAGTACATTATCTGTATATATAAAAATGGGTCGTGGTTTGTTCGGATGCTTAAAACTTGAAAACGACTGGACCAAATTGGATACTTCCTTCTGCGGGTTTGTTCGTAATTGCTACGCGAAGGTTTAGGAAAAAATAAAAGTCGAAAAAATTTTTGGGTAAAACGAAGTTTGCCGGGTCACCTAGTAAATTTACAATTTTGTAATAATCTGTACAGGGTAGCTACCAAAATACCACTACAGTGAAGTCGAAGTTATCTACATACATATATATGATTAGCTATTTTATTCGAGTACACTTTAAAACGACAGTATTGTTAATAATTTTAAAGTTGATTGCTATATCATTGAGTAACTGCTATTACAATTATTAAATGTATATATATATATATATATATATATATTTCGTGACCTTTTATACTTATCTTATATGATAGAGATCTACCACTAATAGGTCAATAAAACAAGGTTGGTTTGAACGATAGTTATATTTTCAGAACGTTTACAAACGTTTGTAAACGTTCTGAAAATATAACTATCGTTCAAACCAGCCTTGTTTCATTGACCTATTAGTGGTAGATCTCTATCATATAAGATAATTACAATTATTTACTATTTTTCTAATTGATAATAAAATAATAAATAAAATTGATTTATTTGTTACAAACAGAAGGAAATATAAGAAAGTAACAAATTAATCTAAACTTTTATTGATTGAAATTACATATGTACCCTCAACATAGTTATGTACGTATAGAAGTCAAATTAATTTAATAAATTAAGTAAAAATTTGGAACCCACGTAACAATGATGTTATTGTCCTATACAGTTTTTTTCATAATTTATGCGTCAAATTAAAGTTGAATAAAGCTCAAAGAAAGTAAAACAAACGAGAAGAACATGTCATACAAAAGCCGAAATGAATTTTTAAAGTTTCGGAAAGAAATCGCATGAAATAGTTAAAATACCACTGGTTTTACTTATGTTTATAGTTTTAACGTAGAAATGTAAACAGTGGTAATATTCGGGCATATCTTTAATTATATTATCTTGAAACTAAATTTGACGCATTAGTTATGACAAACAAATGTACATAGGACAGTACTATTCACTCAATCTATAAATACTATGTTGACAATAATTTTAGTAAGCATAATTCTTTGCCCAATGATAACTGTTTGAACCGTATATAAACAAAATTGCTAAATGTGTAAATATTTACACCTCATACCTAAAATGTTCAATGAATGTTGCGTAATCGTATTTGTAAATTAGAAATGTGCTAAATAAATCATACAAACCATTTGTTAAGTATATCTGATTCATTTTAAAATGCATACGTCTAGTTGATTTAATTCAATTATGAATTGTTTATACCTTTAATATTTTATATCTACATCTGCCAATTAAAGCGAATATTGTTAGTTACGCCGATCATTACCAATATCATACAATCACCCAAATCTTATATGTAAATGGAGTTTTCGAATTAAGCTTCGATTTTGCAAAGAAACAATGTTACATGTTTACATACAGTACATTAGTTAAGTAATTATTCAATCAAGATCTGCTAAATTCTCAACGACATTATCACATACGAGCATATTTCATAAGTTTAGATTGAGAATTCAGTTGTTTATTTGATTCTGTATATATGTATGTTCATACGTATTTCGATAATTACGCTACTATTTTTAAGTCTTTATCAATTTTTTTCCTATCACAAAAAAGTTGAAATTAGTTTCCAACATTTGGAGAACTTCTAAAAGTACACGGTCAACTAGAATGCTTATTATTTAGACGTAGAAATGTTAACATTAGTAGAAATCGGGCCATATCTTTAGCAAGGCTAAGTGGATGGTGATATGTGTCGGGAGTGCCGGAAGGAACATGTAATTGAACAATTAAGGCGAATATTTACAATTTAGCCCAAGAAATGTAAACGGTAGTAAAATTGGGGCTATATGCCAAGCGAGGTCAAGTGGATATTTAGATATGACGTATTTGTTTAATTTCACATCCAGCTCATGGGCCTGTATCTAACGCTATGTTGAGCAACCGCCGAGTTTTTCAATTACGTATCGATAAATCCGTTACTATATATAATTAAATGCTTCCAAAACAATACTTTTGTTTGCCCTTTATTTGTTTAACTTTTTTTTTCTTCTACACTCATTGATTTGATGCGTTATTTGTAAAAAGCGCTGTATAGGGTATAGGGTTTAGAAGTAAAATTATACTAATCGAAAATGGAACCTGAAATGCAAAAGAGCTACAGAAAATATATTGCGACAGCCTCAAACAACACCATTAATTATGAAACATACTATTTCGATGTCGTCAAATGTGTAGTTACTGGTGATCCTCGAGAAAAACGTCCACTCCAATCCATAACTGAACTCATTATTTTAGATTTTCAGATTTGGATACTTCCCAATAGTTGGAAATTGATATATATATATACATTTCCAAAATTCAAATTCAGGAACGATTAGGTATTACAAGCAGTTGAAGAGAAGAATCATACATTACCTGTGTTCATCATATTTTCGTCGTCTTTTCCCTATTGCAGATAGTCGTATACAGAACACTACCAATAAAATCTGAAATGTGAAAATTCACTGTAAAATTTAGTGAACCTTAAGTCACAGTTTTTATTTATAGAGGATTATTTCAACAAAGTTTATGCGAATTGATTCCTGCTTTTAGTCATGAGATGCCTCATCAATCCACAATTTTCTGCTGGCACTATGAATGCTAATATGAATATAGCAGTCACAACGACGATCCCAGGATAGCTCCACCAAGGAGAGCAGTCACCTAGGAACACATCGAAGCTCTGCGCCAACTGATCTGAGAAGATTGGTATGTGATATACCGCAAACCATTTCAAAGGGCTTAATACAAAAGCCCTTCATCACGGATTGAGTGTGAGCAAATTAACTTCTCATTGGATCCCACATTTTTAATTGAATAGCAAATTGCGGCTCGCGTCATTGGGTGCCGGAAATTTTCACCGAGATCAACAACCGAAGTGCTAAAAACGTTTACAAATCATGCATTCTGTGACCCAGAAAAAAACTAAACGACAATCCGGTGATTGGGTGCCTCAAGATGAGGAGAAAGCCAATAGATATCACGAACTACAATTCTTTTGCAAAGTGGAACAATGGTTAACGGCCAGTGATATACAACCGATTGTTTACCGCAGGTAACTGTCGTACTCCAAAAAGCTAACCCAGAGCGACAATTATCATCCAGACAATGCGAGCTGACGTACACTACGAAAGACAATTGAACTTTTGGAACAGCGAACTATTGAATTATTAGATCATCCTCCGTACAATCCTGAACTAACTGTCAACGACCTTTTCACGTTGTTAAAGATCAAGAATGGATTGCGTGATCAACGGTTCCAGTCGGCGGCAAGAGTAGTCAATGCCTT
Organism: Chrysina gloriosa; assembly: GCA_038088585.1. Classification (NCBI taxonomy): domain Eukaryota; kingdom Metazoa; phylum Arthropoda; class Insecta; order Coleoptera; family Scarabaeidae; genus Chrysina; species Chrysina gloriosa. The sequence goes on along the minus strand of CM076087.1, from coordinate 73,984,331 downwards.
CGAAAGAACTATTTTGACTACTCCAATTGAAGATATTTGGTTTGAAAGAATGCATTGATGTTTGTGGAGAAGACATTGTAAAACAGTAAAGCAGGTTGTTTAGAACGACATGCAACATTAAAGGACAATTGTAGTAGTTTACTAGCAATTAGTTCTCTTAGTGTATCCACCTTTACAAGATATATAGCTTGCTTTGTAAGTACACCCATGTACAGACGCACTTTCATCTACCTTATAACTCTTTTCACTTATTGAAGACAACACGATATGTGTGTTTATTGTCGATCTATTAACTTTAAGTTAAATTAATTTTAAACTATTGTGAATACAAATTCATTAGATTTAGCAATTACTGTGATATCTATACACGTTGTCACTAGTTAATATACTGATACAATGCACGTCCAGAAGCTTAATTGAATATTGGGGATAGATATGTCGGTAATTTACAACGAGCTTCATATTGTACTTGAAATATTAAACTACTTATTCTATACACGAACCACGTCTTGCTATATACCAAACTACATATTTCGATGTCAGTTGATTATTTTCGCAATTCAACATTTCAATTTTGAAAAATTATTTTTACGTGAAATTTGAAAATTTTATCGATATCAATTTTCAACCAACAAGTAATAACAGTCGTTTTCATTTCGCAATTCAATGGGAAAAGAATAAATTACGCAATTCGATTTTCGAGTATCTAGCACGATAGCAAAGAACGTTGCATAACTGCACTTACGGCTTCCATGCAATAAGCCCGAAAGGCATCCCAAGTTCATTGAACGCCGACTTCGAGTGGTCACAAGATGATTTCAACCCGACTCTTATCGTGTAGGATACCTATATCCTGCGCTGTGAAGATTTTTTGTACATTGTATAACCGGTATCATGATTATAAAATTAGTTTTTATCAGAGAAGATACCAAGTGGTTCTGAAGAGGGATACAGTGAACTACAGCGATGTTTGTCGCTTTAGATAAATAGACCAAATCAATTGCATACATGTAAAATATCTATCTCTTTTCAACTACGCTACTGAAATGGATTTTGAAAGTTTTAACTTTCTTCTTTTCTAGAATGATAGGAAACAACAGTGTTATTGCAATATTTTTTACGGTACACATACATTATGCATATGCACATATAGGAAAACTTTATTAGCCATATAGTTTATTACTCCAATTAGGGGTAGGCCAAGATTCTGATAAAGCAACTGCTATTCTTTGATACTATTTTTCTGAAAAGAATTTCGTGTCACCTGCCAATGATATTATAGATATTATTGGTAACTCTACATTACACACTTACGTATGGACCTTTTCACAACTTATACATCGAAAAAATTTCAAACAAAATAAAACAGAATTTGTAAGAGAAAATATTTTCCTACAATCACAGGAGGGAGTAAATATTTATTTAATATTAAAGTTTCCTATGGAAGTTGTTTAGATCCCGAGGGGTAAAGTACGATGTTTGCTATTTCGAAACGTATTGTTACTACTCACTACTACTATTTGGTTGATATCTGGAGCAAGGTCAAATGGTGTATTGTAAGATCCCGACTATATGCAAGCACGGTAAAATGTTTCTCTTGATAAGAGCTGTTTTGTTTACACATCCATGTACGGATTGTTCGGGGAGTTCGACGATCTCGCGTTTTTAAATACGATTCGACGATACAAATTGCAGTGATTCCAAAACTACACTTTTATTTGCTCAATTTTTCTTCTTTTGCACTTATTGACTTACTTTTACCTCACATAATCTTGTAAATAAATTTTATGCATTAGTTGCGACGAACGCTGTATTCGTGAATTGCGAACAGATACTTCAGTATTGATTACTCTCCCGAAATAACTTTTTGGTGAAGAACTATTAATGTAATCTAGTGTTTCATACTATACAGTGTGTTGGAAATTAACCGCAATATTTAATTAACCTAAATCCACAGTTTTTACCAAAACACGCCAAGTGATTTAGCTGCTGTAACTTTTTCCGGTGATAAAGTATATCAAACGACATTTTCCGCTGGTACCCCGAATTTAAATGTGGACCTACGAGCTTGAACGACGTTCCCAAAATAGGTCCATCAAAAATAGCAGTCATCCAGAAAAACATGAGTTGTGCGCCAACTAATTCAGGAGAATCAACATTTAATATATTGTGAGATAGAGACATTTATAAACATTGGAAAGTAAACGTGCGGTTTGGATGCTTCAAGATGACTAGCATCCAACAACAATTAACTGTTCTTACAATCTATACAAAAGGATGGTCTTTTATCTCGAAAGCGGGTTGTTTGGCTAGAATTCCTTTAAAAAATTGAAGAATTTTGAAGAAGACAATAAGAATTTATATGCAACAGACAGTTGGGGCTTTGAAGTAGTAGAACATAGATTTATTGGTTATCGTTCATAAAGGCACAACAATTTTTTGGGTAGAATTAGTTCATGAAGATTGCAATAACTGCTTCAACATCGGGTTTAAGTGAATGCGAAAGTGTATGTATCTTTGTCAAGGGTACCTTGACAAATAAGAAAATACTTTCACTCTTTGTGTGATATATGGCTATATGTAACATTAAAAAAACTTGTATTCCATCCAATGAGTATCAAATTATTTGCCAACAATAACAGAACTGTACATTTCCATTATTACATAAACTGCTGTCAATGAAATTATACTAGGATCTAATACTACCTGTTTATTAACCACTAGCTGTTAAGCCTGTCCCTGCCAGGCATAAAGGTGAGTTACTTCAATGTTCCATATACCTATCGTTAGCCGTTTTCGAAGTATTTGAGGATTTTCGAAAAAGTAAGATGTTTTGAAAATGGACATAACAGACAAACTAATTGAAATTTTCAAATCATGTTTTTAGCCTTGATTTGGTATATCTTGGGCTACTTATTTTCAGGTATGTAATTTTACAATAATGTACAGGGTGATTCCATAGACCGGCTTTATTTGTCTCAACTTTAATAGTGTATAACTTTGTTATTTTAAATGGAACACCCTGTATATTTTCAGACTCGGAGAAAGGTTTTTCAATTTCTACCCAAACTGTATTAGGTTTCCCTATACCTATCTCTTGTGATTTCGGAGATATTTGAAGATATTCTAAATTTTACCTAGATTGAAATTAAAACGAAGCTGCTGAATATGGAAATGCAATTGTTTTTCATTTCAACGATCTGAAAAAGTTGCTAATGAAACACATATGCCTTTAAATGATAAGTATTATAATAAATGTTCTACATGATCTCCATTTTACGCTATGTATTGTATTCTTTCATTAATTGTAACCGCTTCGTACATATTTTAATAATTTTTGCGTTCCTCATAGTTAAAAAACAGCCTAGATACAGCAATTAAATTGTCATACATACCTTTTAAATGTCAGCACAATTTTACTTTAGTTTAGTATACTTTATTCTTTGATAATGGTACATAACTACTACTAGAGAAATTTAAAAAAGAACTTGTGAAATAATTGAAGTGTTACTTTCTTTTATTTGAGATATTTTTACAATGATGGATTTGTCTATCCTAGAACGAGTGGATATGATTTTGACCATATGTGAATGTCATGAAAACTGTCTTTTTGGCTGGCAGAGTTTATGCGCAAAAGTATCCTGAACGAAGACATCCTGAAAAGCGGGCTTTTGAAAGACTTTTCGCAAGGTTTCGAGAGACAGGTAATACTACCTACTCTAAACGAAAAAGAAGGAAATCAGTCGTTGACAACGAGGAAAATGAATTTCTAGTGTTACGTTCAATTGCTGAAAATCCTAGTACCAATTCACGGAAGATTACCCAAGAAACCGATATAAGTAGATCTAGTGTACAGAGGATCATAAAAAGACACAAGTATCACCCATATCATATCCAAATACATCAACATTTATATGGGATGGACTTTGACCATCGATTGTAATTTTGCTTGTGGGCTCTGGATCGTGTTGGAGAAGAGGAGGACTTTTCTGAATATATTTTATTCACTGATGAATCTACCTTCCATAATAATGGATTAGTATGTAGACATAATTTTCATTATTATGATACAGAAAATCCACACATATTTAAGACTGTTGATCACCAAAATCGCTGGAGTTTAAACGTCTATGCGGGAATTATTGGTGACTATGTTATTGGACCTTACTTTTTGAAGAGCGATTGAATGGGCACCGTTTTTTACAATTTTTACAAGGAGATTTCTGGACTCCTTTAGAAGATGTTCCCTTATTTACAAGAGGCAAAATGTGGCTGCAGTTAGACGGGGCTCCTGCACATTTCCACGTAGATGTTAAAAACTATTTAGATTTAATGTTCCCAAATAAAAAAATAAAATAAATAAAAATAAGTGGATTGGAAGACAAGGACCTTGTAAATAGCCACCCAGGTCACCCAATTTAACTTGCATAGATTTTTTCTTATGGGGATATGTAAAAAGTATTGTGTACAATTCGACACCAACTACGCCGGATGATATGAAAATCAGAATAACAAATGCATTTGCTACCATTACCCCGGAAATGTTACGAAGGGTTAGAAGATCGTTTGAAGAGAGAATTAGAATATGCATAAATGAAAATGGCGATCATGTAGAACATTTATTATAATACTTATCATTTAAAGGCATATGTGTTTTATTAGCAACTTTTTCAGATCGTTGAAATAAAAAACAATTGCATTTCCAAATTCAGCAGCTTCGATTTAATTTCAATCTAGGTAAAATTTAAAATATCTTCAAATATCTCCGAAATCACAAGAGATAGGTATAGGGAAACCTAATACAGTTTGGGTAGGAAGTGAAAAACCTTTCTCCGAGTCTGAAAATATATAGGGTGTTCCATTTGAAATAACAAAGTTATACACTATTAAAGTTGAGACAAATAAAGCCGGTCTATGGAATCACCCTGTACATTATTGTAAAATTACATACCTGAAAATAAGTAGCCCAAGATATACAAAATCAAAGCTAAAAACATGATTTGAAAATTTCAATTAGTTTGCCTGTTATGTCCATTTTCAAAACATCTATACTTTTTCGAAAAGCCTCAAATACTTCGAAAACGGCTAACGATAGGTATATGGAACATCGAAGTAACTTACCTTTATTTTTCCTATACAATTCGAAAAAGTAAAAAATGTATATTGTTCCATTTAAAAAACACAACTTTGATACTTAGCGCTTTGTTGGAGCACCCTGTATAAACGACAATATTTTCTAATTATGGCCATTATAAACGTACACTATCTTATCAAAAGATTTTAAAAAATTATTAGTTTGAGAGCTACAGGCCGAGGCGCTGGTAGTGGGCCACCCTGTATATATGGATTGTTACTAATTGATCTAATATGTGTTTATATGGAAAATATCCCAGGATATGAACTCGGTATATCGATACCAACCATCAATTACAAGAGCGAAACTGTTTAACTGTTGCGAAATATTCGTAATTGTGTCATTTGATTATATATTCAGCAGATTCACTATTCCTTGGATATCACAATTAACAAAAGTTGTTTCTATAGACACATCGGTTCAATAATAGTCAATTATCAATATTAATATTGTTAGAATTCTGTATCATCTCCTTAAGGCGACAATATGCTTATTTTTAGGTTCGTTTAAAGTTTTCTTTTGGTTGGTTCGAAAGCTGTATTTTTAGATCTAAAAGATGTATTTATAACGATAAAATACTAATTGTTTACAATTTTTAAAGCTCAGACACGTCTAATCTTTTGTCAATAATAAGTGAAGAACTAGCAGGTCTGCAGGTTTGAAATTTTGAATGCCACATATTCGATACGGTAGTTAAGACTTGTCTAAAAGCATTCTTGTAAATTCCTTTGTCATCGTTGCTTTCTTGAAGTCCAAAAAAGACGATAAAGCCATGGTCACTTTTCTATTCTTTAATTGAGATTAAATTCAACAACCAACAAGGAATTTACAAAAGATCTCGTCGATAAGTCATAGCTATCGTAGCGAATACATCGAGCTTGTAAACTTACTGTTTCTTCACTTATTATTGACAAAAAATTAAAGCTGTAGAAGCTCTTAACACTACTTTTAAAGGTCAGATGCACAGTTTCCAAATTGTTTTGGAACCAATAAAAAGAATTAAGTTTAGCCGATCTTGAAAGAAAGTACCTTACGACCTTAAACTATGAATACTAACTGAAGTATTTTCATCGAATTGTCGGTTTCTTTCACGAATAAAACGACATTCTAATGTCAGATAAAAACAGTCAGATACATATTCATCTATTTGTTTTATATTGAGTAGATTTAGAGATATCAAGTTTGTTTCAATACACACGAAAATCAAGAAGCAACAAACTGCGAAGACTATTACGTTCACACAACTGTTTTTGATCATTCAATACTGTTTATTGGAACAACCAAGCAGTTTCTTCTTCTGCTAATTCTCATATCATCTATTTTCTAGAGTAACAGAAGCCAACCTGCCATAGGCCTTAAGCACACACCAAAATCCAGAGTAAGTAGCTGTTTCTTTTCTTCAAGTGATTGTATATTACGAATTGCAGACGAGCATAATGCAAAGTGATTTGAAATAGTTAGATCACTGTGCTTGAATAATCTATAATGAACTTGTTTCCACGAGTAGTAAAATTTATTATCTGCGATATGGATTTTGAAATATCCTGTTAATAATTAGTAGTAGGCTAATATAAACGATCTTAATTCATGTTTTTCAAAATTAAAACAAATCAATACTTTAAAGATAGTGATATGCCACATTCTTGTTTCTCATCGTCAATACATACATAGTTGGGTCAATAAAGCAACTTGTAGACGACGCCGTAACAATTTCTTGTTATTTTCTGGTCATATTCTTTTCAAGAGTCAATTTTCGTTTGAATCTAGCGAAAAGAAACCACGACGGGTTAATGAAAGCTTGGGTCAAATCGCTTTTATCTTCTGCCGATCTTCTACATACATACATATCTATGTAATTTAATTCTAGGACCAAAGCAATCTGCCATTTACTTATCTAACGTTTTAGCGCACGAAAATAACGAAGTGTTTTTATTATTCATAATATTTGGTAGGTTAAATCTTATTTTTCTTTTCATTTGATATATTAAAATGTATAAAATTGTATATAATTGAACATTTTTGTTTGTTAGTAGTGTTTTTGGTACTAAGTAACATCACCCCATTATCATCATAACCTGATAAAAATCTTAGAAACCGCAACCTCTGGTGATATATCGAGGATGTCAATGCAATACTTCGTAAGTGCCAAAGTAACATTTTTCAGGAAAGACTTTTTGTACGCATAAATTAGCATATTACGGTGTCAAAAATAAAACTTATTGTACGTTAGACAATTTTTAACAAACAAACTAAAACTATTTATACACGTACACAATTAAACAAAAACATAAGACCTACTGCACTTATTCTTTATATGGTAAATTAGTGTAGAAGCTCTAAAAATTTGGATTAATTTTCGGCTTTATGTCTTGAATATGCAAAAACGTTTTCTTTGTGATTGGTAACTTTCTGTCAAATAATGTTTTCGTTTGGTAGATGTTAGATGTTTTGATCTATGGGGCAGTGGCGAAAATGCTTGATCAAGATCTCATTTGTAGCCTTCTTCGTATTTCTAGGCGATAATTTCAGTGACTGTTGGATTTGTAATTTTTTGCCTTTACCAGTTCTCATGGAATCATAAACTAGATTGGTATACAAATTTTAGAAGAAGTTGTAAATTGAACATATAACCTTGTAAGATTTCGAGTTGCGACGAGCGTCCTTTGGTACTAGAAAATAATCATTAGGAATTTCTGTAGTGCGATTCTTGAGTCCTTTTCAATGGTCGCATGAACACTATAGCACTTCATTTGGGCATGTTGCCTCACCAAAAATGTTTGTATAATTGTCCCTTTATATTGATATGACTAAGGTGGAGTGGATGACGTATTATCATTAAGTAGTATAAACCTGACTGATGCCCATGCTTCCCCGGATTTTAATGTCGCGACCGATTTACACTACCTAATGATGATACGTCATCTATTCTTTGATAAAACCTTAGATATTACAAGTTTAATAGAGCGGTAGCTAAAACACTATTACGACTTTAATAGGTGCATTCTATATATATCCAATACAACACTATCGTTTTAATATTTTTCAGAGGGGAAATGTAGTAGGCTACTAGAAAATTCACAACCATCGATGCAGCAGCACCTTTATGGCATACTGTTATAGCATAATAATTTTGTTTTAAAGTTAAGCGAATTCGCTAGTAATGATGGACAAGTTTTTACCGCCTACAAATCCATAGTCATGACGTGACAATTTCCTTTTCTTGCTTACTCTTTGTCGTGATCTTGTTCTTTTTGAGCCCTATCCTTCCTGTTTTTATTAATTTTTCACATGTTAAGTTTCCTGCTTAAAATTCCACGCATGTATCGCAGCGATCTTTTCTTGGTTTGTGTATTCAAATATATCTAATATCTAATATCTTAATCCACTTCATGAATGTATCTCTGATAACCATTTTCTTTTGATTTTCTTTGGAGTACTCATCAAATTTCTCATATAGGTCCGCATAATTGTTGAAATCGTGTTCCAGAAACTACTTTTTTGTATCGTTACGACAATAGCGGCTTGGTAGTTTAGGTAATCGTTTCAAAAATGCTTGTATGAATTCATCAGTTTCTGTTCATTTTTGGGGTTTAGTGGATTGTCCACTATTTTTAGGGGAATCAGAAATTCCACATTGAGATTGTTGTACCCACGTTGTCACACTCCATTCTCCTAGATCAAGTGTGTTTAAAAACATGATTTTACACACAGGAACAGTTTTTTCGCCAATATTTATATTGTAAAAGTATGACAATAAACGTGTCTAAACTATTTCTTCTAAGCTGAATAGCTGAATGACCGTTCTCCTCTTCATGGTTTTCTTCCCCATTTTCTACATTAGAATGTGCGTGATTTCGTACCTTAGCAGGCACAAGCAATTATTTTACCTGAGTCAGTTAATTGGGCATTTCTGCACATTTCCACCATTTTTTGCACGCATTATTATAAATTTCTCATAAAAAGTTGTAATTGGGAAAGTCAAGCACTTCCAAGGTTAGATGTGCAATACCACGTAATTGCATAGCAAGTTGGAAGAATGATCCAATGGAATTACAAGTATCTACGTGATCGTACTGTGGCAACGTTCTTTGTCTTACAGACATGAAATTATGAGATGAGTTGATATTATAATCATTCTACGTACAGCATAGACTTATCATAAACAAAAGATATTCAAACTTTACACTACAAGCACATATAATCGGCAAACAATCCCTCGTATCTAGGAGCCTAAGATGCGAGGTATTGTCCGGAATTTCGATAATCACGTGTTTTGGCTGAGCCACTGGTAGCCTCAGATGCATTCTCAGTAGTGTCAACATGTGTGTCTTAACAGCAACTTGTAATAAACTCATTTTCGCTAATATTGTAGATACGAGATTGGTATCGTCAATATATGTATTTATTTGAGCTACAACCCAAACCTTGTAATACTATAGTTATATAGTTTATATACAATTCATTTGTAGCTTCCACCCATTCTTCTTGTTGCCCAACATTACATAAAGGTGTTTTTCTGTAATTGCTTGTACGAAGTGAAAATCTCCGAGTCGATCAAACCAAAATGCCAATTTCACTTTAGAACCCCGCTTGATGTGTTATGTGAGGTTTAATGCTTGAGTTGTACTGGATTTGCCTGAATTTACCTTTGCTCCAATAGAAGCTTTGAATATACTGTGTTTTCTACGCAGTGTAATAATACTCTTTCGTAGAATTTTGGGAAGATGATAGACATTGAGCCGTAGTTTTTCGCACTATTTAGATCTACCTGGTTTCAGCAGGTCTATGATTTCAGCCTCCCTCACGAGTTTGGGAATGTGATATGTTATCTGACATTTGTTGAAAAGCACTAAAATTCACTGTTTGATAAACATATCGTCCTCTCTTGCTGCCTCTCTGTTTTGCACTTAATTAATATCGTGTTTGAGTTTTTTTAAAGTGAGGATACCACTGCAAAGTTATTTATTACATCTACTTATGGTTGGCTTTCTGCAACCTTTTGCTAGACTTTCAAAATCAAAACCGATTTCAGGATTTACGTTGAAACAATGGTCGGAGTTTCGGATCATGTAAAGGTCCAATTGATTGGATTCTGTCTATTCCTCTGGTAGGTGACCATTGGCTATCTGTTTCCTTATAATGTGATGAGGTTTAGTGATAGTTAAAATCCCCTATAAGAAATAGATATTTGTGCTTATTAACCTGTTGGTGTATACACGGATGTTACTGCATACTTTCTACTTTCGAGCTTTACTATCTGATCTGATCCTATTTTGTAAACATATCATACATATTTTGAGTAAGGTATTCCTATAACTGGTTTCTGTGCAAAACAATATCATATTCACAGATTTTGCAGATGTCCGATATAATATGTATCTGGTTTGTTTCTTTTTCTAGATGTTTAGGTTTACAGTTGTTAAGATTGACTCTGAGAAAAGCCTCTTGATACTGCCTCTATTTTATGTTGCGTGGGTATGATCATCGTCATCACTTTTCTCTCGCTCCTAATGGAGCATATAGGGCCTATTCCGCGTTTCTTAAGCCCGTTTTACATTTTCGTATTAAATTGTAGGTAAAAATTGAATACTATTTTATAGTACAATATAAAACCTGAAATTAGAACCTGTCCTATTTTCATAGTAAATGTTTTGACTTGTGCCTGCTCACTAGTCTGCATTGCACGTATTCCAATCTAACCTCATTTTCTTATGCTTACGTCTTGTCCAGTCCTGTTACAGTATAAAATAAACGTGAGTTTGTACATTATACTGTGGTCGTGTCAGCAAATGTTTTTATTGAGCATTTTACTAAGAGCATTAGTGTTATTAGCTAAGCATAAAATTGATCTTCTTGGGGGTTAGGAGAAATATTTGTAAATACTGTGTGATACTGGTGCACAATTTGAAACGAGGATGTAGCATAGCACAGAATCAAACAGAATTTGTGTACAAGTTCATAATACATATATAATAGCCCTGACGAATGATGGAGTCTAAATTCATACAACATACAAAAGACTGGTAAAGCGTTTTACATTGTACTATAAAATAGTATTCAATTGTTTGGTACAATTTAATACGATAATGTCAAACGGGCTCTAGCCTTTCTAGTTTTATGATTTATTGACTAAAGTGTCTAAATTAATACACGACCTCCATTTCTGATTTATATTTCGTTTCTTTTGTTTGAGTTTTGCCTTTTTATGTTTTACTGAAGATTTCTGTCGAAGTTTCCATCTTTCTTTGTCCTTTTTATTTTTTCCCAGTTTAGTTCAATGGATATATGCTCCTGTTCTGCATTTCTTTTCCAATATTTTCTCTCTGTATTCTTGCAACAATTTCATCATTGTAAACCATTTTTTGATATTTTCTTTATCTTCACTATTTTTAAGGTCTCCCACATGTTGTTCCTATCCACCTTGTCCAAAACCTGCTTGTAGTCAATGAAGCTTACAGTCATATATCATCGATGTTTATCCGATTGTTATAGTAAAATCCTTAGTGACTAGTTGGCTATCACTCAATTTCTTGTTTATCTCCAATTCATTACATAGGTGAACATCTTTGATGTCGTGGATAATAATAATAGTGGCTTGACACCCCTCGGAGGAGGGGGGGAGGAGGGGTGCGCCACTTCTTCTGTGAAGCTTCCTAGATCAATTGGCCGGGGTGGATCAGTCCCCACTTCTCAGAGTTCCGAGTCGCCTGCTAATATTTCGCCACAGACTTCTGTCCGCCGTCTTTCGCTGCCAGTTCTTTATCCCAGCCCGTTTTATATCCTCTTCCACTTCCTGTAGCCATCTCGATCTTGGTCTTCCTCTTCTTTTTCTACCACCTGGCTCCAATTGTAATGTATATGAGACTCCGGCTCTCCATACATGCCCTATCCTTTTACCCTTTGCTCTTTGATCCTATTTACAATGTCCATACCTTCGATTTCCCGTACTATTTCATGATTCATTCTTACTCTGTACTCGTTTTCATCAATCTTCACTGGTCTTAGTATTGTTCTTAGTATTTTTCTTTCAGCTATTCTCAGCGTTTCTTCATCTTTTTAGACATGCTCATGATTTCTGCTGCGTATAGTACGGTTGGTCTTATTATTGTCTTATAGAGGTTCATTTCTGTCTTTTTGTTATGATTTTGCTTTTTAGTAATTTTTTGTTGGCATAGAAAGCTCTATATTTAGTGACATTATTTTTCCTTCGATTTCGATTTCCCTGTTTCCACTAGCAGATATCCTCACACCTAAATATTTAAATTCCTCAACTGCTTCGAAATTGTTATTACCTATTATGACATATTTCTTTTCCAGTTTCTTTCCGAATCTCATTATTTTTGTTTTATTTTCATTTAAATGTAGTCCCATATTTTTTCCTTCTGTAATACTGATTTCCAACATATTTTTCATTATTGCCCTGTTTTTTGTTATAATTACCACATCATCTGTATATGCCACTATCTGACCTCCTCTAGTTCTAAGCGTTCCTTTGTCTATCTTTGCTAACACGTGTTCCAACGCTAGGTTGAAAAGCGTGGCCGACAGTGCATCCCCTTGTCTGACACCTTTGTTAATTATGAACTCTTCTGTTTCTCCAAATTGTGTTTTTATGCTAACTGTAGTTCTTTTCATCGTCATCATTATCAATCTTCTCAATTTTTGTGTTATTTTTAATTCCTTTAATGCCAGTATTAGCTGTGTTCTATTTATTGAGTCAAATGCTTGTCGAAAATCTATGAAAAGCATCCCAATTTCTAACTTGTATTCATTGGCCTTTTCAATTATTTATTTTATTGTATGAATTGTATCTACAGTCGATCTTCCTTTCGTAAATCCACATTGATATTGTCCTATAATGGTTTTATTCTGATTTACCAGTCTTTTGTATTAATGTAGATAGTATTTTATACGCCGTACTTAGTAGTGTAATTCCCTGTAGTTATTACATAGTTGTTGGTTTCCTTTTTTATAAATCGTTACAATTTGTCCATTCTCCCAATCTTCCGGTATCTTTTCTTCTCTCCATATTTTTAGTATTAGTAAATGCAAATGCAAATGCAATGATGCAAATGATGTCGTGGATAGTAACGCAATTAACGATTCGAACATTTGCTTAGGTCTCCTTCCATTGGTGTTCGTTGCGTGGTTATAAACTCTTTTAAATATAGTATTTCTACGTGATAAATACACGCATACGTAATTCGAAAAAAAAATACACTTCTTTAAAAAGTTGAAATCAGTATCTCGTCATAGCTTACTTTAGGACAGGATCACACGGAACTCGCCCCAGGAGTTGTGGTCTGGGCTCCAAAAGGGAAATTTAACATCTTCGGTCAAATTATTTCAAGAAAACGTTTATTATCCAGGGGTCTAAATGAATATATCTAAACCGAGCTTATGAAGTACATGATTAGTGATTTTTGATGGTATGGGGCTACCTCCCATTTTATTTTTCGTCATCGTTATACACCATATCAAATCATTGCTTCTGTTTGTATATGCTTGAAATATTTACAGAATACTGCATATCTGATTACGGGAAATATGTCGAATATAGAAAAGGTACAGAACGCACGGTGTTGTCATAGGCCCTTTTGTCCTACAGGACGAAAATCGATGCCAATTCACATCCGAACCCGAATCTTCTCGTGAACGCGCCGCATTATCCCCGTCGCAGTCTAGCTGACGGACCAGCTTGAACCGAGTGAGTAAAGTGACTCACCGGGCAATCAGTCGTAGAACGAACGCTGTAGGGAAATGGTTGCTTGTCGCCGTTTATGAATTCTATCTTTTAACATGTACATGTAGAAAAAACGTGCTTTTAATGCGACGGTCTATCAAAAAAGATATATGCTGGCGTCAGTTTTCATGATAATTCTCGCGAAAATATACGGTATAACCATTATTTCGTTGAAATAAGAAAGTTTGTGGTGTGATTTGTTTTTCGTTTTTTTATGCAAATTTTTTGTGTTGAATTAATCATGTGTCGTCATCCGTGTCTTGTTTGTGTTGGTTGTTTTTCTGTTTAATTTTGTGTACAGTGCACATATTCTATTCGTTTTTGTCTATCTACTGAAGGTATCAACAGAAATCAGGTATCTGTGATATTGTATTTTGTAATTTGTATATTTTAACAGTATTTACATAGTTATGCAAAGTCTGTCCGTCGATCTTGGTTACTAGAAAATGGTTTTATGTCGACAATTATTGACCCGTATTAGGGAGAAAGTTAAATTTTTGTTACTCCTCAGATGAATGCAGATTGTCGAATACTTTTACCATCCGTATCGGAAAGCCGGTTTTACAATAAGTAAATAAAACATACTTAGGAACAACTACCTGTATAGGTACGTGTATTTATACCTGTTTGAATCCCGTGGCGCTTTAAAACGTGGCAATGGAACCAAATTATGCCCGAAGCTCCAATATAACCTGTTACTTATCTTGAAAAGTGTTATTGACATTAGTTGCTCGAAACAATAAGATGCTCAAGAATTTAAATACGGAAGGGATCTTCGGTATTTTTAGAATATTATAGTCGGAGAAGCGCCTTCTCTTATTCACTCTTAATAGATTTAGAAATACTCCTACCGCGTATACATGTTCCGGAAAATGGGCATTCCATTTTTATTTCTTAAACTATGTGGAAGTGATTGAAAGCAAATTTAAGCAAAAGATCGTTTGTGCACTATTATCTGACATATTTTGACGTGAGACGCAGTTTAATAATATAATTAATTTTGCTTATAAGACAAGACTAATCAAGCCATTAAACTATAGATACATTACCGGTCATAAGTTAGGGCGCGCTTATGTTATAATGCAACCAATACCAAGAAATTAGGTATTAATCGCCAAGATATTTAATAACGGGGTTGAATAAATTACGAACGTTTAGTAACTGGGGACCACGATTCTACTCGGAAAAATAGATTTTAACGAGAGAAGAGACAGTACGAGAAATTAAATGCATTTTATCTATATTCCTAAATTAATGAGTGAGAACTAACAAGAGAAGGTTTGAGAACACCAAAAACATAAACAGAAAATGAGATAATTTTTACAAAACTACGGCAGTAGTATATACACTGGCAAGCAAAAAAAAATAGGTCACTTTGAAATTGTGATGCTTTTTTGTTATTGTCTGTTGTATGTTTATATTTGAAAATTACAATTCATTGTCTTTTGAAAGCTAAATTTAATAGTTTATATTGAATTATATTAAATTAAAGACTTCGTCTGAAGAAGCAACAAATTTAAGTTTACAAATTGAAAAAGAGTGTTAGTTCTTAGTTAATGAGGAAATTATTTTTGTTGTAACATGTATTCCTTCCTCTTCTATTACTGACTGCTGGAAGTCGACGAGGCATGTTCTCATTGAAATGGCGGATCACATTCTGGTCGATGTTATTCCATTCCTGCAATAAAAGTTCTCTCAGCTTCTGGACAATTCTTGGAGCCGGCATGTCACTTCGGATACGTCATCCCAACTCATCCCAGATATGTTCAATGGGATTCACGTCTGGATCGAGTGCGGCCCAATCAAATCTTCTAATGCCCACTTCATCCAGATATTCTCTAACAATTCTCGCTACATGAGGTCTCGCATTATCTTGCATGAAAGGGAATCATTCTGTATGAAGACTAACTCTTTGCCTGCATGTGAATAGATTCCTGCCAAAACCATAACCGACTCAACGCCAAATGGTCGTTCGTTAATACAAACTGCAGCATATCTTTTTCCCGGTCTTCACCATACTCGCCGACATCTGTCTGACCCATTGAGGCAAAAACGTGACTCATTTGAAAACAGAACCTTGCTCCAGTCCTTATTATTCCATGCCAAGTAATTTCGGGCAAAAACCAATTTTGCAATTCGTTGCCGCCGTTGCAATGGCGAACATGTAACCATCTTTCTGCAAAATAATTCAGCAATACGGAACCTTCTTCTAACGGTCCATTCATTAGGATTCACATCCCTCACTTTTTGAAGTTGATTTCACAGCAAAACCGCAGAAGTTTTTCTATTCCGAAAACTTGCAGATACCAAAAAGACAGTCATCTCTTGAGGTGGTGACTCTCGCTCGGATTCTACTTTTCTGGTTATTAGGCCAGTGTCCTCAAAGCGCTGGTACATACTTTGTACAGTACATAAGCTTTTACGAACAATTCTTGCAGTTTCATGTTGCCCTCGACATTTTGTAGCAACATTACAATTCTTGCTACAATAATGGAACCTAAAGGCATTACGATCGGCTCAATAAACAGTCAAATACTAAACCATGCAACTGATTGGTTTTATATAGAGAAATCAACGCTAAACTGAAAAATAGACAACGCAATGTGAATTTTTAATTAGAGCTAACGCGCGTTACTTCATAAAATGTCGTAAATACCGTGGCAATACATGAGAGATAACACATATGTCATACCACATTTCTCCGAAACCCCATAACTCAGCTACTGCGATGATTTACAAGTTGCAACCTATAAGCTTAATTAAAATATTACAATTTCAAAGGTACCCAAATTTTCTGCTTGCCCGTGTAGTTTGGAATCTCATAACTGCAATATATAAAACCACTGATTAACCTTTGACCTATCCTTTTTCAAGGCAAATAAGTCTTCAATGGGGAAAAGAGCAGGAGCGGAACTGTATGTGGATCTACAGTAGACAAGAGCCAGTGTGCCACCTGGTCGTTGCCCTTACGGTTTACCAAGCCGACATAGTTGCTATTATTGCTTGCTCCCAAGGAAATTAAGCTGCCCTATTGACTAGGTACTCGAAATTGACTGTAAAGAAACCATAGAAAGTCTTTGCGAGTGTAATAGGGTTTTCCTAATTTGGGCACCGGCGCATCGAGGTATTGAAAGCAACGAGAGGGTAAATTAGTTTGCCCCAAAGCTGGTGGTATTGCCCTGAGCCTGCTTTTCGTACTGCCAAATCCATTGTAACAGCGAGAATACGCAGTTAATTTGAAGACTAATTTCGGTGTGCAACATTTTTTTTTAATTACTTCAGAGATACATACGTGTAAGACCCTTTTGCTCAAAATTGTAAACTCATAGTTTAACCAATCTTATTGCTGTTATTTTTAATTTTCTTGAGAATTTCATTCAAGTCTTAAGTAGAACTACGTTCATATTTCACGATGCGTGTAATTGTATCATTTACCTCTTATCAGAGTCAAACAACTTTCATTTTGATCGATCTGAGGCAAACGATATTCCAAAGTTTCAACGAATTTTTCATATATTTTTTACAAATTTTTAACGTTTTATACAGTTCTTTTTAAGACTCGGATTTCTGTCGACGCACTCAATCACTAATTTTATACAGTATTGGAGTACATCGGTTGATATTCTCCCTATTTCATTCGAACTGCCCACGTGGGCTCACAACATTCTCTTTTTGATTAGTTCTGTTTTTTCTTATAATAAATAGTTTATCAATACCTAATATATTATACCTATATTATTATATATACATACCTACATATATATACCTAATATTCAACATATGTACATTTGTTTCGTGATTAAGTAGGTATATTTTGGACAGTTTCACAATATATTACTGTTCAATATGCACTTGCATTCTAGAATACATTCTACCTACTAAATTACCTGTTAGATACATATTTGTAGGTATCCCATGTACATAACACTTTCTGTAGAAAAATTTGACGTTATTACAATAAATATATTTTATTTGTATTCCTTTATATTAATTTTATATATTTTAAAAATAAATCATACGCTTTTAGTTATTTGTTGGTGTAGTATCAATTTTGCAAGTGGCTTAAATTCAACACTAACTTATATAAAACCTTTAAATTATACCGCATAAAAAGAACACCAAGGTTAATGAGAAACGTTTTTATCACTTGGTTTTGCAATAGTGCAAATAATTACTAATTGCTTATGGTTTTTGCAAACAAATCTCGTACATACGCGCCACTTGTAATAAAGTTCTCAAGTTATAAATCTGTTGTACCTACCACTGATTATGAGTCAATTAGTTAAATTGCTAATTATATTTCATGTATGTTTTTTATTTGAAAATAAGTTATTGTTATTATTAACCTTCCTATACTCACGTCAAAATGAAAGACGTATACTATACTATATAAATCGGTCTCACAGACCGTATGCGTGAGTATAGGAAGGTTAAGTTCTGAGTTAGTAACATATATGGTTTTTGGTAAATTACAGAACAACTAATTTAACCTTATTTGTGGGTCCACTTTTTAGGTTTTTGCACTTAAAACATGTGAAGTGTCATAAAGCTGATGTAGAAACATAGTTTGAATGCTTTTGTGAATGATACTGATAAATAGAAGTATTTCGAGGATATCATGAAGCGACTATCGAATCATGTTATAGATTATAACATGATGAAGATGAAACTATAACTTCTAACCTACTCAAGATGCAGTTTGAATTTGGGATGAATCAAAACGGCCCACGTTTACATAAAAGGATAAAAATACCAAATCGGAAATTTCCTAATATTAATGAAAAGTTTTTTAACAGTTGTTGGGATCGATATTTGACTGCTTTAAGAGAACAGTTTCTTAATTCCAGACAGCAGTGAAATCGATTGTTTAGCGAAATTAATGTTGGTACATCAACATAAACTGTCGGAAATACACTACATGAAATAAATAATCCGAGCAAGAAAATCTACTAAACATCCATCTTTGTATGCAGCTCAGCATAAATTATCAAGCAATTTTAGCAACGTAACGTCCAATAGTAACTGCACAATGGGCAAATTATTTATTTTCTGGTGAACCAAAATTCGTTCTCTTTCATTAACCCTCCTATACTCACGCATACGGTCTGTGAGACCGGCTTATATAGTATAGTATACGTCTTTCATTTTGACGTGAGTATAGGAAGGTTAAGAATGAATTGACCAAGCCGTGGATTGAAGAACGCATGTCTATTATTATTAGAGGTCATTCCTTACACGACTAATTTGTCTAAACCTGGATGTATAAACTTTAGCAAATCGAATATTTTATAATTATGCTACAGGAAGAATAATAAGGATTTCTCCTAACGTTTATCAGATGTGGAAAAAAGTCGATGACGTGTAATACTTTAATTAGAATAATCTTAAATTCTTATCAAAAGAACGTTGTTTATAATGTTTACATAGGGTATATATTTTGTTACATGATGCCTTATTGGAAATAAAATGTCCATATCCAATGAGAAATTCCACAATAACAGAATATCTCAGCAAACATAAAAACATTCTTTTCATTATGATGAAAATAATACAGGTTTGGATACAGACCACCTGTATTATAATCAGATTTTGGGCCGCTTCACATGAACTGGAAATAGAGTTATTTTATATGTATCTTAGCTCTTGCAATTGGTTTTGTTTGTTTCCCTTGCTCTGGAGTAACTGGTGGGGTGCTAAGAAACGGAGGGATATCTGGCCAAAGGTAATTTTTTTAAAACCTGCCAAAATAAGGTCTAGATGACTAGTAGACCACAATGCTCCACAACATTCTTGTTTCTTATTCAACCAAAATACAATTTACTAATAAAATTAACCACACCCTTTGGAGCCACACCAACAAGTACTATTTCTATGTTTATAACTACTATATATAAAACTGAAAACAAAAGATATTCTAGTAAGCATGTATTTTATTGTAGTTATTGAACAGACCTTTTCTTTTTCATTGATTGTCGAGGAACCATACAGTAAATGTTTCTACAGTCAATCATTCTTGTGCAGTTTGTAAACGTGCTGTAACAATTTGGCAGACATGTTTTATTGCTAGTTCTTGGAGGAATAGTGGTTATTAACGTTTGAATAACATTTCATATAAAACGTATCCATATCACCACTATGTTTTTTACTATAGCTTCTGTAATCCCAAATCGAAAGGCTAAATCTGCATGGGTGAAATAAGTCGAAGCTTCATCGAGGTCAAGAATAATTGATCGATTCCATTAATTCTGGATCTTCCAATTTAAAATTTATATCCATATCTTTCAATAAATGAAATAGACTTATATTGTCGTAACATAGATGAAAATATAAATCTGCAATAGTTTTATTCTTCTTTTCTAGCTTGCTGCTCATTAATGTATGTATTTTCAGCCACCAATATCACCCCGGACGATAGTGGTGTTTGTGTTTCTTTTGATGTCGTTGAAATATTTAATTCGACGTTTTATATTTCTTCAACATTTGCGGTAGATGTGTTTGGTGTTTTCTTGTTACAAAGAGGCAGCAAAGGTAGCACTATGAAAAATCGCATTTATAGATTTCTTACAATCTCAAGCTCAGAATTCCTTTTCACTTTTTCCTTTTCGGAGGCAGATGCTGTAAATAAATAATATATTGTAAATAAGTTTTCTCTCTTTGACATCGAAAATAACAATTGCATATTCTGGCACCAGCACCAGGTATAACATCCCTTCTAATAAATAAGTATATTTTACAAATAATATATAAATATTTTATACAAGCTTACAATTTTTATATTAAATATTACTTTCATGGGGTTAACTATTTTCGACACATTTTCATGTCTTTTGGAAATCTAAAAGCCTGCACTTGTCTAGAATATTGTTGTGATTACAATTAGGTACACAAGATACCATATTTAAACTTACCTAAAATCACGTGAATAACATTTGGTTTGAAAAGATAGTAAGCAATTTGAGTCCACTTACTTATTTTAGTATATTGCTTCACCACGCAATGAAAACTGTGTATATTAGGGTCTCGATTTGCGTTGGGGTTACGTTCCCGAAAAGTACGACGCACAACAAAACAACGCAATTCGAACCACATTTTTCCATAAGACACCATAGAAATTTACAAGATTCGTTCTGCGGACATCGTGATTACCTTGAGAAATTTTAATAATGTGTTATACGTACATACATCGTATATAAAAAAATTTCTTGTACCACAGTTGGGAAGTATTTTAATAAACTATTCAACAAGAAAAATGTTTTACGAGTATTGTATATAAAGTAAGGCATTACAGTAATAAAGTACATAAACATTCTAATAATGAAAGCGAACTTGTAAATCCCAGTAATAAAAAAACATGTAGTGTAGTTAGAATTTTACGTTTTAGTTTTCAAAAAATCATCTAAAGTTTGCTGTCTTGTATTCTTTTTACGCATTGTATAAAGATCTTTATAGCACTGAACATCTTTAGCAACAGCATTCATAACATTTCTGCTTCGGTTTTCATCGTTATCGCGGTCAATAAAAATCTCCATAGCTTTATCTATCAATGAAAATGCTTCTGCTAAGATTAGTGATTTCTGTAACTTCTTCTGTATGTTCTCAATAACATTATCGGCTGCAGCAGTGAAATTTTATATCTTCTTCATCTTGATTTAACATTTCTTGAATGTCTTTTAGCTCCATCCTTTTAAAATTTATGTCTTGTGCGAAGTAAACTAAATCATTTACAATCTCTTCGACGTCATCAATATCTACTGCTTCGACATCCTCAATGAATTCTAGCCATAGTTTTTGCCATACGCCTTTTAAACAACTTCGTTTGACTTCTCTCCAAGAGGCTCCATATTTTCGACTGCTTTTAAAATGTTAAACTGTTTCCTTATTGTTTTGATGGACATTTCATCATTTAGATTTTGAAAAAGTGGTTTGAATGTGCGACGTAGATAATAAGCTTTAAAATTGGATATAGCACCTTGATCCATGGGCTGTATAATCTAGATTTTCTTTCAAACAATAGTCTTTAAGTTCGGGCACAGTAATATCTCTTACCCATCCTCGGAACAGAGTTGCTGTCATCCACCCTTTTCG
Organism: Chrysina gloriosa; assembly: GCA_038088585.1. Classification (NCBI taxonomy): domain Eukaryota; kingdom Metazoa; phylum Arthropoda; class Insecta; order Coleoptera; family Scarabaeidae; genus Chrysina; species Chrysina gloriosa. Next base: position 73,962,369 of record CM076087.1, on the reverse strand, counting down.
GTTCCATCTCCAATGAACTGGCAATAAATGTCTTTGTTAGTTCTTCATTGCCCTTGGATTTTGACTAGTATGAATTAACAGAGGCTTTAGTCGATGATCACCTGCTGCATTAGCTCCGAGGGGCAGCATCAACCTTTCTTTATTAACCTTGAAACCCGACGCATGACACGTTTTTCTTGTAGTGAAACCTAAGTTCTCTTTGGCAGCCTTTTTCGGTAGAGACCAGTTTCGTCTACGTTGAAAATTTGCTTTGCAGAGTATCCACAATGTGCAGTAATGTTCTTAAGAATATTCTTAAAATTCGCGACCGCTACTGTATCTCCACTGGGCGCTTCTCCCTTAAAGGTTAAATTGTAGAGTTTGGTTCTTGATCTAAATTTTTGAAACCAACCTCGACCTGCGTGAAAAATTTCGTCATTGTGAACATGTTCGGGTCTTGACTTTAATTCTTCAAATATGGATATAGCTTTTTTATGAGGATTCTACTTAGTGGTACTTTACGTTGATTTTGTTGCTCTATCCACACAGAGATGAGAGATTCCATTAACACGATTAAGGAACTTTAGCTTTTTACGATTTTGTTGTGCCATCAATGGGTTTGCACTTGTCGCAACGTCCCTGATTATTTCTGCATCGCGATTACGTATGGATCCAATAGAAGTGACTGGGATATTAAGAATTCTTGCAATATCTGCGGCTCATTCTCCTGCATCAAAAGGATACAATATTTCCAACTTTTAAGTAGAGTTATTATATTCTTTCTTTTCTTTGAGGTTTTTTCACTCATTTTTTATCTATAAATAAGAGATACCCGTAAAAAATAGCTTATTAGTAATTTAGTAATACATTGTATTAATTTACGTTTTTATTGTATATAAATGCACACACGTAATGAGAACGTAACATAATATGTATTTCATATTTACCTTTTGATAAATGCGTATTCACACTTTCACAGCTACTGAATTACTATCACGATTATGTCTACACGAACGCAGACATGTGCGGGGAATTCCCGATTTATTTCGGCAGTACGGACGCATATCGAATCATAACAACGCAAACAAGATTTAGCGTCTTATATTTTTGATTCAATGCAAATCGAAACAACGCAAACCGAATCAACGCAAATCGAGACTCTAGTGTACTTTCTAATATTTTCTAATATTTTCGGCGCTGCAAGGTTTACACATTGGTTCAATGGATGATAACTTTTGTGAGCTTTAAAATCAATGTTATGTTTTATATTTAAGTTTTGAAACAAAATTATTCAATATTTTTCATATATTGTCATTTTTTGTTTAAACAACCTTTAATACTAGAGTACACAAACGCTTCTATGACGCCTGTATACTTTTGAAATATACATTTTACCATAAGGGGCATGAATAGTTTTGTTGGCTACTTTACATCAAAAATGTTTTCTTTAAACGAAATCGTATTCAACCGATGATATATTTACGAAAGTGGTTTTAAAAAACCGTTCTGAAATATATTCTGCTTTAATCAATTTGTTGAATTGTCATTGACTCGATCATTTTTTTGCATCATAAATTTACTATGCTAGCAACATAGCAAATACTTATCAGTGATAGTGTCCATTAAATCGAGTCCTTTCACAAACAACCTTAATAGTGCCATTTGTTTTATACAAAAAGGTTCTCAATTTTTTTGCGTTGGTTGGCATCGGCATAAATTGCTTATATTGTTTCAACCGGTTAAATTTGAATATTAGTTGACAACACGTTATTATTTTAAATTTACCAATTAGCGTGTTTACTTTAATAACTGGGTGATACTGACTTCTAATAGCATGGCGTGTATACTACTGACAATGAATTAGGAACACGCATGTAATAAACTTAATTCCCACACTTTGCACTTACACTGGGTCAAATTAGTCTCCATATACTCAATCAGATTTTCAATTTACACTTTTAATTTAGTTAATGCCATATTTTTTGAGAAAGAAATATTACATTAGGTATTTAGGAAAACCATATGCACATGATTTGCCCAAAATAACTTTTTGTTCTACTAATTACAAGTAAAACAAATATATGTATATAATAAAGAGATACAAATTCAAACACACAACTCTTTATTATATAAACATTTTTATTTGTAATTAATAGAAGAAAAAGTTACTTTTGTGCAAATTATGTGCGTATGGACTTCCTAAGTACCTTCTGTTATATTTCCTTTTTAAAAATATGACATTAACCAAATTAAAAGCGTAAATTGAAAATTTTATTGAGTGTATGGAGAGTGCATATGACCCAGTATATGTAGGTTACTTTTTCGGTACTCCAGCTGTGTTCAACTTGTGAGACCTACCAAACAATAGTGGGATTTTCCGAAATAATTTTGGTTGAAGTCAATAGAATTACCGATTTTTAAGTATATAACCTAAACCCTATAGCTATTAATGTATTATAGAGACATTGAAAAGACCATTGAAAACTATACATTTAAAAAGTGTGACATCAATTTTTCTTTTACTTTTTGTATAATATAGTAAGTTCATCTCAAACTTATAACTTGGAATGTTTTTCTTCGTCGTTAAAATGTAAAAATGTATTTAAATAGGTTTTGATTACAGTTTTCATTCACAATACATGCTATACAATTACTCCACACTTCCGCTTTTGACTTGAGTTGATTATAACGTAGCCTGTATAGTTGAATAACTGTTTAACTGGATGGGGATACTATCTTTATTCTGAAAACTATCAGAACTTGATGAAAGAAGAATAAAGCAAAGAGGAACCATTCCATTACGGTGATGGTTGTCCGTTGTAGCCGTTCTATTTATAAAGCGTCTTACTTCATATTTTCATCCGATTTTAAACACAGATCGTCTGTAATTTAAAAGATTTATGTAGCAGTTGTATGAAGAACTGTTCAAGCATTTAATAATTAGTAAGTTATCTTCAATAGTATGCGTATTGACGTATGCATTATTTCATTTTATGAATGGATGCAGTTAACAATTTTTAATGCGATACGTAATGACTAGCTTAGCCGTCTTATCTAATGCATTCAATGGTACAAGAACATAAATACAAACTACATTACGTAATTATTAGTCATAATAGAGACACACATCATAGTTCTTATTAGGCGCATAGATCGTTCCTTTTAAAGCTAACGATCAAGGTTAGATGAATATCCTAAAACTAACAGATATCGTATAATATCATTTCGAAGTAGAATCTAACGTTGTAAATTTTATTCTCATATTCTGTTGTTTATTGAAAATCTAATGCGCATATAGAAATTTTGAAGTATAAAATTTATGCTTTAACTGCTTCCATTTTGTTATACATATTCTGCCCACGTAATAAAGTTGTGTGGTGGAGGTACATATTCGTATACCAATTAAGTTGACGCAAACGCGACGTAAAGAAAGCGACATACCTATCAAAAAGAAAAACAATGGAAAACATACTTGGCAAATAGTTTAAATCGATTGTTCTCAGACTGACACAATCAGTTTTCCATCGAAGAATTACTCTGGGTAGATATTTTATTAACAAGTAGTAGGTATAGATAGTGTAACAGAAAAATAAATGTACTATTTCATTTCAATTTCCAATTTATCAAATGACACAGTAAAATGTCGATTATTCGAACCTCAAATATTCAAAACAATAAACCGCCATATGCCGTATCTATTTAAGCGTTCTTAAACAAACTTTTCGTGTTTGCCCTGCCATGAAAGAAAGAAATGCAGATTAGTAACCATATTTATGCACATTTTAAATCATCCTATGTAATAGAGTACCGTAATACACCGATAAAAGATTCATATCTGGATTTTGGCTTACCCGGATGAGGCCCAGTATCCAGCTGATTTGGATGATAAAGACTTTACTACAATTGCGAGTTACCAAATGTGCAACGTCGTGTAAAAGCTCACGGATTCACGTAACAAAATGTGAAGTAAACTTAAGTATCTGTTGAGTACAAGTTGTGACAGACTGGTACTCAACAATAATCGTCGGAAACGTTCCTCTTTCAAAGAAGATTGTAACCATATTCGGTAGTTAGTTTTCATTTAAGAATGAGAAGACTAGTATGTTGTAGAAATGTTTGTTCTATGCTTTAGGGTTGTCTGTAGATTATAAATTAAACAAAATCCCTTATTTATTGTTAAATATCTTTCAGGCTGCCTCTACCGACCCGAGAAATATGTATCTACGCAATTTATAAATATATACAATTATTAATTTTTAAGGCACAAGGACGCAATTTGATTTGTTTTCAGAAATTACTATAAGCTAGAAAGTTATGCGTTTTTGGAAAATTTCTAAGGGGTCAATACAAAAATAACAGCTTAACCTTTAACTACAGACGTCAAATTATAGGAATATTATTACAGACCACCGGTAATTTTTATCGGTTATACTAAATTTATAAAATTTTTGTATATTAATTGGAAAAATTAATTTAATATACATTTTTATATTCTTTAGGGTATTTAGATCTGGTAAAAGCTGTAAAACTCTTGAGTTTAATAAAGTAACACCAGTATTATAGGAAAAATATATTTAATTTTTTTAATGTTATGAAAAAACGGTTATAAAAACATTTAAATAAAATAAAAATTTATTTCATTATTCAAACTTTAATATCTTCAGATAAGAGATATAGAATTAGGAACGAAAAATATACCTTTGAAAAAAAAATTGTGCAAGAGGTAAAGTATTGGAAAAATCAAGTCGCACACTCCTTGCAAATTCTCTCGGTGCATTGCAAACATATTGTAGTCTTACATATTATGCGTATATGTATGTGTTGTTTTTCTTTCTTTGTTAGCTGGACATCCCCTGCAGGTTATTCTTTTAGCATTGGAAGATTGAACGGCTTCATAATATGAAGTTTCCATTTTGAGAATACGCTGCAATTTCTTCCAGCCATCTTTGAACAGCTTCTTGAAACCATTTCAAACTATTTCGGACTACTTCTTCCATCCATGTTTATATCCCAAAACAAAAACACAAAACAATAATATAAATAAAAGCAACTATTATCCAATTTTATTATACCATGATTTAAAAAGATACTTACGTCAACACAGATCTCCGGTAATTTTTACCGGTTACGAATTATAAATAGCGATAAATCAACGAAATTTCACTACACACAGGCGATACTTCGGTTAACAAAGTTATAGTGAGTGTCGAAAAGGTACATATACGTACGAATGTGTAAGTAAAGGGGATCCCCGAAATCGAAAAATTCAAACTGCTTACCGGTCATCTGTAGTTAAGGGTTAAGAAAATTCTGATTAACTAACCGTAACTTATTATTTCAGTCATCAAAGAACAGTCGTAGAGCAGGTTATATTTTTTAAATTCCATTTCTGCTTCCTCATTCGTTGAATTTCCTTGAGCTTTATTAAGAATATAAGAAGAGTAGATTATTTGTGCAATTACTAAACTGAATTATGGTTACGCAACTTGTTGCTTTATAATTTTCATGTAAAAAGGTCAACGTCAACTCCATTATGGAAAAAGAAACATATTACTATCTGCTGTTTCTAACTCATCAATATGTAGGGGAATGTCGTCAAGGTTGGCCACCCTTCTGATTTTTGTCCATAACTTCCGTTTAAGAAAGAATTTGGTCAATCCAAGCACATCGTCGGAAAGATCTGGGAAAAAGGAACACTTTTGCTGAACATCGCTAATTGATTGGGGGAAGATGTATATTTATAACCGTTCAAAGAAAAATAAAATGCTGTCTAGGTTAGCCCATCGCTGAAAATCGACGAAACTTGTGGTGAGATGATTGAAAATGACCTAGAAAACTGAATGGAATGAAATACAAAGCCGAATTGATTGCTTTTTTATTAGATTTAGCAAAATTTCAGAAGAAAATGTCGCAGATTACCGTATTAAATTGCACATTATTCAGAATCGCAATTCCGGCAAATCAAATAGCCCGTCGTTATATTGGAGCTAAGTTGTTGCAGTTTAACCTACGAGGCATTGCTTCTAAACAGATGAAGCAAAAGTTTTCGTCTTCGCTCGAAAAGGGCTTCCTTTGCGATTTTTTAGGCAGATATCCTCGCTTAGCTGGTCTTTTTATGGCGGACTTCGTTGGGGTTGGTCTTGGGCATCTATGCAGCGTCGCGCTTCTGTTGCCTCCCGTGCAATACGCAAAGGCTCCCTGGCAAAGTCAAAACTGTGCTAGTCATGGAGCGTCGTCCTCGATTTGGATTCTTTGCTGACGCAGCAGCCTCCAAAGATCCTATTGAGGTCAAAACGGAAGAAGAGCTCGACGCACGAGACATGGATGTCGATGGCCCAGTGTTCAGCGCGCACGAAGTTTAGCGACATCCAAAACCACTTAACACCGCCTGCACAGTCCGAATCCTTAAAAATGTCTGGATTGTATGGGGCAATGCCCGTGCCAAGACATCAGCTTTGATGTTTAGTGGCGTCAGCGTCAAGTCTAGTGAGGATTGGAGTAAGCATGAAATGTGTCGGATTTCCATCCTATCGATGAAGAGCCTTCACGCACAAAATCAAGGTGGGCCAACCCTACTACACAAATGGTCCGACCTTGACAACAAGCGCCATTGCCGCATCGTGTCACACCACAACCAAACACGTCACGGGATTGAATTTTCCACTTGGTTGGTTTTTTAATATGAACCACCTAACACATTTACAATGCTTACCTTGACAATTGCATGTTTTCACATCACTTTCTGATCACATATTCACTGATGTTAAAATACTTTTTCACGATTTGCAAGCCACTGAGTACAAAACATGTGTACATGCTTCCCCGCTCCAAATTTGTAATGTCACGAAAAATTCAGTGTCACGAAATAAGTTTTACCGCACTCGCACAATGGTGGCGCTATTGATCAAAACTAAAAAATCGCAGTGAGCCGACCTAGACAAAGGGCCAGTCCTAACGACATTCTCCTAATTTGCAATGGCTCATATGGGATATTTTAAATATACGTAGTTAACGGGAAATTTGTTGAAAGTACCCAACTAAAGCACTTTGTCTATATAAGCTAATAGTGTGTTCCATTTTACATCATCCAACTTTCACCGTCTGTGTTATTATCTACACCCCCTATGATTATCTTTAAGCAATCGCGTCTTTTCCAGAATGCAATTTCTTGGTTCTGCAGGCAGCTATCAGCAGTAGTTTCTTGACATCTGTCACATATTGAAGGTGTAATTTCTGATGTAACAGTGAAGCCATTCTGAATTCTGCTATGGGTTACCCAAAATCTTTAATTTAATTGATAATTGGTTGCGTTCTTTATATTCATCGTAACTTACATCCCTTGAGCAGAGGTTCCAAGGCTACTTCTAATTATCTTACAAATGTCTTTTGACAAAATTTATGTTAGAATTTTATTACCAATTGAAATTATTAGAGTATTTGTATAAAATGGTTTCGTGTTGACTCGAAACGTAACGATATATTTTATAACATATAAAATAGCAATTTAGAAACGAAATAATACAAATTGTCATTTTTGGGCCATTTTTCTTGCAATAAAGCTGTCAGTTAAGGGGTTAATCAACTTCTTACAATATTCAGTGACAAATAACTTATTGGCATCTCCGGATATAACATATATCCGCTTAAAAACAATTACATTATGTATCAGATATGTTCATAAGTGGTGATGATTCATATGCGTATGATGGGTATGGTTACTTGGAGGAAATTTATTGTTTGATTCGCACGAAACGCCCTAGTGTTGTAAACTTCCTGTTGGTGAATTGTCATTTCGTGCAAAAATTTGATTGACCCACATACATATGTAGATCGACTAATAAACTTTCCTTCCAAATTGATTATTTAAATGCGAGAACGAATAAAATCGAATTGAAATTATATTACTGTAATGTGTATTGAGTGAATAATTGCTTCTAGTGGGTGATAATTTCTTTCGAATCATTAATGGGATTTTGATAATTAATACAACCTATAATCACAGTAAAAGATAGTATTTATTACTTTGTAGTTCAGTAGCTGGCTTATTAACATTACAATAGCCCAAAATTAATCATGGAATCGAGTTTTAAATATAAACTTCAAGTTTACACTCTCCCTCCTGTTCCAATTACTATTTTTTCAATCACAAATATTCATGCCATTTGCGTCAAATTTTAAATTCTAGTAATATTTTGTATATCCTACAATGTAATTTTCCTCCTTGCCCAATCTGGCGAATCTAATCTGTCCAATTTTATTTCCGAAGAAAGCGATTTCTTCTAGTAGAAAATAACTTTCCTTGTCCAATTCTCCCCATTGGTAACTGGGCCAGAAATCTTCAAATTATAGATATCAACTTTTTAGAGCAAAGAGATTAAATTGGTCACCTTTAGACATTTTGTGTAAAATCTATATGCATATTTAATTCTTTTGTATTATCTTATGATATAGAGGTTTATAGAAATAAAAATAAATCGTACTTATCATATGTACGATATGTATCATTTTGTTTAATGTGTAACTTATCGGTGGATTTGTTGGAATAACCTGTCTAGAAAGTAGAGTTGTATGAAGCCCGAATACATTGCTAGTTGTGTGTTTGTTAACTAGTATAAGATGAAATCTGATCGCAGTGTATAGGCCATGTGTTTTCACGCCCCTCATTCTACTCATATAATGACGCCTACTTACAGGTCTCTTTCTTCGGCCTACGAAAGTTATACAAGTACGGTTTTGTTTAATTGCTCTCCTAACGTGTTAGTAGATTAATTAATGACAAATTGCGGGTTTGCGTTTATTACTTTGTGTAAGTGGGTTTCGTGCTTTAAGTAGATGGGATTTAAATAAATGTTTGAAATACAGCCGTATAGCATTGCATCTGTGTAAGGTGGTCTATATTATCAACTCCTATGGTAACACTTACCAAACCATGTTATATATTTTATAGAGAAATAAAAATCAGACGTTGAACAATTGTAGGAAACTGTGGTATATATTCATAAAATAAAATTAGAATAAACCTCAACACATCTTGTTTGCAAAATCCATATTGTAGGTATTTCGACAACTAAATTATTATCTTTAGTAGATGAATCACCGTAATTCACGTATTATAGATGAACATTGGCTGAAGAATACCTCTGAAAATTATGGACATTTGTGTAATGATTTTGTACGGTTTTATTGACGTCGTCCGGTAATTTCAGAAGAAAACAATCGGATCTTTACTAATGTTTTAAGAAATCCCTCACAAATTAAGCCGTAAAATCTCATTGAAGTAGTCTGTGAGTTAATCTACCGTTTGCAAATGTCTAAAAAGGAACAAATGGCATCCGTTCAAAATAAAATTGGTTCAAGAACTCCACGAGCATGATTTTGACAGAAGAGTGGAATTTTGTGTCATAATGATGGACCGATGTAATCACAATCCGGAATTTTCAGAACACATAAAGACTCGTACGCACTTACCGACTATGGACGACTACGGCCCACTACACTATGGAGGGCGATTTTTAGTTTCAACCCTGTTGTTAGATTGAGCCCATTTGGTCCAATTTTTTTGCTGGAGCTGGACGCTCGAGCTAACGTAAACACATTAGAGCGCCCAATGAGCCGATAAATGGATGGCAAGTTAAATTATTGGCGGTTTATAATTATATTTATAAATTACATTAAAGAATTCAATCAATTTTCATAAAAAATTTGCATTTGTGTAGTATAAACCAATTGGTCTCTTAATACAAGATTCGTATATTTTTTTAATCTAATAGCAGGGTTAACGCGCACTATCGCCAAAAGTTTTGTAGTCGTGATTAAAATGTCGATGGTATTTTAAATGTAATGTCATTGTGACACTATTATGTGAAGGAAAGAAAAAGGAAGAAAGACAGAACATGAGGACATGGATACGCCAAAATATACAAAGGCGATTATGTTACATTATTTCCTGATCTAATATGCGATCAGGTTAATTTCTTCCAATACTTTAGAATGAGCTACGAAAAGTTTAAATAAGTTTTTTGGTTTCTTAAACCCAAATAACAGAAACAAAATACCATCGGCATCGGTAAAAGCATTCTATCGACAGATTTCCGTTTGTTCCGTAGTGTCATCGGAAAGGCTGTCTTAAGAGTCGTTCCAGGTCAAATCAACACAATTTTAAAATCAAATTTGCCTCATCATTTCAGATTCTCATAAAATTTTACATAGGTGTACCATTCATATAGACCTAAGAACCCTAGAAAAATACCTAATTTCATCCAGATATGTCCACTCGTTTTTGAATTACAGCTATGTAAATTTCTCCGAAAAACGGACAGAAAGCTTTTGAATTGCTCTACAAGCTCTGCTAAGTGAGCTAAAGACGTGGAAGAGGTGTCTGTTTGCAGCATTTTCCATGCTATTTGCTGTGATATGCAACATACTGTAGATTAACTCAAAATCTTAAAAGATAAACAATTTCAAATCTTTCAAAAAGTACCTAGTTCAAACTAATCTATCCTCTTCCATAAATACATAAAATAAAAAAATACATTTGGGATCATAATGTGTTCGTTGTTAAAAAAAAGAAAAAGGAAAGCTTGATTTTTCATTAATTCTCTGTATTCGGCTGAATAACACAAAAAGCGGAAATAAATATCAATCCTAACCTGAAGAAAGAATACAGTAAAGAGAACAAAACAAACAGATTATACAGACTTGCAACCTGCTGGTAATACTTATTAGGATAAAGTGCTCATTCTTGTTACTTCATAACATAGCACAGCTTCTTTGCGATGTGACAGGTTACTAGGCACAGACTGATGCTTTCTTGCAGCAGACATTTAAAAATTAAGGTTTGCGTGTCCGATGTTTTTTCTCTATTTACAAAATTTATTGATTTTCTTCCACACTGCATATTTTGTTATAAATCAAGACTTTTTCTTCATATTATTATTCTTCAACTTCAACACTTTTTTAGTGCACTGTAGTATTAGCTATGACATTCTCTCAAGTTCTACCAGCAACTGTTCGTTCCTCTATTATCACCTTAGACTTACAAATTCTCATATTAAAGCTTAATAAGCACTTGTTCATGAATTAGTCCATATTTTTGGCTATAACTGTATCATAAGGAAACTAACAATAACTGATTGTACACAATCCCTATTCATTTTTATAAATTGGATTCTTTTCACATAATTATCTTTCAAAAATTGAAATTATTGGTGCTAAAACTGGCCGATAGTAAATGATGAATAGTACAACTTTACAAATTTTGGCAAAATTGTCACCAATATTTTATCAAGCTAATAACAATTTTCAAACAGAAATAATTTGCTAATGTTTACGTAACAAACACTTGTCAAAATTTGCTTACAATTGATAGATCACTATAAGCGTATTATCCATATTTATTAATTTTTGTCAGACTAATACCACATATTGTATGTATATGCATTTCCAGCAGTCTCGTGTAATATTAATAACTAAATATCTTATCCTGCATAGCACTGGCCGGAGGCCAATTTCATCAAATTGGATGGAAATTGTAGTTTGAAACAATTTATTATTTACTTGCAGTTCTGGTCGAGTTGCTGCTGAATTAAGCAATTTTCCGATTAGTCATTGTCTTCTAATTTATATACGTATGTGTTCTTTTATTTCCATCAGTTGAGGAGATTATTAAATTGTTAATTAAAAATTGTAGCAGTTTAAACGTACTTTCGTTTATATGACTCTCACGAAACATTTTTTAAGTTACTATAATTCTTCTTCATTTAAGAGTCGTTAGATCGTTTCCGAAAGTTACTCGTCAATTCCGTCTACGGTTATTTAGGTTTGTTCATTTTATTGAGAGCCAATTATGCAACACAACATTTATGCTTTATTATGCAAATAAACGATTAACGATTGCGATCTGTATCGTTAACCATATCGAAAGTCGCTACAGTTCTATAGTTTATCTGCTAATTATCTCAGTGCGTTTATATACACTTGTGCAAGTAGGAAGCAGAACTTGTATGTATATGTACATATGTATGTTTTCAATCAACCTGCGCCTCACTGATTCTTTCTATCAAGATTTATGTTACTATAAGAATAAAACCGATACAAGCAGTGATACTTCAAAGGAAAGTTCATCGACTTGTCGTTTGCGCTTCGAGTTCATTGAAAAGCAATCAAGGCTATTCAACCAACTTTTTATTCGAATTCAACATTTTCTATTAAAATTTATTAGGTACCTATTATAAAATTGAGATCTTCAATATCTTCTACAATTACAAATCCATATTAGTGGATAAAAAAACAATAACTATTACTTCAACAGAGTACAATTTAGGTTAGTAAGTGCCATGACGTCGTTTGCAAATTATCCCTAATTTTTAAACAAAATTACGCAAAATTTTACGCAAACTCCACAAAGAAATTCCATGTTCATTTTGTAATTTTCTAATATAAGAATTTCTCACGCTCAGCTTATACCTATTGGAACAGTGATAAAATATATGTCCACATTTACACTACCGGCCATAAGTATTTAGCCACACATGATTTCTCTTAGAACTTTAAAATAAAATCGTATTTGAATAGTGGATAAATGATTTAATGATATATACTAACTATTTACATATTAATACGTCTATAAAAACATTCATACTAACTTATTATATAAAATGGATGTCAAATATTAGATTCGTTAATATAGCCGCCTTTCGCATTTATCACGGCAGCGCATAATCGCGGCATTCTAGCAACTAATTTTTCCGCGAATATCAGGCGATAAATTATTCCAATGTTCTTGGAGAAGTGTCCATAATGCAGCGGAAGATGTTGGAGCGTTTTGTTTCACTCTCCTATCCAATTCATCCCATAACAATTCGGTTGGATTCAAGTCGGGTGATTGGGGAGGCCATTCCATTACTGTGAGTGTGCCCTCCTCTTCTTTTTGTTGTAAATAATTCTGGCATATTATAGCTTTATACCTCGGGTCATTATCCTGCTGAAATGTGAAATTTTCTCCGATTAAGCGCAACCCCGATGACACCAAATTATTTTCTAAAATAGCCTTATACCCCTCCTTTCTAAGAATGCCGTCTATGTTTACTAGGTCTCTGACAGTAGCACCTGAAAAGTACCCCCAAATTATCACCGAACCTCCTCCGTGTTTGACGGTCGACACAATGCATTGATCCGACACTCTTTCTCCCAGCGACCTCCGAACAAAAACACGTCTGCGCGAGCCATAAATTTCGAACTTGGACTCGTCACTCCACTGGACTTTATTCCAATCTTCGATGGTCCAATTTTGGTGTGCTAGTGCCCACTGATAGCGCTTCTGCCTGTTTTGTTTCCGTAATAAGGTTTTTTTTACCGCTATTCGTCCGTAAAGTCCGGCTTTGCGTAAGCGCCGTTTCATTGTAGTCACACTAATCGGTTTCGTGCGTCCCTTCTTCACTTCCGCTGCTATTTCCGGTGCTGTATTTCGTCGATTTCGTTTACTTATTCTTACGATTCGACGATCCTCTGCTGGCATCGTTATTCTTGGTCGTCCACTCCTCTTTTTGTTTATTAAACTGCCGCTACTGGCAAATTTGTTGACATTGTAGTCCACACTTTGCCTACTAATATTCAATTCGCGTGCAATTTCGCGGTTGCTTTTTCCAGTTTTGTGATAGGCAACAATTAGAGCACGCACTTCTACAGACAACTCTTTTGTTTTCGGCATTATCACACGAATAACAGTAAGAATAGAACGCACAAATCACAACTCGATTTTATGTTTTCACAACAACAGTAAATTTTCAACTAATGTAAATTACACTGATATGGTATAAGGAACCCTCTATTACAAAGTTTATATTGCACCAAAATTCCAAGAAAAGGCCCATTACTGTTATCGCTCAGATGTACCGAAACCTAATTTATATTTCCAGGAACTCGCTAATGTACCGTATATGAATTAAACTTGGTACCAATGCATCTACATACGAGGATTCTTTGTCTCTAGTGTCATTATTTGCATTAGATAATTTATATCGAAGAATTAAGAAAAAACATATGTGGCTAAATACTTATGGCCGGTAGTGTATATAACATATTTATGAGTCATAGTTGTTCTTTCAGCACAAGGAATAGAATTGCAGTAAACCTTGAACGACATTAATACCCCGGAACCGTTAGATGTTTAGGTAGATTTCATTGAATATCTTCAATTTGATTTTGTTTTATTGATCAACATTTTAGCGCATTCATTACAACTAATATAAAATTGTTCCGATCCTTTTATATTATTCAAATGCTTTAAAAGGAAGAGTAGATATTTCAAGAGGTATTTTTAGTTAGCTAGTTTATATGAATGTATCCAATTTTCAGTGGGTGTGGATTTACAGCTGTTTGAATATTAAGCGTACAAGAAACAGGCGAATGAATGAAAGCACACGAGTGACTTACTGTTCTTTGTACAAAACTATTCACAATTTACAACATATTAAATGTACAGAAGAAATAAACAGCCTCCAGGGGATACCGTGAAACCGCTCTACATTAATTGTTTTTCCCTTCGTAGTGTTTGCGTCTATCCGAAAAGATATATATGTTCATGTGCGTAGAGTGTATATGTAGGCTTTCGTCTGTACAAATAAGTTGGGCAAAATTAATTTCTATTTACTTACGTTCGTTTCATTAGTTGAATTAACTGTACTTATCAATTCCGTTTGACATATTAGGTTATCCGACTAATCGACAATATTCATTATATCGTGTAATCGGGACTTAACTATAGTAGTTTTGAATAGGTCCATAGCATTAAATAACAATGAAAAATAATCGCTCAACCGTAATTTCCGCTTGTATATTATTGACATTGTTACATAGAGTAAGGCGTAAAGCGCTTTATATTGGAATGGATGGTAGCGATTGAAACATTTCATTGTTGCAGCAATTTAGCTCAACGGTTATGCACTTACATACACGTGGACGTATGAATACATGCCGTAATTCCTACAGTTTGTTGTATATACTATTAAAATCAGAGTTCATATTCAAAGTATTCTTAACGGGTGCGTGCTACTAGAATCCAAAAACAGTCTAATAGACATAGCAGGTGTCAATATTAACATTTCACCGTGAACTTCGTCTGTAACATTCAATTAAGTCGTAATTGTTTGGTGTTTGTGATATGCGACCGTGTGCATAAATACCGTAACAAATAAACGACTTCTATAGCGTAGCGGAAATTAGGCTAGGATGATACACAATAATGTTCTTTATCTTTATCTTTTACCGTTTCTACCTTTTTGTTGTCAGGGTTTGGAGCCACCGAGCTGTATACATGCGTGATATACAATAATAATAATAATAATAATAATGATTTATTTGTCCAACAGGTACATAAAAAGAAGACAAAGTAATGTAGGTACATGGTACATACATTCAATAATAAACCAAAAATCAAAGTTAAATTAATCAGTATACAAACATAAAAACATTAGATCTTATACCAAATACAAAATAAATTGATATGGTTATTAGGGGATCGAACCCAGACAGTAGATGCATACTCTAATCTAGGAACAACAAGAGCAAAATAGGTCTTGAAAAGCACCATATTATTGAAGTAGTTCGAGGTTCTAATGATAAATCCCACAGTTCTCGAAGCTGCCAAATAAATTGGTTGAATAAGATTATTTAATTCTAAGGTTGAATAAAATAATATGCCAAGATCGCTAATTTCACTTATAGTGCACAGTTAATGATTGTTTATTAAATATGAAGACAAGAAAGGTGAATTTCTCCCCGTGTAATATTTAGCAGCAATTGACCTAAAATTACAAAAGACATAGTTACATCTATTAGATAGGTGAAAAGCAAATAATTTACAGAAGCTAGTAGATACATCAAAATAGTCAAGTTTGTGTACAAGAAGCTTATGGTTAATTGCATCGAAGGCGTGACAGAAGTCCGTATAAGTAACATCAACTTGTTCTTGGCCATCCAAAACTTCACTCATGTATTGAGTGAAACTCGTAAGATTGGAAACCGTGGAACCGTGCTGGAGGGGTGAAATATAGGAGCAAATATGGAGATAAATCCCATAGAACTTGTTTAAATATTTTGTCAAAATCAGAAATTATAGATCTATAGTTGGAAACATCTAAACTCTTGCCCTTTTTTAAAGAATAAAGTAACCAACTTGAACAGGTTAAATACTTAGTTTTACTATTTATTTACTTATGTTGTGGCTGATGTCAGAAATGCATGCTATTTCTAGAAAGCAAAGTCAATCAAGTAAAATTTTCTGTCGAACTCCCGATGACCGAAGTTTGTATTTCAATTGATGGCTGCTATAATTTAAATAATACTACTACTATACGTGTAATAGGTTTCCCATTATGCTTTATATCCAATCAACTCCATGAAATAAGATCTTACAATCAAAACATTTTATCTTTAATCTTTGTTATGCATAACTCTAATTATCGTTCAATATTTATTTACCTTGAGATGATTTTGTGTCAAATCACCATATAGCATGTCAACGCGAATTTCTCATTAACATACACTTCTACATTTTCTTTACTTTTGACGGTATCATGTTCCATATATATTTTGTACTGCTGAATCATATACATATATGGTAGTATGTATCTATATTTTCTACTTAGTTTAATCGCCATTTACAACAAACTTGTTTGATATAATCTGTAAAAATTATATTTTTTATCTCATTACCGTTACATTCAACATTCCTACATTTACTGTTTCTCTGCATAATGCTTACTAAAATATTTGATATACCCTTGTAATAATACTGGGTCCACAGAAAATGAACACGCAAAAGTAGTATAAAGCACGAATGTAACTACAATTATGAGCACTAAATCATGGCTTTATTTTTCTTATTGTTGCTTATACTTTCAGTGGCCTTTATCTAAATCTCCAAATATTTATTCATTGTACGTATTAATCGTAGCACACCTAAATGAAACAATTTGCAACATTCTGTTCGCTGAAATATTTGTTATAGTCATATCCAGTACCTATGGATAATTCTCTAAGCCAGTATCCGATTTGTCTCCTTATGACTGATATTTGTATTTTTGGTTTTTATGATTTCTATGCATTTCATTTTTGATGACATCCTTTCTCATTTTTCTGAAACATCGCATCTTCTCTAAATATATGCAACTTTAATTTCCTTTACATTAAGCAGTTCAATATTTTCCTAATTTTGTGTTATATATTTTGTGTTTCTTATTTCTAAATATACAAACTAACTTACTTGTTTCATTTCTTTTCCCTCCTTCCTTTTTTTTTCACATGTATCTTTATATTATATTTTCATTAATTTACTACTTATTAGATATATTAGATGAACATTTTTGAATTTTCTGCAGATGAAATACTAAAGGCACCGAAAAATGCAGAGACAGTTTGTTGTGTGGTAGGAATGGTTTTCCTAGTTTTCTGCTACGGGAATGTGCCATTGCCTTTGTAAAACCACTACACCATTTGCACCACATTATGCAACACTTCTAAAATTTCAGATCAATTTTATATAATAATGTTTATACGTATATAAAATCTGTCTTATCCCCTGCACAACATGGTTTCATAAATGGACGATCCACTGTAACAAATCTAAGTTGCTTTAGTCAATATATTTCGCAGTGTTTTAATAAACGGGAACAAGTCGACGTCATATATAGCGACTTTCAAAAGGCCTGTGACCAGAGATCTTATTTTACTCACTCAGTAAACTGTCAACTGTAGGATTTTCTCCAACTCTTCTGCGTCTATTTCAATCATACTCGACCTGCAGAAAGCAGTATGTTGAGTATAGGGGTCATAAATCAAAAATGTTCAGTCCCACATCTGGCGTGCCGCAATGTTCAAATTTGGGACCAGTTCTATCTTTAATATATATAAATGATATAGTGAACAATTTGCAGTGTGAGTCGTTGTTGTTTGCTGATGACTTGAAATTTTTCTTTAAAATTGAAAAGATAGAGGATTGTCTTACTTTACAAGTAGATCTGGACACTCTAAGTTCTTGATGCATGGAGAACCACTTGCAACTTAATGTGAACAAATGCAAAACTATAACCTACACTAGGAAATACCAAATAATTAGTTATGATTATATTATAAATAACATCAATTTAACGTTGTACGTCTACAAAAGATTTGGGTATGTTTTTCGACGCTGGTTTTTATTTTATCAATCATACAAATGAAATAATAGCAAGCTCTTATCGAACTTTTTGTTTCATTTACCGAAACTATAGAGATTTTACTAATATGAATTGTTTAAGTTTACTATACAACGCTTTCATCAGGTCAAAGCTAGAATATGGTTCGATTATTTGGTACCCCGTATATGTCGTACATATAAAAACTCAGAACAGGTTCAGCGACTATTCCTAAAGTACTAGTGTATATTAATGACCATATGTACCCGGAAAAGGGATATGATTATGCATTACTCCTCAATAGATTTAACTACACTTCCTTACAAATCAGGCGGAGTGTTGCTAGCATCAAATTGCTCTTTGGCGTATTAAATAATAAAATTGATTGTTCTTGGTAACTTGCAGAAATCAATTTCAATGTGCCCAGACTGTTTACAGGATATCCATCAACTTTTTACATGGATGGCATAAGAACAAATGTGATGCGTAGAGCACCGATCTATATAATGTGCCATAATTTTGATATGTTTTGTAGCAATGCTGATTTGCATTTTGGTCGGTTTACGGATATTATCGGTAGTATTGTTATATATATTCTTTTTCTGTATTAATTTTCCTGTACTTTGGTGTTATCCGTTGGAAATAAATTATTGTTATTATTATTATTATTAATTTTAATTCTTTTTACATATCTGTACCACTAATAGGTCAATCAAACAATAACACTGGAGGTAATAGTTATATTTTTAGAACATTAGAAAGATCATGTATATACATATCTACATTTAATTAACTTTAAATTAAACATGTTTAGATTGTATTGTAGCTCCGGTGTTATATTAGGATTACCATATCGTTTGCAAATGAAAGTTCTGATATCTTCGTGTTCGCTATTAATTGGTTTTAACTTAATGGCAAATAAAATAATGCTTAGAACTGTTCACAGAAGAGTGGAAAAAACAATCTTTTGAAAATTGAACAATTTTCTCCCTCGTATTTGTGCATGTTCTGACAGAAGTGCCATTATTTCATAAATTATCCCAAGTGCAAAATAAATGAATTCCTATTTATTGAATATTTTAGAAATATTTCATATATAGATGAAACAAAATCTGGAAGACATTAACTAATTGTCAGTAGGTGGACATTTTCGTGACAAAAGTCTGCAATTGCAAATTAATTTTACCGCAGAAGGTTTGTGTATAAATTACTTTACAAATTTCCGTTTGTTTATGTTTTAGTCATTAAGTTTGTGATTTTTATTGCATATTTTTTATGTTGCCAAACTAGGAAGCTAATTCTAATATAAAGGGATTGAAATATGATACAGCAACCCTAACGTGTGACCGGCTGCATCGACTACTTTTTGTGGACGTTTTTTCTCATTACGAAACGATGGCAGATAGTCATTAATTTTGTCCATCCTTTCTTTCTTCTGAGGTCGATCTGTGCAGCAACGCCATAAAAACCAATTACTGTTTTATTCATACTCGTGTACGATAGGCAGATGTTTTTTGCAGCTGGCATTTAGTGATGTGGAAAAGAAACCATACCCCTCGGGAACAATAGCATTAATGGAAAGATTCACTGGTTGTTTTATTTTAACGATGCTTTAAAGCTGCGCATACTTCACCTGTACGTGCTTTTTAGGTAATTTTCGAAGATTATAATCTAGACTAACGTAAAATGTACTACTTTCGCACGGTATAATTTTAAATTAGATGATTGTGGTGTAAGCACATGTTTATGCTACAGTAACAGTTCAGTTGCTTGCAGTGATTAGTTTCCACTGGATAGTTTTCGGGGAAGTAAATGTTGATTAATTAATATTTGTCTTCGTTTATGCACCACTAAACGCTGTATTAAAAAGCTTTCGTTATTGTAAATTAACAGATCATAATACTGTTACTGTGTATTGATAGTTTCTTACAACTCCCCAAATTTCCACCTTTCCTGGAATACAATCAACAATAAACCGATAAAAAACTGCTTTAAATTAAGAATATACCTTTTGCAGTACTAAAGTATTAAAGTTTAGTGAAAGTGCCTACTGTGAAAAATCCTACTTTGTGAATATACATACATATTTCGCTCGGTAATAAATAAAAACTTTAAAATATACACCTTTTTATATCGTCATAGAAACAGTTCTGAATTTCTTACAGTACTCACTGTTTAAAGTTGCAATGTTCATTGTTAGAATGAGATAAATCAATTGCATAACATTTTTCTACAATATGCAAAATATTTCCAATTTACAATTTCATGACAATAAAATACCAACATTTAAAAAATACGATTTTTCTATTACTTTAACACATTTCCGCTCTTGCAATTTCAGCGCATTTAGTAATTGTTTTTTTCTCTCGCTCGCGTTAAATAAGCAGAATCGCCGGCCAACCACCAAAAATACATTTACTAAAATTAGAACGCCGTTTGTTATATTATACTATGCTGTCGTCATATTTTCAGGAAAATTCTCTTTTTTAGTCTTTGTGGTAACTGAGCTCTCTTAAAATAATACAAAAATGCAACCTGTTTCATTCATGTGAAATGGGTAATCAATATTAAACGTGCTTATACGTTCGCACTTATTTCGTAAAATTACAAAAATTGAGATTCAGTAAATGCAGAAATAACAAAATGAATACCGAATAATAAGGGTGTTTGAAAACCCAATTGTTATGCAAACCAAACTTACTTACAGCGTTGGCCATATGTATTAGACACCTTAGTCCTACGTACGAAAAACTTTAAATTATTGTTACCCGTAGTACAAAATCAAGAAATGAAATCAAAATCACAAACAGGAATGTATTCGTCAGTAATTTATTAAAGAATGTTAGTTTATTTTAATATTTAGTAGCACCTCCACCTGCTTTTATAACAGCACGCACTCTTCTCGGCATACTTGCTACCAGGTTATGGCACATTTCACTGGATATTTTTGACCATTCCTCGATTATTCTTTGTTTAAGAATGTTTTTATTGTTGCATTTATGTTTTACCACCTTAGTTTTTAAAATATTCCATAAATGTTCAATCGGGGAGAGGTCCGGAGACTGAGCTGGCCAGTCTAGAATCTCTACGTTATTTTCGTTGAACCACCCCATTGTTTGCCGTGATTTATGGCAAGGCGCATTGTCCTGTTGAAAATAATATTCAGGTACATCTGTATCAAACAATTTTAATACCGACGGCTCCAATACCTCCCCCAGTATATCAATATAAGCACCACTGTTCATACGACCTTTGCACAAGAAGAGTTCGCCGACGCCGGATGCAGACATGCACCCCCAAATCATAATACTGCCTCCACCGTGTTTTACTGTAGGTACTATACAATCCGGGTGATATGCCTCTCCTCGTCGTCGTCGAATGTACTGCGCCCCAGGTTGGCCGAAAAGCTGGAAAATAAAGTAATAAAATATACTTTAAATTGGCTGTCTTTTTTGAAAAATTTTAAGCGGTAATTTAACTTATCTACGTTTACTAACATTATAAATATCTATTCTTACATACCTCTATATTAGATTCATCGGACCATAATACTTTGGCCCAGTTTTCGACGGACCAATTTTTATATTTTCTAGCCCACTGAAGTCGCTTTTTCTTGTGTTCTGCAGTTAAGTATGGTTTTCGTCGAGCTCTACATCCACGTAAACCAACTGCCACAAGCCTTCTCCTAACTGTCCGTGCAGAAATATCAATTCCATGACGCAGGGCTAATTCGCTGGCGAGATCTTTCGACATTTTTGTCCGATTCCGTATGGCTGTTCTCTCTAAAATTCGATCTTCTCTTGCAGTTGTTAGGCGTTTTCTTCCACTTTTAGGCCGATTAGTGAATGATCTTGTCTCCTCGTACCTTTTTAGCGTGGTACGAACCGCACATCGCGAACACTTCATTTGTCTTGCGATCGCTGACAGTGTCATCCCTTGCGAACTGAGCAGAAGGATCTGGCCGCGCTGCATTTCCGTTAATTCACGAACTTTTGGCATTATTTTATACTTTACTGTATACACACTAATAATAAAAATACACACTTGAATGAATGAATACAATTTCGCAACAAACTCCTTTTCGTTAGCGTGTCGGAAATAAAGTGATACTCAAAACTGTAAAATGACCCCTTACTTCAAAACTACCTGCTTAAGTACACACGACCCTCGTTAAAATTACATTAAGGAGTTTTATCGAAAGTATTTCCGAGTACTATCTATCTGTAAATATAAATGTATTCATAATACGGCATTTTCACAGAGGTGTCTAATACATATGGCCAACGCTGTAAATGTGATGCGTTTATTAAGTGCGCACTAGAGGTATTTCGGGTAAATACTTTCTAAAAGAAATTTTATTAAATATATGGCACAGTATAACCTCATATTATTGTGAAACGTTGGTGCTTTAAAAAATAATGGTTGTCCCACATAATATTAGACTCAGTTTATGTTTGTTGAAATTTATTTTATTTTGCTGTTACTAGCTTGAATCTATAATAAATGTATGAGTTTCACGTTGAGGTCCATTCCGATGTATGTGTGTATAGTATTGATATATTTTATTATAGAAGTCTATCTTAATTTCTTTTGATCATTTACATATTTTTTTATTATTCTATCTAAAAAGAATCCTCTGAAGTGAATGTTAGATAACTCTACTACCATAAGTGTTAGTAAGTCACCACCATGTACGATATATATACCTGAACATATATAGATAAACTGAAATCTAAATACAATGTAAAAGCTGTAACGCAGGTAAGCTAGAAGTTGGCACTCAACTTGAAACATCTAATATAATGACAGAATCGATACTCAGTAAGGTCCTTTCGAATCCCTCTTCCTGCTGTTTGCATCAGAGAAGGAATAGAATTTAACCTTCCTATACTCACGTCAAAATGAAAGACCTATACCAGGCATGGGCAACCTTTTTTGTAGAAGTTTTATGCTGCGAGTAATCTTGAAAAATATACATTTTTGTGGCATCCTTATGATTCATTATGAATTAAGTTTAGACCAGCCGTGCTAATATACAACGAAAGAATTCAGTAGTATTTTTTATTTCTTGATGATGGAATAAACAGTGTCCACAACAATTCCTAAAGTTCTATTAAAACCATTGTACTACGTAACCGGTTAACGTCGCCGCACTTAGCGTTGTTTGGGTGTTACGTCGGCAGTATAAATATACTGTTCCACATAAAGATGAGTTGTTATTTAACTATCTGTTATTCTATAACCGTTATGGATTCAGTAACGGTTGCGCAGCTCAGGCGTTTCGATACAACTGTCTGATCGGGGCCGCTGTTGATCATAGATAACTGTTACAACTCCACTACAAAAATAATGTATTACGTACCTACATATTCTCTCAGGCGGTAATAATGGCAGTAGTCAAAATTGAGTCAGACATTTATTGTGGAAATATTTTCTAAATAATTGTATGCACTGAAATTATCAAATGTAAAATAAAAGAACGATGTTATATAAAAAAATATTTTCAAAACTACAGATAGAAGCGTTATATTATGTGGAACAAAATAACAATTCTAATTACAATTCAAATAAAAACAAAAGTCATGCTATAATGTGAATTAATCTTCAGAAAAGACAATTTAGTTATCGTGTAGAACTGTTGACTACGAAATATGTTGCAACAGTTATTTCAAAATCACTGAATAACCGTAACGGTTGAAACTGTTATTTTAAAATAACAATTTTTCCTATCACGAATTCCACGTTATAACGTTACAGTGATTTTAGCTTAACGTATACGCTAGAACACTTTATAAAACTCGCCACAAACAAACATCTTTAACGTCGTGAATTTTTAGAACGTAACTACAACGTTAAGCAAGGTCTTACTATATTATATAGAGTACTAACAACTTCAGAAGCGAGTAAACTTGTACATATTAGAATTGCTTCTTTTTCGATAAGTAACAAATAACCAGGTAGCGCTTTTTATGCGGCGAAATTAATGTATAACTACTTGTGTTGGGGCGTTGGTATAATACATAACAACAATAATTGTTCATCAATATGGATTGGTGATAACAATTATTATCAAATAGTTGCAGTAAAAATCAATCAAACACAAGTACATATTATGAAAACAAAAAGATTAAACAGTATGGCGTCATATCAGTTCTTAATTATACGGTATGTAAAACTGACGCTGAAACTACCAATCACGAGTTGTAGTTCCCACGCAAGGAAAAGATACTAGAATTTTCATATTATTGTAAAGTAACATAAGTAACATTACGAATAAAAGCCGGCATAACGGTTAAGGACTTTGGCCACAATCGATTGCGATACTGATGACGGTTCGGCAAGTGGCCCACTCAGTCCCTATAAAAATTGAGTATCTATGTTCATTGTGAACATCGAGTAATAATGCGGTTGTCAAATACGCCATGTTCACCATATCATCACGTCTCATTTGTGAATGGACTAGTGCGTGGTAACCGGGTGTGAGAGCTAAGATAACGGAGTCCTTGACGCCCCACTTTGCAGGCCTTGATCTTTCATGGGACGTTCGTGCCTTACCATTATTATTATAAGATTACGAACCTTCCGTATGTTGACACCTTCCCCAAAATTGCAATAAAATCAGTAAAAGTTATTCATTACCTTCACAAAAGGTACTTGTTCATTGTAATAATCAAACGCCACTAGATACGATTATTTATTTATCATCTTCTGAAACGCACTTCGATTCAGCGAAAGTCAACGCCTAACTGTAATAAAATATCCCTACTTTTGTACCAGTACTACACATTTGCAACCTTATTTGCTCTTATTCGTCATGGTCTTAAATAAAATGAAAACCAGTTTCACACATGTTCTCGTCTAGATAACGAAATGGACTGTTATAATCCACTGCTTAATTTACTTTTTATTAGCATCAACCGTTGCGTAAACCGTCTCCTGCTTTCAGAAGAAAGAAAGGTTCCGTTTGTAAACACATCACACTCTTTCTTGCGTCCTAATTTGTCGGGTACGATTAAATATTACGTAAAATCATCTAATAATAACGAGTATGAATGTAGTATGATAACTTTTTCTCTTTATCTTGCCGACGAACTGCAATTAATTAATGATTCACTTCTTGTACACTTTCATGTAGACGGGTCAAGCGATCATTATGACATAGATTGCCATGATTTATACGCGCAATTCATTTAGCGGCTAATTACTAAACCCCACAACTCACTAAATAATTAATTTGGAATCGTGTTTGAAAATAATTAGAAAAAGTTAATATTGATATGTATTTTGATGTATGTATCACATGAGTAGACGAATGCTACTACAATGTAATTTTAAAATTAATATCCTTATTATATTTCGTTAGATCCAGATAGTTATTATCTAAAATTTCATATTATAGTGACCAACAAGTGTATGAATACCTCACTTGATAATTCCTCTCAACTTTATTTCGGTAATATGCTATTGCTGTTTATTACATCGATTGCATTGATTTGCTGTAAGTCGTATTTATGCTGTAGGTCCGTACTTTGCAATGTTCATAATTTGCCCGAATTGAAGGCGGTGCATAGCGAAAAAGAAGAATTTCAGTGGTCTCTAACATTTAGTAAAATTTAAATATGTTTTTATTTCACAAGAATACCCAACCAACACTATAAAATGGACAATTTGTAGTAAGAATACTATATGAATATCCCCCAATGTATTTTAAACATGGAATTTTCGGTGTGTTCGGTGGGTTTCTGGGAAACTTCAATATATTGACTTTTTCCTTTTGGAGTTGAGTTTGGCCTTCTGTGGAAGACAACATATGGTACTAACAGGCAGAGTCAAAGATTGTCAAGTCTGCTTTCCCAAGACAGGAAAAGGCAAGAAACATCAAACAACATAGTTTTGAGACACTTGTCCGGAAGAGCCTGAAATACAACTTGGCGAGTGTATCCTACCCAAGAGAACTATAGCATATGATTTAGATAGTATTATATTTCTAACATATTAAAAAGCACACAAACAGTATATAAAACATTGAAATAAAAAAACTTAGTTTCAATTCGACTATATATGATCTTTATTTTTCTTTAAAAATGTGGCTGATTTGCTGGTTTTCTCATGGAACCGAACTTAGAGTGCAAAGTACATAAATGATTGATAAGAAATTTTAGAAGTATCCTCTTCGGCAAATTCTAATTACGTTCTTTTTGTACTGGCTTCATTCTATATTTAAAATTTGTGAAAACATCGTTGAAAGTATTTTTATGAAAATTTAAAAATGGCAAAAATGAACCCAAGATATTGCCCACCTATCGCTATGAGTTATTATTTTCTTCTTCTTCTTCTTAATCTTTTACCCTTTCTACCTTTCGGTGTAAGGGTTATTATTTTGTTTATCTAAAATATCAATTTTTAAAAAATGTATTAGTTCGTTTCCATCTCGTATGATTGAAACAAAGCAGATTTTAAAAGTGTAACGTAAATATAGATTAATAATAAACAGATTAATTGTTTTGATATTTTAATAGTTCGTGTGAGCTAATTTTGGGAATTTCTGTATCAATTCATGTCTATTTAATATTTAAGATACCAACTTCTTAAACGTCGAAGATTGAGTGATTTCTCGGTGTTAAGTTTAAACTAGCTACTCAGCAATCACACGCTTGCCTTTGATATTTTGCGCCTTAACAACAGCATTGGAAGTGTTACATACCAGACAGTTGCGTCGCAGTCCACGTACAGACAGGTCACGGTCAGATACGAGCTCGAGCATGAGTAATCTGGCAATACTTTTAATCATTTAGTTCTGAACAATCCAAAAGAACCTTTACTAAAGAACTATCTTTACAAACTGTTAAAACTTGACTCTAAAGCATGTCAAAACTTTATGTTCGCTGTACCTAAATCTAGTAGATTATTATTTTTATTTATTAGCAGGTAAACATCTTGCGTATTAAATTCAATTATTTTCTAAATTTAAGTAATAAATAATTTGTACCCAGTGGAATATGTAGTTTAAAAAGGTAAAGGCTGTCTCAACAAGAACTTAAATTTTAAATAAATTGAAAAACATAATTTCAATAGATTTCTTAGAAGTAAGAGTATTTATGTACATTAAATGTGAAATAAAGTGTCGATCATATGGTCACCACGGCCTGTATACGGGATATCAAAGGATTTCTGGCAGACGGGAAATCTGGCTATGAAAGAGAACATTCAAAGAAATGGAGATTGACTGAAAGTTAGTTCCACACCAAAGCACTGTTAGGTGTGCTAGATGCAAAATTCTCAGCTAACCTAATCAGAAGAAGCAAAAAGAATAAGGATCATTACCGGTGATCTATGCAACATGAAAATTGTGAGTGAACTGTGGTATAAGAGATGTGAACTAGGAGACAAAACTAACATGCATATTATTTGCGCCTGTGAGGAACTCAAGATACTCAGGCGGAAGCATTTCGATAACGATCTATTAGAGCCCACTACAATACTCAGACTTCCCTTGGGCGAGATAATGGCCTTTGTGGAAAACACAGATTTGCTTGAACGGAAGCGGGAGAATTATTGGGGAACGGTACAAAGAGCTCGATGCTCAAGTGCCTAGGTTATCGATGACCAGCGCTAAAAGAAATGAATGAATGAATGAGATGCAATCACGTTGGCAGCTATGTACTTAATTCGTGGAAATTTCAGAATCCCTTTTGGAGTAAGAGCCGCTAGGTGTCACGGATTCGGCGTTTCATTTCTTTGCGTTCTTGAATCGTCCCTGGTTGGTTCGCGTGGACCTCGCTAGAGGAAAACATCAATGCAGGTTAATTCACAACTCCTTGTCGGCACAAGACACCTTCATCATTTTTTGGGTATACATCAAAAGATCTTGTAACGCATTTTCTGCTCGCCATAAACTGATAATTATGTTTGTCAATGTAGCCGTTTACTTGCAATTGTTTCAAGATCCGGTTAGTAAAGTTTCTTCACTGTCTATGGTCAGTAGACTGCATTTCTTGGGTCAGCTGGACCTTATAAACATGAGGGTGCAACTTGTCTTTTGTCAAAATTCATTGGAGGCTGTTGCAGTGAAGGTGTTTGGTCGTTTTGCGATACTGATACTCGATTCCGATGTTTCTTTCGTCCCAACAAACGACCTGCGACAGTCAATTATGCACACCAGAATGATTATTTAGCTTGCGAATCGTGCTCTAGAATGTTCTCCATTTTTTATAATGGCTTTTCACTATTAATAAACGTTCTCCCAAACTTTAACGCGGCATTCTCGTAAATGTGTGTGTGTGTTTAAATTAAGAAATTACCAAATACGGCCGATTCAACATTTGCCAAACGAAAGTTGCGCGCGATTGGAAATTCAAGTTCTTATTAAACACTTATATATAAACAATTTTTATTATTTATTTGGTGGCGAAGAAAAATTAAGTCAAGCGGGGCGTTATTATTTTGAATATAATAACGATACAGTATAGATGCCTTATAAGTACTGAAGAAATGGATTTCAAGTAGTAACATTATTCTAATCGAGCATTTGTGGGCAGAACTTGAAACAAAAGGATTCATCCCATGCAGCATACAGGCATTGAAACAAAGATTGAGACAATTACTGACCAAATATCTTTTTGAACAACTATTTATGCCACACAGAATATATCTGTAAACGTATTAGATTAAGGTTTAGGGTTGCATAGCTCATTGCCACATGTTTACTATTTAATTCTCAAACATTAGAAGTTAAAAAGAATACGAATACAAGAATAATTACTTATTATATTTACCGATTTGTCTAGAGATATAGACATTAACTTCGACAACGCAGCAGCTATTGCAGGAAAACAGAAAACAGCAATAAATATATGAATAAATCCCTGATAACTGTAAAGTACTGCAATTGTAGAACGTATAATTACAGATACAATTATGTCAGCTACGTTTATACGATGGTCATAGCTCATAGTAATCTTACCCGTAACTTTTCTTTGTTAAATTGCCATTTTCTCTTCTAACTTTCGTATAGGGGAGAAGTTCGATGCACTCACTCCTCCGCATTTTGCTTGACGAGTTCTGTATTGGTGACTCATACTTAGGGTTTCAAATATATTCGGGGATCTTGCCTGTCATGGGGTAGGAAATGATTAAGATAGCCTGAGGGTAGACGCCGACCAATAAATACTTATACAAGAAAGTGCACACACAACTTTACTACGAAAAATATACACCGTCTACACACATTCCAGATCTATTTACATTAAAATAAACTACAGAAACATAATTTACGAGAATCAAAGTGTGCGATGATGTAAGTTGTGAAAATGTTAGAATTTAGTATTTCCTTTTGTTTTTATGTGGTTCGAAACCACTATATATTGCGTGTCGACGCGCACATTATCAATTTCGTTTATGCATCTTAGTACACGTTTTAAAATAAAGTTTATACATACATACTACGAATACAAGTTTATTTCGGAATCTATACTGTTTACATAGTCCGGCTTCCTTATTGCTATATAATATATGAAGTTTCAGTAAAACTTTCTTGAAGCTCATTACGATCATAGCCGATTTTGAATAACAAACTTGCATTATTTTTCAGATAACTTTTAAGTTAAATCAGTTAACAAAATATTAACAAAATTGGCATTCTTTACTTTACATAAGTCAATGCGTATTTCTATACAAACATAAGTTAAAGTACCTTTTGACCATTAATGCCGTTTTATGGGAGTACCTTGCGTAAAAGTAATTACAATAGTTACTATCCAAGGCAATTACTTTGATTTGAAGGAAACCAGTACAATAATGTATGTTATCTTTCTAAGTTTTCATTCAATATTACATATTTCGCAGTTCCACTGTAAAATAATTCCACATTTAGAAAATATTTGGAAATTTTGAAATTTGAGATATTCTTCGGTCCTTCTGCTATCAAGTGTAACACTTCTGGTTGAGTTTATAGCATTTAATTCTTTTTCCGATTTCTAACTTGTTAGTAATTTATAATAACTTTGTAAATCCTTCGATTCTTTTGTATTTTAATGGAGTATATCGAAAAAAAAATTAATTAAGACCGGGTGAGTGCAAACGAAACACGTGTGAAGAAAGTCAAGAAAACCCCATTACGAAAAAAAAAAATAGGTTCTAAATGAAATTTACTACTACGAGGGGGGGCAGAGATTCATGAAGCCAGTCATGTAGACTGGCTTATAAATGCAGGTTGTATTACATGTAGAAGATCTTTTATTGTAAAATTAACACAAAGATGGGTTTATAGTTTACAAAGGAACATACTATTAAACTTAATCGATTTTCCCAGACTGTGTCGTGGCTGATGAATGTAACGATCGTTCGAAAACCAAAATTGGTATAGAACAAAAATTGATTGTGGAAACTTCTCGGCAAAACATAAAAAACGATATGTAATGGTATGCTGCAGTGGTAGTGGTGGAACAGCAAATTTGAGAATAATGGAAGATGTTTGACTTTGACTTTGACTTCCAGGGATATGTCGACATACTATGTATAAACAGAATGTTTTCGAATTTTTGATAAATTGGGTCTGCTATTTTATACTCCGACATGATAAAGATCTCAAAGGTACAAAGAATGGTTTTTAACAGATACCTTGTTAATAAAATAACGACTCCATATAACGACCTAGTTAAGTTAGGACGGCTATCAAGTGCTACCAAAAGCTTACTAAATAAGCACAATTTGCATATGCCAATAATCCCTGGGGAGAACTAAACTTTGTCAATCGCAGACTAATTAGTTCCGTTCTTATCGGAAACACGTCAGTACGGTATATTGGTCTGCAATTTACAAATTATGGTTCCCCAGATGATGTGTCGATAACATGTAGGGATGGATTTGGTCAAAAAGTGGTCCCATCTCCCGAGCAGGAAAAGTATTGGCATACCTGGTTACATCGCAATCTACGACGAAAGAAAATAAACTATTGTTGAGATTAAATTTGGTGCATTAATGGGCAGCTATCAAGTGATCGTACGAAAGCTTACGAAGTAACCACACATCCATATGCCAGATACGTTCTTTATTTTTCACAAGTGTCTTGCCAGAGCCTATATCTCAATCCAATAGAGCGTTTACCACCGTTTATGAAACTATGTCGACGAAAGAGAGAGTGAAAGCAAAAACACATTTATTAAGATGCTTCAGAGGTAATCATCGTCTGTAGAAGAAAAAAATCATTTAATTCCAAGTATTCCTAATAGATTAAGTATCGCTGTGAAACTTATAAGATGTCACACTTTATATTAGTTTCGGCAAACACTCTCCTTTAAAGAAAATTCTTGGGTGTGAACATAATTTTTGATGGCTGCTTTATTGTTATTAATTTATTTTAATATAATTCGTTCTTTCGATATATCTAATACATAAAAACTATATCTTCTCCGTAGTAATCGATATATCTCTCGTTGATAGTGATTCCAAGGACTGTGGTATAGTATTACTGACATTATGTCACATCGGCAAACTCTTCACCACACAATTGTTACGGCCAATTGTTAGGTTTTCTGTATTGTTACAGTTTTCTGTTTTAATATTCCGTGATCTCTCGCTTCAATGTTTGACGTATGGATGATGCCCCTCGTTCGAAATTTTGATTCATTGATGCAAATTGCGCCGTTTGGATGGTCACGGGGCAAAAGATTCTCTTTCGTAACGTCGAGTTGAACAGATCGGTTTCCGTGCCTAAGTTTATTCCATTTCGCTTTTAAATCTCGTTACCGAGGATTATACGGAAATTCGACGCTGGGGAGTGAATTGTATCGTTGACTTTTTTCCCCCAAGTTTTGCTGTTCAAACTAATCGTCCACGTTGCGTTTCCCTCGATTGAAGGTGAATCTTCGTTTTTCTGTTAATTACATCTCGTTACCGTATCTTTCACGTTTTTGTAGGGTACCAATAAAGGCTGGTATATCTAGTATAGGCTAGCATAACCAGTGTAAGCTAGTATTAATGAATATAGAATTATCTTAGGAGCCAAAAGCTAGTTTTTTCGACATCTTTTTCTCACGTTCGAGAAACCCCGCCATCTTGGACCACTTCCGTCCGATACCTAATACCACGCCGTGCAAAGCCGCTAACGGAAAACTACATCCCGCTAAGTTCCGTTTTTATTTGTTTTATTTATATTATTGTAAGGTTGAATTTTTGGAAACAATTCCCTAGAATGCGGTAATTAATTGATATTCCGTTTATGTTAATTTTAAATAGTAATTAATTTAGGGGTCTCTCCGACTCCAGTCATTTAGAGATGCTTCAGTTTCACAATTGGAGAGTGGCGCCTTGTTACTATTTCACGAACCTTAACCTGCGCCGTTTTCACTGGGCTAGCACGGCCTGGATCGTTTATTACCAACGAGGTGGGTTATCTGCACTGTAAGGATATCGGTCACGTTTCTAACTTTCCGTTTATCTTTTCCTTTATTATTATTATTTTTTACTTTGAAAAGCTAGTAATACAATTAGTTAACTAAATCCGGTGATACATATTTCGCTAGGAACGGGAATAGTACGTTTAAATTACGAGCGAAGTAAGTGTCACCGAATTTAATTCAATAATTGTGTGTTGAGGAGTGATATAGTCTCAATATCTCTTGTTAAACATATTAGGTACAGTTTATGACACGAGTGTATGCGCAATTCTCCATGAATAGCTTGATATCTAGGACTATGTACGTATAGTCTACAGAGCTCATTCGCATACATCGGCATGCTATTTTTCCCATTTACGCATCTCAGGATCTTCCCATTTTTGGAGGCCTATACAAGCACTGTAAGATCCCACTACAGATTCACGAAACAAATCAACGTAACAAGGAAGGATGATTACTGTTCGTCTCTGAAAACAATGAGAAAAGCTCTAAGATACTACATATGCGTTTAGTTTTTATTGCTCTTAGTGAAATACGGAGAAAAGCATGTAAACAGGGTTATTAAAACAGTCTGGAAATTCGTGTTTACTGTGCCTGAGAGTAGAGTCTGAGTTGACGTTTTAGGTGTTTCCACATCATTAAATATCCGTTTACACAAGTTTCATCTACATACAAATGCGTATGAGACAAACAAAAATGTAAATTACGAAATGTAAGATTTAGATCGCGAGGAAATATGTACATTACCGTCGTACCTTTTCATATTGGACAGAATTTCTATGGCAATTCTTACTGAAACTTGTCTTATTAATATTAACACAGATCATTTAAAATGTAAATGTTAAATTGTTAATGTACCGTAGTTTGAATGCAGAAATGATAATATTTTATTTAGTCTTCAGTGATAAATATTTTTAAATTATCTGGGTATGATGTGACACCGAAATATCAGTTTATATTATGCTCACCCTTATATTAATCTTATGAAATATT
Source organism: Chrysina gloriosa (assembly GCA_038088585.1). NCBI lineage: Eukaryota > Metazoa > Arthropoda > Insecta > Coleoptera > Scarabaeidae > Chrysina > Chrysina gloriosa. Next base: position 73,928,828 of record CM076087.1, on the reverse strand, counting down.
GTTTAAATAAGGCTAATGGCTGAATGTATATTACTAATAATTACGTACTTTAATCATCTTATATTTCTCCTTTAGTTCGGTTTTCGTTACGTAATTAATTTTTTTATTCACAAAGGTTAATTTGCTTCCCTTGCATTTTTTCTGAACCGTTAACTTTTGACAACTTATGCACTGAACTCAAACAAAATAAAACAAGATTTGTAAGAGAAAAAGATTTCCTATGATCACACGAAAGCCGAAATGAGGTTTTGAAGTTTCGGAAGGAAATCGCATGAAAAAATTGGAATACTGCTGGCATTACATATGTTTATAGTTTTTGACGTAGAATTATAAACATTTGGGCATATACTTATTACGGCCAAGTTATACGATAGGAACGGTTCGCCGTTAAATTCATGTATAGCAAGGTCAAGTGGATTTTAACTTTTCGATGAAGTTTTGTTGCTCCTGGGCTACTAAGCCAACTATACATCTAAATTTATTTAGGAATTCTTTTTCCATTACGTTCATTTATCAATATGTACTTATTTTCTTCATAGTAACCAAATACTTGTAATTTGCTGCTTTCTGCGGACCCTTTAACGATCCTTATTGGCTGATTGCATAACCCGGCATTCACTTGATTTAAATATCATCGATTACTTTTACTTATGGGAACATCTAAAGTCATTAGTTAGGTTCGACAAACGAGCGCCTGATAAGTTATCATTAAGTAAACCGGACTGACGCTGTCAGGCGCGGAATTAAAATTTGGAGGAGTGACAGCTTTAGTCCGGTTTACTCAACTTGAAGGCTTGAATACGATGAGTTCACAGTTTTAAGGATGATACCACATATAAGTCATATAAAGTGCCCATCCTTATGAGAGAATTGACAACGGCAATCGAGTTCAAATGGAAACGATTAGATGGATTATCTGCATGACTTATTTGTGATAATACTTTTTAGTGATAACGTGCGTTAAATAAAATCTATTCATCAACAATCGAATTATAGTCACTAATATAAATCAGATCGTAAAAATTATTTAACGTACGACAAACTAGGCAAAATTGAAACTTTATATAATGTAAACCCTTCCTCTTAAGCTGCTGTTCCACCAGAGCGCATAAATTTGTCGTAATAAATCCAAAACATAGGGCGCAAGATGAAACAGATTTCGCTCAAATTGTAACGACATAAAAATCGACTTTTTTAAAAAGGATACTATGTAAGAAAAAAGAAAGGCTATTTGGAAGAATATTTACTGAAAGTTTAAAATCGATCCGACAAATATTTCCAGAGATACGTGAACTGCAGATTATTTCGAGAGTATTTCGACTGCTGTTTGGAGCACGTTGAAGATTTAAGGAAAATGTAATATTATAAAGATATACGAGGGGATTTAGACAAAACGGTAATGAAAGCTATTAATCACCTTATATGGAACGCCTAAAAATTATGGGGGTAGCACTATTGTCGAAATATCTGCTTGTATGGTTGACTGCATAAAGGATCTCAAACACTGTTATTCATTTTAAATGCTATACAACTTAATATTATCCCAAGGGTAGACAAATCAGTACAACAAACACCACAGTTAGAAAATATTTATTTTGGAACCCTTAAGAATATACTTCACTAGTAAAAACACGTAAAAGTTTGAAATGTGGGCCAAGAAACACTGGTGTGTAAACGAACCACTGGGAAGAAGCATGAAATATTATTTTCGAACACTTGACAAATAATTAACAATTTCAACTAACATCTACTACAAAAGCGTCTACCGTACAAAAAAATTAAAATTAAAATATTTTTTATCTCGGGCATGATATGATACAAAAAACAGTACAATAATTGTTGGTGCACGAACGAACCACTGGGAAAATCCCGATTCATTTTTGATGATATTGTACGAAGCATGACGCATGCAAATGTACGTTACACTTTTTGCAAATGTAATTTGTGTGACTATGGCAAATCACACACTACACCTTCGTCAAGCTTTATTGGCATGAGAAATTATGAGGTGCCCTTCATTATCATAAGGGAGTTCATCTATGGCTGGAGCAAGGTTTCTTATGTTTACTGTTTTATTAGTTTTTAAAAGTCGCAACGTTATGTACGATTTAAAATCTACCTGCGATATCTTATTTTTGCTAACAATATTATAAATTTTCCAAGCATTTACTACTAAGCTATCTAATTTATTACAAAATAAAGGCTACCACCATTTTTCCCCAAATACTTGGCACCTATAATTTGCAATTCCATTGTCATGTAAGCCTACCGCACCCATATATTTATTGTACTGAAATATTACATTAGGTTGAGGTAGATATACATCTCTTCGTTCTTTTCTATTATAGCGTTTTACATTATGGATAGGATCTACACTATAAACGTTACTTGCCACTGTTACAACGGAATTATCGTTCCATCGTACAATAGAAACTTTTGGCTCATTGTCAGATTCATATGCTGAAATATAAGAACCGCGATCCTTTTTGCCAAATAATTCACTGCTTTCGATTGGACACTTATTTGTTCTATTTTCTCGGATAGTACCGGTGGCAAAAGAACCTTTATTTTTCAAATGTGCAAAAAGTTTAAAAGATGAAAAGAGATTATCAAAAAAATTTGGTTATTTACTGGTTTATCTATCACAGAAAGTAGAGTCATAACAACATCACCACCGAGACCGAGGGCAGAATAAACGTGATTTCCTGAACCACCATATGGAAGTGAATAAAAAAGGTATCCATCAGATGAACAAAGGCACCAAACCCTGAACCCAAAACGGACTGGCTTACCCGTTATGAACATTTTACACGGGCGTCGTCCAAAGTAGGGAACCATTTGTTCATCTATGGATAAATTGAATGCAAATATTCCAAATTGTAATCTTTCTTTATTTATAACATCGAAAAAGGGTCTAACTTTTGCATATTTATCATTTCTATCCAACAGATTATTGTCAGATAAATGTAAGTTCTGCTTGATAGATTGAAATCTATTTCGGCTTATACATTTCTTGATAATATCTATTCCTTTGTCTTCATCAGTAGACCAGTAATGTTGAATATGTGGTAATGAATGATAACCGGAAAACAGTAAAATTCCTATAAAACTTAAGTTAAAAAGTTCGTTGTTTGCTAACGAAAATTCATGGCGGTTATTGTCTTGAGCATATTTTAGTGAAAAATTTAAAATCAGCCCAATCACTTTGTCATCGAAAAACGCGAAAAATATTTCTAGTGGCGATTTTCCCGAAAGCTTATTTTGTCGTTTCTCGCATGATGGAAACTCTTCAGATACAGGTGTGTGAGTATATTCAATCTGACCCTTTTTCCATTTGACTTCAGAAGCAAGGTGGTGGTTTGCATGCAACAAACGTCTTCTTTTGGATCCTAATGTTTCATCATCTGATGAGTCAAAATCAGGTGCAGGTGCGGAAGTAGACAAAGTGCTGGACTGGTTGAGACACTCTGTATATTTCGGTACATGCAACTCGAAAGTTCCGACTATGTCAAGTGGTTCCTGAACTTCTCGTACATTGCTTTCGTCATCCATAGTTTCTTCATCGGTCAGAGAATCCACGTCGGGTGGAATATAAACGGCGTCCATATGTTCTGTAAATAAATAGTTTAGGTTATTCACACAATAATTTGGAGTTAAACCAAATAGTTCAATATTTTTTATGCTGTGTAAAAATATCTAATATGAGTACTTACAATTTTCATTATTATCTCCCAAGTCCGTTACAATCTCCTCCAGGGTAGCTTCTAACTCTTTTTGAGTTAAATACCTCGAAAATGCCATGTTTCACTAACTAATCAAATGACAACCGCACTGAACAAGAAACAAATAAATACTGTATCTGCGAGCTTTATTCCATAACTTGTCGAAACCTGCAATAATTGGTGTTGGTTCACATATAAAGCCAGTGGTGAGATAACATACGATAAATCAAATGCGTTTATTCAAAAACGTAAACTGCATATTATAGACGTAATAAAAATTATAATACAGTTTAAAAATAAAATAAATTATTGCTTTGTTTTCGCTAAAACTTATGACTTACAATTATACAGCGTGTGTATTAAACTTTGAGGCGTCACAGGATTTTTGATTGGAAATGAAAATCAGTAGTTTGGGGTATATTGAGTTTTCTAATACTAACAATAGTCACACCTGTAAACAGATATTGAAAATCTTAACTGAACTTAACAAAAAAAAGTCCTAAAGTATGCGGTGCGTTGGCGCCCCACTGGGATAACATGGGTTAAGCGAAAACTCACATGGCTCAAAGCGAAGACCCTGTGCGGGTACCTATCCCTGCGCGAAGTATACAGGAATCACTCGAAGCAAGAGCGACTCACTGACAAAAACAAATTGAGACTTTTGACGCTGCTACTGCTGTAGAAGTGCTGTTGTATGGATCTGGACTAAGTAACGCCATAGTAGTAAAAAAATTGATATCATCTCTGGCGTTGAAACTTTAAACGCGTTTTTTCTAAAGCCTTTTTGTACATGATTATTATTATTATCCAACGATATGTGTATGTTTTAAATGATGGCAATAAAGTGAAGTATGTGTTGGTAGTTTTTAATTATATAGATGTATTATTTTGACATATAATTTCAAGTTTCTAGCATTTTTCTTGTACTATGTACATTATACATGTCGTCCATATTAGTTCAGACACAGGTAAAACTTCGTAAAGTATTCTTAATGACAGTATTACTTTAAAATGCTATTATTTTTTATTTAGTATTATGATATTACAATATTTATGAAGTTTCTACTTCGCAAAAGGACAAATGCCTTCGGAATTTCTGGGTAATAACATAATCAAATAATAATTAGAATTTACAATATTTCAATGGCACCGGTGGAACAAATTTATGATCCGTTTATTATGTTTATTTTCGAGTAGGTCCTAACAGTGCTGTATATTATAATCAATATTTTAGTTGCTCGACAAACGTGCTTGTGCGTGTATCGATAGTACGTTTGTAATTCACGCAAATAGTTTTCTTAAAAGTGTCTAAAATGCGGGGGAAATCCAACAAGTCAAGAAAAATGTGCTATTATAATTGTTTTTCACCAGGAAGGCTGTTCATTGCGCCAGACTACAGAAAAGACGTATGTGAAAAAATGTGCTATCATTAGGAAGTATCAACGCACGAGCACTTCGCAAGCCAGCCCTCGTCCAGGTCGTTTGCGAATAACAACAAGAGCAGACGATGAGCGCATAAAACTATTAAGCAAACGAGATACAAGGCTGACAGCACTAGAAATTGCTGCAGAAATGAATCGCGACCCTGAAAGACCAATTTCGGTCACCACAGTAAAGCGGCGATTAAAAGCTGCAAATCTTCGCCGCGTTGCCGTGCGAAAACCACTGCTACGCTGGGGTAACAGACCAAAACGGTTGCAGTGGGCTGAAACACATAGAAACTGAACAGTCGAACGATAGGCGTGTTTTCGTAAAAAATTCAAGGGTGAAAGAATGTGTGATTGTATTCTACCGACTGTGAAGCAAGGAAGGAGTTCGGTGCTTGTTTGGGGTTGCCTTTCTTAGGCTGGGACAGCAGACTTGCAGCGAATTGAAGGCATTAAGAGAAAAAAAATATTCAAAAATATTACAGGAAAATGCAGTACCCTCAGGCTTGCGTTTAATTGGTAATAATTTTATTTTCACGCACGACAACGACCCCAAACATACGGCATTGGTATACAGAAATTACTTAAATTACCAGCAACAAAATAATATTCTTGAAATAATGACGTGGCCCCCGCAAAGTCCTCACATCAATCCGATGAGGCTGTTGTTGGATGAACTCTACAGAAGAATTCGAAAGGATGTCCTATCTCCACAACACATTTATCGAACATTATACAGGGCCAGTGGACCAATATGCCAAATACAGTACTTGAAAAATTGGTGGAACGAATGCCTTGAATTCTTACTGCCATCCTTTGTGCCAAAGAAGGTTTTTTCGACGAAAAGAACATTTACTAAATTTAATATTATATATTGAAAATTATTCTTATTTTTGTCGCATGTTATAAATATGTGTTAATAACAATAATATTATTATATAAAGTCCGAACTAATATGGACGGTAGTGTACATATATACATATGTATGGTAGCAATTCACGATTTTGTGTGACCTCTTCACAAGCGATAGCTGTCGGACCCACTGGCGCCGACTGTTATTTGACGAATCATTACGCTCCATAATCCGTAGAGCGGAAACAGCAATTCGCATTTTATACTTTTCTTGTTCGTACACCCAGTAAAAGGTGTCCCCGGTCTGGAAAAATCTGAATCGATTAAAATCGTGTCTGATATCTCTAAAAGATCGTGGAACTGTTATATCCTTTTACGATAATGTTAACAATATAATTACATTAAGTTCAATCTTTTCTACAAATTTCTATTACACTCATGCAGTTCAGGCAACTTGCTTTCAACGCAAAAGAAATATGGTCTAAGATGAAAGCGATGTGTAATTTGCGGTCCAGTAAATCCGTTTGGTGATTAACGGATAATCTGGTGTAAACGAATAAGACAATGTAGAATTGTTTTAGAATGCATTTTAGTGTAACATTCTTAATTGATTTCCCGTAAACGATACGATCATGTATGTACAGTATCGTCACAAAGTTTAGAAGCAGCAAGCAGTTTTACAAAAAACGATATATTTTCGGCCAAGTTGAACCCACCAAAGCTCGATGGGTGACAAGACAGGACTCTGAGGAGGCGACTATCGTTATTATTTCACCTGCTGCTTCTTTCTCCTCTAGATAGTTTTTGGCGTACCCTAACAGTGTGTTTTGGGTCCTTGTCGTATTGAAAAATGAACGATGACCCAATAATATGACTTCTAGATGTCCAAGCATTAGTTTTTAAAATATCTAAATACTGTTCTTTCCGCATTATTCCGGTTCTTTTCACCAAATCGCCCGTTCTTATACCAACGAAGCAACCCCAAACCATCATGTTTCTACCACCATGTTTCACGGAAGGTTGCAGAAGGAAGCAGGTTTCATTAAGGTGTTCACCCAGTCCACGGCAAACGAAAACTCTGCGTTTGTACCAAATAGTTTGAATTTCGACTCGTCGGTTCATAACACGGTTTTCCACTCATCTGCTGTCCAGTTTGCATGTCCCTTTGCTTATGCTAATCTTTTATCTTTATGCTGACGTTTCGATAAGGGCTCTTTTGCGGCAATGCACCCTCTCAAACCCGCGGCGAGGAAGCGCTGTTTTACAGAAGTGACAGACACTTTCGTTTCTCCCCTGGCATTAAGGTACCTGGTGATATCTGGTACCGGAAGTCGTCGATCCCGTTTAGCTGACGTTACAATGAATGTATCCTCGGCTGCTGTTGTTGTTCATGGTCGTCCATCGTCTTCTTCGATTACAATACTGCCCCGTTTATCTTGTTCTCGCTAAGGCATAATAAACACTTTTAGCTGAAATTCCCACTCTAGTAGCGATAGCGCTACTAGAATATTCTTCATCTCAAAGATTACAAATAGCTGCACGTTTTTCTAAAGTTATTTGGTTTGCGCTTCGACATTTTTTCCAATATTTTATTTAATTTTCACACAAATTTAAAACTTGCACACTGATTTCAAGTTAAAAATATTTGCAGGGATAACTTGCCAAACATAACGATAGAAATAGTTTTTAGTAGAGTCTAACTATTACCTGAATACTCCCCAATAGTATCTGACGCACCTACGTTATTATACCACCCCATCTGTTAACATAGGCAACGTCACTATTTTAACATTGTAAAGCAATAAACCGATTCAAATCTAATTTCTTTTGTAATACTTAGAATTTGTAAGAAATACTTTTATTTAGAATAGGGAATAGGGTTTTAGTGTACATTTACTGTTATTCGTGTTTCGAAGAAATTCCTAGTTGCTTCCAAACTTTGTGACTGTACTGTATATGTACATGTAGGTTTACAATAGTATACATATGTGTATTACGTATACAAAAGCTTGCATGAAAGAAATTGCAAGGGAAAGCGACTAATGAAACACATAAAAAACGAACCATGCCTGCATATCCAACCATAACATTAAATCATACTTTCATTCGTGTAAATATGCACTGCTATACAATCGTATGAATTACAAAACAGATCAAGCATAGATTTCCTATATTCGATGTAACTTAACGCGCTGATTCATAAACCGCATAAAGTTGTCATACGTAATGTGTTAACCGACAGTTTGACCTATTTCTTTTTTTAGATTCCGATATCACATTACATATAATCATGTCATTTATTGTTATGTCAACGGAAAAATTCTTAAGGCTACTGAAGTACACAATCTGTAACGTAGTCAACTAGTCAATTAGAGCTAAAGACGAGATGAAACTGAGTTCTAGTACGAAATCACTCATACAACTGTTTTAAAAAAATACAATAAACGTAAGAAAGTTTAAGAATTTATTATAACACTTGTTGCAGGCCGAATATTAAGAAATCATTTCAAGCTGAGTGTCTTATTTTAGTGGCTGGATAAATCCTAAATATTCCCAAATCCGAATCCAAAAGGAATTTCGAATCTCGCAAATGCTTGATATAAATACATACACTAGAAGAAGGAAGTAAACTTTACCTGGTATCAACAGTTTTTAGATTAGAGTTTAAAATCTGCGTTCTATGGAAAGCAAATTTAAGAAAAGGTATTGTTTCAAGATACGCATGTATTTAATTATTACGAGAATTAATAAGTAAGTTAAAGGTTTTAATTCTGTTGAAATTTTAATTAGGCACAAAAATTTTATTAAAACTGGAATTTCGAAATTCACTCATTTTCTGGATAATATCTTTTAGAAGACATTTACTTTTCAAAGGTTCAAATTAAAATATTAAACGTCTAACAGATTCGAAATATCCGAATGACAACGAAACGTGGAAGTTTCACGTTTTGGAAGATATATAACACAATTGATCACCTACTCGCCTACAGCAAAAATGCGTAATTCGCTAGAACGCCTTTGTTAATGGCAGAGGATTATTAGTAGACTACCAACTCGCAGTATGCACATATGCATAATCAAATAGGTAGAAGAATTAAAATTGCCTGAATCTCAGCACATCATAACATTTTACTCAAATAAATGGTGTACTCAACTCCGCACAAACAGAAAATCTTGATTTAACCACTACAGCCCATTAGCAAGTGATTCAATAGGTATAGTAAAAAGTACCATAGTACGGATAACGTTTTGTGATACCTATATTGCTTGAGATCTTCATCGTTTCATTTTACTTCAAACCAAAGAGATGACATCGAATTTTTTAAATTACTGCACTTTTCTAACTCCACGTGTTCCAATATAATAGGAGAACCCAGTCCATTCATTGGTCGTTTTGACTTTCAGACATTCTAGGATTGGACAAATTTGTAGTATTTTTTGTATAATGCGTACAGATGCCACAGTCCCAATACCTTAGAACTAAATTTGGTATTTTTAGAAATATGGTCCAATTTTTTCAGAATTCTTAATATTCCTCAAAATCCGGCGTGCATTACCTATTTTTTGACGGTGACTCTGAAGGAAGGTTTCATTTTACCAATTTTTCCTGCATTAAATATTTTTCATGAACTATTTTTTATAAAATAAAATATATAGTTTGATTGATAATAAACGAATTTGTTATAGTACTCGTACATAAAAAAAGTGTTGTGTTTATATTGGACGATATGTAATAAACAGCAAGCCTAGATTTAGTAAATAAAAGCTTTTCGATTTGTGTTGTTTACAGTTACTTGGAAATTGTGTGTCATCGAAAAAATGGAATTAACTCGAGAAAATTTGCGTGCAATGATTTATTACGATTTTTGACGTGGATTATCAAGACAGGCGTGCAGCGATCAACTTACTTCCACTTTTGGCTATAAAGCCCAATCCTTTGCAACTGTGAAACGCTGGTGTGAATTGAAACGTGGTCGCCGTTCACACACCGACGAAAGTCGTCCAAAATCAATTGTTGTGTTGGAAGACATTGATGCTGTGTAAAAACTAATCATGCAAGATCGTCGTGTGGTACAGTGTGAGATTGAGGCAACCTTAGGGATTGGTGCCACCAGCATATATAAAATATTACATGATAATTTAGTCGTGAAAAAGGTTTGTTCTCGTTGGATCCCACATAATCTGACGAAATCTCAAAAGATGCTTGTGTCGAATGGTGTAAACAAATGCATAAGAAATATAATGGCTGTGCTTCAAAAGACGTGTATAAGATTGTAACCGGTGACGAATCATGGATCAATGCGTCTGAGCCGGGAATTGTCGATATTTCAGTCGTGGACCCTTTTTATTTAGTGAATGTGTATTAAATGATTTGGTCTTACTGCAACGAATCAAAATAACCGCAATTGTTGCTCTTCATTCAAATGTAATCTTATGGTTCCAGCAGGATCGTGCAACGACACATTATTCTCTAATTGCTTGTTATTATCTTAGTACCATTTTCCCAAAGAAGGGTTCGTGTGCGTTGGCTGATCATTCTCAGCAATCTCTTCATACTTTTGATTATGATAGTGTCAAGATTTTGTATAGGGAAAGCAACTGCAAAACAAGATTGTTGTTGGAAATGATACACATTCAAAAAAACAATAGGGCCATCAACTTTAAGACAGATGTCAATCAATTGAGCATAATATATACTGAATTGCTAAATCTTTGGTGTGCTTGTAACCTTGCCAATTTTGGTGGTTTTTGGGATGAACTGTGTATACATTTTAGTTTATGCATCTTGTACATAAAAATATTTGCACGTCAATAAAAACAAACTTGTTCTTGTCTCTCTTGCGCTTAACATGTATGTTTGTAGTTGCAATTTTAACAAATACTCATACATATTCCACGCGTTCATGTGATTACACGTACAAAATCTGATGGTCTGATACCACGTTAATATGTGTCTGAGGGCTAGTGATCTACTCTAGTTGTAAGTCTTAATTTAATTCTTAAGTTGCAACATTGTGATAGCACATTTTTCAGCATACTCCTGATGAAGTTACCAAACGGTGACGAAATATAGAGGTTGAACAAATGAGACTTTTTATTTCACGGACCGACCATCCCAATAGAGTTTATCGCTCGATTTTATATATTCTACTCTATACAGTACGGTCGAAATACATTTTTACTATATATATATATATATATATATATATATATATATATATATATATATATTTCGTGACCTTTTGATACTTATTTTATATGATAGATCTCTACCACTAATAGGTCAATAAAACAAGGCTGGTTTGAACGAAAATATAACTATTGTTCAAACCAGCCTTGTTTTATTGACCTATTAGTGGTAGAGATCTAACATATAAGATCATTTATTTTTCAAATTGTATTGGGCCTGGTATTGACGATACTGTGGTTACTTGGTGGGGATTCATAATTGGTGAGGCTGGTTCAAATTGAGGCACAAGTTCGCACTGACTACTGGTAAAAGAGCATATGATGCTCATAGAAGAAAGTCAGAAGTTGAGAAACAATAAAAGTAGGGCATCTGGCATCTACGCCTTTTCTCTGCAATTCTGATCAACTATATGCTTTGAGGAAACATCCAACGTGATTTCGTACTAAGTACAAAAAGTACGAAGACCATTAGGTTCTTAATCTGGTAATTTATGACATATGTATATAGAGTGCCAGCCAAATATATCCGAATATATATCTGATTATCTTCTTAAACAACCGCCAAACTAGTGCGTGCGATAGAGGAAAGTATGTGGGGTAAGGTTTGTTCAAACACAAAAGTCGGGCACTGTACATACATAGATCAAAGGGGTGGGTACAATATACATGATATACCTTACGTCATCCACATGTACATAGTTATAGTTTCCAATACCTTTTTCTTTTTCAAACAATAGAGTCAGACAACACATATGAATTTCAGAACTGTTGTTATTGTTTGTTTGAAAGCGTAGACTATCACAAAATATATTGAGAATATTTGTATAACACGGAAAGCTACGTCAATTTCTGAAAATGAAATTCAAATTGCAACTGAACGAGTTTGCCTGTGCCATTTCTCTGTATAAAAGAAGCAATTTATCATATAACCATCTACAGCATTATTAAATAATTTCCGGCTACTCGATGTTATTCATCCTCGGGCGCCGTAAGTGTTATTTCCGAAATCATTTCCGTGCTCTGTGTAACAAAAGAACAGTTATCTGATAAAGGAATTGGGTAAATTACCTACATATGAAGTGTCCATTTATACGCATTATTTATATATACATACATATAAAGCATGAGAAAAGTTCAGCAAATGATTCAAGTTTTACAAATAAAAATATCCTTTTCACAATAAAAACATATAGTTTTAATAACTAAACTGGATATCGTATTAAGGTAGCCGTTAACTGTAAGGCGCAACTTTTTAGTTAGTAATTTTAAATTGTGTACCTTAATAATTTCGTTTTAAAACATACATATGTAAACAGCGTCCACAAAATATTAGTTGCATTGAATAACGTTGACGTTGAATAACGCTTACTGTAGTACCCATTATAATACAGGTATACAGCGGGTATGTGTTTGTATTCAACTTAATCAAAGTTTAATAAAAAAAGTCAAAAATGACAAACAAATTAAAATTATTCAAATTAAATGTTCAAACTGCATATCACTAATGTGTTGATAATGAGCAAGGCTATGTTCAAATTGGTTTATGACATTATATACTACTTGGGAAGTTATTAACCTGATTTCCTCAGTTATTCTAATCTTCACATCTTCAATATTATTAGGTCGGTTTAGATACACTTTGGATTTGAGATAACCCCACAAGAAGAAATCGAGTGGAGTTAGATCGGGAGATCTTGCTAGCCATTCAATTGTTCCTCGCCTACCAATCCATTTGTTTGGGAAAATAGTACTAAGATAATAACAAGCAATTAGAGAATAATGTGTCGTTGCACGATCCTGCTGGAACCATAAGATTACATTTGAATGAAGAGCAACAATTGCGGTTATTTTGATTCGTTGCAGTAAGACCAAATCATTTAATACACATTCACTAAATAAAAAGGGTCCACGACTGAAATATCGACAATTCCCGGCTCAGACGCATTGATCCATGATTCGTCACCGGTTACAATCTTATACACGTCTTTTGAAGCACAGCCATTATATTTCTTATGCATTTGTTTACACCATTCGACACAAGCATCTTTTTGAGATTTCGTCAGATTATGTGGGATCCAACGAGAACAAACCTTTTTCGCGACTAAATTATCATGTAATATTTTATATATGCTGGTGGTACCAATCCCTAAGGTTGCCTCAATCTCACACTGTACCACACAATGATCTTGCATGATTAGTTTTTACACAGCATCAATGTCTTCCAACACAACAATTGATTTTGGACGACTTTCGTCGGTGAGTGAACGGCGACCACGTTTCAATTCACACCAGCGTTTCACAGTTGCAAAGGATTGAGTTTTATAGCCAAAAGTGGAAGTAAGTTGATCGCTGTACGCCTGTCTTGATGAATACCAGATTTTCATTCTCGGTGGAAAATGATGAGAAAAGTTCAAAACTCTAGAAAGTACATCTTGAGACTCCTCATTCCACATTTTATTTAGTTTCCTCCATTCCAAGCACTTTTCTTAATATATTAACTTTATAAATTCAATATTACTATAAACGCAACGTAAATAAAACCGAGAAAATTAACGATAAAGAAAAAAAGACGCAGCAATAGTAGCGCGGAAATAAATGAAACTTGTGTTCGCTCTTCAAATATGCAGAATAGATTTCCAGCAAAAGGAAATTATAAAGACACAATGGAAAGAAAGTGATAGCACCCGTCTATAGAACATTTTTATGAGTACGGTCTAGATACAATGAAATAGGAAGAAGTAACTGTAACTGCATCCATATCTGTTGTTCTAATCTTGTATGCAAGCGCAATTAAACATAAACAAGGAAGAAGAGGTGTGGCTTGTAGTACAACAATGTGTAACCTTAAAATAGGCACGTGCGAAAATTCATTTTCCAGTACTCTACCTTCCTGAAACGGTTGTAAAAAAGCAAATTGAATACATATTTATTTGTAGGAATAACTAACGCTACAGTCCTGTAAAAGTAACACGCCTGTATATCAGTTGTTTAGAAACCTACATGTGTATGTTATACGAGCGACACAGATACGATTCTTCTGTAACATCCTACAGATTCTTTTACAAATGTACATAGAATTGTTATAAATCTATACATATACTATTACGCTGCAATCTTAACACTCAAATCTTTAAAGGCCTCTTCAATCTCAATTGTTGGCCATTGTAGAAAATTTCCTGTTTCATATTTCAGAATGAAGAAATAAGGCATAAGACGGGTACAATTGTTGAAGCTCTGTACCGTGTAGAATAAAATGAGAACACTGAACTCGAAATAAGCAATCAAGTGAATGGTCTACAATGTAAGTTTTGAAGTTGCAATTTCAACTAGTCAAGTATGAAATTCCAGGAGAAGTGCTTTCAGAAATAGAAGCCACTAACTAACGGTATTACATTTACAGAGCGTTTCAGGAATGTTTACTACATATTAGATTTATCGCATAACTGTAAAATTAAATTTATTAGATGCAATAAATATACCGTCATGTGTGATGAAACAAAAACGTTTAGAACTTACTCATTAAAATTAAGTTGTTTTTGTTGCGATAAACCCTGAAGATAATAATTAGGTAATAGGACAATTTTAGATTATATTTCTTTGTAATCGTTGATCAACAAGGGTCTGTTTTTTTCTTATATTCGGTCATTACTTTTTGCATTAGTTCTATCTGTGAAATACGACTGTATTTTCTTTGCTTCGGTCATAAAATTTGGACAATAGAAACCTATACACCTATATACTAAGAACTAGGCATTAAGGAGAATTGGAAAAAGCTAAGTGGGGAATATGCAATTATTATTAAAATTTGACAAAAGTCACTACATTTAAAATATTACAGAAAATCTTTACTGATTTGCTTCTATTATTGAAGCCAAGCTCTTTTAGGGAGGTTCTGCGGTGAGAGTTAACTGGGAAAAGTGAGACGCTTGAAATCGTCAGATTCTTCTATCTGTTTTCTTTAATTAGTTGGCGCTCCTATTATTCAAACTCGAATTTACTTCAAATTCGATTTCGTCATTGTTTATTCAATTATAGAATTTTACCTTTTAGTCAAACAAGCATCAAATGCGTAAAGAGCTTGACTCTTGTCGGGTGTCCCACGGTATCTCTCCTTTTTTGTACTTTGTATTTCTGTAAGTACCTATATATTTATAACTCCGTACTAGTGGCATTGACTCCAATATAGTGAGTTCGATTTCTACATCCGTCATAACATTGAATTAACTGTCTGTGGTGATAATGGCAGAAATGTAGCGCAGGCCAACATTGCCTTCGTTTCAAGCTGATAGCCTGGATATCAGTTCGCCGTGCTAAGCCGAAATCAATTCTCTTTATACAATTCTCTATTATTCATTGCTACTTGTTTACACTGTGCTCAAGTGTTAATGGAGATGTTTACTTACATAGTCAGCTATTTCAAATGCTTCGTTTCATTCTAGTAATTATGTCTATGCTTGACAATATGTTTAGACTATCGTTTTGCAAATTTTAATGTATTTAACAAAGGTTATAAACCTTACTTTATAAATGTTTGCGCTACCTTCGACTCAGTACGAGCGACAACGAATTATTTGTAGATCGTTTTATTCCCAACCATTTGAAAGACGAAATAAATGTTGGTCCATAGAAATAACTCATTACGTAATCACAACAAACACGCTTTACTGCTGGGTATACTGAAACTACTAACTGAATTACATTTGGATATAGGCCAACAGCCAACACAAGTAACTCTCGTATATGTATGTATGTAGAACTGGGTGACTTTATATTGCGTAAATAACACCATTCTACTAAACATTTCAATGAGATATATACATCACATTAAATCTATCATTTGCCAATTTTAACATTTCTATTTTTTAAACAACATGTGCACACATATATACTGCATTGCAGATACGAATACAGGTAAAAATCTATTTTTAATTACTTTAGGAAACTGGAATTTTCAATTTAGGTAGTAATAGCTATATAAAAATTATAAATTGTCGGTTTTACATCAGATTGAAAGCAATTGTTGGTAGCAGTTTTCTAATTTACTTATATCTGATAATCCTTTATTGACACCCGGTATTGCTTGTTCTCAATGTAGTAGTCAAATCTCTTAATTGAAACATGAGGACAATATTTATTTCTTCATACCGATAAAGCGTTCTTGGCTTCTCGAAACTGAAATTCAGCTATTGATCATTGTCCTTTAATATAACAATTTTAAAAGGCGAGTGCTGTAAACTGTTATAAACATGACAAAATTACAGAATGCCACTTCTTTACTCACGAATAAAATATCCAACAACTAGTATGAAATCTTCTAGAAACAGAAGTCATTCACTTGATTTCCATGGATTTTATCATAAATTGGAACAGCAGTAGGTATAGAACTTAAATTTTGATAATGGTTTCTGTTATATTAAAAAAAAAACATTTAATAGGAGACAAAAATAAACGGTCCATCTGCAATTTAACCCGTTCGGTTCCTATACCCACCATAATGTTGCATTTGTTTTCTGTTCCTACGTTTACGTACTTCAACCAGATACAATTGTTTGCTTCTTGTCTTGGATATACTAAGCACAATAGTGATATAACGGAAACTTTACAAGCAACACTACAAGCCGTAGGTATAAAATGTACTATTCGTTAGTTACAGAATTTGTTTTCTATATCGTGTTTAATATAATATAAAGCAAAGTTTTTAAGAGCAAAATGTTCCTACTATCGCAGAAGAGCCTCTGTTAATTTCTATAGTTTCGCAAGTTTCACAAGGCACCTCTAGGATGTTTATTATTTAGACGTAGAAATGTAAACGCTAGTAAAATTTGAGCCATATCTGGAGCAAGGTCCAGTGGATGGTAAATCATGTCATACTGCTGGAAAGAACATTCAACATGTGATTGAAGAATAAAGGCTAATGTTTACAATTTAAAGAAAGAAATCTAAACGCTAAAATCCAGGTCATATGTTAATCAAGGCGAAGTGCATATCTGATTAGAAGACGTGTTTTGTTTAGTTCCACGAATGGATCGTTACCTATATGTAACGCCAAATTCGATGACCGCCGAGATTTTTTGTGATGTTTCGATTATACGTATATAATTCAGTGCTTCTAAGGCAATTTACATACTTCTTTTACGTTAACACTCACTGACTTACTTTGACCTCATATAATTTTATAAATAAATTTTACGCAGTTATGACGATTATAATGACCTGTCCATATTTTTACATTGATAAAATTTTAAAAAAATTCTTCAAAGATTATCATTCAAAATCATAATGGTCATTTTGAAAATATCTCAAAATCAAACTTAAAATTTATATAATTAATTTATATAATATTTATTATATAATATTTTATGACAAAGTAATATATTTATTACGCTGTAAATAATTTGGGACCGAAAGGGTTAAGATTACATAACAAAGCACGTTTTCGAAAAGTAAAGTGTGGTTTCGTTAAAATAATACGAATATACAAACTTTACTGAACTTATTTTTAGATGATGACCCCTTTAACCTTCCTATACTCACGTCAAAATGAAAGACGTATACTATACTATATAAATCGGTCCCACAGACCGTATGCGTGAGTATAGGAAGGTTAATTTGATAACACAAAAGATGAATTGGCATCCAATCACACAACGTTCTTAAGCACTCACCAGGTGTTGGTTCTAACCAACTAAGTTTTAATGCCTACTATCCTTCCTGAGTTAGTGTATTATTTGGTATATAAATAAATATTGTCCTTTAGTCATTCCCAAGGTTTTCGATTAGGTTTAAGTCGCGAGAAAGTAATGGCAAATCAAGAATGTCCATATAGTGCTCTTTAAAATCGGGCTTATTGTATTCGAGCACAATAAATACTTAGCATTTTCCTGGTAAAACATATATGGTTGCCATATGACACGATTTAACTTCTACAAAGTGCGGTTCTGCTTGTCGTTTATTATATCATCAACCACTCTAATGCTCCCCAACGCCAACGTCAGCTTATATAAGAAAGTGAGAAGTTGATCCCTTATAAATAAAGTACTACATAAATCTTCAAATTTTAGGCAAACGTTAAAATCGAAAATTGTGTAAACTACTCAGCATTATCTAAAGCGTTTTTTAAAAGATACACAAAAAGAAATCTAATAATGAAAGGTCAGGCGACCTAGATGGGTAATGATTTGGGCCAAACCTCCCTATCTACCTTGCGCCAAAATGATCATGTAACAATTGTCTGACCAAGGCTGTGCAATGAGCAGGGCAGCCGTCTTGTTGCCAAAACAAATTACTACGTACTTCTGGCTCTAACGTATTAAGAAATGGTAAGACAAAATGTTTCAAAATGTTCAAATACAATGTTTTTTTGACACGGGCGTATTAGGAAATTTTTCATTAAAAACATCAATAGCCTATTGATAAGACACATTTCCAATACCATAACATTGTATTAAATAAATACGGTCTTCTTTGGTTAACCTTTTCGAAAATGCCTTCACGAAAACAAAATACTGACACATGTAAATAAGATTCTGACGTAACATGAACGTATACAAAGTCGGCTCTCTTGATTTTTGTGAAATGCAAATAAATAAAAACCACTGTTATTTTATTTTTAAAAATTCGAATTTTTATTTCAAAATTTGTATTTAGACTTTAAGTTAGTTTATAAACAACTTTGTTTTATAGCATTTTTGTAAAAAATAATAAATAATGGTACTTATCTCTTGAAGCATTTTCATACTTTTCTAATTTATTAACATTCTGTACATGTGATCTAAAATTTTCTTATCGACAATTCATTTTCTCAACAAGCAGAACTTTTTATAAAGAATGAAGAATTTTGGTCGTAAAATGAATAATAAAGATTTTTTCCCTAATAGGTACCAGCGGACACATGGTATATATATAATTTCTATAAATAGAAGATTAGTACATTTCAAAATGAATGAAATCATAAATGCGATAATACAATTTAACGGAAATTACGCTGATATGCGCAGGCAAACGACTGTGGTAAAATTCCAATCAACAATAAAATTGAAAGGAAACACATTGTTATTATAGACCGATATGCAATGCGATATATTGTTATAAAATTACATCATTACCGCTTTAAACCAAATTGAAACCAATCTACAATCTACACGTGATTATGCAATCAATAGTTTTGTACTAATATAATATTACCACAAATACATTGTTATGGTCACAGGAGTACAGCCAGATTAAATACAGTAATACAGACATAAACAAACAAATGGTATAGTATGAAACAGTAATCTAACGAAACTGTATATAACATCCTCTACGTATTTTGTAAACACAATAATATAAATACTGGGAATTAAAATTCAGAAAAATATTGTCTCTGTCTGTACATACGTTCATATCTACAATTATTTGAAAATATCAGCAATTTCAGATACAGTGGTGGACAAAGATACATAGATATAAGAAAGTTTCATCTAACTTCTGTCATAAATGACAACCTAAGGATTGATAAAAGAGTGCATAACGTGTTATCATTAGGTACTGTAAGCCGGACTGTCCTTACTTCTTCGAATTTTAATGTTGCGCCTTGCACGTAAGATGCACGACAAAGACCAGTTTACACTACTTAATGATAACACGTCACCACTCTTTATCAAACCTTAGCTATAACAATATGAAAATTTGTTATTTGTAACTATTGCTTTGTATAACTGACACAGTCATATTTGAAAATGAGCTTACTACCTACTATAGTAGAAAAAACGTTACATATAATTTAAGAAAGTAGGTCCACGAAGAAAGAAACCAAAACAATACCATCACAAAAAAATAATACTTTTAGGCAGGTATTTTCTTGATTTATCTTATACCCCAAGAACAAAAAGATTTTTTCCATTCCATTCGCGTAAAGATGCCGGTGCTTGTGGAGTTTTCTTCGCCTTTTGAAAGAATTAGAGTAGCACTTTGTATATGGTAGTACTAGAATAATTTCGTACCTGCAGTAAAATTTAACACTGGTTAACTTTGTAAACATTTGCATAGACGCATTCATAGTTTTATTCACTTCTATGTGTAAACACTACTACAAATACAGTAGAGCAGCTATATTATCAACGGGCATTAACATGAACAATGCGCTAATGTGAACACGAATATTTACACATTAGGTATTCGATAGTGTGAACAGCGGTGCTATTCCGTAATGTAAACAATCTTTTATAGATAGATTTCTAGGGAATAAATGTTCACTTTTTGTATTTTATTTGCTATACGTTTCAAACACGTAGACTTATATTCATACATTTATTTTATACATATCATTACGCTTAAAAAGTCATTTCAAAGTTGATCCCATTAGTATGAACATAATAATAATATAATATTATTATAATTTGAACAGCCACAGTTTCTTGTTCACATTATCGGGACTGTACTGTAGTAGTTAAATTCAATTCAATTATACTAAATTCAGGTCGTTCTTAAGATGAACACAACACATATTTTATCTATAAGCTGCTCTGAAAATATTAGTCGTATTCGTACATGTCGACGATTTCTTTATTATTATTTTGTTCCGATTCATATTTGCAAAAAAACATTTACTCGTCCTTACCTGATAATAATATGTTAACTATAATAGATTTGTTACGTGAGATATTTACATACGCAGAGAAAGCTCTGCGAATTTTTTCTAATCGATTTGTCTCAACGGTCTTTAAAATTGTTATAATGCTTTTAAAGACTAGAGAAGTTCATATTTAATTATTATGTTCGAAATTGATACGGGTTGAGTGGCAACATTGCTACTAGCTTCTAAACTTATTTTTCTGTTGAAATAGTCTAACTACAACAACGCGTAATATAAGCGCGTCTCGTGAGTTTTTTTTTTCGGTTGTATTACACGATAATCTTATATGATAGATCTCTACCACTAATAGGTCATGACCTATTAGTGGTAGAGGTCTATCATATAAGATAAGTATAAAAAGGTCACGAAATATACATATATATATACATTACACGATAATGAGTATCTTTTATTTGGAATTAGTTATATTGCTTGATTAGCAAATGATTTTTTGACCTACCCTTTTAGCACAAATAAATGTTTGTTTTCCATGCACAATCTATCTCACAAGATTCAAACGACACTTGCTTTCCTTGTGTTAGACGTACCATCATTTTGGTGACAGAAACACAGTTTAATTAGACTTTTTATGCCGTTCTAGATCCAAGCAGATTAAAAACATTTACAAAAAGTATCTTTTCCGGTTTATAATAATAGTATGGTTTTATTAATATTTAACAAACATTATGGTACATCTACATCATAAGGTAAAAGAGAACTTGGATTAGGTAAAGTAAGGAAACTGTTATCCTTACTACATATCAACTTAGGTAGACTGTCAAATCATCAGAAATAATAATATATAATAATAAATACACTTCTCGTTATTTTTCTTTGTGTAGACCATACGACCAATTGACATAAATTATCAAAAATTAAAAATGACATTGCTTTAAGGCAAGAAGTTCCAGTGCAAAATTGTGAAGTAAAAATTGTCTAGAAAATAGACAAAATTATGTGAGATTACGAGTCAAAAAGACTGCAGCAAAAGAAGAGATGTGGTTAAGAAATATTAATAGGTAGATAGTTTTTAAGGAGGAATAAAAAGTAGTGACGTTTGGAAAACAATGTAAAGCATCAAGCAAGACAAGACGTACAGGAAAAGTGAAGCACGCCACTTATAAGTAAATAGGATTAGGAGGAATATTTTAAGGATTTATTATCAAAAAACAGTAATATAAAAACTAAATCACTTTAGATAATTTCGAATTACTCGAAGGAATAGAAACCGCACTGAGAAAAATTAAAAACAGTAAAGCTCCTAGTTCAGACGATATTCCAAGTAGTTGGTCAAATATAGCACAATCTAGACTAAACTAGTTCGTCATATTTTCGAGAAGTTTAGTTTTATTTTTAGCAGAGGGTGTACATTCTATTACTTATCATTTGTCATGACGCGAAGATATTGTTATAATACAATTGGTATGCATTGACTTTCTTAATTTTGAACAGTCTGTGTAACATTAATATTTACGTTTTCCGCTTAAGTATAAGCATTGATGTTTGTACATGTGAGAGGGATTCGATATGAATTCTCTCACAATGCACGTATTACGCATTTTTACAGTTTTTTTCTACAGAAGTGGACAACTTGTGTTGCCACAGCCTTCTGCAGTAACTGCAGTCGCGCTCTTCAGTTACTGCAGAAGGCTGTGGCAACGCAAGTTGTCCACTTCTGTAGAAAAAATAACTAAAAAATGCGTAATACGTGCATTGTGAGAGAATTCATATCGAATCCCTCTCACATGTACAAACATCAATGTATAATACGATATATACATAAAATTCGTATACGAAATTACAGCTCTTGCAAAGCCGTACTGACGAGCGGTATAACCGCGAAACGTATGTCTACGGATGGCAAGAGAAGATCAAAATTTGTTGTTTTGTTTTTTCAGGTTTACTAGTAGTTCTAAACATCATCAACATTAAAAGCTGCCTGTCGTTAATGCCTATTATTGACACGTATATTAAGAACACTGCGTAAATGAACAGACACAAACGGTCAAATAAGAGAATGCGCTTTTCATTCATCAGGAGTCTGTGACTGTTATTTTCCTGTTCTAGCTAATTAAATAAAAAGTCTGGCATTAATAACTTTATTCCAGCAAATAATTTCATTAACTCTTATTAAGTTGTCAATAAAATGATAAATGCTTTTTCTTTTCTTTCTTTTTTGTGAGTCCAATGTGTTATCAAGTTACACTAGGAGTGTAGGGTAGTACAGAACTAAAGAACTAAGGTTTGTAAATTCTAAATGCACTTACATCTTTTAGGTATCATCGAATATACCACGAAGCGAGTTTCGGTGCACATAATCGAATACATTGATGAATGTACGTACACATACCCGTTTGGAAACTTATCATTGCAAGATAGACACTACGATTGTCTTGCAAATAGGAGCTACGTGGCCGTGGAGAAAGCTCTAAACAAAGAACATACAAATAACTTTGGATGTAAATAACGCTTTCAACAGTGCGTCGTGGTGCAAAATCCTTCAAAAACTAAAGAG
The DNA here is from genome assembly GCA_038088585.1 of Chrysina gloriosa. Lineage (NCBI taxonomy): Eukaryota > Metazoa > Arthropoda > Insecta > Coleoptera > Scarabaeidae > Chrysina > Chrysina gloriosa. The sequence goes on along the minus strand of CM076087.1, from coordinate 73,905,506 downwards.
GTTAGAAATATAAAAATACCTGGTGGATTCCATTGACAATTACTTAGAGGATAGGTCCATAAAAATCGACAAGGGAACCGACATGGAGATCACAGCAGGAGTACCATAGGATCCATCTTGGGCCGCACCCTGTGGAATGTCCTTTATAATGACCTACTAGAAGAACATATGCCAGAAGGGGTGACGATTCTGGCCTATGCCGATGACGCGGCTGTAATAACAACAGCAAGAGATAAAGAAAAACTAATGAATAACACAAATGAGATGATGTGCCAAATAAATAGATGGATGGAACGGAACGAACTGGAACTGGCTCCACAAGAAACGAAGACGGTGATATTTAAAGAGAGAAAAGGCAGAGAGGAAATTAAATTCTCATGTAAAGGCGTGGAAGCTACCACAACCAAAGCCTTGTATATTTGCGCATAACGATAGGCCAAAAGCTGTCAATTCGGGATGCACATAAAGAAAGTGTCGTAAAAAGCCGAAGAAAAAGTGTCACAGATCATGAGGATAACCTCGAACCTCGGATGACCAGGCTCCAAGAAAAGGGAAATGTTGTACAATGTTGTCCAATTCGTACTGGTCTACGGGGCGCCGATATGGTGGAAAACGGCTTTCATGGGGATACACAAAAGAAGACTTATAAGTACTCAGCTGAAGACATTCCTGAGAGTATCGAGTGCCTACCGAACAGTATCCGCGAGGGCAGTCCAAGTGGTGACCAGAATAGTCCCCATGCAAATCCTTATCGAGGAAAAGAAGAGATGACAGAAATAGCGAAAATGTCAAACGGGAGGAACGGAAACAGACCATCCGAAAATAGCAAGATCTATCGGACCAGACGGTAAATGAGGCACAATGGACAAAGAATGGCAATAGAACCTTGGCTAAAATATCGCCTTAGAAGAACGGATTGCTATCTGACGTAGGCAATGACTGGACACGGGTGGCTCCGTAAGTACCTGTTCGATAGAGCGAGATCTGCAACTGACAGGTGTGACAGATGTGGCGAAGTTGATGATGTAGAACACACCCTCTTCGCTTGTCCGATGTGAGACAACGTGCGTGCAGAATATAGAAATGTAACTGGGAAGGTATTCAACAAAGAAAAGTGATAGAGAATCGGGTGGCAACCGAGAAAGAGTGGAATTATGCTTATAATGCTGTCTGCAAGATTATAGAAACTAAGGAGGAACGTCAGAGATAATCAAGACAGCCCACCACACTGAAGAAATGCGTGAGCGGATACTGGCGTGGTGTGGGGAGGAGGGGAGAGGGTATTTAGTCAGTAAGAATCTGACACAAACCACAACACCCGATTGTGGAAGTCTTATGTAAGATTTTCTCTCTCCTCTACTAAAAAAGGAGCTACGTACACTAGACATTTACTCTGAATTTATATTGGTTTGATTGGAAATTAATATCGAACATTTTTCAAAGAAGTAGACAACTTAAAAGTAAAACAACAATGTACGTACTACAACTTTCTATCATCTCAAATTATCTCAAGCAATTAACTGGATTTGTAAACTTGCACTCGCTTGTTCATTATTACGTTGAAAAACAATACCTCTTCATATGGTTATCATGGGACGCATTTCTTAAACAACAATCACAAGATGTTGAAGCTCTTCTCGGTAGGGGTTACCTTTTGCTGTTCCACCCTGTAAAAGAAGCTGCCCATTTATCCCACTGTATACACTGCATACACTTGTTCTTGTATTCTTTGATCACCTGGTGCATAATAAGTCGATTTTTTACTACATTTTTCTAAATTAATAATACATCACTAGGCTGCCGAAGTATAAGCGTTCGCGATTCATAGTTTAGATAGTCCATTTTCTTTTAATTTTATGATATATCCTAACGGAGTCATGTGCTTTATTACGGTTGGCCGCACTACTGCAAAACCTTGCACATTTTGACCAGTAGTGTGGATTGGATCTGCTCTCTAAACTGTAGTGACCAGAGCTCACTTCTTTCCTTAGCCGCATTTCCGAAATCCATTTACCGAAATTTGATAAACCAAAATACAACTCGTACAACTCGCAAAGTAAGTGGTGAAAGTCACGCTTCACAATGTGAAACTCCGGCGTTCGAAACCCGGTTATGGCGGAGCGTAGCAGTTTAAAATCCTAAAATGTATCTGTTATCTCCAATATACTGTGAAAAATAAGGAAATGCCACTGGGCGGACAAAGAGCGATGCGGTATACGTATGTATACGGCTCGGTGCCTCCAAACTATTACACCGAAAGGGTAAGGTAGAAAGGGTAAAACAGATAATGATGATGACAACAATGTCGCAAATGTATTTGATCAGTTGCTATTATGGTAGCGAATGAAAGTTATGCGCATTAGGAGTTAACGCACAAATCTGCAACTTTCAGGAAGTGTGGTTTCAAGGAAATAAAGTTTCGACTAGTTAGAGCATATTAAAAATTTGACATTCATTTTAGATCGTAGTTTTACTTAAGAAGTGCTAAGTTATATACGATAAATAATAAGATTGGTTTGATAAAAATCTGGCAATTTAGTTTATCAAATTGTCAGCAATTTGAAATTTGTTTGTTCATTTGATTATCGCTAACTATATACCAGTTAACATATATAAAGCGTGTAAGAAGTTAATCGAGACTTAAGAACGAAAAAATTGACTACGCTCTTATGTATAGCAGATGCAATACTAAGTATAGAAATAATTCGTATGAATTGTATGAATTGTATGTTACATGTATGAAATATTGTTGAAATGTTATTGCAATTATTTTAAGAACAAACTTGATATCTAGCTAATTGATTACAGGGATCATATACAATAATAGTCGTAAAGTTATGCTATTAAATTTAACATACCAAACTAACAGACTGAACATTCTAAATAAGTACTATTTCAGGGACAAATTGAATATAGTATTGCAAAATATGTAAACCGAATTTAATGTTGTATAAACGCTGAATCATTTTAGCATCGGAAATGTGAAGAGTCGAATTATATTTACTTTTAAGTAAATAAATAAAGTTCAATCTTCCAACTAGTATAGTTTTGCCGTGTAATTTTTCATACATAGAGTTAATTGTGCAATGGACAACGAATTAAATAGTAGAGTATGCGCTTCGAATTGCCAAACTGTGAGTAAGTAGACTTCATGAAATTTTACTATTAAAATATTATTTAAAACTATTTGTCACAGAAATTTATTGTAATTCTTACAAAATATATCTTGTAGAAAATCGTATTTGACCTACTTTCTGCTGGTTGGTGTGTATTAACATGATCAATTTCAACCCTCATGTTTGTTGCTCATTAGACATCCATACTTTGTTACTGCAAAACGAATACCTATTTGCATACAATGTGGAAACCATGCTTAGGGTTCCCTTCATTGCTATAAGCGTCATGGTTCAATAGATTTTAAAGCTTCACGTTGACGTCATTGGTATAATCGTGATCAATAAGCCTGCAGAAATACATCCGCGAAAGCAAGGTAAACATTGTAAGAATAAAAGGGAAACAATCTTGTAAATGTTTACTTACATCTTTTGAACTATTTTTATCACTGTGCGATGAATAAGAAACAACAAATTCATTTAACAGAATGTATTTCAGAACAGTTTTTAAACCGTTTGCGTAATATAATATCTTCGCATCCGTGAGATTTTAAGTAGAACATATTCGAATCTGAATTTAATATTTGTACTAAAAATTTAATTTTCGGCAAATTCTATATATAAATATGTGCATATACCGTTCAAAATTTAATCTGCTGCACAACGTATCATTATCGATCTGTGTAGAAGGCCGGCAAAATTCGTCTAACCTTCAAAACGGTTAAAAATATGAAGTTTCTGTTTAGGACACCATGTGTGCAGTGATTCTTCTTTTATACAGCGTGTTTACGGAAATACTATGTGGAGCATAAATATTTTTATAAAACCTTTTCTTATTTTATGGTATTTTGAATTGCTAGCGCATTAATGACATTAATATTCTCAGTTACATCAACCAAAGCACTTATGAAGGTCGGGAATATTAAGTATTACACGTGAGTTTGAGAAAATAGAGTTATCACATTAGCACTGCAAAAGTAAAGGACATTACAAACTGAATAAAATTCTAAACCAGTATAGTACCAATATACATATTACGCTCTAGCCTTATTTACTACTGAAAAAGACATATTTTTATGGTATTTAAATCTTCAAAATAACGGACCGCAGTGATAAATATATTTTTCGCGTTATGTCACTATTTCATTTGTTAAATCTAATTGTTAGCCATATTTCTAAACGTAAAAGTTAGACATCGCAAAGTAGGACTTTCAGACACACAACGCGAATTAAATCTTTGAAAACGTCTGGCGTCAGTATCTAAGACCATGTTCTGCGACTTGTCGGTTTTTGGAATTCATCAAGAAGAATTTGTACTAAAATGATGACTCTGCGTGGACGCAAACTGTTCGTATGCGCGAAAATGCTCTAGCGTGTACGCGATTTAAATTAAGGAAATAACATAATAACTACATTGAAATAAAATCTGACAATAAGTATCATTATTAGTAGAAATGTTCTTTACTATAAATAGAATCAGGTGATCAAAGTTAATTACAATATGGGTTCATAGTAGTTTATATAAATAAATATATAAAACTTAAACATTTATGGCAATTCAAGTGACATTAACTGAGTAATACTCATAATGGCATATGTGACGAATTCAAACATTACACACTTCACACTATTTGCCGTAATGATAGAGGTTATCGTATGTATTGTGCGTTATCATAATTACGCTAAAGATTACAAATATCAATGTTATTTGGATTTGTTTTAATTATATATAATACATTTTATAACTATCCTACCATGAATTAATTTTTTGTTAAAATATCAATAGAAAAAGGTATTCGAAGACATATAATAAAATTCTCTAGTTATGGAATACCCAATCCCAAAAGAGGATATTTGGCGAGAGCTAGCTCTTTCTTTCATGATAACTTATATCTTGCTTTCCTTACCTCTTCGTTTTCGGTTACGGATGGATGATGACTAGCAGGCTTTTATCCATCCCGTTTTCGATCTTTATTTATCTCTTCCTCCTTACGGTCTCTTGTTTTGTTGATCTATTATCACTAGCTCTATTTGTTTATTTCATAAACCATAAGAGATGTTATCTTGCATTGCTGCCTTATATACTCGCTTCTCACTTCTCATTACTCTGCGCTCATACGTTCTTCATTACTTCCTTCCTTATAGACATCATGATGACTGGTTATTCCTAGGTGCTTAGATAGTTAAAACTATTATTTGCTCAATTATTACGCCGTTTTGGATTTAATGTTATCTGTTATGGGCATGTTATATTTCTTTGGTTGACACCGTTAGTGATAATCTCTCGCACTTGCTTGCAATTGTGAATTGTGGTCGATCGCTTTTTCAGTTATTTGTGTAAGGATAAATATGGCATCAATTATAAAGTGATATTTACGCAAATCCTACCATTTACACGTTTCCGCGTATGTATTCTACATATTGCTCAAATTTTATGACTTCCTCTTGTTTGCCTGTTTAAATGTAGGGATCGTTGTCTTTCCTTTTCCGTTGTTTGAAATCTTTCTATTCGTTAGCAATTAGATTAGTACTCAGCTAATTTATATGTCCACGTAGCTTCTGTTTCGCAAAACTGTTTGCATTGTTCTTGAAATGAATGTTGCTTTTAAGGGGTTAGACCGGTGTGACCGGCCGAAAAAGTAGATAATTTTCAAGTGTGGATTGCCAAAGAAATAAGAAAACTGTACACTTGCAATTTGGTAGTTTAGTTAAGTGCACTATGACGATATAAAATATATAAAATCAAAAGGAAAATAATAATTGTAATACTATTTATTACAATATTAGGAAAAGTATTTTTTTCGCAGCGTTTATTGGTGTCGATGATTCCGCCGTAGTGGAACGTCTGAACCCAAAACAAGAAATATATTACTTAAATATACTGCATTCCTTAAGCATTATTGGCCGAGCTTTTTCAAGGTTTATTGACATTTGACTGAAAAAAAAAAATTTGAACTTTTGGTTTGATTTTTGTATTATTGGGAATTAATTTGTTAATATTTTGGAAAATAACAATGATATTGTAAAAATCCTCGGTCAATGCTTAGAGAAAACTACAAGGATAATAAAAAACCAAACTTCAAGTTAACCCGTTGAGTAGACCCCTAGAAACCTTCGACGCCAGTTTGAAGAACGTAGTTTCGAGAAGAACGCATTTCAAGTTTTACAATACATTTTTTTATTATATAGTACAAACTTCTTTTGTTTTTATGGTTAATCTGCCATGCCAGCTTCGTAATAGTCATATCCCTCATCGTCATTTCCTGCTTTGCTCTACCGCCTTAAAATACAACCTTCTTTAGATGCCTTGAACGTAGATGCCTCAGCGATCGAAGTTCGTTCTTCATCCAAGACTTCGCAAATACTTGCTGTGACCGGCCCGACGACTATATTCATGGTATTCATCATTAAAAGTATGCTAAGTATATAGTAAGTATTCACTTAATTTACTTGTCGCCTTTGCCACCTACCAGGAACACCAAGAATTTTGCCCGGCCGGACAGTTTTTATGTTGGGGTTTAACGTCAGTTGACGATTTGTGCTGTAACGTTGCTCATATTGCAGTTTTCATTTCTTCTATTGAATTTTTATGTCTCCTAATCAAGTCCTCAATAAATGCTCACTCAGGCCCACAACAGACACGACTTGGGCGCACGGCTAATCTCGAGCGACCGGCGCGCGATTACGAATCTGTTGTAGGCTCTATAACTCAGAAACTAATTAGAATTTATACTTGGGACCTTTAGAACCATATTCTACAGGCTTCAAACTATATTTTAAAGCAAGAAATTTTTTTCGATTTTTTTAAATTTTACACCGGTCTAACCCCTTAAATCAATACAACTGCAACTGATATATTCTGAAATCTTTACAAAATTAATTAAAAACAAAAGCTATTGTATTGAACTGTACTAAACTATTTATATGTGTATTTAATAGAATAAAGAATGCAAATGCAATTTATATCCAAACGCGTCAATTTATTCGATCGTATTTAACCTAACATGAATTAAATAATACTGGACGTAAATGGAAAAGTTTATCACACTGCTACAAATTTTGAAAGCTGTATCAGATTTTAATGAGTAGATTGGTGTGAAATGCTAAGACATTAACCTAGAACAAAACGGTATATAGTTCAGGCGGTTCTGTAAGAAAAAGCTGATTATGGTATTTTGAGTTTATTGATGGAACTATGGATAAATAGGATGATATATATTGCAATTTTAACAACGAGCGTAAATTATTCTGTCTCGATATGTGTATGCCTCTAGTATATACTTTCAAGAAGATAATAACCCGAAGCATAGTTTTTCTGGTGTTAAAAGATGGCTCTTATATTATACGCCAAAGTTATGCATTTCTCTGCAATCACCATATTTAATAAAGATGGAACGCTTATCGGTAGTACAAAAAAGAGATGTTGGTAAATAGAACTGCACAAATAAAACTAATCTCAGAGAGCATGTTATAAAAATATGGAAAAACCAGCCGTAACCAGAAAGCCTGTATTATGTCTCTATAACATAGGTACAAACGAGATGCCAAGGTAGTTAGAATAAGGCTATAAGATACTTTCTTTCAAGATCACTTGAACTTAAAAATTAAAAAGTATTTTGAAAAATGAGCGTTAAGAGTAGTATGTATATTTCTGGCCTTAAAGAAAGCAACGATGACAAAGGAATTTACAAAAATGCTCTTTGACAACATGATATTCAAAATTTCAAGCTTGCAAACCTGCTGATTTCACTTATTATTGACAATAGATGTCTGAGCTCTTAAAATTGTAAACAATTACTATTCTCTCGTCACACATACATCTTTTAGAGCCAAAATATACAGCTTTGGAAATAATTTTCGAACCAACCAAAAAAGAAAAGAAAACTAGCTTTAAGCGAACTTAAAAGCCTTAACAAACTGTATGTTCAAATTTCTAGTAGTAGAGCGGGTTTTTATGTTCAACATCAACTCGTAGTATTTCTGTTGGTATGTATTTATATACTATCCGTACTTCAGATTATGTAAAAATTTGTTGAAAACAATCGACACGCCTTTATTTTGTTAGTATTGGTACGGTCAATTTTGAGAGAGACTGTATTACATACGTTAGGAATGTAAAGAATGTAAAGTGATTGATTCTCCGAATGAAGTAGATCTAAATTTAGACACATTTAGGAACAAATCTTGTTACGGAATAAGAACGCTCTCCATAAGTACATATGTAGTTACTTTTTCCACCACTAACAACTTTGCTTAGAATAACAATGATGTACATAAATATTCACATATTCTATGTAGATGTAAATATTTTTCTATATATGTGACTATTGAGTAAATAGGTCATCAGTTTCCCTACAGAATAGTAACGATATATGTAGGTGTTTGACGAGTAATTCTAGACAAATAACTGAAATAACTGCAAAGCGTTAATTCTATCATTTACTCTTACTACAGGTTTGACCTTGTTTCTCAAAGTTTCTAAATATATGAACTATGAAATGAATTGGGTCATCAACCAATACCGCGGCGCAAATTTGTCATTAATTGAATAATGTCGTGATTTTATTCAGTCTAAATAGACACCAATTTGTACACTACATATGTATATACCTATTTCTTTTGACGTATTAAGTCATCAAGAAGCGAACGTGATTAGCGTCGCAAAGTGTCGTACGACCTTCACCACGATTACATTTTTAACTAGAGATTTCATAACGCAATCAAGCTGATGTTAAAGATCTCTTTATGTCATAATTTTTACGCACACGGTCGGAATTATTTTATTTAACAGAAATGAACTAGCCCTACTAGCCTGAGATAAATACAATTTACACATACTATTTAAAATAAATAGTAAAAATCACTACAATAAGTGTTTAAAATGACCACCATCGGCCTGTAAACATAAATCTACTCGTTTCCTCATATTGGCAAACACATTTTGTAATATGCCCACATTCACGTTATGTATTGCTTCTGTTGTTGAGTGCTCCAATTCCTCCAAAGTATGCAGTGCGTCGTCAAAGACGTTGTTTTTCAGGTATCTAAACAGAAAGAAATCTAGCGCAGTCAAACCTGGGCAATTTGCTGGCCAACAGCCTCTGATAATTAATCTTTCATCAAAAAATTCTCTTAAATAATTTAAAGTAACATATTCTGTATGTGGTGCTGCACCATCTTACTGGAAATAATCCTCCGGCAGTTCTTCGTCATTTAGATTATTAATGAAAACTTCTAATAAATATTCTTTATATCTATTCTACGTTAATTGTGTCATAAAATAATATCGGTCCCACAATCCATCTACGTGACATAGCAACCCAAAGTCCAATTTTTATAGGATGCAAACTTGTTTATCTGAACACATGTGGATTCTCGGATGACCTTATGCGATAATTTTAACTATTAACCCCTTGGCTTATAACCACGAGCGAGACTCGTGGTAAGGGATGTGTGCTATAAGCGAAAACCATGAGTCTGACTCGTGGTGAGGAATTGATGCATAAAATACCGCATATTATTATTTGAACCAGCGATTTGAATTATTTCACTTCGAGTATCTGTCCTTGGAATGTAAGCATTCTGTTTGTTATTTCACAATTTCTTTTGTAGTATACATTTTGCGCCAGTTCGGGCACACGGCTGAACAGGTAAATGGCACGGCGCGCGACCGAACTTTTTGTTTACTATGACTCCCGCGATCGGACGTCTAGGCCAAGGGGTTATTCAGACAAATTGAACCAAGCCTCATCAGAAAAAAAAACTTATCTAATACTTCATCATTATCAAATGTATTATTGAACCAGTTGTAGTACCTATTCTATTCGAGCCCCGTAATCACGAGCATACAATTCTTGGTGGACCGATATTTTATATGGTTTTAATACTAATGGTTTTTTAAGTGCTGTACGAGAACTACCGTAGGACACACCTATAACAAATATTTTCTCCTTTATTTATATGTTTTCTTTAAGAAAGGTGCCTACCTGTCTGTACAGATAATTTTCTTATTGATTTATTTGGACCAGTTTCAATCGTATTACGTATATCTGCCAAAGTATCTTCAGTTAAAACAATTGTTGTATACTCCCGTACACGTTTTGATATGCTGCCTGTTTGCATAAATCGTTTTACGAGCCTATTCTTATGCTTGACAAATGTGTCATACATAATTTCTTCCTCTGGATACCTCGCTGCAAATTGATTTATGCAGGATTGGAGCGAGTACGTCCACTCTCCATCATGATCTTGCGACCCATTACGAAAATGACCCATTACTATGAACGTATCCTGATCTACGCCCATTACGAAAATGACCCATTACTATGAACGTATCCTGATCTACGGTAAACAGCACGTCGTTATACCTGTGTAAACAATCATAACATTGACGTAAAAGTTGATGTTAATAGTTGCTGTCTACTTACCGGAAAACTCAATATAAACTGCTAATAATGTCTTGATAAAGACAGATTATAAATAATGACTGAAAATAGGAACAACTAACAACTAAAAATAGCAATAGAGAACGAAAAAAATGGCAGTAAAAGTCAACAAACTGCATTAGTCAAGGTCGGTAACTGTAAAACATTAAACTATCCTAGTTTAGGGATTTTTATGGTACCACTACAGGACACTTGACTTTGCTCACTCTGTATAGAGAGATGGATTACATTTACCTTCAGTATGAAAAATGAAACAATAGCGGTGTTAAAATGAAACATGATAGTGCGTATGTACGTAGGTGTACACGCTAAATCAGAAAACACTGTTCTATATCCATATAGAACATTTTACTGTTATGTACCTGATTTTCGCTACAGGTATAGAGTACAACCTGGTGTGTTTGCGAAAGCTTACAATTAGATTATATTCAGAAAAACTATTGCGGTTGCGGTTGCAGAAGCATATTGCCAAAAACGAAATGCCTTACCCACACTTGATTTCAAACATCTAATAGATACCTTTAAACATTAAGTAATAAATGAACAATATATAATGCGACGTATTTATATTCATTAGCCACGATTCCTTTCTTCAACATGAATTTTTGACAATAATATTATTTAACACATTAATTTCGGAGGTCATCCAAGTATACTTGACAATCAGTACATTTTTTAAGAAAAAAATTTAGGTGTGCTAAATATGTCATAATTGTTGTTGTCTTCATTAGGAAAAATTGGAGTCAGTGAGCTCCTTCGCTGGCCAAGCTACTGCCAGCCTTACAGCCTTTGAGTACGGTTGAAGCTGGAATGACTGAGTTTGAGTGTGAAACCCGGATTATTCACACCATAGTTGAATGTTTTAACCACTCGACCACACAAAAGTGAAATGGAAAAATTTTATATTTAGTTTAGAATAGACCAGATACATGCACTGTACTAGAGTTGAACTAGAATAGTTGCCAAACTGGGAATAGGATTATGCAAGAAGGACAGAAATCATGCAGTAGAACAGATGTTTATTAGTACAGGAAATATTTGTATAAATGTTTCAGCGAAATATTAACAATATCAAAAAATTAATTATGGATATGTTTTGTGTGAGTATTTCAGTTAATAATTCACGTTTCATATACATTTTGCATAAATTTGCTGTAATTAGCACCACTTTACCTAATGCTTAAGAGCACAGGTCTGTCGATTAGTACACTCTTGTCACATACTAATTTAATTCCTGTAATTCTCAAATGCTCATATTGTTTAAGGTTTTATCCAGCGATGGTTTTCCCTGTCGGTCTGTAGGTAGGCCAATACTGCATTATGACTAATGCTATATTGCAAGAAAATCAGTGACCCAGGGGAAACTGCTACGTATCGTTTTAAACAGTAATCTTTTCTTGAATTGTAAAATTAAACAGTATATAGAATAAGCTGCTGTGGTTAAAGTTTTTAACAAAGCCACAACAAATATAATAATATAAATAAATAAAGTGTTAAATAGACTTCCTGGCAGTTTCCTGAAGTTTGATACGCTCATTTTGATAACTTTGATCTGTCTGTTTATTTGAATTCCATTCACCTCCTGTTCCTCTCGTCGTCACATTACATCCTCCACTAGCGATATCTGTGTTTTCGTTTCCGTTAATCTAATTTCTTCTTTCTTCATTTTCTCATTGCAATAATTAACACATGTTTCTCCAAATGATATTGATACCATTTTGAGGGCTTTTTCAATGCCTGCTATTTTATTAACCTACGAGGGTTTCTGACATCCCTAACGCTCAAATAGAGTAGGTAATATTAGAAATCTCAGATTATATCTGGTCATAAGAGGAGGATCACATTCTCTTTCTCCACAAAGATCGTGGCTGTAAATATGAAAATCGTAGGAAGAAGAGAACGAAATAATTCATATATCGTTGTTATTAATAGCACATTTTGGAACAAAATATTAACGACGATAGTTAGAATTGACCTGCGATCAGATAAATCTGCTTCGGGTGATAGTCTGCGTAAGAATTAAACGTGCAAATGGGTAGATACATATATTCACCTATGTATATTGCTGCAATTTCACGCGTGTGAATACATTCTGGGAATTACAGCTGCTATATATATTTTTCGTATCTGAAGATGATAGTATTTCCAGTGGCAAACCATATGTGGGTGACGTCAACAAACATAGAAAACAAGACTAATTTTTCTGTGCTAAAAATAACAACGCAAATTGTACTGAATTATTATTTAGATGGTTATATTGTAGTGTTGTATCTCCCAGTTCAAACATTTCTGTTAGTATTATTTTGTATATGAACGCCATTGCTCCTTTTTAATTAAAAATTATAATTCCAAATATAACAAATTCTTTAGAAATAAAAAAATATAAAAATAAACCTGCTATTACTGAGCTTGAAGCCCGCTCTGTTGGTAATGTATACGTAATATACTTTCCCGCTATCTAATTCTTTATGTTAGTATTGTATGGGTTTTTGTTCCTTGATTACACAATTCTTGCGACTGTCCTATAGTTCCTGAGGATCCATATAATTCCACTTTAGAAATCCTTTTTCTCGTAATACCCTCTTACTTCCTGCCCTATAGACATGTATAACTGTTGTCGCACAGATTTTGTTACTCTATACCAGTGGTTCCCAAAGTGTGTTCTGTGGAACCCTGGGGTTCCGCGAAAAATTTAGGGGCTCTGCGTGACAAATTTTATTTCATTAAAAGAAAAATAAGAATGGTGTCTAATATATTAACATTTTCCTCGAAAAGTTTACAATCGACCACCAAACTGAATTAAGAATTTTTAAATAAGGCGACTGAAAACACAAGCACCGGTAGCAATTCAAACTTCACCAAAATTTATGTAATTTTTTTGTGCAATATACCGGTGTATTTGCGCCAATGCTATTGTGCCCTTGTATTATTAACGGTAAGTGTCATTCCAATCAGAATGTTGCACCAGATATGCGAGTTCAGTTATCAAACATAACGCCCAAGAAAGAATCATGGAATCAAAGAAGCAGGTACATTCTTCACATTAAAGTTTTTTCATTTATTTTAGTTTATGTTTTGTATTTTTATTAATTATTTCTATGATGAATTGTTTTTTTTTGAGTTTTGTTTAAAAAATATTCGAACAACCTTTTATAAACACTAAGGATAACAATAAATCAAAATAACGTTTTATAATCGTGTATTAAAGAACAGTCCTCAGCCAACAAAGTTGTAATTAATCTTCCTATACTCACGTCAAAATGAAAGACGTATACTATACTATATAAGTCGGTCTCACAGACCGTATGCGTGAGTATAGGAAGGTTAAGAGTATTTTTGCAAAATCAAAACTACATGTATATATGTATACGCAACTAAAAACATCTGTGTTTGCTACAGCAATGAGTTATTCCGGGAATGTACACAGTTAAGTTCAAATATGGATATATGCTACATAAGTCGGGAAATCCCCTACATAATTGGATAACTCGGGGATTGATCAAACTGGGCTTTTCATAGGTAACTTGTAACGCGTTTCTAACGATCGAAGCTATTGGTAGACGATCGGAAATTGCGTGCTGTTTACGTCATCGAGCTATCGAACTTCCTATACTTCGAATTTTGTGTTCACATTAGCACAATGTTTCCAATATCCGGTATTTACATTATCGAGCGCTAGCTGTATATCGAAACTATATGAGGAAATATGAGAGAATTAACATAGGGATAGAATAATGCCAGGTATATGATTTAATGATGTATTATCATGGGAGTGATTGACTTACAGTAGATTTAAAAACAATTATTATACTAAAACCAATTTTTGAAGTGAATACTTCAGGGAAACTGGACCAGCTCGAGCATACGCGTAAGAGCGTTAAATTTCGGTGGAATCAGACACTCGCTTCGTGTGAAAGACAAAGTGAACAAGAGAGAGAGAGAGTGTGTGATGTACGAGTGAGAGAAAGGATACGTGCGTGCTTGCTTCGTCTGAAACAGGACAGATAGAGAGAGTATGATGTGCGAGCGGGAGTATTCACTTCAGACATGCGTAAACCACACACACCAATTTTTCTTAATCTTTTAGTTTTGCGTCGAAATGTCTACCTTTTGCCCGAATAACCGCAGCTACTTTTTCCTATTTTTTCCATATAAAAATTTTGTAGTCCTGGAGGTATTTCTCGCCAAGCTTCTTGTAGTCGTAACTACAAGTCATTTGCATTCACCGGATTCATAGATGTTACCTTGTGATCAAGTTTATCCCAAATAAACTCTATGGGGGACAAATCGGAAGATTGCCGAGGCCAAATCATTCTTTTCATTGATCCGTTTTCTTCTTGTTGGATTACATAATTCTGGCTAAGTGTTTGGGATAATGGTCTACTTGAAATGTGAACCCGCTTTCACACAGATCCCGTCCAGATGGAACTGTATCGTCACTCAATATTTCCAAATATTACACTACCACCTCCGTGTTTCACTATAGAACTGCAATACTCCTCCAACACTTTTGCATACGGACGTCGTTGAACATAAACGCGCCTACAAGAACCAAATATCTCGAACTTCGATTCATCCTCGATTTTCAAATCGTTGTTCCTTTGCTCAGGCTAACCATTTGTTCTTATTTTCCTTCCACAGCAACGGCTTCTTTACTGTCACATGTCAAGTGCGGCTTCGTTTGGTCGACGATGAACGGTAGTAATCGAAAGTGGCCTTTGTGTACCTGTATTTACGACATGCGTTATTTCAGGTACTATTAAACGACGGTTTCTTTTACTGGTTACTACGATGTGCTTATCTCTCTCTTCGATATGACTGATTTTCGTCATCCACGTTTGCAATTCCCCAATCTTGCGGCAGTTTCTTGCTGAAGAGTAACTTCAGTGAAGAAAACAGAAGATTCACTTCCTTCACATGTACCTTAGCTGAACACCACACTTGAAGAGTAGCACTCAATATCAACACATCACTGCGCAACTAACACCACACACAGCTACACTTTATCAGATCGTACTCAAGAATGATCTGTTTTTCGTTTGAAACGAGCCAACTGTACATCTTTTACCGATGATGACAGTTGTCGGAATGCGTATGTGGATCTTTCGCCAACTAGGTCTAGTACAGATTAGTCAATTTTACTTTATTTTATTAATACAAAGCAACGCTTGAAATCATTAATTAAGTAATTATATGTTCCAATGTGTTATTCCGTTTCCTAAGTTATTATTATTGCTTCTACCCTTCCTTTAATAGTTGTTAGATTTGTTTCTAACAATTTTTATTTATTATTTTTGTATATTGTATTACAAAAATTTCATAATTGTAGCTTAATCAAACTCGCAGAATACAGAATCACAGCTGTAAAAGAATATAAGAGGGACTCTTGGCGAAGCTGGATATATTTCACTCACTTGTATAGGCACATAGCTAGTATTGGTTTTAAATCCTGTTAAACAGTTGTAATATAATTTTACTTGTGTATCGGCTGATAGTACTCTGAAGTATGAGGTTTCTAGATGGTTTTGTCATGATGTCACTATTATTTCTTTGCGTTCGGTATGGCCAGTGCCGATCTTGAGTCTATATTACAAGAGTACGAGCGAGAACGAGTATTCCTGTGACAATGAGATTAAGTAAGATAGAACGCGAAGCATGTTAGACACGTCTAGTGCTCTATCTTATTTGTTCTTGCTCGGACTCCCGCGATTCCAGATCCAAGCTGTACATTTATCGATATTGTTTATACACTATCTACTATATTCAATAATGGATTATCGTAACTTTCGACGTGGATTAACTCAGCAACAGTGCATGGATGAACTTAATTCAATTTTTGGCGATGAAGCTCCATCAAGGACCAGTGTTAATCGATGGTATGGTGAATTCAATCGTGGTCGTAGTTCACTCCAAGACGAATTTCGTGAAGGTCGTCCAAAATCAGTTGTTGTTCCGAAAACCATTGATGCTGTGCGCGAACTGACATTGCAAGAGCGTCATGTGACCTATCGTGAGATTGAGACAACCTTAGGCATTAGTGGGACCAGCATACATTCGATATTGCATAAACGTTTGACTGTCAAAAAATTTGTTCGCGTTGGATCCCACACAATTTGTCAATCGCTCAAAAAAGGCTCGTGTCGATTGGTCGAAGGGAATGCTCAGAAAATACGATCGCGGTGCTTCGAAACACGTCTATGACATCGTGACAGATGATGAATCGTGGATTTACGCGTATGAGCCCGAAAGTAAACAGCAGTCGACTGTATGGGTGTTTCAAGATGAGCCAAATCCAACCTCAATCAGAGTGGCAAAAGTGCTTCGACAATTGGTTCAAACGCATGCAAAAGTGTATAGATCTTCATGGGGAATATTTTGAAAAACAATAAAGTGATTTTCGATGATTAACATTTGTTTTTGTTCTCTAATCCTGAAATATAAAAGGCAACCCCCGTATAATAGGGTACAATATTGCCATCGCTAGCGTCTAGAGGAAGAACTGCTTTATAATGAAAATATTGAAGTTAATGAAAGCATTGATAATTACAGCTATTTTACACGCCGATACTGATAATAGCGTTTGGGAATAAAATATACCTCCTGAAATGCCTAAACTCATTATGGATTCCACAACTTTTTGTATGAAGATGATCTACTATTATCCGTATGTGAATCTATAAGTATAGCAAGCATAAGAACCAAATTCATTCAAACGACGCTTATTATCCATTAGCATCAATCAGTTCTCCAGATACAATTACATTGAAGGTTAGCTCGTGCATTCGAATGATGGTAATGTTTTCACGCGTAATACGAACAGGAAGGTAGCATTTATTGAATAAAGCTTCGTCTGTCGCTTCTTGACAGCAAGAGGCGTGCGTGTGTTCAATTTTAGAAAAAGCTAACAGCAATACATTTGCGTTTAATGAATTACGAGTTCCGTTTCAAGGAAAAGACACCGGATACAGATTAACTATTTCCTAATAATGGTTGAATATGTGTACGTTGGAATATAGCAAATTTCTACGACAATAATTTTAGTTACTAAACAGAGTAGAAACCTAAAAACAAAAGCTTAGATTGAATCGATGATAAACTTATAATGGTGGAGAAGATGAAGAAAGATGCTTTTCCTTGATACCATTTTCATGCATTTTCCAGGTACACACTGGACATATATCCAAATAATTATTGCAATCTCTTCGATCAGCTTTTCTGATATATCGCTCTAATTATATTCTTATATTATTCGCAACTTAAATATTTCCGTCTAGTATTCTCCCTAAGTTTTTAAATCCCTATTGAAGTTTCATTTCATATTATAGATTTTTTTGTTTTGCTTCTTCAATTTTATGATTTTGGCTTAATTTGTCTCTTCGTTATTGAATAAGAAATTAAAGTGATAATAATGCTATACGAGATCATACAAATTTCGGGACAATTAGTTATGTACTTATTCCAATTGCACCTAAACTTTGATCGTAAGGCTTTGTTATTGATTAAAGATAATTTATATAAAATTTTACAAGAAAACATGTATATT
This sequence comes from Chrysina gloriosa, assembly GCA_038088585.1. Lineage (NCBI taxonomy): Eukaryota > Metazoa > Arthropoda > Insecta > Coleoptera > Scarabaeidae > Chrysina > Chrysina gloriosa. The sequence continues at coordinate 73,887,405 of CM076087.1, read as the reverse complement.
TCTTCAACCGATATAAGTAAATAGATGCTTTGCATGGACACTTCTTATTAATAAATTAGCTTCAGATTATTTATAACCATGATCTAATAAAACATACAAAGTACAAATAATGGCAAGCATGTAAGTCGCGTTTTCCAAACATCCAGATGTGGGTGAATGCAACATTGAATTCTATACACACATATGAAAATTTTAAACAGATTCACTTAATTACAGTACCTGGCCAAAATACTTGAAACACTCAATATCTTATGATTTCTTCATAATGAATTAGAAACCACATATACCTTATATTTTGTATTTATAAAAAGTGTTGTAATAATGTGCGACGTACATCAACGTGAAATAAATGGTTAATATTTAGTCCACAACCCACGTTTTTTATGTTTACGCGGCATACTATGAATGGAAGACCTTTTATGTCGCTGTCGTTGCACCACCGGTTTTTTTGCAATTTTTCGTTGTGAATGTTCTTAGGTTAAATCTTTACCAGGCTTTTTATATTAAGAAAAATACTTCAAAAATTTTACTGATGGTAAATAATTACATACAAAAAGAGAAATACAGTAATAATTTACCTTTGCAATGAAAAAGTGCTAACACAAAACAATATACTATAATACTGCACAATGTAGTTTCAATGGTATCATAGGGAAAATTTTCAAAAATATCAATGCCCATTTTAAACTACATATTGTGGCTAGACGCTACATGGAGGGGCAACGCCGCTTTCTAGGAGGTCTCTAAATCCAGCGTTGGGGGCGGATCAGTTCCCATCACCCAGTCCTCTCATGGTCACACTCTTCGGCTTATGTCTCTCCATCCCCTCCTGTCCTTTGTCTTGTCTTTCCAAATTTTTCTCTCCAGTATTCTTAGGTCTTCTTCATCTTTTTTCGTTATTGTGAATGTTTCGGCCGAGTACAGTATAACTGGTCTTATTATTGTTTTATATGTATTCATCTTGACCTTTTTGGATAAACTATTATCTTTTAAGAGTTTTTTATTTGTGTGATACACTCTGTTCATTTCTATAATCTTTTCTCTAATTTCCTGTACTCTACTTCCATCACTAGATATCATAATGCCTAAGTACTTAAATTTGTCGACTTCTTCGAACTTATATTCTGACACTGTTGTATATTTGTTTTTGCTCATTTGTTTACCAGGACGCATTATTTTTTATTGTTCTTCATTTATTTCCAAACCCAGCTTCTTTCCTTCCCTCACAATTTCCTCCACCATCTTAATCAAAATTTCTCCTCCCTTTGTTCTGATTGTTTATTTATTTTTCTTGGTACGTACTCCAGAGCCAGGTTGAACAGCATTGTGGCTAGTGCATCGCCCTGTCTAACCCCTTTATTAACCTCAAATTCTTCCGTCCCTCCTCTTGCCGTTTTAATTGTCATCTTAGTTTCATTCATTGTCATCTTTGTGAGCCTTCTTAGTTTTGCCGGTACTTTGAGTTCTTTCATCGCTAATATTAGGCTTTCTCTTTTAATGGAATCAAAGGCCTGCCGGAAGTCCACAAACAGAAATTCTACATCTATCATATATTCATGCGTTCTTTCCATGATCTGTTTTAAATTATGCATAGCGTCTGTTGTTGATCTGCCTTTCACAAATCCACACTGATATTGACCTATAGTGCCTTCCATTGTAACTGTGATTCTCTTGTGAATTATTTTTGCTAGTATTTTGTATATTATGCCAAGCAATGTGATCCCTCTGTAGTTTGCACACTCACGTTGGTCCCCTTTTTTGTGTATGGTGACTAGCTGTCCACATTTCCATTCCAATGGCATACATTCCTTCCTCCATATCTTCAAAACCAATAGGTGTATATATTTCATCAAGAGCTCTCCTCCATATTTTATCATTTTGTTACATATTCCGTCTTTTCCTGGTGCTTTACCATTACCCAAATTTTATAAAATATTTTCAACTTCATCTGGTGTTGGTTCCTGTATCCTTATTTCCTTAATATCTCCTTCCCCTGGCATTTCATAATTTTTGCATTCCTCTGTCAGTAAATCTTTAAAATATTCAACCCATATTTCCTTATATTCCTGTTGATTTCCCGTTATTTTACCTTCCTTATCCCTTATTCCACTCAGTTTATGTTTATGTTGTTTGCTTTGTTCTTTGTATTTCGGTTCTTGTATTCTTTTTCTATTTGCTTTACCTTTTCTTCAGTCCATTTCCTTTTTATCCTTCTTAATGTTTTCTTACTCTCATTCCTTATTTGCTCGTATTTCTCTCTGTCTTGACTTCTCCTCGTTGCCATCCATTTCAACCTTGCCTGCTTTTTCGCCTTTACTATCTTTTCGCAGTCATTATTATACCAGTCTTTACTGCTCTTTTTTTCTTTCCCAATCTGATTCTCTGCTGCTTCCTTGACACACTCCTTAATATGTTTCCAGATTTCTTCTATGTCACATTCCTCCATCTTTCTTGTTCTCAGTTTCCTTTTAATTTCTTCCCCATATTTCATCCTGGTAACTTCTTGATTCAGGCTTTCCTGCATTCCATTAACTCTGTTTTTTCATGCTTCCTCTCATTTTTATTTTTTGTCTTATCTTTGCAGTTACCATATAATGATCTGTATCAACACTGGTGCCTCTATAGCTTCTAACATCTAATATTGTGGATTGTTTTCTTTTTGAAACGAGTATGTGGTCAATTTGTGTTTGATATTTCTGGTCTGGGGATATCCATGTCACCTTATGCCATCTTGGGTGTTGGTACTTTGTGCTACTTACAATCATCTCTGTTCTTGCTGCTAGATCACATAGTCTTTGTCCATTCATATTTGTTTTCTCGTGTATCGTATGCCTTCCTGCTACATGCTCGTTAAAGTTTTCTCTCCCTATTTGTGCGTTCAAGTCACCCAACAGTATTACTATGTCTTCTTTCGATATTTTTTCCAGTTCTTCCTCCATTATTTCATAGCATCTGTCTTTATATCCTGCTTCCTCGTTTTAAACTATTAACTTGCTAAATGTTGCACAGGTAAAGAGTGATTAATGGGGTGTTTCAAGTAATCTGGTGAGAGGCTTTGGTTTGAAAAACTTTGAATTCGAATCATTTCAATAATTTTTGTTAACTAAAGTTCCTATAATTTTTAGAGATACTTTTACACCTGGTACTCTCTAACAAGGGAAAAACGTCTTATCAGAACAATGGATATATTAACATAACGTTAGCAGATACGTAACAGGGGTCATTGTATTATACGTATTGTGTAAAATCTACTATTTCTTTACTGATAACTCAAATATATACATAGGTACATAGTATATATATTTTATCTACCATTTCCATTGATTGTATTGGTTGAAGACACGCCATCGGATGCTCCCCTGAAGGGGAAGCCGCCGGCCCGCGAAAACGCATACGGCATGGTTGGTTGAAGACAATAATTATCTCTTTCACGTATATGTATGTGTCCGTTATGAAATAATTGAACAATTAACCAATTGTGATCACATTATCATCATTAATTAAATTGTGTCATATGTTACCTACCCTACCTCTACATATATACATAGGTAACACTGCATTTTTGTGAATTTTCGATAAACGACAGTCATTAATAACTATGTAAATGCTGAATATTGTTATTGTATTACTACTACATTGATAACTTTAGGTAAAATGAATAGATTTAATACAAAGTTCGTAGAGTTCGTGTTTTTTTATTTATTATTTGAGATTATATCAAATGATCTGCTAAAATCCCTGATGTCTCAGAATCATGTACTAAAGACGTTTACCCCAAGTTATCTTCAACCTCATTTATTATTTTGTTTCAATCCAAAAAGCTTCTAATTATAATGTCAATGCATTACCAAGTTGCTCGTTATTAACAGTTAACCATGGATGATCCAGAAATTCAAGAAACTGTTGAATCAATTTTGGGGAAAGGTGCCAAGGTCGTGGATTGTGAAAAGAAATCATCTATAAAAGAAGAAGAAGTTCTTTTCATAAACGGAATGCCGGTTACACTGGAGGGCCGTGACGGTATGGCCATTAAGCAAGCATTGATGACCGGACAAATGCCATCTTGCGATCTTTTAAACACGCTGTTAATAAAGACTGGTATTCTCAAAGCGCCAGTAAAAATGGATACATCGTTAAGTGTAAAGTCTACGACGGTAACCAAGGAAGAAGTAACTGTATCCAGAGATGGCAAAATAATCGATGAACGATCTAGGGAAACGAAAGAACACAACTATTATACGACCGAGACGTCCGAAGTGTATGAAGCAGTGCGAGTATTACCATCATCGCAATTGTTAGGGGGACACTACTCAAATGGCCGTTCGCCGGAGAATGGAAAATCTTGTGACCATAATGGATATGAAACGGGGAGTGAAAATAAATTCGGATCGTGTTCAAGTGCATCAAGTTATGAGTCGGACTGTCCGTCAGGTTACAAACCTAATAATTGCTTAAGCAAAGACTCTGGTCATTTAACGAATTCGATGTCGACAACCAAAGTAGATTTTACTCCAAGTTCCATAGATTCGTTAAGTTCTCTCGATGAGACTGACTATAAAACTGATCTAGCAAATAAGTTTCGAAGGTGTGGTGTTAATGGAAATGGTTATCGTAAGGAATTTTCGGTAAGTTTACTGTATATGAGATATAAATCATGTTTAAAATCCAAATATGAGTGTATGGACGGAAAAGAAAATCTTTTGCCTACAACAAATCCTTACGCTGCAAATGCAACTTTTAAAGCTTTTATATTTTTGATCTGAAGTATTCACTAATAAGCAATTGTTAAAGGATGTAAATTACAAGATATAATATAAGTGGTACTGAGAATACTTTACACGGGAAATTCCTCAGATGTAACTCACCGATTTGAATTAAACTTGATACTATAGAAATCCACTGAAGATGAAAAACGGGTGAGAAGTGCTCCCCAAGTTAACAAAATTACGCAAGAAACCAATTACATATACCATATAATTTCCGTTTAAGAAAGGTATACGAATGTGCAAAGTCCATAGTTCTTGGTTTCAATGTGGCTAGCCACAGCCCTCCTAAAGGGCGAAGGGGTTTTACAAAAAATTATGGAAAATAAAACCCAGGATATACAAACATCATAAATTTTATGAGTGTACTTCAATGCATATTTGCGAACATTTAAATGCAGTTGAGAAGTTTAAAAACTGACAACCAAATCATTTTTTAAATAAATTACCTTTTACCGTTAGTATACCGATCTTTTCAAAACTAGAAATACACATTCCGACCACTAAGGTTAAGGTCGATTGTGAGATGGTGTCTACCCGTTTAGACTATCGTAAACCAGTTTTCACATGATGCTTTCATTCCTTCATGTTCTGAGGATGACCACTGATCGAAATGCGTATTTGGAGTTTATAAACAATCGATATGGTCCTTGCCATTGCAAGAGCTTCCAGTTCTAAACTATTTACGTTTCAAATTTGGTTTACTTTGAAAGTTAATTTTCTTTCAACAGGATTCTCTATTTTGTTGAAATATTCTATTTAAGTAATAATTAAGTACTTATTTTCAATAGCTAGGGATTCCTTGAAAATTATTCTTTGTAATTTAAATGCACTCCTGTTTTATTTTTATTTTTACAGAAGTATAACACGTTTGTTAACGGTTTTCACACTTGCGTAAATTTACAAATAATGCTCCATAAATGTCTCGTAAAGGTAGGACACACTTTTCGAATTCTTTTGTCGAGTTCATCCCACAACGGCTCAATCTGATTGATGTCAGAACTTTGTGGTAGCTACGTCATTATTTGAAGAATATTGTTTTGTTGTTGGTTATATACGTAATTTCTGCATATCAGTGCCATATGTTTGGGGTCGTTGTTATGCGTGAATATAAAATTATTACTAATTAAACGCAACCTTAAGAGTATTGCATTTTCTTGTAATATTTTTAAATAACTTTGTTTTCTAATAATATCTTCAATTCGCTGCAAGTCGCCTGTCCCAGCGTACGAAAAGCAATCCACTTCTTACGAGAATACGCTTCGCTTGTCCAAAGACTTCAAACTTCGATTCATGAGTCCATAAAACTCATTTTAAGTCTTCAACTGTCCAGTTTCTATGTGTTCAGCCTACTGCAACCGTTTTTGTCTGTTACCCCGGCGTAGTAGAGGTTTTCGCACAGCAACGCGGCCATGAAGATTTGCAGCTTTTAATCTCCACTTTACTGCGGTGACAGAACTTGGTCTTTCACGGTTGCGATTGATTTCTGCAGCAATTTTGAATGCTGTCAGCCTTCTATTTCGTTTGCTTAACAATTGCCTGCTCTTATTGTTGTACACAAACGACTTGGACGTGCGCTGGCTTGCGGACTGCCAGTGCGTTGATATTTCCTAGTGATATTTACTCTTGACTTATCACATGCGTCGATTCCTGAATCTGGCGAATGAATAACCTACCTGGTACAAACCAATTATAATAGCACGTTTTCCTTGGCTTCTTGGCTTTCCCCTCGCCATTTTAGATACTTTTAATAAAACTATTTGCTTCAGTATACACTTACTATCAATACATACACAAGCAACTAAAATAATGATTATAATCACTGTTAGGACAAAGTTATGTAATTTTCTTGAGCTTATTTATTAGTCATACTCATACTTCTACCTCGAAATTAAAAATAATATAATATAAAATAATAAAGGGATCACAAATTTTGTTTCACAAGCACCCTTAAAATGTAAATTTTAATTATTGTTTGATTATGTTATTACACAAAAATGCCGAAGGTATTTGTCCTTTGCGGACTAGAAACTTCATAAATGGTTTAATATCATAAATAGTTTACATTTTAAAGTAATAGTACAGTCATTACGAATACTTATGAAATTTTACCAAGTGGTCGGACTACTATAGTATGGAAGTTTTCGTATCACTGCATTTTTGGATCTCAATTCGATTCCAATATATTATATGTACATACATAATAAACAAATTCCATTATGTCTATTCAAGTAGTATAATATACTGTAATTAAATTAATGGTGCGTGGGTACTATAAACGAAATATTAAGTTGTTGCCCGATGTTCGCTGCATTTTGTAATATATCATCTTATAATCATTGTTAACTAATTTATCCATCAATCATGAAAACTAACCATCTTTCTTATTTTTAGCCAACAATTTTTGGAACCGTCGCATCTGATCACACTCCAAAAGACTGTTCAAACCGAAGGGTGAGTTATTTTTATTCATTTGCGTTATTAATAGTCAACATGTATATGCTAAATGTAAGCGCTTGATTTGTTGTAAATCAATAATCTATTAAATAACTACTTAACTCATTTTCATCTGTATTTACATTTTCAATGATATTAACAAAGCTCTATATAACTTTTTATTATACAAGATGAAATGAATATCCTTTTAAATACCTTGCTTTCACACATATTCACTGTGTTTGTTTGACTGCCGTTAGAAAATTACCGTCCTATTGATACGGATAAGATTGAGAAAGTGTTAAAAAGATGCAGAAAATATGTGCAAATTGTATACCTATTTTTGTATTATTGTTTGTTAGAAGTTAGAACTATATTAATCTTATTTTTTTTTAATACACTAATTACTAACATTTTGTTTTAATGTAGAGCGTACTGCAGACACCGCAAACCAAAAGCTTTTGTCTATATAACAATGGAGAAGCAGTGCCCGAAAATTTGTCGGATCCAGCAGTGCAACATGATAAAGTAAGATATTTCGTAATACCAATTTTGTTATAACAGAGATTGAAAATAGTTGAATCTCTGTAAAAGCTGATATGATTAGCTTATAAAAATTTGCCACAATTCCTGTGAGTTTAATTCAATGAAAATTATGTATTAACAAACGAACTAAATACTAAGAGCAAAAGGAGAGGATTTGCCCTTTTAAAAGCTTCCTATAATTTTTAGGATGAAAAGTTAATAAATTTCCAATACTACATCGATTCAGATCCAGATCGTATTATAATATTACCAATGTTAAAGTATCATAAACAGTTATTTTCGGGTCTCTTAATATTTACAACATTATAAAATTCGAAAGATGTTCAATATATAGTCAGAATATAATAATAGTGAAAATATGCTGAAAATGCGCGGAAAACGAAGCTGACAGAATCACATTTCTTTCGGTGGCGGTTTTCCTTGTAAATCAATATAGCGTTACTCATAATACCGTGTTATAAGTTATGTTACAATACATTATATTAGTTGTGTGTACCTAGTATATTTGTATAGAATATGTTATTTGAAGATATCATAGGTAGCCTAATATTCTTATATTTCTGCAAAAAGAAAAACATAAAATCGCAAAATATTATTTGCAACTGAAGAAAATGTAAGTACTTTGGAAAGTGGGTAATACCGCCGACATCAGTTTATGCACATCACACTCACACATTCCATGTGGCTGCTTAAACCTTAACGAAGCCAGTGAGAGATGGATTACACGTTGTTGAACAATATATGTTGGCGTAAAGCTTATCTTCGAGTGTTGTCTATGAAATAAACTGGGAATTGTTACCCCACTTACTATATTCACCTGATCTAACGACTAGTATTTACCTTGTTGTCAGTCATTCAGTCAGTCAGAATGGCTGTGTATTGGTAATGTTGGAAAAATTCACACACTTTTTAACATAGACACAGATAGGGCTGTCCTAGCACGGTGATGTAGAGTATGCGGCGCACCTGGACTCCAATGTTTTTGGTATCTATTCATATTTATAGCAGAACTTCACAAAAGTAAGGATGCCACTTAGAACTTTGCATCCAGGTGCCAGAATTCCTTAATGTGTATTTCCCTGGAAAAGGTTAACTCTTTGAACTCTAAATTCCTCATTACTAATATCGTAAGTCTGCGATCCTAAGCAATATTTGATAAGTAACCAAAGTAGTTCATTTTATTTATTTATGGCATAAAGATATAATAGAGTGGAGAGGTCATGATCATAGACGGAAAGTCGTTATACCGGCTAATAGAGTATATACGCTGTCCTGCAGATTGTTTTACAGATCTGCAGGCTTCGCAGGATTAAGTAATTAAAACAGCTTCTTTATATCAAGATAAATATTTTTACTAATATTAAAAAATATTTTGCAGGCATTGGTATACAGAGACGGCAATTTAATTTCGGGTTCTTTAGACGCGCTGATACAACATTTGGTTCCAACAGATACATATTATCCTGATAGGGCATATATTTTTGCATTCCTACTATCTTCACGATTATACATTAAACCTCACGATCTATTGGACACCATTAGGTCGTTAAGTGAACACCAACAAGGATTGGGATTGTCAGCAAAAAATATCCAACCTGGAAATATAAAATTTGCAGAACATCTGGTCCAATTACTCGCTGAATGGACGGAAACATTTCCTTATGATTTTCGGTAATGCTTCATAAATCTATTTTTCTTTTAGTAGGTTCTCATTTTGATTTTTTTAAGGGATGAAAGGGTTATGCAGCACGTACGCACTATTACACAACATTGTTGTACATTAAATTCTTCACTTCGTGCGAATGTATCTTCGTTGTTACATAATTTATTGCAAAGATTGACAGCTTTAGAGGCTTACGAGAGATCTCTGGAAATCCCCCAGCATCGTTAGATGAAAATGGCATTGATATTACTGAATTATGTCCACATACTGGTGACTTAGCCCAACAACTAACTCACGTCGAATTAGAAAGGTTATCATATATAGGACCTGAAGAATTTGTCCAAGCATTTGCTAAAGAGAATCCGCATTTGGAAACGTCTTTTAAGGATATGAAAAAGACTCATAATTTAGAGCAATATGTCCAATGGTTTAATAGGTTAAGTTATTTTGTTGCTACGCAAGTATGTCGGGTAAGGTTGACTCCACATATACTAAAGAGATATGTAAACGTGTTACTTTCAGTATCCGAAAAAGAAGCAACGCGTTAAAGTGGTGGAATACTGGATAGAAGTTGGAAGGGAGTGTTTCAATATAGGAAACTTCAATAGTTTGATGGCCATAATAGCGGGATTAAATATGTCTCCTATATCCAGATTAAAGAAAACGGTAAGCTCAAGTCATATTACTAACTATTGTAATTTTTCGAAACTTCATTACAATTATTGTCACTAAGTTTTACCATACATAAGCTTAATTTCGCATAAACGATTTGCTGTTTAATATTTTCTCCAATTATACTGAAGCAATTCCGAAATAACACCCTCAAAAATTTGAAGAACTAACAAGGGGAACGTCAAGGTTGTGAATAACGGATTTTGATGTGTTTCGAATATGTTATAGAGGCACCTCCCACGAGTATCTTGCTACCAGCGTTTGTAGCCATTCCGCCTAGTTCTCGAGAAAATTGCGAAAGTTTTCCTAACGGATTTTATATACCGTTAATCTTAGTAAGTTTGTAAAGAACTGAATATAGTGCAGTGGTTAAGTTCCAGGCATACTATGCTGGCGATCCGTGTTCAAATCCTGCTCTTGTAGTGTTTTTCTCAATCTTATTGCATATGATATTAATAAATATATTTAATTTCATGCAAAATTATGGTAGCTCACCGAAGAAGCAGTCGGTTTGGTATTTTTTGATAATTCAATTTCTGTCGAGCAAAAAGTAAAAAATAGCCAAAGCATTTAAAGAAAAAGAGTCAAATAATTTTGATTCTAAACGCTTAAATGTTCTTTTTGAAGAAATAGCCGAATTTACCCACAAACCACGCACATACATCATTTTGTGTCAAAAACCACCTTTAATTTTCTTAAGCGATTAAAAATATCATTTTATTAATAAAATTACCATGGCGAAAAATATTATTTTTGAACAATTTTGCATGAAATTAAATATATTTGTTAATATCATATGCAATGAGATTGAGAGAAAAAACTACAAGAGCAAGATTTGAACACGGATCGCCAGCGTAGTAGGCCTGGAACTTAACCACTGCATTATATTCACTTCTTTACAAACTTATTACGTTAACGGTATATAAAGTGCGTTAGAAAACTTTCGCAATTTTCTCGAGAACTACGCCGAATGGCTACAAAAGCTGGTAGTTAGATACTCGTGGGAGGTGCCTCTATAACATATTCGAGACACATCAAAATCCGTTATTCACAACCTTGACGTTCCCCTTGTAAGCTTTATCAGAAAATGTTTCTTTGCCCAAAGTCATAAGAGAAGTAAAAAGACTATGTAATTTTTAGTTTTACATAATAATAAGTGTCCGAATTGTAAGCAGAATAACCAATTCTAACACATCTATATTTTACAATTACAAGAACTTGAATAACATTCATCTGAGTGAGTCAGTTTCAACAACTTGAAGGATATTAGGATTTTGTCGAATGAGCCGCAGAGTGATGCTATCTTGTTTTTTTTTTTTTTCGTATACTTGGCAAATAGTTACAGTATTTGTTGTTTGATAATGCTAATTCCAGTTTTACCCAAGAGCACGCAAATCAACAAATACAAAACCGGTACTTTAAATCTTACTGTAATCATTTAGTATGAAAAAACAAATTTCGAGTATTTTCACAGAACTGATAGAAAAGATATACGATGCCGGAAAAAAATTGGTGTATTTGTTAATATTAGTAGTATGCAAAATCCTTTATTTTATTGCATAACAAGGGTTTGGCATATAGTAAATAACTTTCTGGCAGATACATATCTGAAATAATGTTTCTCCAACTATCTTGCTAAACAAGTGTTAACTAAGTTCAGTGACTGTGTTGGTCACCGAAATGTTGCTTCTTTCTTGTCCCAAACCAAACTTCTACTACCATTTGTGCGCAGTGTATTTGGGTTCCGATCATTCTGATTCCAGACATGAAGTAGATTTTCTTCCCAATAGAAAAACATCATATTCTCCACTATCTGAAGGTAATAAATAAATTAATCGAAACAAGTTCATACCATGCCGTGTTCAATGGTTTTTCTTTTCTACACGAGCAGTCCACGTTTCTGTGTAATCGGGTGATTTTCACCTCTTCCGTTCCTATTACGAATTTATGTGTTTAACATCCTGGTTCCTATCCCATATCGCTCAATATTATCAACTATACTTTTAATAGATCAGCGTTCAAGTGGTTTGTTTCTCAGATAAGTTGTTGAAAGCAAATTTAAAACTGGGCCGATAAAATGCCCTTCACTCACGTTTCTTTAAACTCTATTTCAGTGGAATAAAATACATTCTGGAAAATTTTCGATTTTGGAGCATCAAATGGACCCTAGCAGTAATTTCAGTAGTTATAGAAGTACGTTGAAAGCGGCCATGTGGAGGAGCGCCGGCGCCACGGATCAGAGGCAGAGAATTGTGATTCCTTTCTTCAGCTTACTAGTTAAAGATTTGTACTTTCTAAACCAAGGCTGCTCTAATAAGTGAGTTCGTATTTATTTGTATAAATTGCGAAAACATAGCTGTATATTTTTTAGGCTACCTAATGGTCATATAAATTTCGAAAAATTCTGGCAATTAGCTAAGCAGGTAACGGAATTTATGGCCTGGAAGCAAGTTAAATGTCCTTTCGAAAAGGATCAAAAAATTATCACTATACTGCAGCATGGACCGATACTAAACGAAAACGCATTAGCTCTAGCTAGTTTTGAATGTGAGCCACCAGACAACAACCAGGAGAAGGAAAGGTGTAAAAGTTTAAAGGCTGAGGGAAGTAATACTTAAGTAAAACGAATTGATATTTCTAATGTGAATTTTTGTACAAATGTTTTACATTGGCTTATACACTTCACAATGAGAATCCAGTGTTTTTATAAAACTTTTAAAACAATTGAATATTAATTGTAATTAATGGGGTGAAAGTTTCAGTTTTTGTTGGTATACGGTGTAATCGAGGACCAATTAGATTCAGAATAATACGAAACTCCCACTTCAATTTTTACAATGTTCCGTTTGTCCAAATAGATACGTGTACACATTACAAACTTGCGAAAATGTATAAAATATAAAATACATGGTTTATTTACTTGATAAAAAAGTCTTCCCTATGCTAGCACAATTTTCAGAAGTCTGACCCTACATATACTACATGTGCTCTTCATTTTAGCACCTCACCCTTTCAAAATTAATGTAATAAAAATCAAATAAAACCGCTACTTAAAGTGGGTCCACAATACATTATGACTTATGCTAATCTGTATATTATTTTCTTCACCTCAATGATCAAAAGTATAACTCAAATTAAATCTTTCTTTTGATACTTATCCTTTTTGTAATGCGTATATTCATTACGCGAACGATGCAACACTTAGAAATTGTGTACATTTCTAACATGATTCAAGCTCATTTGTATGTGCCTTATTTTATGTAAGTATCTATGTATTACAACAATGCACATGCTAATGATTTGAAGCAAAATACGTTATTGTTTTATCGAACATTGCCTTAAAATTCTAAGTTAATCATTTCATTGTTTTGAAATTGTGACATTATATAGTTATCGCATAGGGCAAGACCTTCCTCTTCCAATGATTAAGTACCTATTTCAGAGCTTTTGTATATTTTATTAAAATTATTGATTGATTATATTTATTGTTTTTATGTTTTGTAGATTTTGTATAAAAGTTCTGTGATTAAGCTTTGTTCATAATTTTTATTTTTTTATTGTAAATGGAAAGATAAATTACAGTTTTATATTTATATTAATTCCTTCCCATGATACTTATACAGTATTTTAAAATATAATACATCAGAACCTTGTCTCATACAAATGATATAAAATGCGTCAAAAGTACTACCACTAGAAAGTACCTCGCTTACTTTTCGGGCCATGAAGACAATACACAAATTGCAATCTATAGAAAATAACTCAATTGGACTAACGATACTTTTATAAGTAACCATAAAATTAAATATTAATTTTCCAAAATTTATTTATTTTTAAAGTAAATGTTAACAGTTAAATAAAAGTAAATTAGCTTTGTTCAATAAGAACATAATAAAAACGGCTTGCTACTTCCGTAGAATTGATAGATATATTGTTTATTATGGATTTATTTTTTCGTTTTCTAGTCCTTTCTTTGGAGATAAACACAAAAGTAATCGAGATACTCTATAAGTTTGCATAATTGGAACACATCTTATATACATATATATTCATATACAGTCCAAAAATGTGTGTTCCTGAGTAGGAATCTTTCAATACTCCTGTTCTGATGTATTATAATAATAACCTGTTTGTACATATTACTACAAAACTAGTTTTATAAGAACCGAATTGCCATTATTTATTAAATATAAAACCAGGACACATAATTTTTAATGTTTTAATTAGAAATTACGTTGATCGTTACTGAAAGTAAATTTTGTTACTTCGCAATCATTAAAGTGAGATTTCATATGTATTCGTTACTAATAAATAACTCCATCGTGTGTATTAAAGTTTTATATCTAATTATATGTTTTTATACCTCACAACATTTAAAGAAATTATAAAAATGTACTTAAGCGATCACAAACATGTGGGAATGCTATTTCTTATTTTGTATTGCTACGTAAATGAAAACTATTTGCTTGGATACAATGCCATAATATTCAGTACATAAATGAAGAAATTACGCAGTATTAAATTCAGCCTATAATTAATGAATAAATTCTGTATTTAGCATGACAGTTTTGCACTCTTCACCTAATAGAAGAAACTCGTTTATGTTGCCTGTTCAGTTTCAGCACAATTAAGAACAGACTAAAAGCGTTCGGTATATTAGACGTTAAGTAATTTCCTATGCGCTTTGCCTCACAGTGCTATTAGATATAAAATGAAAAGGATATACAAAAGACTTAATTTAATCAGTATTCTAGTCACTAGGTAAGAACACACTGCTAATTAAATCTTATATGTTGTATTGTAGCTATTTATAAACTGTATAAATTTGTAACTTGTACCAGTTTGTTTTATGTAAAAATGAAATTAACTAACATTTGTGTTTCATTTTATTTTCTTCTTACGTTCTTCCTTAACTGATCCATTTGCATTTCAAGCGTGCAGTTAATACATTTTATGAAAGACACGAATATTTCTAAAAAATTCGTGTGCATTGTGTATTGCGAACAGTAGCACATATATTTCTAGTCAACAAAACGAAAGAAAAGAAAATACGATTCTATGATCAGAATCGTATTTTCTTTTGTAGTTGCGTATAATTGTAAGTCAGACAAAAGACCAAGGATAGGAATCCTGCGAGTCGATTTATGCCGCCTAGAGCAATAGATCGTCCGAACCATCATACACCAAAACAGTGCATGCGCCATCGTGTATGATAAATCCAAGGACTTCTATGTGTTTACATTGTTACCACCTGTTGTATGGTAGGGTTTCAGGTAACGTACATGCAATACAGAAGTTTATTTACTACTTAAGCTACAATATCTGGGATTTAAGTCTATGTGCGTACTGCATGTATATCGGCACTATCTTCTACATCAATCAGTAATCGCTGGGCGCGCATCTACACACCTACTCCCGATGTTAAGCTATTGGTTCATCCTGCATGCTGTATGTTACATGTATCATGCACCCTTGGTATGCTTCTTGTCTAAGGTCTGGAGGTCTCGTAGGTTATCTTACTAGCCGATTTTTATCAATCCACTTTTAGAATCTAGTTCAGGTAAGCGGTGACTACAAGTAGAATGCATTGATGCACATTGTGCTAAAAATCGGACTGGTTCTTACATTCAACATTTACAAAATTAAGCGGTGGCTGAATTTTAAAAAATTGCAAATATTCCTGTGCAAATAATCAGCAATGAAATGTGGACTTATAACAGAGTCGTTAACAATACCACTACAAACGTTTAATGACCACAGACGTTCATTATCTCATGCGCCTGCATCACGAATTTTCTATAACATAGTAGTGCATATTGTGTTTATTGTAATTTAGTAACCCTTTTTAAAAGTGGTTTCGTTCGTGAAAAGTTCTTGCGTCCAAATTTTTCGTCGACGAATAAATTTTGGGAAACATATTCGCAAAAATGTATTCGATTCTCAAAATCGTTGCCATGAATTTATGTCTTTTAAAATTCTTTGAACAGCATAATAGGGCAAACCTAAATACAGTAGAAGCCGGATGTTATAATCACCTATGATGTTATCAGTCGATTATTATTATTAAAGTCGGTACCAAATCACATCATATCAAATTATTCAAAAACAATCAACTTCTTATAATGAAACTTTGGCTTATTGTTATTGATTCTGATAATTATACATGCGCTATACAGTAGTTCTCTAGTTGATGCCGACAAAAGATGTAATAAACATCGCCACGTCTGTGTGTATATCAAACAAAGTGTCAACAATTAACAATTATGAACTGACTATGCATAATTGTTGACAAAAACCCAGTTGCGATTTTTATAATTTAGTGTTGTAATTTGTTGAACTGAATGATTGATTTATAAAACTATACCTATAAAGTACGTTATAAACTATCTTTATAATCATGGCAGACAAGAAAAGCGAAAAATTGTAGAGCGTTTGTTATGTTGCCCAAAATGCGGCTCTGCATATAAAAATTTCACAACCGCTTCTGTATAAGGCAATAAATAAAGCAAACATAGGTGTTGCTCAATATTCAAGCCAGAACATGAATTTAAAGAGAGAACGATCTGCGAAAGATAATCAAGTTGAGTTGGATTTACATTTGGTTCTGTAATTAATATTTATCCGACAGTTTCAAAAAGTTCTCTCGTTGATTCGTAAGAAAAATAATACACCTTTTTATTTGAAGATACCCCTATCTAAAACAACAAGATTGTGCAGATCTTTAATATTTTCCGGAATTATTTCTGCAAATCTCATTGTATACCGTTTTGGGGGCACAAATTTCAAACTTTTTCGGCTGCATCCTTTTTGCACTCTGATGTTTTTTCTCGATATCTATAAAAATTTTCTGTTTCGGAAAGAAGGTCCTCATTCCCCCACCTTACGGATACGACAACAAACTGTCGAACAGGCTAAAGAGGCTAATTGTACAATCCACCCTACCATTCGACCACAAGATTTGCTCTTAATCTTCTTGCCGGGAAGCATTGACACGGTTCAACTGCCATCGACGATCATCAAACTCCATATTTAGCGATAACAAATTAATAAATTATTTTATATAAAAAGATGTCTTTCACTCCCCATTTAGTTTACATAGTAACTAAATTTTCATCATCAATCTCAAAACTGCGCGATTGCAGCAGTCTATTCACTGAAATAGAAAGACTCAAGACGGTTTTTGCTGACCGCAGAAATTGAATTGAAGTTCCATGAGAGGGTTTAATCCGGAGGTCTGGTACGCCAAGGTGCTGTACAACTCTCAGAAGTCAGAATAATAAGAAGCGCAAGGATGTGACTATCGCAATGTTTCGGCTCCAGATTTTCCTTCTTGTTGGGTACACTAAAGTAGTTGATTTCTCCTAAGCCCGAAAAAGATATCTTTTCCCCGTAACTACAGGCCTATCACCCCAACTCTTCAACTTCTAAGAATAGTCGAGACGTTCACCCTCACTCGGGAAACAGAATTGAACGACGACGGTTTTATCCAGGTCGAGGAGTTTAGATTCCAAGCTATGCTGTCCACGACATTACCATAGCTCCGCTCCGACTCGAAATGTGAGATTGCATAGGGGCCGATTTCTTCGAGCTAGTAATTGTTGATGACACATTGGCCACAATGGACTGATTTAAAAAGTGATCGTTTCTTGTATTAACCACTCAATAGCTAGGCTTGTTTCATCGTACTTGGTTGACACTGCTCTTCTCACCAAATCACGCTGGGTGTTAATATTAGATCTCCTCTGAGAATCTGGCACAGAGCTTGTAGTTTATGTAGATAACAAATACGAGAAATAAATCAGTGGATATCTAATGTTTCGATTCTGGATATGAGTTCATACATAGACCGCCGTTTATATAATAATGACAATATTAATAAAATAAAATCTAGAGGATTGTGTATATAACGACCTAATAAATTAGGTGGGAACTATCAAGTTATTGTGCAAAAACTTAGAAAGTAAGTACAATTTGCATAATACGCCAATAATCCATGAGGAGAATTAAGGCTCGCGCGCATTTACCGACTACGGACGGCAATTTTTAATTTTAACGTGCAGTATCGGCAAAATTTCCATAGTCGTGATTAAAATGTCGACAAATATGAATGGTATTTTAGATGTAAGGACTGTCATTGTAGCAGTATTGTGTTTAGAGAAAGAACGGGAAGAAAGACAGGGCAGGACGACATGGGTACACAAAATATACAGGAGAAGGCATACAGAAAGTGAATGTGTTACATTGTTTCCTAATCTAATATGCGATCAGGTTGTTCTTCCAAAACTTTAGAATGAGCTACGAAAAATTTAAAGAACTTTTATCGATTCTTCAGTCCGAATTACAGAAGCAAAGCATAAAATGTAAAATATCAATCTTCTTCTTCCATTAAAAAAATTAAAGTTAAAGAAAATTCTCATTTCAATCCTGAATAGATAAATGAGAACATAATACGTTTAATGAATGATGTTACGGAAGTGCGAAATATGATAAACACATATAAGATAACTTTTAACGATAAAAAATCATGTCATGATGACATCCTCTAATAAATCCATAGCAGTGTGGAATATAATAAATAATGAAACTTGCAATCATAGGTTGGCGGATAGGGAGGATAGTTGTGTCGAAGTTCAAGACCTGAATGCGTTGCCCGGTATGTTCATTGGGCATTTTATCAATGCTAGTAATCACAATCTAAATTGCGAGGCTTACTTCATTTAACGAAATTATTAGTATAATTGATGAAATCGCATCAAAATCGGCATACGGATTGGATAATGTTGCCACTAGTGCCATTAGGAAGTGTGGTTCGTTTATAGCAGAGCGTGATGTTGCTAATTCAATGATGTTGACGGGTATTTTCCCTAATGTGTTAAAGACCACTAAAGTCGTGCCGGAACTTAAAAACGATTATGCAAAAAATATAAGTAACTATAGGTCAATTTCGCTGTCGTCATTGTTTTCTAAAGTATTTGAAAAAGTTATTTATAGGCCTCAACTACACAATACGGTTTCATGCTGCCTGTGTCATGTAAAAATGTTATTTTTGATTTGCTTGGAAAATATTTTACATCATTGGATAGTAAGAAGATTGTCAGTGGTATATACTATCACCTCCGTTGGGCCTTCGATTACCGATCATATAATACTATATGCTAAGCTGTTTGAGTACGTTGTCTGTGGTTTTGCTTTGGATTTGATTGAGTCATATTTAATCATATGTAGGTACGAGGGCTGTTTTTTCAACCTCCGATCGTACAGTGTGAAGACCAGGCATGCGGCAGGTGGTTGGGCATCCCGCCCTCCACACGCTCTGTCATTGCCGAGTTCAACACATCCATTCCTTGTTGAGCTGCAGTCACGGAAACACGGCCGTCTCTATTGATTCTTCCGCGAAGTGTGAATCCCGAAGTGTTATTCATTTCTTGCAGGCAGAATGGAATAGTGGAGCGGAAATTCATAAAAATTCACAAGGGAAGAGGCATGCTAACTTCTAGAATTGTTCTGAGCCATGACAATGCCGGTCCTCACACGGCTTCTTGAGCAATGTCAATGAGACACTCTGGAATACCCACCATATAGTCTCGACCTAGCGCCGAGTGACCACCATCTTTCTCCTGAATTGAAGAAGTGGCTTGGGGTGCAGCGCTCCCAAACTGACCAGGAGCTCAAAGAAACTGTCACAATTCACTCCAAATCTTTGGCAGCAACATTTTATAAAGAAGGTATTGCAAAGCTTGTTCACAGATATGACAAATGCTTCAATCGTCAAGGTGATTATGTAGAGAAGTAACCTTACTTTAGGTAATAAAATATATATATTTTTATATTCACGCGTTTATCCTTTATAGCCTATCGGAGGTTGAAAGAAAAGACCTGTTTGTCAACATTTGAAGTTAAGCAGATGACATTCATGACGTAATCTTTGTAATGCAGGTCAAATCTTTCGCAGAAGTGTCAACAAAGGGAAATGCGTTTCTTGGAAGGATGACTCAACGGTGTACCATAAATAATCTAAAGTTAAATATGGATAAGTCAAATACAGTTCTGTTCAGCACAAGCTTGCAACAGCAGTCTTGATATATAAAAATGAACGCATGATCTGAGTATGATTGTAGACACGGAACTAAAATTAGAATCTCAGATTGATGGTTTGTGCGCCTATTATTTCGCGCACATTCAACCACGCATGTTATACGAACTGTTACGTTGGAATTCTTTTAGTTATATACAACGGTTTTTTATAATCCAAAAAAGAATGCATCTGCAGAAGTTCTTCTAAACTACTATTCCAAAATATTTCATTCTACATCTGCTGTGCTTGTATATATATAAATTAATACTGTTTTGTAAAGAAAATCAGCATTTATTTTGTCGAAATATTGATATATATTTTCAAAAACACGACTACAACATATACTAGCGATCTCTGTAAGTTTAGTTAATCACTCCATAAGTATCTGGTAGAAAATATTTTTTCTTCGTTCGGAGTATGCTGATAGGTGCTGATTTCATCTCATCATTACATTAATACATTGTGTACCTCTTTGTTTGTATAGTTGTATACTTTTGTGTATTGTATGGTGAGTGACAATGCCCTCACGACGAGTTATATATACAAGTAGTATATATAACTTGTCAAACATGAAATTAACAATAGTTATTGGTTGGTTATGTAGCAGACCTGTAGTGTAGAAGATGGTCGCCATAAGTATTATAAATGTAATTCGTTTACTGATGGTAACGTTCGAAGTTGCCAGTAATAATAATGGACCCCTTGTGAATACCAACGAAATCGAATTGCATGACATAATAAAAGTATCTTTCTCGATGCTCAAACAGAAACATATTTTTCACTGGAAACTGATATAACTCTAGAATTTTTGCAACCGTACAGACTACATTCTCTAGAATTTGTAGATGAGGTATATGGGCCCACAAGGGAAGAAGCGTTAGAAGCAATAGGAGCTGAAGAAGAGTGTACCCCAGGAGAAGGAGGTATTGTTACTTTAGAATATAAAACTAACGCTGTTGCGTATTGAAAAAGTTGGAAGAAAAGACGTTTTGCGTTGAATACCATCCAGCAAAAGTTTTGCAAAGTTTCATCTCTGCAGCAATTGTACAGACAAATGGTGAAGCAATATTGTGACATAGCAACGATTTGTCCCTACTTGTATTATCCTATAGTATTATTAGAATTTTTTTTTGATGGGAAGAAGCAATAAACAGAGGTGGTACGCGACGGGGAAAGTTGCTTAAAATTTCTCAATTCGTATATAATGAATTTGTAAATAGTATTGATTCGGGTGCTATAATGCATGATTTGGACGTCCAGCCATGGGCATTACAAGGTAACACCGACATTGATTTGGCGAATTTGAAAGCATCACGGCCATGGGTGTACCTAGCGAGGAGCAAGGTTGGACATTGCCCACCCTAGAAAATTCGTTGTCCCACGTACAAAAATCCCCTGTTATATATATATATATATATATATATATATATAACAGGGGATATATATATATACAATCAGCTGGCCGGCTGCTCTCCCCCCTCTCCCTCCTCCTCCCCCGAAATCGCTAGCTACACTAATGATCACGGCACTGGGTTTGAAATTTTGAGAGAGCTTACAAAATAGTTTCAAGGAAAATAAATACATTTCTTACGCGTACATATGGCACGGACTCTGAACAACTGAAGGAAATTGCTTCAACTTTCGTTAATAGTGCAAAAGATCATATAAGCGAGGTCAGTATAGATAATACATTTTAACGCCGATGAGAGCGGGTTTAATCTAAAGCTATTTCCGGCCGCACTTTAGCTATGCTGAACAAAAACTGTTACGACAGTTGCGCAGTCTATATCTGCAATGCCATACTACCAACAATATCAGCTTCCGGAAAACTACTCTTACCTCCATCATTGTTCTAAAAGAGCAAAATGGTAATTTCGGTCCGCGTGTATCACAGTCTTTGTTTGGATCGTGGAATTTTCATTTAACAGCATCTACATCTAGAAAGTTAACAAAAGAACTATCTCAGCAATGAGTAAGCGATGTGTATTTGTCAAATGTGGGAACTCAGCATTTTGCTATTGGACTCTTGGACCGGCCACTATGCTGCAATATTACAAACTAGTATGCCAAAGACAAGGAAGGAAAGTAGTATGCTATCCAACAAACATGTGAATATAATATTAACGATCCCGAAGAAAACCACATCAATGATACAACCTCTTGATGTATTCGGTTTCAGCATATTTTATTAGTTTTTAAAATTAACTCCAGCGCTACTACAGGTTTGTTATATAATCAACCAATCTGTATTGCGTGTTATTAATCCCAAAGATGTTTACCTGTCAAAAGAAAATATTTAGAAATGTTTGTTTCTTTCTTTCTTGTATGTTTAATAAAACTCATTCGAACAAACAATTTTCATTTTCATTTTTTCATAAACATTCACATTTTCCATTTCCAAACATTTTTCACCCGCTCAGTGTTTTTCCGCAGAAAAAATGCGTAGTACATACCCATATGTGATCTACATTCAGTAAACATTTTTAAATTCCGCGGATAGTTTAAGTTGGCATTCCGGCAATAGTGAACATTTCGCATGCATTGTGCTTACAAGAAATGTCCATTATTGCCGCCAACTTAAACTGTCCTGAAAATTTAAAAAATGTTAAAAATGTGGATATGTTTCCAAAGTTTCATAATTTTTTGAATTTCCGGGTTCGAAATTTTCCCTTGTAAGCTGGCCAGATTACAAACATATTTTATTGATAACAATTGATCTGTGTTCTTTGTCACTGCTTGCTCCTCACGACTTCCCCCATAGCCCTGTGATTCCCCGGCCACACGAGTTATTCCTGACGACCTACCCTCGTTGCCTATGATATATTCAGTTCCCCAGATTGCGCGATTGTAAGAAGTTTATCTCGGAGATAAAAGGGTTAAAGATTCCCAACATCTCTGATCCCAGGGTGAAATCCAAGATCGATTTGATTGGTGATTTCATTCCTAAGAGTTTTATCTCAACTGACAAAGAAGACACGAATACGTTGCTGTCTTCATTTCTATTATACAATCTTTCTCTTGAAGTCGCGTCATCTATGCAAAACAAAAGAAATCGTATTGCATGTCGATATAGCAGTCAACTATTTATAAAACGTCAATTAAATTTATCAAAATGTGTGGTAACTTCCTATAGAATTAATTGTCATTCGATCATTAATTTGTGATATATGTGCATTTAGACGTTATATTCTAAAAGGACACATTACAGTTTTGTACCATCTAGCACGTACAAATTTAGTGTATTAAAATGGGAAACGTACACGCGTTTTCAAGTGCACCACCGCCACCGACGCCTCCTCCTTCAATGAATGCCGGTGTATCTAGTGATTCAATAAATGGAGAAATAGAAAATCCTGGCCCGTTAGAAGACATTCACACTAAATGTAAAAGTATGTGTAACTACGAAGTGTTATTCACGTGCATAACCTAATTCTTGTAAATATTTTAGATGTATTTCCAACGTGCTTTGAAGGTGCGAGAGTAATGTTAACAAGAGGGCTTAGTAACCATTTTCAAATCTCTCATACTATTAATATGAGTTCTATTACTCCAAGCGGCTATAGATTTGGTGCAACTTATGTGGGAACCAAACAAATATCTCCGAGTGAAGCCTATCCAATTTTATTAGGTGATATTGATCCGTCAGGAAATTTGAATGCCACTATAATTCATCAGTTTCGCCCAAGTATTCAGGCAAAATTTGGGGCACAGGTATATTATAAGATTCAATATATTAATTGAATACCCTATATAGTATATTTCCAGATACAAAATTCAAAGTTTACTGTTGCACAATTGACTACGAACTTTAAAGGTTCGGATTACACTGCCAGTGTTACAGTAGCTAACCCTGATATAATAGGAGGATCTGGAGTAGTTGTACTACATTACCTTCAAGCTGTAACACCAAGATTAGCATTAGGATCTGAGCTAGCCTATCAGAAAGGACAAGCAATACCAGGAGGAGAAATAGCTTTACTTAGTGCAGCTGCAAAGTATGTATTTAATATATATTACATCCATTTTGAGTGACTACATTGATTGTGATAATTACTCTACTTTAATTTACATTGGAATGTATAGAAACTATAGATGCCAATTGAGAGATACCAAGATAGACGCTCCATATTAAATTGAACATCTAAAAACACCAAGAAAATACTGACTAGACAATGTAGGCAATCAAATGCTTTTAAATATTAGTCTAGGTCTAGGACTGTAAATTCTTTCTGAAAGAACTAAATCAGTTTAGCATCACTGCACAGCAAACTCTTAAATAAAAATTACTATCTCATTATAAATCGAAATAGCTCTTACCCTAACTACACTGATTTGGATGATTTCAATACATATCTATTTCAATAATTAAATTGCTAAGCTTAGCGAAGTATATATATATAACATATATATAACATATTTTACCTTCTTTCTTTCTTTCATTTGGTCTCCTAATGCTCTGTTAGAACGTTAGAGGGAATATATTATCAATAATTAAAATATCTACAATAGCCTTCGCTATAATTTTTCTTCTGATAGTGTGTAACACTATAAGAATTTGTGAATAATTATAGAAATTACTTGTTTAATTTAGATATTTTATACAGTTAAACTTATTTTTTTATATTAGTCTCCAACCTTTCAGGCACTAGACACTATTTAATAGTTTTTCTTCCCATCCGTTTTAATAATATGAGTAATTTGGCAGATTAGATTATGATGAACTTGGACACAGATGTTTTCCCAGCAGAATGTTATTTCAGATTTGAACACTCTCAGGAGCATTGGCATATTTACAAACGTTGCCTAATGTGAGATGATCTTCAAACCTTTCCTAAAGAATCGACGCATTCATTCTTCTGTTATCGAAGACGATTTAGGATTTTAAGGATTCTGTGAATATTACCGAAATTATCACCGATCCTTCAGCTAATGCAGTTGAAACAGTTAAAGTACAACTCAAATTAATTTCACTGGTTTAAATTGATAATAAACCTGGTTTCTGAAATTTCTTATAAGGCTGTCATTTTCAATTGCATGTTCAAAAAGTTGGTGATTACAATTTTAGATCTGTCCAATGCTGTCGCAATCTTACTTTGTTTATATGCTGCTTTATCTAAATCATAGTTTTCTGGCTTTTCTACTTTTAATTATTAGTAAAATATTGTCAATAGAGTATTGAACATAAATAAGAAAAATAAAACACATCGTTTTTCACAAAAGGTTAGATCACTGACATTCATACTTTTTTTTTTTGGTTCCATTATCACTGTGATGGTACATCAGCTTGAGATCAAATGAATTCTCAGTTTTCTTCAAATCCCGAAAGGTTGTTGTTTAGACCGGAATTAAAACTAGCAGTAATTATCTTTTTGGGAATCATATCTCAGTAATTTTTATTTAATCTACAGATCAAATATTCTGAGGTTTTGTCACAACTTATCAATGAAGTGTAAATTAAATTTAAACACATAATCGGTAGTAAGTCAAATATATCCAATATCATTGCAAAACAATAACAAATACTTTATATTAATATACTCAGTAAATATATATGACTATTGTAGATATACGACAGAGAATTATCAGTGGTCCGGTACGATAGGTGTATCAGGAGTGCATTTATGTTATTATCAAAAAGCTAGTAAACAACTACAACTTGGAGTTGAATTAGAAGCTAACCATCGTATGCAAGAAGCAGTTACGTCTATAGGATATCAAGTAGATCTACCAAAGAGTGACGTAGTTTTTAAAGGTAATAAATGAGAAATCCTAAATATAATCTTCTTTGCATCTGTTACTTTTTTCTAGGTCATATCGATTCAAATTGGTCAGTAGGTGCTGTTCTAGAAAAGAAATTAAATCCACTGCCCTTTACATTAGCTCTTAGCGGTCTAATGAATCATACAAAAGGTCAGTTTAGACTTGGAGTCGGGATTATAATTGGATAAAGGTCTTAGCGCTGACAAATTAGTTTAAATTCATTGCCTATATAATGAAGTTAAGTCTAGAATCATGAACAGTCATTCTACACTGAAAGTACATTAATAAATTTGTACATATAATATTAATTTAATCATAATTCTCTAACAAAAATTATTCATATATAATCATCTCTTGAACCATGCATTTATTTGTAAATATTTTTAAGAACCTTCGCGCAGTTGTGTACACACAAAAATTAAAATAGTATTTATAGTTTTTGTTTATTTAAACAATGAAATTAATTATAAGAATAATTGAGTAACTTTTGGACTCTTGTGTAAATGTAGTGTCGTTTTTTAAGTAATCTTTTTTATTTTATATTACTTGAAAATTGCACTAGTTGCCACTAAAATGTGAAATTATATTATGGTGTCCATCTATAATTAAAATGACATTGTGAGTTATACTTCGTGGTACATGTTGTTAACTACTAGATAAGATATTTAATTTACTTGCTCAAGACACTTCTATCAGCCTTGGTAAGGAATTCTGTACTGGTCTTACACAATTATTTCTAATGTTGAATGTTCTTTTTTTGTTATTTTATACTTCTCTTTTGAACTTACACTTGTATTTTACAAAAAGAATTAAATGCGTTGTTTAAGACAATCTGTTTTATATATTTATTTTTGCATCTCAATGAATCAAAATATAGACAGTGTTCGTATATCGGCGTGTAGCGGCGGCGTCTACCTAAATGGAATTTTATTTGTATATATCTATAGTATATATACATAAGTCTATTGTATTTATATTTACTAGTAATATTTGCTCTAGATTTGATTCCGTGAAATTGGTGCGCTTAAAATTCAAAATATCCTTAAAATATACATATTTTTCGGGTTGTCTTAAAGTACACAGAGAATATGCATTCATGCCATTTACGCGTTGGAATACATACATAGTTTTATGCAAAAAATAGCAGTGTATGAGAAATGATAAGAAAACAAGATTATAGCACATTGAGTTTGTTTTATGCGAATTAATGTTGTCGGGGGTCGGATTGCCAAAATTTACTAAAAATGAAAGAAAACAAGGAAGGTGTAAAATAATCAACCACGTTTTTACAAAAACTTTAACTATAGTACATAGTAGAAAAAAATAAACGACACAAAAAGCAAGTTATAAATAATTTGGCACAAAAAGGTTCTGATACTGTTCTGCTTGATGCAATGATGACTTCCCTTTATGGCGGTTAAAGTCAAGTTCATCTCTATCGCCCTTTGCATTACCGTCCTTCGTGTGTATACATAAGTTTATTGTATTAATATTTTCTCTAGATTTAATTCCGTGAAATTAGTGCGCTTAAAATTCAAAGTATCCTTAAAATATACATATCTTTCGGGTTGTCTTAAAGTACACAGAGAATATGCGTTCATGCCATTTACGCGTTGGAATACATACATAGTTTTATGCAAAAAATAGCAGTGTATCAGAAATGATAAGAAAACAAGATTATAGCACATTGAGTTTGTTTTATTTGGACCAACTATTATAGTACAGCAGAGCATCGATTTTGCGAATTAATGTTGTCCGGGGTCGGATTATCAAAATTTACTAAAAAAATTAAAGAAAAAAATGGAGGTGTAAAATAATCAACCACGTTTCTACAAAAACTTTATTCAACTATAGTACATAGTGAAAAAAGTATACGACATAAAAAACAAGCTGTATACATACCAAAGTTGAATTTGGCACAAAGAAAGTCCTAGTACTGGTCTGCTTCAATGATGACTTCCCTTTATGGCGGCTAAAGTCAATTCCATCTGTATCGCCCTTTGTATTACCATCCTTCGTGTGATTGTTGTCATGTAATAATTCGCGAACAATTTCGTTTATCTGATACCCTGAGTTACCACTATCCACAAGTACCACTCATTCACCTTCTCTCCATCACAATTAGTGAAAACGCTAACGTTGCTCAACGTCTCCAACATTTTGGCGGGTACATTGTCAGGTTATTCCACGATTTATGCGAGGTGCTGTTTTTTTACTACATTCCATGCTTCGACCAACGTAAAACCACTCTTTTCCATTGATTTTTTTACATAGAAATAATCGTTTCTTCGTCATTTTTATCCTCTAAAAGCAGTGGACGCACGAACTGTTTTCGGTATAGTTTTTTCAATGTTTCGATGGTCTATAGTATGAATTAAAGAAGTTACATTAGGGAGAAGAATTTTACCTCGAACATATCATTGACCTTATTTAAAGATTCAGGTGATGGATGTGACGGAGAATTGCCCAATAGGAGTAGCACCTTGCCTTCTTTACCGCAGAGCTGCTGAAATTTTTTTACTTCAGGATTGAAATTGTGTTCAAACCATTTCATGAACAAGTCGCTGTTCATCCCCGCGTTTTCTTGACTAGTACTAACGGAACTTTCACATTTTCAAACCAACGTGTATTTTTCGACTTCCCTCTCAAAAGTGGTTGAGCTCTGTGTGTTTGTCATTACTGATCTTGTAGCCTGAAGTTGCGGATTTTCCAAATTAATTTGGATTCAATCTGGTACGAAACTTGTCAGTTAGTTGTTCGTTATGTTTTATCCAAGTACATTTGATACGTATCTGAATGGCATGTATGTACTTTTAATTATAGAATTGTATAACATTATCGGGAATGCATTTTTCATTCAGGGCAGGGAATTTCGAAAATGCTCCCCATATTCCGTACATTTCGGACAGGAATATTGAATTCGAACAAGAGGTCCTATTCTGCTGTTGAATCCAGTGTTGAAATTGTTGTCCAATCCTAATTAGGGTTGATACCGAACTGGTATTATTAATCACCAGAACGCGGAATATATGCACCTTTTCTTAATATAAAAGTAGTAATAACATAATTGTCATTGCATACTAAAAGATGCATAGTGCCTTCAATTACTATACATTACATAAAAAATAGATAGGTTGTTATGAGATATCTTACAACCGACGTCACAAAGCTACAGTCGATGATATTTGTCGAGCCAAAATTCCTGCTGTAGGACTGAATCGCCATTCACATGTTGATCACTTTATTTAATAAAATATACAAAGCTAAGGTAAAACTAAATAGAAAAAATGCACAGTACACATTAGTGAGACAGGCCAGCGGCCATTGTCTGTCTATCCACTTGCGCACACACAACCGGTGGTTAAGGTATCCGCACTTGGAAATAATTCTTGCTACGTTATTTTATGGAATAAACCGCACTCGACACAAGGGTTTGCCACGACTATATATTGGCAAGCAGTGCCATGCCTTAAAATTTTCGTTGGCATTTCGTTTTTGGTGAATTAAATTCAATTCTTTTATGTTCTGCCTCCATTTATTTCTTTTAATACGAAATCACACAATAAGTGTATACGCTACGTAAATCGACTTCAAAACATGGTATCCAACGACTAACTGTAACCTGTTACGGTGAACGCCGCACCGTCAATGTGTATCTTATTCAGGTGTCGAGTGTGGTTTATTCCTAGAAATGACGTAGCGACTTTCTAGGAATTCTGGCTCAACAAATATCGTACCGGCTGTACTTCTGAATTGTTAAAAATTGAGATTAATTTCTGTGTCTGATATACGGCTGCAACGCAGTTATTACATCAACTTCACTTAAGTCGATTATATTAAACTGTAAATCGTCTAGCTGAATCCAATGGAGAGTATTATTCGACGCATTCATTAGTGGAATATAATACATATTTATTTCGTTTTGAATGGTGGAGCATTTTATTTAATCAAATACGAAAATCTATGAGAAAAACATAATTTCTTTAAAAATTCATAATAGACATACTTTATAAAAGTAACGAATTATCTTGTTTATTGCAACGGCGATTTATTTTCGCGGTCTTCCTGCACTTTTCTTTCCGCCACTAACGCCCTGTTTGTCTTTAATCTTTTGATTCAGCAACATTGGATGTATTTCTAAAATAATTAAATATTGTATCAAACTTATCTCCATTCAAATTTAATTACATACCACCATCACTTGTATTTTGAAGTTCAATGTCGTACGATCTATACTTTTTCTTTTTCGTTGGAGGTGATCCAGTACTTTGCACTACAACTGCAGTATTAGATTCAATACCAGTCCAATTATCTTCCGGATCTTCAATCTATAGAGTATACGAAATAATGAGATAAGTTTGAACTTTACCTATGCAAATAAAAGAATTTAGCATGGGTACTATAGATATATTATATGTAAGTCGTCACTATATTTTAAATACATATGATTATAGTGGAATAGATTATTTTATGTACTTTTAACGAATTGTAACATTTCTACATTTATAACACCCAAGTTATATTTGTATGAGCACGGTATGAAATAACGAATATTACTCAAACGAATAGCTAATCAAACTATGCAGTTACATTCTGCAAACAAAATAACCTTAACTTCTTTTTGTTTTGTCATAAGTTTCTATGAAGAGGACAAAGTCACCTTAATATCGAGGGTCCGAAAGAATTTAAGAATTGAAAAGAGAAATAAAGACTATTGTAGAATTACTTCTACTTGTTCTAGTTTAAGCAAGTGAAAAAGTTTATCACATATACGTTTCTGTTCATACTTTTCAATTTCAATTTTTTGTTATCTGTACTTTGCTAATTTATTGTTAGTGAATATATATATATATATATATATACACAGTCGGTGACAAAATTGAGTGGACACCTGACTGATTCGAGGAGATGGACCAAAATTACGCCATTTCCTGCAGCTAATCTTTAGTAATTTGTTTTTTTATTAAACGTGATGTTTTTATAAGTGACATCCACCAATATACGAACAATAATTACCATAGTTTTCACGGCAAACATTTATGAACAAAAGTATTGTTCCCAAAGGAGGGACAAAATTGAGTGGACACTATTCAGATAGTGTATCACGTGGTTTACGCGCATCGACAATGTTAGTAAACAACGTTTTCGTTATCCAACAAGTAGCATCTCGTTTGTCATGTCAAAAGAGCATCGTTTTCAGTAACATTTATTCTGTTCACGTAGAAATGAGCAACCGCGGAGAAATTTCGTTACAAATTAGAAATTTAGTTCTTTCTGACCGACTAGGGGTCTCAGTTACAGAGTAATTGGTGAAAAATACAATATTTCTAAAAGCGCTGTGCAAAAAGTGTGGAAGAAATATTTAAAATATAATACAGCAGAAAATCTAAAAGGTCGCGGTCGCAGACGATGCACAACCGATACATCGATCGACGTATTGTCAGAGAATGCAGACGAGAACCCACTGTTACACGACGTGAATTGATTGAGAGACTAAACCTAAAGATATCGACGAAGACTGTTTCCCGTAGATTGAAAGAAGCATCGTTGCATAGCCGTGTACCTCGACGTAAGCCATTTATAAACAACGTGAATAAACGCAAACGACTAATATTTGCCAAAAAGTATGTGAATCAGCCGATTTCATTTTGGAAAAAGTTGTGTGGAGCGACGAAAGCAAGTTTGAACTGTTCGGCATGAAAGAAGATGTAAAGTGTGGAGAAAATCGAGCGAGACGTATAACGAAAAGTTTATTTCTCCAACTATAAAGTTTGGTGGCGGCTCCATAATGGTGTGGGGTTGCTTTTCATTTAACGGAGTGGGGAATATAGTTCTGATCGACACAATTATGAACGCCGATCTATACATCACTATCCTAAATGAGAATTTAGAAGGGTCCGTGGAAAAAATGGGTATTGCTGAGCATTTTATTTATCAGCAAGACAACGATCCCAAGCACACCGCGAAGAAATCTAAAAAATTCTTTCAAGATTCGAGGATAAAGATCCTAGAGTGGCCTGCACAAAGTCCGGATATAAATCCCATCGAAAATTTTTTAACCAAAGAACAAACAAACGGAGTTTTTTCGAGGAAATAAAGTCGTCTTGGGAAAATCTAGATAAAAAACTCATTGAAAGTCTTGTGGAGAGTATTCCAAAACGATTACAAGCTGTAATTAACGCTAAAGGAGGACACACTAAGTATTAAATTGTAGTATTCAACATAAAACATTGAGTTGTTAAAATGTCCACTTTATTTTGTCCACCTTCAATTTTCAATATATTACTATTAGTGCATATAATTAACGGTAATCATTTTTATTTTGATGTGTATTGTACCTCAAACGATTGAAAGACTTTTTACAGGTAAAGGAAAGTTATATAGAATGGAATCGGTAAAAAGTTTGACCTGTAATTAAAGGCAAGGCGCGCCTGCCATTCGTGTCCACTCAATTATGTCCCCGACTGTATATATATATACACAAATATATACATATATATAAGCATTAACGGGCCTTACAGCCCCAGGGCTTGTTCGGAGCCACAGAGCCGTATACACATGTGTATAATGTACCGCTCCTGGCCCGCCTAGTGGCATTTCTTTACTTTCCGCATCATATTGCAGGTCGCAGATCCATTTTAGGATTTTAAACTACAACGCTCCGCCGCGGCCGGGTTTCGAACGCAGACCTTCTCGTTGTGAAACGTGATTTTCACTACTCAGCCACTAGGGGGTTAGCGAAAAATATATTTTTCTTTTTTCTTTTGTCCAAAAATGAGCTCGTTCTAAGAGAATATTTTTACTTTTCTTCTACTAACGAACCTACCTCTGGTGCTATTGGGAGGAATTGCAAACAGTCTGTATTTTCGTTTTCTTCATCAGAACTACAAAATGCTGCAACTGGATCCACAGCACATACATCTACCTAAAATGTAACATATAGTTTGCTAGCGATATCTTTGAGTTTAATATCACCTCCAAATCAGTATCTTCTTTAGCATCACCACCACTCGCGACAGACTTATCTTCATCTGATAAATCAAATTCACTTTCTCGTTCTTCATACTCAACATTCTCGTCTAATTCTTTAAAGTCTGGTGCAAATGCGGACCAGTTTTCAACTTGATTTTGGGCCCAAACACTTACAACGCCTACGTTTGAAAATATACTACTTAAATTTATTTATATAGTAATACAAAAATTGTCATTGAAATATTTGATGAATTTGGTAATTTAGAAGTGGAAAAAAGTTTAGACTTAAAATTTGAGAACGGTATGAAGTTGAAAAATACACAAATAGTGCATATCATTATTATTAACTAACAGAGATATAACACAAGTTATTACCTGAAGATATACTGGCAATAATTGGTCTTACAGGATGCCAACATACATCCAGGAGTAATTCACCTTTAGTGCCATGTAAAATTTTGACTAAATTCCCTATAGACTTTTCCCAAATATAGAGAGCATGTTGTCTAGCTGATCCCGCGCAAATATATTCTCCGTCACCAGAGAAGCAACATTTCTTCCACATTGTCCTATATAACACAATGGATTACTAAAATCAGTCATTGTAATAAAGGAGACTATTACAAAAATCAAAGTAGGAATGATTGTGGTTTACTAAGAATTTTAAAAATTTAGTTCTGACTTTTACCACGACGATTTTAGAAAACTCCAAATACGTACCTATTTTGACTACCAAATGGTCAAATATCAGTGAAGAAAAGAAAAGTACGAAAGAATCACTCGTGATTTGGGGTTTTTCAAAATCGCCGTGGTAAGGATCAGACCTATTTATTTAAGGGCAACGTTGCTTTGTGTGTTAACATTCTATATGTGACTACGCATATTAAACAACAATTATGAAATAATAATAATAAAAATAGTGTGACACATTTTGTTTTAAAGTTATGAAGCTTTCACCAAATTGAAACAGATAAGAAAACATTGAAGTATTCCAATTTTTCACATGGTCTTTTCTGCACAATTTAAACAAAAAGTTAAAATATATATATCATTCTTGACCCATTTAAATACTTATCTATTCTCCATTACTTTCTAGGTCAGATAAAAGACACGTTTTAAACTTGATATCAATTTACGTAAAAATTTCGTCAATGAACTATAAACCTAATAAAACACCATTGTAAAATATAAGTTGCAAATTTGAGATTTATCTTTTATTTCACCTAGAAAGTGGTGGAGGTAATCTGAAAGATTCTACTGTATTGTATAGTTATTAAAATGTCCTTTACTAAGAAAACCTTAGAAATAAATTTATAATACAACTTACTTATTTACGAGATCCTGAAGCTTCTGTATAGGTTCAGGTTCTCCATCTTTACCACAAGTTAGCACTTCTTTACTATCATATACTCTAATAACCCGATCAGCAGTATTTACTAAAAGCAACTACAAAAATACTGGTGAGTATCAAATATTTTGTGTAAAAAAATACATACTCCCCCTCCTTGCAAATTCAATACTTTTGACAGCAGTGGCACTAGATGTTCCCAATACTATACGGAAACTAGCTTTTATATCAAGTGTTTTAGCATCCAACACTAGAACTTTTCCTTTTGCATTTCCTGTGTATACATATTCTCCTCTTCTATCAAAAGAAGCAACAATATTCAAATCTGCCTAGAACATAAAACCATAAAATGCACTATAACTTATTGCATCTAAATCTGTTTATACATCTTCATCGACTGGCAGAACTTGATGCCTTCCATTAGTGTCCACAAGTACAGCAGCATGCCTCATAGGACACACTAGCAGCTTCTCTAAACTTCGAGGTTCAAACTGCACTTTTAAAACTGGACATGGAAATCTGTATTTTTGTTCGCATTCTCCTGATAAAATGTCCCATATGGAAACAGTATTGTCGGTTGATGCTGATGCCATTTTATGACCATTCCTTGACCAGCTTATACTAAATACGGGATGAACATGTGCAGATATAATTTTTGCAATCCCTCTAGTAAGGAAATCCCAAATTACAATTCTTCCATCATTGCATCCTACAGCTAATAATGTGCCGCGTTTATTAAATGCACATGTTACTGCAATTGATAAACAGTCTAGTGTTCCATCAAACTCCTAAATAAATAAATTCAAAAATCAACGTAAGCGTTCCATACAATTCATTTACTTACTTCTGGATAGTTTTGACCAAACGACTCTAAAAATACATAGTAAAATATGAAAGCAATATTTAAAAATATAAAATGACCTTACCAAGTAATTCTAAATTCATTTTTAATTCTTCAGAAATAGGTTAGAATTCATTAAATTGGTAGGGGACTAGAACCAACACAAAATCTTTTTCCGGTAAATGGAATAATTGTGGGTTGGATAATTTCATTAAATCTGTGTTAAAAAATAACAATTATCCATTTACAAGTCAATATAATATACATATCAATATATACTACAATTCGCCTCTCGGAAATTAAAGAAAACTTAACCTATATCTTCGAACCCATGTCAAATTGTTGTGGTGTGATCAAACTATAGATGAACTATCAAACTTAACTACAGATGGAATGAAATGTCCCTAATAATAAATTGAACTGCTACACTGCAGGTTTGGATTGGTAACCCGAACATTTGAAAATGGAAACCTGGATTTGAAATAATGTTCAAAAATATAAATTTCTTGCAATATTTATTTAGTGTTATTTTCTAAAAGTAAATACTTTCGTGTAATTGTGAATGATTGGGAACTAAAACAATTACGAACAAAAACATTTTTCAAGATATAAAATTAATAAAGCCTAATATTGCCCTAAAAATTTATAGCGTTTTCTTTAGCTGCGGTATCCTCCAAACGCATCCTACATAAATCTTTTAAAAACAAAACAAAATGTAACTTAGTAATAAATACGGTTGGACAAACGAGTGCGTGATAAGTCATCATTCAGCAGTGTAAACCGGTCTTTGTCTCCACTTACGTACAAGGCGCAACATTAAAATTCGGAGAAGTGAGGGCACTACTTAATGATACACGTCATCCACTCTTTCACAAACCTTACTTATCACTAGAGGTTGGATTATATGCAAATAAAAAGTGGAAATATGCACATAAATATGCAGATGTTTTGGCCTAAATATGCACTTTCTTATGAAAAATATGCAGATAAGAAAATAGGAGTAATGCTAGAAAATGTAATACTATAGAAAAGAAATATTCTATTATGTTTACTACAAGTTTATAACATTTTACAACATAATTAACTATGAAAACAATTTACAATTACATATTTCTCAGTTTTCAATAGAAAAATTGTGGCGCTTGTCTGATAACATTTATTTATATATTGAATATAATATAGGTTCGTTCTACGTCCACGCTTATTGTAGGAGCACATTTCAAATTAGAAATATCCTCTATTGTCAACTCAATATTTTCTACTGACTCACCACACAAGATTTTAGCAATATCCTTTAGCTTTTTAAAACCCTCATTTTTTCTATTACACTTAAAAATTCTCATACACGGATTTTCCCACATTTCCTTTAACATCAAAACAAAACTTTTCAAATTTGTTTATTATTTCAACGCTCTCAATTAGCGACATAAATTGTTTTTCCAATTGCAATATAGAAGTGGAAATAAAACTCTAGTTGGCTGTAATAAACGCCAACTGTTGAGGTATTTCTTTACTCGAATACACCTTTTGGGCGTCTAGCACAGATTGTGTATCGCTATCAAGATCCATAAGAATTGTCTTTATTTCTTCATAATGATTTGCATGAAAAATAGCAGCTTCCAACCACGTTCCCCATCGTGTGACTACTGGTTGAGGAAGCGGAATACCGGGTAGATGTTGTTTGTAAAACTGAACTCTTAATGGAGCCTTTAAAAACACTTTCTTAACACTACTAATTAAAGTATTTACCAAGGGAAAATGGTTTCTTACTTCTTCTGCAACACGATTTAGTCCGTGCGCCAAGCAAGTTGTGTGAATTAAATTTGGGTAAAAGATTTTCAAGTTGCAAGCTGCCTTCACCATGTATGGTGCGGCATCCGTTAAAAACAATAGATTTTTTTCTGTTGGAATCGATGCCGGTAAGAAAAGGGCTACCAGTTCTTCCTGTATAAACTTTGTTATTGTCAAATTATTTGCCTTTTCCAACTGTTTGGATGAAATTAAATAAGATTTTGCTGGAATCGATACGTTAAGGATACCTATCATTAAATGAACTATGTATCGGCCCACACTTTCAGTAGTTTCATCTGGGCATATGTAAAGGTAATTGTTTGACACAGCCTTCTTAATGCTACTCAATGTTTCTGCATAGATACGGTGAATATAAGTTTTTCTTAAGGTGCTCTCGTCGGGAGTATTATATTTGCGGGTGTACTTTTGCAAAAATAACTTGACACTTAAATTGTTTATTCTATGTAGTGGTATGTCTGCCGACACAAACAATAGCCACAAATCTTCATTAAATTGTTCTCGTTCCGATTTTTTGGAGGTTGATGGCAAACATTGCGGTAACGTTTGCTGACCCTTCTTCGCCAATTTCATCTTTGATAGTTTTGCAGCATTAGATGGAGTTTTACTATGCTGGTCGACTTAAAACTTTCTCTCACTTGTAACCTGCATAAAAAATATCACATCAGTTGTATTCTTATAAAATAAGTGATAGTGAAAGATAAAGGAGTAATAAAAAACTAATCAGAATAAACGACATTCAATAAAATAACCAACACAACGCTTCGACAAATAATGTTATTTTAAAATAATTTCTTATTTAAAAATCATCAGCAGAATACCGAATATCAGATATTCCGTATTGTGCTGATGATATGCGAAAAATACGCATGAAATATACATCTCATTTTACTCATTTTAAAATAAAATTTTAAAATAAAATTATTTGTCGAAGCGTTGTATTGGTATTTTGTTAAACATCGTTTAAAAACTATAGATTAATAAGAGGAAATAAACTTGAATTTTACTTACAATCTTGCTGCATGCTACGCAAAGTACTTTTTCTCCATCCATACGCAATTCTGAATAAGGTGCAATCCATCCAGGCACAGTCGCTATTTTCGGCATTTTTGCTATTACACCCTCTGTCCCAAAAGTAACCGCAATCGTTCGAAATAAAGCACGCTATGTATGTTATGTCCACAAAAATCATTGTATTTATTCGAAATATTCTCCATGTGCTACAATACATCGATTTGCACGGTCAACGAGTGCTTCAAACGACTTTTCATGTCGATCTCTGGGATGGCCTTTAGGATGCCGGTCGTCGATCTTTGAATGGCGTCTACGGATGCATAACGAACTCCTTTCTGCTTCAAATGAAGACGAGAGAACAGGAAATAATCGCATGGGGACAGATCAGGCGAATACGGTGGGTGCTGTATCGAATATATTTCATTTTTCGCCAAAAAATCGGTGACAATCGTTGCTCGATGACACGGTGCGTTATCGTGCAGTAATCTCCAGCTGCCTGGCTCGCGATATTCGGGCCGAACACGACGAATGCGACCCAGCAAACGCCTCATAACATCGAGGTAATATGCACCATTAACCGTTGAGCCGTATGGAACGAACTCCTTATGGATAATTCCCTTCGAATCGTAGAATGAAATCAGCATTGACTTGATTTTCGACTTCTCCATTCGTGATTTTTTCGGATTTCCTTCTTCTGGTGACCTCCACTCTGCGCTTTGACGTTTGCTTTCTGGTTCGTATTGAAAGCACCACGTCTCGTCACCAGTCACAATCGTTTTCAAGAAGTTTTCATCTGCACGGGCTCGTGCAATAATGTCTTTGGAGTGTTCGATTCGAAGCGTTTTTTGGTCGTCGGTCAATTTGTGCGGAACAAACTTCGAATTGACTTTCTTCAAACCAAGGGTTTCAGTCAAAATGCGCTGAATAGTTGTTTTAGGGATGCCAAGCTCCATTTCCATAAATCTCACTGACGATTTCTTCGAAATTTTCACAAATTCGCGCACTTTTTCCACATTTGCCTCGGCCAAAGTTGTGGAAGGACGACCGGCTCTTTCGTCATCGTTAACATCTTCTCTGCCTTTACGAAATCGTCGATGCCACTCGAACACTTGCCTCTTCGACAAACAATCGTCGCCATAAACAATTTGCAGCATTTCATACGTCTCGGTTGCAGTTTTTCCAAGTTTAAAACAAAACTTAATATTGACTCGTTGTTCGTGACTCATTTTCTGACTGTTTACAAAAAACACTCTCACAGGATGCGTGATGTATCAGCTGACTATGAACCAAATGTCATGAAAATTTGTCAGGTTGGTAAGGAAGAGTCCCACTACAATAATCAATCAACTATCAAGAGATGACGCCACTGGTTTCTGATTTATAGACGCATTGCAGTTACTTTTGGGACAGAGGGTGTATAATTAATAACAGCCCACAAGTTTACACTTCGAAAAACCAACGTAAAATGACGTTTAAAATAAATAAGATTGCTTTCGAATATGGGAATAAATTTCTCCGAATAACAACGGAACACCTGTGCTCCTAATTTTCTGGTAAAATGTATTTTTGTATTTATTTAGAAGTTTCAGGGAATAAGCCTTTCCTTGAATTCTGTCCCGGCCTAGATGTATGGGAACAACATTAATACATTTTTGGAAGCGCTTATCGGAAAAGTATCGAGAAGGGGCTTCATAGAATGCTATTTTTAATTTAAAGAGGGCTGTTTAACTCTTTGTTTGTTACAACCACGACATATTTTTAGTAATGCCTATCCTATAATAAATTATATCAAATAAATAAATAAACCTCGCATACTTAAAATATGCTGAATTACTACAAAATATGCAAATAATATACAAAATGCATATATTATGCAAATATGCAAATTTATGCAAACTGCATATTATCCGGCCTTTACTTATCACCAATAAAAATCAAACCATCTATCATTTAGAGATCTACCTGAAACTCCCAATCAGGCTTCGTCAATTTCTGCACATCTTATTTCAACGGCGGCTTCTAATTCCACATATTCGTAGCTGCAGAGAAGATAACATTAGTTCGTATCTGCTCGTGTATCGACGGCAATTGCATGTTGGTAAATGCCGGCGGATATACGAACGACGGCTATCTTCGCTGCAGCTACGAATATACGGTATCAGAAACCGCCGTTGCCTTATTTATAATCAAGCCAGCCTTCATTATACAATACTATTGAATTAATTGCTGGCATGTTCAAATGCCTTTTACTATGGATCTGGTGTGCGACAATATATATATATATATATATATATATATATATATATATACTTTTAAATGTTCTCTTAATGGAGCAGCAACTTCTTTTATGCTAGGGAATGAACTGTGCCAAATAATTAGGTATTGCCGTCAATCTTTGAAGTTCATTTTTGCTGGTTGACGATTTCGTGCTAATTATTGCATTTCTGTCTGGATCGGCTTGCAAACAGTCGTTTGTCACTAAATTCTCTAAGCACTTTACTGACTTTCTTTGTTAAAAGTAACACCATTTTTATGTGCAGTCTGGAGAACTTTGTGAAATGCTTCATCACGTTCTCTTTCCGTTTTTTTTTTTTGCAATTATAAGGTCATCAAATCAAATATTTATTTAGTTCTCTATTTTATTTCATGCACAATATTAACAATAGAATGAACACTAGTAATATATAAATTGTCATACTGATTATCGTGGAATGATTAGTAGCTAATATTAATTCTTCCAAATAATCTATAAATACATCTACTCTAGTATAAATACTTGTAAGGCCTTCGACACCACAACCAAATCCAGCAGAAATAATTCCAATCTGTACATTTTGACAAACTAATGGACCACCCGAATCGCCCTAAAAGAAAACGATGTAATTTTGCTAATGTTCACCGAGGGGTCACCATAATTTTTTCGTAAGACGTAGTATCCAGCATTTTTTTAATCTGGCTAAATTTTTAATGAGTGTAATATAATGATGAATTTTTGCCTGGTTATCAAAAAAAAAGTTTTTCAGTACCGATCATAGCTACCATATTTGAGCACATGGCAGGAGGGCCAGCAGTCAAACTTCAACAGGATTTGCGTCTAAGTGGTAAATTTTTGATAGCTATGGCCTGACATGTAAATAACTAAAAAAAAAAAAATAAATAAAGCCTCAACGGAAGCATCACTGGGTATTCAATATGATAGCCTTGGCAGTCAATGTGTTAAGCAATCTATTTATTTCAAATTAAGCCTACGGTTTCGCTGATGACAAGAAACGTTTCAGTTATAGAACCTATGTACACCTTTCTACTAACTAATCGAGAGGAATAACATTGTTTCATTTATACACAATTAGACTCCAGCTGCTTTCCTCGGATTCTACTATTTCCCTACCAATTATTTTTCTACATTTTTGCTTTCTTGGTAACCTCCCTTCCTTCTGAGTTTTTATTTTTTCTTTCATTTCTTTCTTCATCTGCTCTTACCTTTTTTGCATTTCCCCTTCTCTACTAATTCTCGTATTTTGCTATTTCTCTTTTACTTCTTGTCTTTTTTCCGCTTGCCCTCTCCTCCCTCCTCTGTCGAATTTTCTACTTTTACTTTTATTTGCTTTCATTTTTTTCATTTGGGTTTTCTTCCTCCTCGGCTTTCTTTGCGTTCCCTATCATCATATTTCTTTTTATTGGTCTACTTTCTTCCAATACTTTGCTTTGGACTTGCTTGCCCCTTTCCTTTCTACTGGATTAACTTTTGTACTTGTTCTTCTAAATATTCTTTTTTACATTTAGTTTCGTCTACTTTCTCCTTTTTGCACATTTCCCCTTCTCTGCTAATTTGCTACTACTCTTCTTCACTGTTATACTTTTTCCGTTCATTTCCTCTTTTTCTTCTAATTTATTTTCTAGTTTTTCTCTAATTTATTCTATCTATTTATTCACTTTTGCCCGGTTTTACTCTGTTTAATGTTTTTCTCTGCTAATTCTTCTTCCTTGGGTCGTTTTGCATTTTTTCAACTGATCTTTCTTTTTCTGTATTTTCTTTTTGTCATCTCTCGCGTTTTTTCTTTATTTCCAATATTCCTGTTTCCTTGGATTTTGTTTTTTTATTTGCGATTTCTGCTTTTGTTCTTCTACTTTCTCTCTGCGTTATTTTTCCTCATCTGCTGCGTACCTTTTTTTATAATTTTCTCTTTCTTAACCCTTAAATGCACGATTTTTTCTTTTGGACTAAAAAAATTTTTCTCGTAGAAACTTAGGCATAGATTACGTAAAAAATAATAAAAAAATGAGAAGAGTTTTGAATGTTTATTTTGAAGAAAAACGGTATGTAGACTTTTGGCAACAATATGCGTTTGGTACTAAAATAACAAGGGCATTAACAATAGTCATATACATATTTATATTACATATATGTTTGTACAAAATTGGTATTATATATGAAACAATGCAAAACAATTACGGTTTTTGTTGTGGCATAAAGCAACCTTAGATTTAGTGCATTCAGTCCTTGAAAATCCATTGCAGCCTGGAAGTTTGCATCTGTTTTTGGTAGCACACCTATTTTCATCATGTCCTATACCATCAGTCCGAATATCTTGTGTCGGCACAGCTTTTATGAATGTGCACACATGAAAACATACAGACAATTAACTAGAACTGGTATGTAGACAATTGGCAACAGTATGCATTTAAGGGTTTCTAATTTTTTCTCCTGTTTATTTTGCTTTTATGCAGTTTTCCCGCTTTTTGGTGATTTGTTTCCCCTACTATGTTTTATCTTCTACTTTTTCTTTTTTGTTTATCCTCTATCGAGTTTTAATTTATTGTCTTCTTCTTCTGGTTTTTCTCCTTATGGTCTATCATTTTACTCTATCTTCGTATCTTTCCTTTATTTCCGCTATTTTTCTCTCCGCCTTTTGCCCTCGGCCTTTTATTTTCCCATTTTTCTTAACTTTCGTTTCTATTCTACCTCTGACTTTTCTTTCTTTTTGCTTTCTTCTCCTTTTCATTAATCCAGAAAAGATATTAAAATATCAACATATTTTTGTAAAGAGCTAGAATCTTTTCCGTATTGAAACGTGATATTTCGAAATTAAATTATCAACTGTAGAACCACAAGCGAGTCTGAATTTTTGGATTGCTAGTACACATTTTTGGTGGTTCTGGAGCAAGTTTTGGTTTGTCGGCAATTGCTGTAAATCGCGTTTCTATACTAAACGAATTCCAATTTTGCTATAGATGTTACACTTATATGATATGAAAGTTGAAATAGTTAAAAAATAACATTGTTCCAATGACAAAGTAGAGAATATTATTTCAATAAAATAGGCCATACAAATATTCTTATTTGAAACATGCTTAAATCATGAATAAATGTAATGTAGTATAGTTCACGTGTATTTTGAGATACATGGATAAAAATGCGGGGACGGATTTGCAACCAAAACATATTCTGCTTGATCCCTGGGTTATTTTACTATATTATGACGACTTTAGTTTAGAAACCTATGTTACAGAAGGTACACAGAATCCGATTTTTCTTAAAACTTTTATTAAAAATTGGCTCATAGACTGTTACAGATGTGCGAAATCGCACTATTAATCACAACATGTGTTCTACGCAACAGATGTAACCAATTCTTGTGTTGTATGAGCTAAAACTTTCTGTCAGACAGCTATTGTAGTTTGAAAGAAGTTCGTAGTTTATGTAATTTTGGAGATATACTTTTATATATTTTTAAAGAAAATTTATTCATGCAGTAACATTATGTATGTAATTCTACAAAGCAGTCATTTAACAATACTATCTATCCATTTTCCTCATTTTAGTAGATGTTACACAAACTGATACCCTAGATTGGTGTCTTTTTTGGTGAGTAGAAATAAATTACACGTGTATACCTGGCAAGGGTCTCGTCCTTCAAATAACGGATCAGCGGCACAAAACATCGTATCATCTAATCCCAAACTGCATGCTTCTGGGGGAAAGGCCGATAACATAACGCATTGCATTATA
Source organism: Chrysina gloriosa (assembly GCA_038088585.1). Lineage (NCBI taxonomy): Eukaryota > Metazoa > Arthropoda > Insecta > Coleoptera > Scarabaeidae > Chrysina > Chrysina gloriosa. The sequence goes on along the minus strand of CM076087.1, from coordinate 73,843,496 downwards.
GGATTATATGGGGCGTTAGGGTCTTTTGGAGTTCCATTTATATATTTTACACCTTGATAACCAAAACCCATCGCTACAGCTGATATACAGGATTGCTCTGTCATCCAAGAAGTCCAAGTAACTCCATTAACTATCGGAACGTATTTCGTATATTCATTTTCTTTTATGGGAGTCGAAAGCTGTGAGAATTAAATACAAATTATTTACTACATATAACATAGGTAAATACTTTAATAGAACATTGTATTCTTGCGTACACAATACACAACAAAATGATAATCAAAAATATAATAGAAATTACTTAATTCGTAATGCGTAATAGAGAACGTGCAAAGGCGGAATTAACGGCAGCCGCGACGGACGCTTGACCTGGGTCTCGACTTCTGAAAAGCCCGGAAAACACCCAACGCTACACTTTTTTCTAACACTTGTAAGTTTGGTTTCATCTGTGCAGTTCTAATTACAGGAAAGTTTACAATCGGTTGTAAAAGCGGATATGTTTATGTTCGCCTATTTTCATTATTTCATTACTACGCTGCTTTGTGCCTGCATTTCGGTCTCCATTTCTACTTCTCCTACTTTAGTGAGGACAAATTAGTTTCTTCCAAAACATTTTCATGGATAATTCACCATACCATAAAAACCGAGTACTAATATTTAAGTTTAAATTATTCTTTCCAGTATCCTACCTGTTATACTTTCAGCAACCACCCGGATTCTGATAATTTAATGAGATATTCTACATCCTAGTATTCGTTTATATTGTATGACGTGAATCTTTTCTCCTACCCAGAATTTCACTCATTCGATACAAGGTGTGTAATTCTGTACTCTGTTTTCCCAAAAATTTCTGTTCCATTACCATTTTAGAGTCGTAACAAATGTGAATCCAAAAGTGTGATTTCAATGGTAATAACGATCCTACATATTACAATGGAATATGGGATTGCTTTCGCAAAATGTACAGACAGGAAGGAATATGCAGCTGGAAAGTTATTAGTTCTCCAATCTCAGCTCAAACACTGAATCCAGCTGTTAAGTTTACTCCATTTGAACAATGCACAGTCCTGCTTTTGTTTGGACCACCACGTCCCATTCCATTGGCTTTCTTTTGAGTTACTTTGGGTACTTTGTACTTTGTACAAACACAGTTGCACTACTGCCCATATGAGCAATACAATCCGTATTCCCTACTTACAACTATTGCTTACAAACGTTCTCCTGCAGTGCCGACTTATGATGTGCGCCCATACAGATGTAAACTAGTTTGTGAATATGTACTCATTTCATTTATGGCTTTAAAAATAGAAAAATGAAACAAAAATGAAAAGAGAAATTAAAAAAGGTGCGTGCCAATTGCCAACCAATAGAAAGGCTAATTTGAGCAACAATGAAGATGAAAAACAAGGAGCTTTCACCAACAAGAGTTAACGGAAAAATGTATAGAAGGAAGCAACAATGCTGTAGAAAATGAAGAACCAATCAACAATCAACCAAGTGAAAAACCAGTGGAAAGATACAGAAAAATGTCTATTAAAAAATGCACACGGAAAATATTCCATTCAAAGTTACATTAAAAGATATTGCTCTCTGACCTGTTTTATCCAATTAAATAGTAGAATTTGTTATTTGAAATAAGACAGAAAATATAGGCGACATAACTACACTTAAACCGGTCTATAAACACGGTGATCAAATTTACTACAAAAGCTGAAGATCACTTTACGCTCGAATTTCTCATGGTGAAAAAAAAGAAAATCGTGAATATTTTTTGCCAAAACGTCTAAATCAATTTATTGTTACCTATGGAAAATGTTTTGGGGCTCAAAGTCTAAGTTGATTACAGGATTCCGAAGTTGGAAAACTATTGGATTCACTTTGTTTGAGCGTGAAATATCAAAAGAGCACCTCGCTTCAATGAGTACGTTATACAAGCGTCCTTCTATGTTAAATCCAATCGATGTTTACAAGCTATAAATTACATTACAAAAAGAAAATTGTTGGAGAGAGATTTTGCAAAGAATTGTATCCACAATAAAATTCCTCCCAAATTTGGGCTCTTAGAGGGCAATATGATAAGATCATATAAATAATAATAAAACTTAATAGTAGATAATATATTGTGTTTATTTAAAAATATGCTAACATGTATTTTGAAATAAATAGCCATCGTTTTTCTTTTTGTAAATAATCAATTAAGATAGCACCTTTGGAATCCCAAAAATGGTTTTAGCCTTTTTGGAGGTACACTCCTCGAGAGAAGTCCATTGTTTCGACTGTATTTTTGTTTGTGTTGAGTACAATGATGGATCCAAGTTTCATCTATTGCGACATATCAATGAAAAATTCTTTTGGATTATGTTTGAGGACAGCCAAACATTCTTCTGAATTTTTACAGAGTGCGCCTTTGATCTGCACTAAGCAAACGCGGATAGCGTAAAATTTATACTCGTTTTTTTATCAGGGCTAACCAGAAAGACTAATCTATCAAATTAACGAGACTTTTGAATAATTTCTGAAAATTGTTATCATTAGTTATAAAGCTTTGCACTTAGAAGTTGACTAAAATAAACAATTTCTGCAATATTCCACTATATGCTTCATAATTATATAATCCTATTTCAGAGCGATTTTGTTGAAGCATTAGACTGCTACTCAGTCGTGATCCATCATACTTTGTCTGACAAGAAAGAAGTTAGATTCATTGTCTGGGATTACAATTCGATGCCATTGTATCATTTTTAGTACATATGTAATTATACTTACTTACTTACTTAATCCTTAAGCCTTTTCTACCCCTGTCCTGGGGTGTAAGGCGTGTGTGAAGCTGAGCCCCCGGGATTAATGTTGCATATTTCCCTCCATCGCTTCCTATCCGCTACGGCTTGCTGAGCTTCTCCCCACGATACTGCCCTTCCGTCCAGTGCATCCATCACGTTCTCTATCCACGTCCACCTGGGCCTTCCTCTCGATCTCTTCCTCCTCGTCCTGGCTTCAAATACCTGCTTAACCACTCTCTGTTCCGGCATCCTCCTCACATGTCCATACCATCTCAGCTGTGCTTTTTCAATATTCTCCTCCATTGGTCTAAGTTTCAGGTTATCTCTGAGTGTTATGTTTCTAATTCTGTCTCTTCTTGTTTTATTTACTATTTTTCTCACAAATCTCATTTCTGCAGTTGTTATCTTTCTTTTCTGTTTCTCAGTCATGGTCCATGTTTCCGCGCCGTATAAAAGTATTGGCATAGCCACTTTTTGAATACTTGTACTCTAACCTCCTTCGGTATCTCTTCCTTTCCCAGAAATGTATTTTTTATACAATTAAACAGTCTTCCTCCTGCTGTTGTTCTTTCTTTAATTTCGTCCTCTATCTTTCCGTCCTCTGATAATATTATTGAGCCTAGGTATTTAAATTTATTTACTTGGTCTAGTATTTCTTCTCCTACTTTTATTATGTGTTTTTGCGGATTATTTCCCACTATCATTGTCTTAGTCTTCTCTATATTGATATTCATGTTTATTTCCTCCAATGTTTCCCTGTAAGTCTGTATATTCATATTAAGTGTTTCTTCGTCCTTTGCAATTATAACTATATCATCCGCATAGCATATCTCCGATATTTTTATATTTTTCATTTTCCAGTAGCCTATTTCATACGCCCTTATTCCTTTCATTTTTACTCTCTTCATTGCCTCATCTAACACCAGTGTAAAGAGCATCGGGCTCAGAATACATCCCTGCCTGAGACCTCTAGTTGTTGCAAACACATCTGATTTCCTCTGTTTTGTTCTTACATAATTTGTTGTTTCTTTATATAAGCTTTGTATTCCTCTTATTATTAATTCCGGTATTTTCCTATTTCTTAGTCTCATCCATATGTCCTCTCTATTAACCTTATCAAAAGCTTTTTGTAGGTCTATAAAGCATAAATGTACCTCTTTGTCTTCTTTTATTGTCTTTTCTCCTATTTGTCTCATTATAAATATTGCATCATTTACCCCTCTAGCCGGTCGAAATCCAAACTATGTTTCCTCCAAAGTATATTCCAGTTTATCTCTCATACGTTTTGCTAATATTCTAGTATATACCTTTGATACCATGCTAGTTAGTGTTATCCCTCTGTAATTGCTACAGTCCTTTGTGTCACCTCTTTTGTAAATAGGTGTTATTATACCTATTGTCCAGTCCCTTGGTGCACTACCTAACAGTATCCTGTTCATCATCATCGTAAGTTCTTGTATGGCTACCTCTGGTAGTTTTTATCATATCTGCTGTAATTCCATCATGTCCCGGTGCCTTTCCCAGTTTTAACTCTGCTATCGCTTCCCTTACTTTCTTAATACTTATCTCGTCTGTTTGTGTTACTTCTATTCCGTGCTCTAGTCCTACACTCAGATGTTGGTTTTCGGCGATTATGTCCTCTCCTTCTAAAAGATCTTTATAATATTCTCTCTATCTACCCATAATTTTATCTTCTTCTTCTATGATATTTCCTTCTTTGTCCTTTATATTTAATATTGTTCCTGCTCTTGTCTGTCTCATGTTCCTAATTACACCGAAGAAAAGCTTCTGGTTCTCTTTATACGCGTTTTTCATTCGTTCTCCAAATTGTTGCCATGATCTTTTCTTTTCTTCCCCTATCACTCTTTTGGCGTCCTTCCTTCGTTGTTTATATTTCTCATAGTCTGTTTGATCCCTTGTTTGCAAATATTTTTTCCACTCTCTCTTTTTATCACTGACCGCTGCTTTTACTCTATCTGTCCACCAGTTTGTCTTTTTGACTTTTCTATTTACTATCCTTGATGCGCCGCAGGTGCTCTCGGCCGCAGTTAAAATGATATCTTTAAGTCTTCTCCAGCTTTCTTCTATTCCTAATTCCTCGTTATTGATATTCAGTCTTTCCTCACATTTCTTTTGATATTCCTCTCTTATTTCCTTCTGCCTTAGTTTATAGCATTTTATTTTAGAGTTTACAATCTTGTGTTTATTTTCTTTGACGTTTTCTTTTCCAAATTTTAGTAACATCTGTAACAAGAAGTGGTCGCTGCCTATCTCCGGGCCTCTTTTTACTTTAATATCCTTGACATTTCTCCAAATTTCCTTATGTATCAAGAAGTAGTCTATAATAGATGTTTCCTTTCTTGATATCACTTGTCTAGTTATTTTATGGATTTCTTTTTTCTCAAAGTGTGTGTTGCCAATCTTTAACTCATTTTCTAAACTTATTTCTATTATTCGTTCTCCATTATTATTTCTCACTCTCTCTTCTTGTTTTCCCAGGCACCATTCTATTCCTTCATTCTCTCTTCCAACTCTTCCATTTAAGTCGCCCATTATTATTACCTTATTATTTGTGCTATCTATCTCTTCTTGTAGATCACTAAAAATATCTTTTTCTTCAACTGTCGCACTGTCATTAGGGCCGTAGCACACTATTAAGGTATACTCTTCGCTTCCGCCATTTTCTTTAATTGTGTAATTATTATGTATGTAATTATTTGATTGTTAAAGTTTAACCAATGCAAATTCGTTTACGATCATTGGTTATTTCGCGGTTGTTTTCGTCAAAAAATGTGCTTTAATCGACCTAAAACGGTTTGTCGATTTTTAATATCCTCACGTTTGATCGCGCAGGTTTCTCTTGCTGGAGTTATTGAAATACAATTACTCATATTAAGACTAATCTTAGAACCTTTAGTCACATTATGAATCGTTCATATCAATAAAACTCTTAGAATTATTTTTTAAAACGATACATTATAACTGATGTTAAACGCGGTTTAAAACATATTCTTCATTGATGGTAATTTAGTAAATTATACTACTACATACTATGTAAAGTAAACTATAATATGAAAAATAATAAGAAAAAAACTACGTCCTTTATAGGCACTTACTAACTTTCATAACACAGAGATCCGTACTGAGTGGATTTCTGGAGTAGTTCGGATGAATGTACACTTCAGAAACGTGTGCATGTTGTACAAGAGTTCTGGCTCTTGTTAATCCAGTTGTAACTTTACGATATCCCTCCAGTTCGCAACAATGTCCTGCAGTTAAAACTAGCTTGTGGTTTAATAGAGAGCCTCCACAGAAGTGAGACTTTCTGGTCATCGATATAGAAACCTAAAAATACATATGTACTTATGTTTCATAAAAGCAATAAAGAAGAAGATAGTACCTATGAAGGTACAAATGCTTTTCTATTAGCAATTTACTTAAAAAACTTCTTCCGAGAGTAACATTCTCGGTTTCATCAAGGACTTGTTTTTATTATACAGCAATTAGCGAAGTATTTTAATTGAGCAATTGTGACAGTTCTGGCTTATTAGTTGGTGTATGTGCCTACATATGTATGTAGCTGTAATGGATAACACAAGTCTATCAATACTTTGATTCTAATGGAGAGAAGCAATAGTTATTGGTTAACCACCTGCTTTCCTTGGTTTCCAAATAGGGTCAAGTGATTGTGTTTGCTTTTTGATCAATAATTACAAGATATATAATAGAGCCTTAAAACCATTACGCAAATATGGAATAAACATTTTTGCAAATAAGAACCAATTAGTAATTTAGAAGTATATCTGTAAATAACCAAGTCTGTTCTGTGATATATATCTTGTATTACACTACATTTTATTCTAATATCATATTAATCTATGTTTCAAAGTAAAACCAAATTAATAAATCAGTATACTATTAGTAGACTTACTTCACAGTTTTAGAACATAAAACACATAGTGTACATACCAAAAATGGATAATCCATTGGAGAACACTCAAATCCCTTGACAACTCTCGGCATGGATTCATCTGGAAGCGATTGTTTCGCATACGTGATGTAAAAATATATGCTACATATAAATGGTATACTTATTTGAATTATAGTTATCATAATTGACAAATTTGATAGAAGATATTGACACCTATCTAATAAATCAACAATCAGGATATTTCAAATATTAATTACATAAAAGTTGCATAGATACAAACATGATATAAACTCGTAATACAATGAAGTGAACAATATATTTGTACAATTTGGACCTCTGAAATATTAAGTCAGAATTAAGGAAATGATGACTGTAATTACCCAATCATCCGTAACTATCGTCCTAAGTTGATATGGAAAATAACGAATAAGTATTTACTTTGGCTACATTGGTTACATTTTTAATGTTCGGACTTGATCAGAGTCATGAATACCTTCTAAAGTAGACCTGGCCTTTGGGTGACCTTTACTGATGAAATAAGAGAAATGGCCTTTTAGTTCTAAGTATTCACTAACTCGTTTTGTTTTGCATAATATTGGATATGTGGTGGATAGATCCCATCACCATTCAACCATCCCCAAATTCCAACCATTTGCTAAATACGTCTAGTTAGCGTACTAAATTACTATTAATATCGAAGGAAACATGCTCCAAAGTTTCCAAGCAAGAACAAATTTGCGCCGGGGCGATCCACATTCCACGACACTAATTTAGTACCAGAACAGATTGCAAGAGAATATTAAATACAAAGAAATGGAGTCGTGTACCATAACAAACAGCAATGCATTGCATATGATATAGCCGTATGGACAAGTTCGAAGTAAGAGCTTAAGGGAGTATTATGTATGTTAGTAGAAGAGGTACGAACTTAATAAATTAAGAGAAGACAGTGAAGAATGGACAGAATTCAGAAGGAAGAATCGTAAAAATTATGAATTGGAGAGGGGTGTGACAATTGTAAGCGATAAAAAGGAATAGCTGTAAATCGACAGAAGAATAGGGAAAAGCAGCTGAAATCATGGTACAGAAAAATTCTTCGAAAGATCTATGGAATTGTGAAGGAGGGAAAGGGAGTTTGGAGAACAAAAACAAATGATAAAATAAAGAGCTGTACCGACAACCATTGGACAGGTTAGGGCGAGAAGGATAGTAAAGTTAATTTTACTGGTATTTTTATTCAATCATATGTTATCTTACATCGTTGAAAGGTGAATAAAAATTTCTATCCAATAATTCAAAGATCCAATATGGTGGCCATTTAACTTAAGGAAGTTGATACGAGTACTTCAAAAGCAGCCACCTAGAATTTTTGTTCGACATGAATTTTAAATTGGTCTTGTCGAAAACAGTGATTTTCATGTGAAACTTCTTTTGTATTTCTTATACTTACGAAGATATCTGATGTACAAGAAAGTGACCGTTTTCTATTTTGTTTAAATAACTTCTGATGGGTTGGACATTTTAAACTTTTTCAAACAGATATTAAATCAGCATATAAAGCTGCAGAGCTTATCCCATTTAACCAAAATTCCATCTTCAATAATGGATTCCCACTCGACCTTTTTTTTTTTCCGGAGGAGAGGAAAAATCTTGCATAAGACTTCCACAACTAGTTGGTGTTGTTGTGGCTTGTGTCAGATTCTTACTGACTAAAAAACCTCTCCCTCTTTTGCCTCCCTCATCACACTGGTATCGCTCTCGCATTTCTTCAGTGAGATGAGTTGTCTAGGTTACCGCTGCTGTTTCTCTTTAGTTTCTATGATGGTTCGGACAGCACTATAAGCATGATTCCATTCTGTTTCGGTTGCGAGTAGACTATCCATCATGTTTTGGCTGTTAAATATTTTGCCCGTTTTAGTCCTATATGCTATCCGCACGTTTTCCCACCTAGGACACAAGAAGAGGGTGTGCTCCACATCGTCGACCTCTCCGCAGTCATCACACCGGTCCGTTGCAGATCTTGTTCTCTCATAAAGGTACTTGCGGAAGCATCCATGTCCAGATAACGCCTGGGTCAGGTAGTAATCCACCTCTCCATGGGGTCTATCCACCCATATTTCTACATTCGGTATTATGCGCCGTGTCCACCGTCCGTACTTTCCGTCCCTCCATTTGTCTTGCCATCTTTTCATCGTATTGGATCGCGCTAAGGTCTTCGGCGTGCCATCATATCTCTCCTTACGTTCTTTTATTAGTAGCTCAATAGGCGGCAGTCCTGCGATGACTCCAATTGCTTCTGCAGATACTGTTCTATATGCGCTGCATATTCTAATGCCAAGAAGTCTTTGTATCCTCGTCAACTTTATGACAAGCTTCTTATTGCCAGTTACTCTGTGCCATATAGGTGCCGCATACAGTATCGCAGAATGTACCACGCTAGCCAGGACTTTTCGTTTTGAGGCTCTCGGTCCCCTAACATTGGGCATGAGGCCCGACAGCGCACCGATGGTTCGCTCAGCTTTACGAACCGAGTAGTTGACGTGGGCAGCAAACGTACATTTGGTGTCCAGCCAGACTCCTAAATACTTAATTTCTTTGCTCAGCGGCACCGTAGCTTTTTGCATCCTGAACTCTATGGGAGACACCCTCCGTTTGGTAGTGAGTAGTACGGCTTCGGTCTTTTCTGGCGCCAGCTGGAGCTTCCTGCGGCCCATCCACTCAATGATTCGCATAATGGCCGTATTGGCAATGTTCATTAACGTTAATTCGTCTCCGGCCACCACCACCAAGGCGATATCGTCTGCAAAACCCACCAGTTTGGTCCATCAGGTAATTTCATACGTAACAGGTCATCGTACATTACATTCCATAGCGTGGGACCCAGCACTGATCCCTGTGGTACCCCACTGCTTATGTCCATGTCAAAGGACAGTCCCTCTGCTTCCATTATGATACATCTCTCGGAGAGATAAGAGGCAATAAGTCTTATCAGGCCTTCATCAATTGTCCTTGCTCTTAGTTCCTCTAGTATCAATTGCCAGGAGGCGCTATTGAAGGCGTTCCTGACGTCCAGCGTAATCATCGCGCACAACCTCCTCCATCGATGCGAGAAGGCTGCAGCCGCCCCCGCAACCTGTAGAACCGCCTCAACAGCGTCAACCGTTTGGCGGCCCTCCCTGAAACCATACTGTTGTTCCGACAGTCCTCCGGTTCTCACCAGTTCTGACTTTAGTCTGGCTAGTATCAGCTGCTCATACAGTTTGCCCTCCACGTCTAGCAGGCATATAGGTCTAAAGGCCTCGGGGTTGTCGATCGATTTCTCTCCCTTCCTTATGAGTACTAATTTGGCTCTTTTCCAGCTTGCTGGAAATTCTCCTCGACATACCAGCTCGTTCAGCACCGCCAGGACATATTTTGGCCGGTCTGCTGATTCCCACTCGACCTGCGACACACGCTACATACCCCCAATGATTCTTAAAATTCAAGGAAAGGAGTAATGTTCATTGTCGTATCATATAAACTGATCTTAGATAAACATAGTGTAGCAAAACTTTGTAGTGAATTTCATTCATCAACCATCGGGCTAAAGCGAAAGAAAATGAGCCGTTAAATCTTCAATGCAAACGAAATGGACATAAAAGAGCTGAGCAGCATTATCAAGAATTTTGAAAATTAACGCAGGAACTACAGCATCTCTAAAGACTGTATTAAAATTATTAGGAAACTATACCCAGATTCTAGAAGAAACAAAAAAGAAATTGGTCGTGTGAGTTCAGCCATATGAGTTTCAGTGAAACAATACTCATATAGCACGAATCTGGAAGAACATAGGGACGTTCTTGTTTAGCCATCAATTTCTTCTGATCGATTTGATCATCTCGGCGGCCAATTTTTTCACCATTCTCACGAAATAATTTAACAACCAAATAGTTGTTTTACTTTATATTTAATTGTGTTAAGTGGATAATTTTAGAAATCATCGAAAATATATCGTGTTGGAATGCTTCATAGCAAGAGGAACGCCGAATTGGTTGCTGACATGTATTTGAATAATTACCCAGAAAGACGTCAACAAGAAGATTTTGTGATAATTTTATAAATTTTTGTTAAAGCTACAAACTGTTACGAAGATGAAAGCAAAGAAAATATGATTTTATCAGTTACTATTTGTGGTTATCGTTTAAATTTCCGGGTATTAAAATTTATTTTTTAAGAAATTTCTTTATCGTTTACACTGTTTTAGGCACGTCTTTTTTTTAATTTTTAGCTATTAGGACCTAGGTTCGCATTTGTATGGAATTGCTGATTGAATTAGTTCTATGTAATTGGAACCTCCAAATGCAACTTCGAAAAAACAATACCTCATTCGTTTGTCCATGTTTGCCCATGAAAAATTTTCGTTTGTTGGAAAGTTATTTAGAAAAAAAAATTCCTGGAAATGTAAATTTGCGCAACGTTAGTCCAGCATTGTCCAGCAAAATTTTTCGTTTGTCCACCCGCGAAATATTATTTATTTTGAACTTTTTTCCCTTTTGTCATAGATTATTGACTAGGAAAGTTTATTCAGGTTAGGAAGTTAAAAAGCCTTGTACTTCTTATCGTCTGCGATATCCCTATATAACTTATTGTATCAAACTACATACTTCTCGCAAAATGAGCTTTCACTAACACGGGAATTATTATTTGCTGGGTCAGGTTGGTACTATATCCGTGAGGTTGTACATAATTTAAACTTAACATTTCCGGAATCATTGAACGATCACTGAACGTGAACGTTAAGTTCAGTGACCATCGGAGTTCCCGAATATTATTTTATTATATTCATGTTTGCGGGGATGGAGCCTACAGCCTGTAAACAAAATTGAATCACAAGAAATGAATTGGTCGCTTGTGTTATGAACTTACCTACTGTCATAAGCAGAAACACATTCAAAATGACTTGACGTACTTATTCTAAGATAGTATCTCTAGTTAACTATAGATATTTTATATAAACCATCAATATTCCCACAGATGTACCAAAGTCAATACTCACTGAAAATTGAACAGATACATTAAGGGAATCCTATACCTATATTTCTTAAATATGTATTAAGGAATAGTGACTGGATAAGAAAGTATACATATGTATATGTATAACTTCAGGCATTGTTCTATTAAACATTGTAATATAATAAAATAACTGAAAAAGTTTCAGAATTGATATTTAATTTAATCGATATCACTGTATAAAGTGAATAACTATGACAATTTGATTCAGACCATCACCACAAATCTATGCTGTCACTAAATCAAAATCGGTAGGAAATTTAAGTGGTAACTTTAAAGTAGGCAGTGGCTCATGTAAAGCTATCGCCTATCAACAGATATCTTTGGATGGGTTGTCTAGATCAGCGGTTCTTAACCTATTTTCCTTTGGGACACCAAAGTACGTTTCAAACTTTCGCGACACCCCTACATACTTTTTACCTAGATGCAAAAAGCGAACACATAAAGTACCTACAATACTTCTTTTTATTATAGAACGACTATGAGAAACAAATTTTAAAATTTATTGCGTAAGATTCTTAAATAGAAAAATATAAACATAAAAGAAAGTTATGACTCTTAAGTAGAAACATAAAAAATAATCATCAACATCAGAAATATAAAGACATAAATCTTAAAACTAGTGAGATACTTGTCCCTGGCGATTTCTGCAAAGCATATCTATGTGCGGACGAATTCTTGACAAATACACTCTCATCTCGCTGTTCACATTAAGTAGGCGAGACCTGTAGTCACATTCTATATTCTTCAATATAGAGAATCCAGACTCGCACAAGTACGACGTTGAAAAAGGCAATAAGATATTGCTTGATTCGCGATATCCGGATATTCATTCCTGATTGAGATCCAAAAAACATCGGGAGCATTTTCTCTAAATTTCGATCTCAGGACTGTATCCGATGATATTTCTATAAGTTGCTCTTTTTCGGAGCAGTTTAATTCTGCTTTGAATGCATTTTCTTCGTCAGGTGCAATCAGCCACTCCCAGCCAGTGGTCGAGATCGAGGGAAAATATTTGAATATCGCTAGTTGCAAGTCAGATAGGTGCCTTATTATGCGTTCCTTTATCTGATTTTTTTCCTCGGTGTTCATCTCACTTGATGCAGTAGCCGTAGATGGAAAAGCAGTTAGATCGTTTTCTCCTATGGCCGAGATCCAAAGGGCAAGCTTTTTCGCTAATTTTATCACTTGATGATATGATAGTTTCATGCCGTCCCTGCATACTTGAATTCAAAGCATTAAGTTTGTTGAAAATATCGGAAAGGTACGCCAGCTCAGCACACTAAACGGGATTTTAAGACATTCACAATATTCAAACTTATCATTACTTTCAAAAAATGCAAGTAGTTTGTCTTTAAGTTCTAGAACTCTGGTAAGCATTTTTCCTTTGGAAAGCTAACGGATTTTGCTGTGCAATAACAACACTTTATGATCTGCGGCCATTTCTTTACAAAGTTTCTCAAACACTCGCGATTTTACAGGACGAGTTTTTACATAGTTGATCGCTGAAACAATCGTCTGAGTGTGGTCACCCAAACGATTTCCGTCCGTAGTCTTCACCATTAAGGCCTCTCTATGTAAAAAGGAATGAGTAGTTATTACTGATGGGTTTTTATCCACACAAAGTCAGAAACTCCTTTATACTTCCTGTCATTGCAGCAGCGCCATCAGTACATATAGCAATGCAATCCGTCCACTTGACTCCGTTATCTTGAAAGAAGCTATCAACAGCAGCAAATATATCAGCTCCACTGGTTGTTGTTTCCAGTTCTCGACAAAATAGGTATTGCTCAATAATTTCTGATCCGCAAACAAATCTCACAGAAGCTAATAATTGAGCTTTTGCTGAAATGTCGATGCTTTCATCTAACTGTAGAGCAAATTGCGTGTTTGTTAAGTTTTCTATGACATTACTTTGAATATCAAGTGACATGTCCTTAATGCGCCGACGAACTGTATCATTGGACAGAGGTATTTTTGAAATCTGTTCGACTGCTTCCGGTCCCAACATAATAGCAACAATTTCTTTACATGCCGGTAATATAAGCTCTTCGCCGATGTTATGGAGTTTCTGTTTCTTGGTAATCATTTCAGAAATTTTGAATGATGCCAAAAGGGCTTTATCTGAGAGCTTTATTCGTTTTTCCATCATGACAGAAGAGACTTGAATGGAAGTATACAGGCGTTGGAAATATTCTCGCGGTCTTTGAGAGACGCTGTGGTGGTTTCGTTCCAAATGCCTTTTCAGCTTGTTAGGTACCATACACTCATTTGACAACACTATGCCACACACCAAACACTTCGGACTAGGTTTGTCCCCCGCGCCTGTTCACGTAAATCCAAAATTTATATATTGTTCTTTATAATGGCGGTTATGTTGGACTTTGCTTGGTTCTGGTTTTACGTTTTTCTGATTACTAGATGATGAATACAGCGTAATTTTTTTTAAATGGTATATTCGTATATTCACCTCCACTCTCCTTAGATGCAGAACAGCTGTCGATGTCTAAAGCTTCCTTTTCCCTTATTACAAATCTGTCCATGATGAAAAGAGCGCACTAGCAACTAGCAAAGACACGAAACAGCGAAACTGAAGAAACGCGACGACTGATTACTGATTACCAAAAAATAAAACGACTAAGAAGTTGATATCGGCCCTCTTATTGTATATAACGAACTGACGATTCCTCCTGCTTTGACGGAATGATGCGAGGTGGTGACAAAGTGACAAAGTTCAAAGGACGCCGCCCACCGCAAAAAATTGAATTTTTCTGGTGAAGATTATTCACCAAATGAGGAATCGTTTGTTTCAGAGTTGAATGCAAAAATATATGATTATTATACGATATATGCTTAAATGCTTAAATCAAATATAATGATGGGCGATTTCTTGCAAATTGGGCTACTCCAAGAAACGATCGATAATTTTTTATGCTCTAGAATCTAGATCTGGATTAAATTCAGGATAGTATCTATAACTGCAAAAACAAAGGTTTACAAGACAGTCCGACTGCTCTTCATGGCCGTGAATCTTGGGTACTCAGTACGGAAGTTAATTAAAGTAGAAATTTAAGAATAGAAGTATGTAAAATTCACGAGGACACTAAAAGGATAGGCAGAACATGGAAAAGAAGAAATGAAGAGATTACGGATGCATACGGTCATTCAAGTGTAAAAAGGGGTCAGATGGTTGGGCCATGCATATGCCAAGCAACAGGCATGCAAAGAAGGTCAATATGGAAGAACGGGAGTAAGAATTATGCAAAGAAAGTGTCTGGATGCAATCAGAAAATCTAGAGATATCAGGTATACAACACTGAACAAGCTTGTTGTGATATTGCAAAAGGGAATAATAGCATATGTATATTGCTGTGATATATAGGGGAATGAATAATAATAATAATAATAATAATAATAATATATTTATTGCCGAAGATTCATAACAAAGAATGTCGGCATTGTCAAAATAACAAATAATACAATGAAAACATTAATTGCCAAACCACAAAACACGAAACTTTATACAAAGAACTCATGCAGTGTATAACCATTTTTTCCAACAGATATTATGTCAATCGTCTTTTAAAAACATTTGTGGGAGATGACTAATAACTGATCTAATGCATTGAAAAATTTATTATTATTATTTATTAAATTTTAGAAGAACTGGCTTAAATGACATTTTTTAAAATTAGTATTATAATATAAGTACATATTTGCTTTACTTTACTACAATTCCTCAAAAAAAAAAGACAAACAAAAATATTAATAACAATCTAGAACATTTGTCCAATAATTACGTGAATATGTAATTTTCTACGCCAATGCCATTCCATTGTAAACCAAATTTAACAAGTTCAAATGGTTTCCTCTGTAAACCTGCTAATTTACCTTATTCATTGATGTGCTCCAATCAGAGCTCAAGAAGTTGACAGCAACTTTTAATTTTCAATTCTACCCATGTGTACCCAACCTAAGAAACACTGTACTATGTATACTACGCTCTATTTTCTTAGAAACAAATCAATCAATCAACGTTATCGTGTTCTTTTCTTAATACAGCAAACGCTCGATAACGTGAACTAATTCAGATTAAGGGTGTTGCACATTATCGAAATGTTTACATTAGCGAAGGTGATTATTAAGCAAGTTATTAAAAGAAACCTTTAATACGCCAAAATAAAACACTAAGGATAACAATAAATCAAAATAGCGTTTTATAATCATGTATTAAAAACGAACCTCAGCCAACAAAGGGGTAATTAAAACTACTTTTGCAAAATCAAAACTACATACGTAGTATACGCAACTAAGCATCTGTATTTGCTGTAGCAATAAGTTATCCCGGGAATGTACACAATTAAGTTCAAATATGGAAATATGTTACATAAATAAGCATTCCCTTACATAATTGGGTAACTCAGGGATTGATCAAACTGGGCCTTTCACAGGTAACTTGTAACGGTCGAAATTATTCGTAGGCGATCGGAAATTGCGAAGACGTCGTATATACTTACATATACACACTCGATCCGCTCCGATTAAACTCGATCTTCGTTTGTCATCACCTTCGTAGATCTGTTTACGTTATCGAGTTATCGAACTTACAATGCTTTTACGTTATCGAGCGGTCCGTATAATCCTATACTAAGAATTTTGTGTTCACATTTGCGCAATGTTTTCAATATCGGGTATGTACGTTATCGAGCGTTTGCTGTATTATAAAAATAAAACTATACTTTGAAAAAAGAAACTAATATCTGAAATTCATTAATATAAAAAAATAAAACTAAATTTTATGCATTGTCACTTTCTGACAATAAACGCATAAGTTTGCGTAAGACTACAATATCACTGCTATCACTAGAATTATTTTGTTCATTATCTTGAGAAGTTATTTCTGTATTCTCCTGTGTTGATAATTCAGTAGTTCTTAAAAGGAAATCAGTCATTGAAGATTGTGATTGATTTCGTGATAAACCGTTATAAAGTTTCCTGTAGGATGCCATTAATGATGCCATTAGTTCACGTTGAAATTTTGCAACCCGTTCCTCACCAGGCTCATGATGTTCAAAATGATTACCTAATTTCCTGGCAAGATCAAGACTTTCTTTAATTAGAGTTGCATTTAAAATGGGAGGATTTTCTTCGGCATCGTCCCTATGTTCTCTGTCATGATGAGTCTCAAGGGTGTGGTCTATAATTTCATTTTCACTCAAGCTTTTATCAACTAATAATTCCTCTATATCGACAAATGATAGATCATGGAATCCATCTCCACCAATTGTATGTGTCAGCGTTATGATGTCAGTAAAAGCAGCGTTATCATGGATGCCAGGATCAGGATCTTTGCTTTTGACACATTGTAGCCCGATATTTTTTCAACATAAGTTCAAGATTGATGGCTTTAATTCAGCTAATGCTAACCCAACTTGATTAATGCAGACCATAATAGACATTTCTTTTCCACGCATCAATGATTGTCAAATCCTCACTATGGCCTAGTTTGTCTAGCATGTATTGGAATGAACGCTTTAAAAGTAGCAATTATCCCTTGGTCTAGCGGTTGTATTGAGCATGTTGTGTTAGGCGGAAGAAAACAAAATTGCACATTTGGGTGCTCCAAGACTGACTGGACAGGTGCATTGTCTAGAATTAAAAGAACTTTAAATTCTAGACATTTTGCATTCATGTAACGCTTAACTTCTGGGATGAAGTATTTCTGAAACCATTCTGCACAGATTCCACTAGTCACACAGGCCTTTCTGTTTGCTATCTAGTGATTTGGTAATTTATTGAAATCTACCTACACCTTTCATCGAGCGTGGCCTTAGGGCACGATCTACTGGCAGTGGTTTTAACATACGTTCTCCTGAAGCGTTGGAACAAAACAATGTTATACGGTTCTTTAAAACCACCGACAGTTTTCTACGATTTTGCAACAGAAGTGCTGCTAGACATTTTTTCCAAAAAGGCCACTTTCATCTACATTCCAAACACGATCTGGGGTGTATCCGCCATCTTCAATAAGTTTTTGAGGAAATCCTTTGGCACCTAATTCATCTGCAGACGCAGTTTCTCCCTTAATTTAAGAAAACCTGTCATCCAACTTGTACTTGCAGAAAATTCAGGTTGTTTGGACTGAGATGAAGTGATCAACTTCTTGAATACGTTTATAGATTCTTAATACTGTTTACTTTATAGTAATTCCATCTGCTAGTATTCTTTTTTGTGATTTATCTTCAATCCACATTACCAACGCTTTTACCGTGTTTTCTTTGATATCTCTTATGTACCACGATGATCAAGCACTTATTGTTGTTTCCAAAACATATAGATTCTCCGATCGCAGTTTCATTTTTCTTAATCGTTCTTATGGTAGCTTCATGAATACCAAAATACTCTCCTACAGCCGTTGTACCTTGTCCTGTTGCAAGTTGATCTAAAATTTTAATTTCAATATCTAAACTGATTGCCTTGCTCTTCGTTTTTATTACAGGTGAATTATGTGACATTGTGTTACGGTAATCAAATATATTTTCATATTAATAATGCGAAGATTTGAAAATTATTTAAAACTTACCTGTTATTAAGTTAACAAATCTATAAGCACCAACTTTATTTTACTTATAACTTTCTAAATATCCACAACAACTGCCTCTTTTCTTTTTAACTCTCAAAACCAAACTAAATTGCGTAAAAAATACATTACGTCTTTACTCTATGCATAATTCGGGAATTCCATCCATATACATAGGCAATAGCCGACGTAATCTAACTGAGTTGTGAAAAATATAACGCAAAGTTACAATGCATATTTGTGCGGAGGGAGAATGAAAAAGTTCATAGAAACATAAAAAAATCATCAGCAAAATTCATAGAATATTGAAAACCGTGTTAAAACAAAACAATACGTGAAAAAGTATATATCTTTTTCTTTTTAAATCGTGTTAAATCAAATTCATGTAAATAAAAATCGTGTAAGAAGAGAATTGGATGTATATGTATAAAGAAGAAATAAAAAATGCAGTAATTATCGAAGACGTATGCCATAAACCATAAACGGTCGACAATGTTCTCACGTGGTTGGTATAGAAAAACCTCTATACAAACATGTAATTTTTATGTGACTTTCCATTTTCATCTACACACGGAAATAGCCATATATCTTTGTGAGTTTTATTGCTCTTAAATTTGGAAAATTATCGGAAAGATGATCGACAATGAATGTATAAATCTCCTAAAATGCGGAAACAACTTATTTGATTGGCGATTTGCGCACAACTTAAGTTGCCTACCCTTTTGCGCAGAAAAATGATATGACATGCCTTGAATCTGAGGTTATGTTAAAGAGAAAGTGTGGTTAGTATTGAATATTTTGTTAATTAAAATGAATGAAAATAACGATATTAAAATAGAGGATGTTAAGGAAGAAATAAAACCATCGTATAATGGAGAAGTTTCTTTCCCACATGAAAATAAGTATTCACATATAAGAAATAAAATTATTAGAAATCAACAGTTTCATAAAACTAAAAGGGAACTAAAGAAGGTAAGTTATTCTTAGTATATTTTGCTAGCTAATAAAGTGACATTGTAGAATAAAAAGAAACAGAAAGAAGAACTGCAACAACGTAATGAACCAAAAGGGATACCACATACGTTAGAAACTTTGCGAATAAAAGATGAAACAACAGTTGAAGACCTAAACAGTGAGGAGAATGCCATTGTGAAGCACGACTTGGAGTCTGATGAATTTAAAAATTTCTATACCAAAACATCTGAACCAAAAGTGCTGATAACATATTGTGATAATCCTATGAAGGTATATGAAACAATTTCTGCTTATATGCAGACAGCTTAAATTATAATAATAAAATAATAATTACTTTATTTATTTTTTACTTTATTTTATAGAAAACAAGAATTTTTGGAAGGGAGCTTATGCGTATCATTCCTAATGCGAAATCAATATATCGAAATAGGTCTGGTGTTAAGAAAATGGTTAAAAGTGCAACTAGAGAAAATTTTACAGATATATTAATTATTAATGAACATAAGAAAGAACCGGATGGATTACTAGTAATCCATTTACCCGATGGGCCAACTGCTCATTTTAAACTATCTAATGTTAGAATTACTACAGAGTTGCGCAAGCACCACAAAGAAATTTCTGCCCATCGACCTGAGGTGATTTTGAATAATTTTACAACACGGCTTGGGTTGACAATAGGAAGAATGTTAGGGGCTTTATTTCACTATGATCCTGAATTTCAAGGGCGACGTGCTGTAACATTCCATAATCAAAGAGATTACATATTTTTCGACACTACAGGTGCTAAGTGTAAAATTCTTTTTCCAACTGAAGCTTACAGACTTATTTCTTGCAGATATACTTTCGATGCAGATGGTAAGAAAACAAGATTGAAAGAGTTGGGTCCTCGGTTCACTTTACGATTAAAGTCCTTACAGAAAGGGACGTTTGATAGTAAATATGGCGAATATGAGTGGATAATACAGGGTAGACGGCATGATATGGAAACAAGTAGAAGAAAGTTCTTTTTGTAACTAGTTTCGTATTCAGTTTCATTAGTAAAATAAATCAATGATTCTCTCTCTTTATTTTTCCTTCTTATTTTCAAATTACCGTAAGATGTCTCTGCATTTAACATTTTAAACGAAACAATATGGCGATAATCTCTTCAAGAATTGTGTTCTGTCAATTAGAAATGGATAATTTAGTTTCCTAATAAAAAAATGAATAAAACCTATGTTTGTTCGTTTGGATATGTACTTTTAAGAATAGTTACTCGTGTTTTTCGGTATTACTAGGACAAATCATTATAAGTTTAACCCTTAAATTCATCAGTTAGTTGTGAGTGAATTTACAAGGAATTTCTACAGAAATATTTGTGAAAAGCTTTCGGTGAGTTACAAATGCTTGTCATAATTTTCATTATATGTACTTGTTCAAGTTCAATTTCAAAGTGATTGTGATAACCTCTTCAGGTGTAATCTGAATACCTTCGTAATTTACATATGTCAAATGAGTAGAGGTTGGATTAGTTTACGCATAATTTTCATTTATTTAGTTATCCCACATTTATGACAAAAATTCTAAAGAAAATGTTGAGTTAATATTCAGTTATAGTTTCATTACTTTTTGCTGTAGGTATGTACCTATATTTGCTGAAATTGATTGGGAACTATCTGCGTGTTTAAGAATAATTTCACGCCTTGTGTAATTATTTATACTTGTACATTGAAATCATCATCGTCTATTACTATATGAACAATTAATATCCCAATTAGAATCGTACCACAATACGATGGAGGGAAGATATTCCGTTTCTCGGTGTACACTTCACTGGTATTCTGCAACGTTTTTATTAGAGATGGGACGAATCCAAATTTTCTCGAATCCGAATCCGAATCCTAAAGGATTCTCGAATCTCTCGAATCCATCATATAATTACAATAATAAGAAAGAACAGAGAGGAAAAACAATTTTACAGGAAAATTTTAAAGCTACTTTAATTAAAAACGATACAGTTTTTAAAAATATTTATTAAAAAAGATTTTTTTTTTTTGAACATATTTATATTACAAATGAAATTAAAAAAACAAATTACACAATATTAAAAGATAAATTATGTTAAAATCTTGATGATTATGCAACAAGTTTTTATTTATATTTAATTTCCTTAGCATATGGAAATTAATATATCAATAACAGTACCGATATCTTTTCAGAAACTTTTGTGAATGAGAATAAGGGAGAGCTAACATAGATAAACAGCAAATATTGCACATGAAAATCTAAACACATATTTTAGTATATAAAAGAAAGCACTCAACCTAAAAGAAATAAGTGAGAATTTTAATTCAGATTTTTATTTAAGAAAACCAGCTTTCGAACTCGCTCTGGATCCAACCGACTACGTTTTTTATCACTATGATGCCTGATGTGCTGAATAGTCTTTCTGAAATCACTGTTGATGGTGGTGTAATTAAGAATTTTTGCTAGCTTCATCAAATTTTGGTATTTTGTGTTGCCCTTCCAGTATTTAAAGATGTCTGCAGTTGGTGGGAGCAGTGGTTCTGCTAAATAGGCATTTATTTCTTCTTCAGGAGATGAACTGTAATCCACATCACTGCAGGTAGCTGGGGTCATCAACTGAGAATAGTAACTCCACATACTATGACCTTGTTCAGTTAAAGATATATCTGTGGCATTTGCTTGAGTTTTCTCTGATGACTGCAGATCACCATTTGTTTGCATATAGATGGATGAAATTTCATTAGCCAGTGTCAATTTAGCTTGCTCAACGTTTTCTTTATTCAAAAATACATTCCCTTTGAATCGGGGATCCAGTAAAGTACCAATAGTATACAATTTCTCTGTCTCAACAGAATGGTAGCGCCTTTTTAGTGACGCAAGCAAATCATTTCGGAAACCCTGTACTGAACCTAATTTTGGTTTGAAATTTTCTAGAGCACGAATGGTGCTATTCACTAAAGGAATTATTTCTGAAATTGTCACTTTACTTGAGCTGGCCACAAATGTAGCTTTATCAAACACTTCTAATATTCGTATAATATCTTCAATAAGTTTCCACTGTCGAGGACAAAGGTCTATCTGAATATTCAAGTCAGAAGCAGACAATAAAATGGCTTGCTTTTGTTCCACAAGTCGATTGAGCATGTGAAGCTGAGAGTTCCATCTAGTCGGCTCGTCTTGTATTAAACGACGACCTTTAAGACCTAACTTAGCTTGAGCAGTTTTTAACATTTTTGTCGCTTTAGAAGAGTGTTTGTAATGTCCCACAATATTCCGACAGGATATCATTATTTCCTTAATTTCATTCTTATTCAGTAAACCATCTTTTATAACTAACTGAAACGTATGGGCTAGGCAAGGCAAGTGGGTGAAGATGCTACGCTCTAAAGCTGCAACCATATTAAGACCATTGTCTCTCATGAAGCATACAACTTTTTCTGTAAGATGCCATTCTTTTATTATGTTGCTAATGAAAGTTTCTATAGCAGATGCTGTATGTGAAACCTCTAAAAAAGGAATACATTCTAAGCACAAATGATGGTACTCAAAGTTTTCATCTACAAAGTGCATTGTCAGGCTTAGGTAGTCATCAGATGATGTTGATGTCCACATATCTGTTGTGACTCCAATGTATTCAGTATTTTTTAAAAGTTCCTCGACTTTCATTTTTTCTTCTTCATACATATCTGGAATTACCTTTTCAGAAAAATGTTTCCTACATGGGATGACATATCTTGGTTCAAGATGGTTAATCAATTTTTTAAACCCCTTATCTTCCACTATGGACAGTGGTTGATTATCTGTACATATCATTTCAGCAACCAATCTGGTAATTGTTTTGCCTCTTTTGTCCCCAGGCTTAAAACTTTGCATTTTATCAAAAAAATTTTTCAGAGTAGGTTGGTTGAAAGGTTCTGCTTTGCGTTTCACTGCGCATTGTTTCAAAGACCTTTGTTCGCCATAAGAACAAATTTTTGAACCTGGACTAGGAGTTGAACTAATTGACACAGGACTCCCAAAAGTAGTTATATCATCTGGATTATTTTCTTCAAATGAAGAATCAACATTGACAGTCAAAGGGCTTAAGGGTGAAGTTGGAATTAGTAATGAGTTTGATGAACTTGTACCTTTCAGTTCTTGATATTTGGATAAATGCCTGGTTTTCAAATGTTTCCACATAGCTGAAGTAGTGTGCGACTTTTTCCCTCTAGATATTTTTCAGAGCACAGATTGCAATTTGCATAGTTTTCATTTTCTGAAATTTGGAAATAGTTCCAAATATCAGAAGTTGCCTGAGGACACAAAGCCATTTCATAGGTTGCTATTGAATGCAACAAATATGATGTAACAGTGACAGTTGTGCAACTTCAGAACTCCCCTGAAAAAGAAAAAAAAAAATTAAGTTTTCATGTTAAAATCCTAAAATCCTTGTAATTTTATTATTAGCTGTAATAATTGCGCGAAAATACGGTATGCAACAGTAATAATAAAACTGCAATAAATGTACAAAATTACTATGCCGTGAGTAATTAATTAATAATGCAGTTGACAGACATCTGAAATGGCCTTTGACAACAATTAACAAGTTATTTATTTTTTTAATTCTTATACTTAACAATTACATTTATATAACATCCCAATTTGATTTCCAACTAACACCGCATGCAATGTAATATAACTTAATATGTGCAAAAAAAATTATATATCAATACAGTATAAATGAAAATAAGTAACTTACCTCATATATCGTATAAACCACGCATATCCACTCTCAAACGTCACAGACTGAACAGTACTGCACTATAAAGTGGTCGTTGCGATCTGAAGTTTACTCGCACCACGCACCTTTTATATATCATATATCAAGAGTTTCGAGAATAATCCAGTATTAGAGCTCAGTCATCCACAACCGACGAGACTATTCAAGACGAGATAGTTGCTAGAATTTACGAGAGAGCGCAGGATGTTAATTAGAATCACATAAAGAGCGATAGATGGTATTAGTGTAGCATATATGGTGTTTAAAATATAAAACTTGACTGAACTGACTTAACATGATATAGTCTTAGCTAGTTATTAGAACTAAATGTACATAAGTTAATAAGTTTTCATAATTTTTGTAATTAGATTAGTTATATTATTTGCTGTCTGTATTTGACATGTTCCATACCTTTTCTGGTCTCAGGAATAAAGATATTTATTTATTAAAATACCACAAACATTAGGAAAGCATGCCAGCTTATAAATACTTTATGGCTGAAAGAACGAGAACCGAAGAGAATCGTCGAGATCTTTCTAGTCAGTGATTCATATGTGTCGTGATTACATGAGTCATCATTATTATTATTATTTTTTTTTTGGATTCGAAAGATTCGAATTACGAAAATCGTGCGAAGATTCGAGTTTTCGAATCTCGAATCTTTTCAGGATTCGATGGATTCGAGGATTCGTGGATTCGAATGTCCCATCTCTAGTTTTTATACATTTTATGTCGTTATTCTTTTTACCGAAATAATTTTCATAAGTAATTCCTATTTCAAAGAAATATTCTTCATTGAAGCAATTTAAGAAATTATACAGCCGCTTACAGTAAAAATTGTCCCTATACTTGATTGTTTACGCTATTGATAAGTTGCCACCCAAACATTGGTATGTACTTAGGCCACAATGCCCTGAATTGATAACTCCGTTTCAAAACTCACCCAAAAGTTGCTGGATTTCAATACGGAAACATTGCTATACATTGGATTCTGTTACTTCTCTCGATAACAATTGCAAATTTGTGAAAAGTTGTGCCTTTAGACAATTGAAGAGAAAGCCCAAATTATTCATTAGCATATCGCTGGTAATTCCCCGACAGCGTCGTCCACCAATTTTGCACGTATTGCGTACATGCACTAGGTAGTATGTACACTACCGTCCATATTAGTTCGGACACTTAAGTAAATTTACAAAATTGTAGAATATTAACATTGGAACTACGAAATGAAATTTATATAATAATATTATTGTTATCAACACATATTTATAACATACGACAAAAATAAGAATAATTCTCAACATATATTAATTTTATTAAATGTTTTCGTCGAAAAAGAAAACTCTTTTTGTACTAAGGATGGCACTAACAATTCTAGGCATCCGTTCCACCAATTTTTGAAGCTCTGTATTTGGTATACTGGCCTAGTGGTCCTGTATAATGTTCCATAAATTATTCTGATAATTTCACACATTCAGAATCTTCATTGTCACTATCCTCCCCAATCGCTAGGATAAATGGTTCTAAGACATCGTCAATGATTGAATCCAGATTTTTCATACAGGCTTCTTCTGTGTGTACTTGCTTCAGTACACACTATCGATACACGCACAAGCACATTTGTCGAGCAATTAAAATATTGATTGCAATGTTCAGCACTGTTAGGACAGAGTAATGTAAACTGCTTATTTATTTTCTATCATAATTTCCTAATCATACTCATACTTCTACCTCGAATATAAACATAATAAAGGGATAGTAAATATGTTCCTCAATTGCTATTAAAATAACTTTAATTATTATTTGATGATGTTATTATCCCGAAATTCTGAAGGTATTTGTCCATTGTAAACTAGAAACTTCATAAATAATTTAAAATCATAATATAATTTACATTTTAAAGTAATAGTACATTTTAAAGTAATAGTAAATACTTTACGAAATTTTACAAAGTGTCCGAACTAATATGGACGGTTGTGTACATCGCATTATTTCAATGCAATCTACCACTTTTCGAATCGGTAATGCATTAAAAAAATGATTTGCTTTTAATCGCAAACACAATTTGATATTACAGAGTTGATGCAAGTTGTGTATTATCACGAAGGTTCAACAAACGTGCGTCTTGTTCACTGAAAGAAAAGTAGAAAACTACTTTACATCATTCTTTCGAATTTTATTCATTCGTTCCTTTATTACTTTGCAGTAGTTAGAGATTTGTGCCAAATTTAATTAAAAAATTGCAATACAATGCACCACCTGTACAATTTATGTCAGGTAGTATATTTGCATACATATCTACGTTTGTACTTCATATAAGTAAACGTGTTAACCTTCCTATACTCACGCATACGGTCTGTGAGGCCGATTTATATAGTATAGTATACGTCTTTCATTTTGACGTGAGTATAGGAAGGTTAATTAAGATCACATGTAACACTTTATTTCTTCATATTTTTCACGAGAATATCTGTTGCGAATTACGTATTTGAATTTATGCGGTAAGTGTGATTTTCATCTGTGTTTATATCGTTTTAATAATCGATTCTCTTATGGTAAGTTAGAATTTGTAGTAGGTCGACATTGCGTGTTTTTTCTCATCGGGTATTAAAAAATATGGTTTGGCTTCAATTTATGTAGCTCCACCCAGTCATCACAGCACAGTTTGTGGATTACGTTGGTCAACATTAAAAATCCATAGGTCGCATGAAAATACATAAAATATTGCATTGTTCAGAAAGAGAACATGCGTTCTTTTTTGTAAAATATAAATCATATACTAATATGTAATCAGTATCAAATAGAGCTTAAGACTTTTAAACATTCTGCAGGATTTATTGTGTAACATAAAACACGAAATAAACAATGAAAGAGTACTTAAATGTGTCTTGAAGGAAAAATGGGTGTGAATTATTGCCGATTTCACTTGGAAATTGGTGGTCAATGCCTAGGTGCTTAAACGCAGAAATAGTGGCAAAAGTGCAGCCGACAAAGTATTAGAAACATTAGGGTAGTAGTAGGGTGTATTCATTTAGTATCTGAATACTTTTGAGCCATGCACTTACTTAGTGTATCATTACTGCATATACGGTATAAATCTTTCGAATAATCTCCACCAGCTTTATCAATAAAAGGTAAAATTGGAATTAATAGTTTCTATTTCAGAACGGTAAATAATGTTAAATTCTATTTTGTCTCTGATTGGCTTAATAAGGTGGTAGAGATTATCCAAAAGATAGGTACGAGGCGTTATATCTTAATTAAATTGCGTCGTGCAATCCAAAGAAAGCGCCTGGCATGCTCCTTGAAGGGATCATTTTACTTCATGGCAAGTTTCGAATTTTGTTGCCAATTGATTTCAAATTCGAAACTTCAGAGTGAGTACTGTACTACTCTTCCAGTAAATATAAAATAAGTTTTATTATATTATAGTGTACTTCTGAAGAAGCAATAAATTTTTACTTAAACTCGGGAAACATCATGATTCCTAGTTGGAATAGTCCATATGGTGCGAATATTGAATAGATAAGGTAATAAGTACCTGGTGGACCGAGCCTTGCTCGGAGTTCCCAAAATTTTTTGAATAATCTTGAACCAAATAACAACGCTCTTTATTTTAGTTTTGATATTTAAGTAATATTGTATATTTCAAGTATATATAGTAGGACATATATATTAAAAGTGTATAAAAGTAGTATTCAAATTAATATTTATAGTTATATTTAAATAATTAAAAATAAATAAATTCAAGCTCAAAATCTTTCTTAAGAAATACATATTTTAAATAAACATTTACATACCTTCTTTTTGCAACGCCAACTAATTGTGTACAAGTTTTTTTATTTTGATTAAAAAACTCAGCTCCGATTACTTTTGTAACTGTAAACAAAGTATGTGAATTTACATATTGTTGTTAGTTTTCGTAGATATTTTTCTTTTATTAACATACTACTTTCAGCGCCATCTATGGTTTAGTAGTAAAGTTTTAATTACTTATAATTTCGCTTGGCTGCATGATATTAAAGAAAGTTGCTAACCCACGTTTAGGCCGAAATTGGTGAAAACCTGAACTAAACGGATTGAATCGAGACAGGGACCATACTAAATCGGTTTTTCGTCCCCAAAAACTCGCAGATACTAAATTGTAACAAAATCTTGAGAATAATTTTCGATAACACCTTTTATGTACCCCAGAAATAGGTAAAAGCAGGATAAAAAAATTTCCTGGGACCGGGACCGGGAATTTTGTGTTCTCGAAAATCTCCAGATACTAAATTGCATAAAAATTGCTAATGTCGAATATTCGATAAACAATTTCATATACCGCAATACCAGAAATGTGTGTAAACCGGGTCAAAATGGATTTTCCTGGGACCGGGACCATGCTAAATCGATTTCTCGTCCCCGAAAACACCCAGGTACTAAATTTCATCAAAATCGTTAGAGCCGTTTTCGGGAACTCAATTCTATATGTACATATTCTATGTATGACATGACATTACATATTCCACGCGTTCATGTGATTACACGTACAAAATCTGATGGTCTAATACCACGTTAATATGTATCTGAGGGCTAGTGATCTACTCTAGTTCATACTCCTGATGAAGTTACCATACGGTGACGAAATATAGAGGTTGAACAAATGAGACTTTTTATTTCACGGACCGACCACCCCAATAGAGCTTTCGCTCGATTTTATGTATTCTACTATATATATATATACATATATATACAAGAATTGCTCGTTTAAATATATTAGATTAGATTAGATTAGATAATGAAGCGTGCTATTTGTTGATATTAAACTTTTGGTGGCTTTTACGTTTAATTTTGTTAGAAGTATCATTACTTTTTGTGACATGGATTATCTTTCGGTGTGTTGTTGGAAGTAAAAATAGTATCCAGGGTTGTTAAGGTTTGATTTAATTTTATCCTTGAATTTCGAAATTTTTATTAATCTGGTTCACCTCCATCACTTTCTAGGTCAATACAAACTAATTTGAAGTTTACAGCTTCATAACCATTCCGGTGTTGAGGATAATCCGAAAGATAAGTATTGAAAAAGGTTACGAATGATAACGTATTTTTCACAATTTATGCATCAAATTCAAATAGGAAAAAGTAAACATCCATTTCGGGTTTTACTATCTATTAAAACTGGTCAAGTATCACTAACCCTTAAGTGTACATTTACAATTTCTTAGAATCTAGTACTTACATTACACTCCTTATTGTCTATAACTACGCGCGCGTTGCTCTGGTTTGGTTCGCACTTATTTGCGCACTCACATTATGTCGTTTGAAAGTTATGGACACACGTCGAAGGCTTCGTCCTCCTAAGCCTTGTTTTTTGCATCAACGGTGTGGAAGAGTTGGGTTAGAGTACTTATGTATTTGTTCTTCGTGTTTACTTGCACGTAGTCTGATTTCTTCTGTCATGGTCATCATCTGAAGGTCACGATGCATGATCTTACTTCAAATGAATTTTAGAACACCAAGAGCTTTTCTCAAGACTTTGAAAACGTTAAATTATCTCAATGTTGCTTTTGGAGGCGCAATCCCAAAGTAGTTAATTATGTATTAACAATTTAGAGCTTCTGTTTATTAGGCAGTACATTTTCTTGTATCTAATTTTTCATGCAAAAGCTTCAGTTTTTTTCACGATAATTTTTGTTCATTTAGTCTTTGTTGTTCCAATTGGTGGCACATGAAATGTGGGTTTTCTCATTTTTCTTGTGGCACCAGATAAAGAGAAGTCAGTACCTTTATCATTGGTAAGATTTTGTAGATAGTTGCCTATTGATTCATTTTTGTTTTTTTCCCTTTAGAATTGTTGTGAGATTGTTTAGGCGAATTTTATCTGATGGTGGTCTGGTTATTTGCCATCTAGCTTTACTTTTTCTTTTAGCCAGCGCTTATATTCCTGGTGGGTAATTGATTCACACTGTTCTCTGGCTATCTCTTTAGTATTATTCCATGCTGCTTGTTGAATACCCACTACAAATTCTTTGGCTTCTTTATCAAATTCTTTCGACGTGTTCAACGGTACGTTTAGTTTAAGTTTCATATCTTAGCTTTCTCTAAATTGACCCCAATCGGTAGTAGGGTTTGCCAAGATTGGTTTGCATTCGCTACCAAATATGGTTTTACTTAAGGTGAGAATAATCAGGGACTGATCTGAAGACAAGTAAAAGCCATCTTCTATTTTTATATAATTTACAGATACTTTTCTGTGGTAAAGAAATCTCGAAGAAACTATTTTTATGTGTCTTGGCCAATAGGCTAGGGTATTAGTGGAGACCTTACAGTCACACTCTTTCTTGACTCGTAATTTAGATCGTTTAGTGGTTGTGAGAATAGAACTCCATTCTCTATTTTTGGCATTGAAATCACCTCCTAGTATGAAATATTTTCCTAATTCGCCCAACATTTGCTGATAATCTTCTCTTTTCAGATTAAATCGTGGAAGAAGATGGGCCGGTGCCATAGTTATTGTTTCAATCGTAATTGCAGTTACTTGTACTTGATCTCTCTGAATTTTTCTCTTCGTAATATTTTATATTTTCTTTAATTATGATGACACTTCTTCCTCCGCCAGCAGTTTGGGGAATGGATAGTTTGATACATGCTGTATCCTTTAATATTAATGTAATTTTGTTTTGGTAGATGTGTTTCTGCTATTAGTAATACGTCTATATTTCTTACAGTAAGAAATGTTTGTATCTTTTGCATACGATTCAGGATGCCATTGGCAGTTTATTATGCTAACATATGTAATTGACATTCTTCTATTATTTTTTGCTTTGATTGCTTTTCATTATCATTTATGGCAGGTATGGGCAACCTCCGGCCCGTGGGCCACATGCGGCCTTCGAGTAAGATTTGTCCGGCCCGCTACTGAATTCTTTTCGTTGCATATTAGCACGACCCGTCTAAACTTAATTCATAATGAATCATAAGGATACTACAAAAATGTATATTTTTCAAGATTACTCGCAGCATAAAACTTCTACAAAAAAGGTTGCCCATGCCTGATTTATGGGATTATGTACCTTTCCAGTACTGTTATTTTTATTGCCACTAACTGTTCTATTTCTTCTTAGTTACTGATGTTTTAGTTTTATTATTTCTCAATTTTTGCATTGTTTTAGCTATGGTGCATCCTCTATAGTTTCTAGTTTTGGACGCGCCCCTATACAATAATTTTATTCTAATTGTTCTATTCTTTGTTACATATTTTTTTCATTAATTTTTGCATTCGTTCTTTTTGTTTCCATTGAAATTTATTTTTCACGTTTGACTTGATGAGTCGGTGTATTTTATTGATAATGTTCTGCTACTTTCCTAGGATTGATTAGCTGTACCGAACCATCCATAAGTTCCCTTTCCTGTCGCCGTACTGAATCTATTTTCCCTCTTTGTGTTTATGTATCGTTTTATTCACTAACACTTAATTTTTGTGTCCATGCACGACGTCGCAGCAACGACGCGTCGGCTTGCGAAGATTTGCGATAGCATGTAAAAATATTCTTTGTTTTTTGAAATGTGGCCGGACACGTCCTTACACTTCGAAAGTCAAACGATTACAAACAAAATAAAATAAAATTTGTTTGAACAAACATTTTCTTATTATCACAGGTAAGCCGAAATGATTTTTTCGCAAGTGTTATAATGAACATTTGGAGAACCTCCAGGTTGTTTATTATTTAGAGGTAGAGATCTAAACACTAATAAAATTTGGGTCATATCTGCAGCAGATTCAAGTGGATGTTTTATTATGCGATAAATGATGTGTGTCGTGGAACTTCGAACATGTGATAATTACAGTTACAATTTAGACAAAGAAATATAAATGCTACCAATATACGGGCCATATGTCAAACAAAGTGCAGTGTATATTTTGATAGGACGTGTTTTTTTCTTTCACGGTCGGTTGATATGTCTGTATCTAATGTCAACTTCAACGACAGCCTCGTTTTATAAATACGATTCGACGATACATAATTCCGGGCTCCTAAAACAACACTCTACGCTGCCGAACTTTTTAAATCATTTTTTTCTTTTACACTCAGTGACTTACTTTTCCCTCATATAATCTTTTAAATAAATTTGACGCATTAGCTATGACAAATCTTGTACGCATATACATTTTTTGTTAAATCCAACCCACATGCTTTTTCTAAATGAAGGTTTTTGGTCTATATTGATCTTCAGACTAAGAACCCAGCTGTAAACTTGATAAACTTTTTATTGACACTATATCCCGTCGGTAAAACTCCTCACCACGTAATTATTTAACCTTCCTATACTCACGTCAAAATGAAAGACATATACTATACTATATAAATCGGTCTCACAGACCGTATGCGTGAGTATAGGAAGGTTAATTAAATCAGATGACACTTGTTTTATTAGCAACGAGGGTAGTACGAGGGCGGATTGATATTGAAGCTACCTAAGTAGGAAAAACACTTTTTTTTCGAAAACCATTTATTTCTCAACATAGTCTCCTTTTAGCTCAATACACTTAGTAAGACGATATTCCAACTTTTTAATACCATCTGAATAATACGATTTTGAGAACCCTCAAAATACGCGTTGGTTTCAGTAATCACTTCTTCGTTTGAGATGAATCTTTTTCCTGCGAGCCATTTTTCAAGTTTGGAAACAGGAAAAAGTCACTAGGAGCTAAATCTGGACTATAAGGTGGATGATCAACCAATTCGAAGTGTATTTCACGTAATTTTAGCATCGCATCTAATGCTGTGTGAACCGGTGCGTTGTCTTGAAGAAAGAGCACTTTTTTCTTTTTTTAAATGTGGTCGTTTTTTCTTGATTGAGTCAATCAATTGATCCAATAATGCACGATAATACTTTCCTGTGATTGTGGATCCTTTTTCAAGGTATTCGATGAGCAATATTCCGTGTGCATCCCAAAATACAGTGGCCATAACCTTGCCAGCCGATTTCACTGTCTTCGCCTTCTTCGGAGCACTTCCATCAGCTTCCATCCATTGTTTCGATTGATTTTTGGTTTCAGGTGTGTAGTGGTGGACCCACGTTTCATCAACAGTTATTAATCGACGCCAAAAATCAACAGGATTACGCTTTATCATGTCCAAACACCGCTGTGAAGTGGTCTGTCGAACTAGTTTTTGTTCGACACTCAACAAACGCGGCACCCATCTTGCCGATAGCTTTTTCATATGCAAATGTTCATGCAAAATGTTGAACACACGTTCATGTGATATGTTTACCA
Source organism: Chrysina gloriosa (assembly GCA_038088585.1). Taxonomy (NCBI): domain Eukaryota; kingdom Metazoa; phylum Arthropoda; class Insecta; order Coleoptera; family Scarabaeidae; genus Chrysina; species Chrysina gloriosa. The sequence goes on along the minus strand of CM076087.1, from coordinate 73,810,154 downwards.
TTTCAACAATCTCACGTAACTTGACTCGGCGATCATTCATAACGATATCGAGGATTTTCTTGATATTTTCTTCAGTAACCACCTCTTTTGGCCTTCCTGTTGATGGTATTGTTGCAGTGCTTGTTCGGCCGCGTTTAAATTCAGCAATCCAATATTTTACCATGTAATCTGACGGGGCGGACTCACCGTAATGTTTATCGAGCTTTTCTTTTGTCTCTTTCGCCGTTTTCCCTTTCAAATAATAGTGTTTAATCACTGCACGAAATTCACCTTTTTCCATTTTTCAAGAAACACAAAAAGTTGCTTACTTCAAACGACTACAACAACTAAACTAATAGATGAATTTGGGTGAAATTTTAACAGCTGACGTTTGACAGATCGCAATTTCTAAAAAAAAAAAGTTTTTGTGTTTGTGCTGCCATGTAGCGCTAGGTAGCTTCATTATCAATACGCCCTCGTATGTTCAAACCGTATTTACCGATTTCGAATTAGCAATTCATTATCAATCGGATATATATTTTTGTATCTAATTAGGTAGGGAGAATTTCATAATAATCCTTTATAATATTGATAAATAAATAGGTATACATATGTAATCCGAATTTCTGTAACGATGAAATTAAATCGAGCCGAGAAGACGGAAAATAAACAATTCAGGGAAAATTAGGCATTATTCTTCTTGTACAGACAGTTTTCGGCGGCAGTCCATAAAACCGCAACTACAGTCGTGACCACAGTAATGTAAGAATCAGCGGGCCGCTTTGTCTTGGACTAATCGACCAAATAAAATAGACGTGCTTGAAGCGTGGCCGCGTTTTTAATGTCGTGTAAGATAATTTCACAAGAAGTAAGGTGTTATATTGTGACTCTAGTTCACGCATCAAAACGTCTGCTTTCTATAAATTCATGTAGTGTCAACTGTAACGTCTGCACTCATATATTATGTATATTCTCGGGATTACTTGTACTGATTGTGAGATGAAACGGTGAATCAGGAACAACATACGAAAGAACTTGGTTTTAACGAATGTTTCATCTATATAATCCTAGTCAGGTCTATGGTCTAAATAAAATCCTGCAAATTTTGTCATTTGACTTTCTAATTTATTATTGTTGATTAGTTTAGATCGAGTATAATATATAATCTATGTTAAAAGTCGTTGTATTTATTTCTATCTGTCGGAAATATAGTTAGGAAAAGGAAGTGCTTACATGCTATTTATGTATATGTAATAAAATAAAAAGCAGCCAAAAGTCTGAAAATGGGGTAAAGGGTTTTAAAATGCTAGGCTTTAGATGGAAAAATAATTAAATAAAAATAAATTACTCAGGGTAATCTTTAGGGAGGGTATAAGGTTATTACATAAATTTACTACATTTTAGTAATTGTGCAGTGAACTATTTATAAACAAAGAAATTACTAACAAAAATAATTGTATCCCAATAAAATACGTTGCCTATTACTAAATATGGTATACTTAATATTACGATTAATACTAAAAAAATGTCACTGATGTCCTCGTCTTCCTCGTCGGATGAAGAAATTGCGCTACTTTGCGTCTAAGGCTGTGGAACTTTAGTTGATTCTGACTCCGTTGATTTTAGCGAAAGTACTTCCAATAACGAAATAACTATATAGGGGATATATTCGAATATTTTCGTGGTGGACACTGCCGCAAAGATGAATTTACTGGGCCGGAAGTTATAAGGAGTCTGTTCAATAAATCGTGATTTAATGTTGTATGGGATATATTCCAAAAAATATTGTTATTTTAGTAACTAAACTACTGCCGGAATTAGACCTTGTTATGATAGAGTAAAATAATAAAACTAAAATAACCCACAAGAAAATTAGTGAAAGTAGCTTCTTCAGGATCCTAAAGAAGAGTCAATGCTTTTTTGTTTGCTACATTAATTTACGCAGTTGCATTACTTTATTCCATAACGACACGGTCTAATCCTGGGAACAGGCTAGGTACAGAATCTGGTCTACACTACTGATATTTTCATCTCAAATTTGCTTCTTAACATGTTAAATTTATCATGTTTTTCACACGCCCTCGTGTTAGTTAGAAATCACTTCTGCTGGCAGGGTCCTACATTAACTAATCATTTATTTACTTGCGGGAACGAACGAAAATGAATTCATTACAGCGTAACGGACATGTAAGATTTCTATTGTTTAGTTTTTTATTCTTTGATGCAATGGTTTACTTTCAACAATAGGAGGAAATGATTGCCCGCACAAATTCGGTAAATGATATGTCTTTTCTATCTTATCATCCACAGTTTCGCCGTAATCGATTTATGTGTTTTCAATCAACGCAGACGTTTTTTGATATTACCCGTTGATCACAGTTCTGGGGAGTTGCTATTGTTACTTTTGGTAAAAGCAAGCAATGAATATTTGTAAAATCATCTTGAATTAATGTTTTCAATAAATTCAAACATTAGAGAAGTTACTCTTAGTAAAAATTATTTCATTGATTTATCTTCCAATAAAGAAGATTCTGCGACTTGATTATTTACAACTACACAAACAATATCATTTGGCAGGGTACATTTTATCAGATATACTGGGTCTTCATTTAGAAACGAAACCCACGTTACATCGTTTGCGTATGCAACTAATATTACAAATTGGTAATGTTAAGCGTTAAAATCACTAGCATTTATTCATTTGGAGCCAACAAATTTGGTTGTAATTACACTATTACCAAAAAGATGTTCTAAATGTTAGTGACTGACTGCAACGGTGTCAGGTGGTGCTTGTCCTGTTGAAAGGAAGAACAAACCATGCTGTAATTCATTATCATCTAGTAACTATCCAAACTCAAATTTTTATAGGATGTAAATGGAATTCCAGTATGGATTTTCCGTAGGTCACGTTTTCTAATTTTGGGAATTGACAAAGATAAATGGAACCACACCTCATGACTAAAGAAACTCACATTCAGCTTACTTTATAAGGAGGCATTGTAAGTTCCTTAGTAATTGCCTTGTGACTAGTTCCCACAGACACCCCTCAAGGTACTATTGTGCAAAATTTAAATAAATAAAACGAAGTTTTAGTACCTATCTGGCCTGCTAATTTTACCACTAATGGGGCTACGGTCCATATTAATGTAAAGATGGTATCCTGCTATCTCGCGCCTGTAACTGAAGGAGAGTTGATTAGTGTAGTTAACATAATTAAAATTAAATAGACCAAGGACAACTATTGGACATCAACAGAATTGTTAAGAACGATATATAAATAGATAAGCGTGCCAATGACAAGCTAATAAATAAATGATAGAAGGAATATTTCCCGAATAAATGAAGATTACAAAAGCGGTTCATATATGTAAGAAATCCAAATAATCACAGAGCAATTGCTGCATTATCTGCAATATCTAACATTTTGAAAATGTAATAGCTAGAAGACTCCTCGAATATTTCGAAAAAAAAAAAAGCTTTTTCTGTGATGGGGAAAATGCTTATAGGAAGGGTAGAAGCACCAATACCTGTATTGGGCAGGTCTTGCAATCTCTGCTTGAAGCCATCCATAAGCATGTAGAACTAACATGTTTTGATCTAACGTGGTATGGTAAATCATTCCATTTTGAGAAGTACTACGGAGTTCCTGGACTGGTACACGAAGTAATACGATGCATTTCAGGGGAAGATGTTGAGGAGAACTTGCCACAAGGGTCTATTCTTGATCCCTTATTATTTATCTACATCTATGACCTTCAGCTCAACATCAGCTAATAATGTACGAAGGCGGTTTGACGGAAGAGTGACTTTTCAAAGGTTGGCAACACGGCTACGGTGACTATATTGTTGGCTTTCGCTTTGTTTCTGATTCTGGCAATATTTTACACAAATCTGACAGATAGGTTACGTTTTATACTCGTTTAAAGAAAAGGGTAGTGAAATCAGTACTGACACACTCATGCGAGTCATGGACTACAAACAAGAGACAAAGAAACGGGATGAACAGCGTAGAAATGAGATTTCTAAGACGAATAAAAAAGAAAACTAAATTGGATAGGATAAGGAATGCAGTATACAGGGAGGAACTTATGTAAGATAGAGTCAATCGAAACAACAATACAGCAAGAACAATTAAGATGGCTTGGCCATGTTGTAAGAATGGGAGAAGAAAGGTTGGCAAGAGAAATATATGAATCAAAACAAATAGGAAAAATGAGAAGAGGAAGACCAAGAAAGACATGGGAGCAAGAAGTGAAAAGTGCATACGAGGCAAGGAGAGAGAAGTGGAAGGACATGAGAGGAAGATACAGGGAGAGAGAAGAATGGAAACAAATATGGAAGTGAGAACCAAGAAACTCAACTTCACACAACCCGACACTTCACGGTCGAACGGGTTTCGGGATTAAGTAAGTAAGTAAGTTAAAGAAAGCTGTTTTTGTTGTTCTGTAAATATGGAAAAAAGAATTTCGGGTGTTCATTAAACATTATTTTTACGTCGCAAAAAAGTTACGTAAATATTATCGTGAATATCCTCGGTCCCATGGTATGATTTGTAAGTGGCTTTCTTTAATTAAAACCGGCCCTACGATCACGGATGATGCAGAACGTCCGGGGTAGTCATTTACTGTAATACGTTAGAAATGGTTAATAAAATTCATGCCTTTGTAATTAGTGATCGTTGATTGAAAGTATGTGACAGCTAATAAGGCAAATATTTCAACCGCACAGATATGCAATGCTTTGCATGAACGTTTAAATATGAAAAAGCTATTCGCGAGATGGGTGCCGCCGTTGCTTAATGCTGATCAAGTGCGCACTCACATTAAAAACTCAGAGGAATGTTTGACTAGCTTTAAAGATAACCCAAGGAAATTTTTCCGTCGATATCTCACAATAGGTGAAACTTGGATACATTATTACGATAGCTGGCAAATATATAATGCTGATTTGCTGACATGTTTTGATGCCGAACTTAAGAAAAAAGCGATCGCATTTGGTGAAGAAAAAGGTGTTGCTCGATAATACACGATAATACACCGCCACTGTCGCTACAGCAGAAGGTGTCGAAATGCGTTACGATTTGCTGCTTTATCATATTCACTAGATCTGGCTCCCAGTGATTTTTTGTTTGTAAATTTGAAAAATTGTCTGGGTGGAAAGAGATTCAGGCAAAAGAAGAGGAGATATCCGAGACAAATGTATATTTTGATGAGATTCCAAAGATTACTTTTTGGATGGTTTGAAAAATTGGAAACTCACTGCGTGAAGTGTCTAGAGTTAAAAGGGCATATGTTGAAAAATAATATATATTTTTTAGAGTGTAATAATAGAGCATGTTTGTATGCTCACAATACATCGATTCTAGTACGAGGCATTACGAAAGAGGAAACAAGGTATAGAGCGGATGCTGCTTAGTTACAGGCGGAACAATAGTTTGACGTAAATGATCTGAAACAAAAAACAGAACAAAACAGAACAAAAACTCATAAAGTTACTATTTCGACAACAGGAGTGACGATACTACAAACATTTTTAGGCCTAATCTTAGACAGCAAGCTATATTGGTCAATACATATTTTTGAATTTGCTGGAAAACTGACAGCAGCGTTATATGCCATGAGCAGGATCAAAGCTATAACTACCAATCAAGCAGCTCCTATAGCATATTTTGCCAACTTTCATAGTATCCCTACATATGGCATTCAGTTTTGGAGTACGTCGTCTGCGGCTGAACGTGTATTTCTACATCTCTGAAAGTGCAGTTACCATACAGTCAGTATTCATCCTAAATGTGGCAAAATGTGTGTGGGAACAGGTTTCCGGGAAATGGCGACGAACATACATATCAGACCCGAAATAAAGAGTGTTTAAAAGTGCCATACCATAGCCTACAAGCGACACAGAACTACACAGATAATTGACGATCGCGAATAATCAGTAATAAACTTTACGCCCATTTTATTAATTTAAGGGGTATGAATCTCGAGGAATTTACACGAATTGTTAAAAACGTCTTGATAATATATAATAGGTAATGTTTTCCACTCTATGGATGAACTTCTAATTGTTAATTCATTATTTGTTTGTTTTAAACCTTAGACTGTCCTATTTATCATTCTACGCTGGACTTCTATTGTAATTGTAATTACGATAAATAAATTACTATCACTATCACTATGAACTGGAATATCATCCAGTGCATCCTCAGTTAACTTACAATTAGTAGGTCTATCCTTAGGTTATTGTTTCCAAATGCAATTTCTTTATTCAAATGGATTAGTAATAACATGTCTTTGATATTTGAACGCATCATAATCAAACAAATTGCTCGTTACAGCTTTTAACAAAATAAATTCAATTCCATTTATGATCTTCACTTCGATTTCGGTAGTGCGTCATTAAAATAAACGTGTGTAAATATCATCGTTAAAGATTCTACAATCTAAAAGTCACTTGTTTGTTTTTGGTAATATTTATTAGTAAAGGCTGGATAATATGCAGTTTGCATAAATTTGCATATTTGCATAATATATGCATTTTGTATATTATTTGCATATTTTGTAGTAATTCAGCATATTTGAAGTATCCGAGTTTTATTTATTTATTGGATGTAATTTATTATAGGATAGGCATTACTAAAAATATGTCGTGGTTGTAACAAACAAAGAGTTAAACAGCCCTCTTTAAATTAAAAGTAGGATTCTATGAAGCCTCTTCTCGATACTTTTCCGATAAGCGCATGCAAAAATTTATTAATGCTGTTCCTATACATCTAGACCGGGACAGAGTTCAAGGAAAAGCTAATTCCCTGAAACTTCTAAAGAAATACAAAAATACATTTTACCAGAAAATTAGGAGCACAGGTGTTTCTTTGTTATTCGGAGAAATGTATTCCCATATTCGAAAGCAATCTTATTTATTTTAAACGTCATGTTACGTTGGTTTTTCGAAGTGTAAACTTGTGGTTTGTTAATTATAATAGCAAAAATGCCGAAAATAGCTACTGTGCCTGGATGGATGGCACCTTATTCAGAATTGCGTATGGATGGAGAAAAAGTATTTTGCGTAGCATGCAGCAAGATTGTAAGTAAAATTTAAGTTTATTTCCTCTTATTAATCTATAGTTTTTAAACGATGTTTAACAAAATCACCAATACAACGCTTCGACAAATAATTTTATTTTAAAATGAGTAAAATGAGATGTATGTTTCATGCGTATTTTTCGCATATGATCAGCACAATACGGAATATCTGATATTCCGTATTCTGCTGATGATTTTTAAATAAAAATCATTTTAAAATAAAATTATTTGTCGAAGCGTTGTGTTGGTTATTTTATTAAATGTCGTTTATTCTGATTGCTTCCTAAACTCTTTACACATTAGTTTTCTATTACTCCTGTACCTGTAACTAACACTTATTTTATAAGAAAACAACTGATGATGTGATATTTTTTATGCAGGTTACAAGTGATAGAAAGTTTCAAGTCGACCAGCTTATTGAAACTCCATTTCATGCTGCAAAACTATCAAAGATGATATTGGCAAAGAAGGGTCAGCAAACATTACCGCAATGTTTGCCATCAACCTCCAAAAAATCGGAACAAGAACAATTTAATGAAGACTTGTGCCTAATGTTTGTGTCGGCAGATATTCCACTACATAAAATAAACAATTTAAATGTCAAGTTATTTTTGCAAAAGTACACCAGCAAATATAATATTCCCGACGAGAGCACCTTAAGAAAAATTATATTCACCGTATCTATGCAGAAACATTGAGTAGCATTAAGAAGGCTGTGTCAAACAATTACCTTTACATATGCGCAGATGAAACTACTGATAGTGTCGGCCGATACATAGTTCATTTAATGATAGGTATCTTTAACGTATTGGTTCCAGCAAAATCTTATTTAATTTCATCCAAACAGTTGGAAAAGGCAAATAACTTGACAATAACAAGGTTTATACAGGAAGAACTGGCAACCTTTTTCTTACCGGAATCGATTCCAACAGAAAAATTCTATTGTTTTTAACGGATGCCGCACCATACATGGTGAAGGCAGCTTGCAACTTGAAAATCTTTTACCCAAATTTAATTCACACAACTTGCTTGGCGCACGGACTAAATTGTGTTGTAGAAAAAGTAAGAAACCATTTTCCCTTGGTAAATACTTTAATTAGTAGTGTTAAGAAAGTGTTTTCAAAGGCTCCATTAAGAGTTCAGTTTTACAAACAACATCTACTCGGTATTCCGCTTCCTCCTCAACCAGTAATCACACGATGGGGAACGTAGTTGGAAGCTGGTATTTTTCATGAAAATCATTATGAAGAAATAAAGGCAATTATTATCGGTCTTGATAGCGATACACAATCTGTGCTAGACGCCCAAAAGGTGTATTCGAGTAAAGAAATACCTCAACAGTTGGCGTTTATTAAAGCCAACTACAGTTTTATTTCCACTTCTACATTGCAATTGGAAAAACAATTTATGTCGCTAATTGAGAGCGTTGAAATAATAAACAAATTTGAAACGTTACGTTTTGATGCTAAGGGAAGGGTGGGATAATCCGTGTATGAACATTTTTTAAATGTAATAGAAAAAAATGAGGGATTTAAAAAGCTAAAGGATATTGCTAAAATCTTGTGTGGTGAGTCAGTAGAAAATTGAGTTGACAATAGAAGATATTTCTAATTTGAAATATGCTCCTATAACATGCGTGGACGTAGAACGAACCTTTTCAATATATAAATACACGTTATCAGACAATCGCCACAATTTTTTCTATTGAAAACTTTGAGAAATATGTAATTGTAAATTGTTTTCATAGTTAATTATGTTGTAAAGTGTTATAAATAAACTTGTAGTAAACGTAATAGAATATTTTTTTTTCTATAGTATTATATTTTATAGCATTGCTCCTATTTTTTATCAGCATATTTTTCAGAACTGCATATTTATGCGTATATTTCCACTTTTTTTGCAAGATAAGAACAAGATAATTAATCTGGCAATTTCACTCAGCCTTATATCGATGGTTGCCCAAAAATTTACTGAGAAATACCAAATCTAAAACTAGGCAAATAATATTACGGTGGTCACCTGGGTTTCGTTTTTTAGTGAATTTTCTGTTTAACTGCAATTGGAAGGGAATTTTAGCTTTACAAAGAGGTATAGTTTGGTTCCTTGGTTTCCATGTCCATATCCTCTTGTAGATCCGCTGTCAAATGAACCAAGGAAAGAAAAGATACAATTGATTCGTTGAATATCATAATGTTCTCTGTTTTAGTTTTTCTATGAGAAATTAAAAGTTGGATGCAGGCATTCCACCGGTCTTTTTTAATATTCTCCCTACACCTTCAAACAGTAGCCGAATTTATACTATATAACTTACACCTTTTCATCCAACAACTAGCTTTTATGGATAATTTTAGCTACTTGACGCTTTTCATGTGTTACGTATTTTATTTAGATGGGTGAATACAGACACATTGCAACTACTGTAGATACTTCCTTAGTTAGAGGTATCACATCGGATATTTTAGGGTGCATATCTGTATATGGTTTAATGCTTTCAAATTTAAATGTGCCCTTTAATTTCTACCATACAATTACCTTTGTAGAAGAACTGAAGAGGACAATAATCCGCTAACTATCACGAACAAATTCAGTAATAACCTTGAGCAATCTTCACGTGACAGATATTATATTTAGAGGGAAATAATTGCGAATTTCACTAGTATCTGACTGATCAGAAATGATTAGGTACTTATTGGTCAATTCCATATTCAATATGTGTCTCTATATATGCATAAAGGGAAAATACAATTTCAGCACCTTCCAATCATCTTAAATAAATTAGCTCTACGCCTACCACACTGGTTTTGGGAAAGTTTAAATCGTTCAAAGATAGAGAAGTGTGCTTTCTATATTAAGGATGGCAAGAAAATATTTGACGTTTCATAAAATCGGTGTGGCAAGAATAAGAACTAATTTATTTAAATTTATTCTAAACGGCAGGCATCCTTATCTTTATCAAATGAAAATAAAATTAATGCTGCCCAAAGTTAAAAGAAATTCAGTCAAACGTTTGGAAGCTGCAGTGTAAAATTCTCGTTTGTTCTGACACGTTTGAATGTAGGCAACCCCGGGCAACTATTTCATTAAAAGTGTCCGATGTTCTACCATTTAGTTTAATTTTATAGTGTGTTATCATTACCTATACTGCTTTGTCTCCTGAAAGAAACTATTTCTCCCAAAATATCACTTTATACCGGAAATCGATGTCAACTTATTTACTTTCACTCAGTTTCATTCATTACTTTAAATAGAATGGTATGGATTTTCTTACATTTTTGTACTCTACGCTTTGAAATAAGTCGATACTTAGTACTCTTCTCTGTACCTACGTACATACCGTTTTTCAGTTCTTCTGTTTTCCCCGGTGGATACTTTAGAACCAGTTTGTGTTATGAATTTAATTTACACATGAACTTGTAGCAGGTGTCATTCTATCATATCCAGAGTGTTTGAAACTTAGATCCTAATTCATACATTTTACACTTTGTTCGTAGACGCTAACTGGTTCCTGAATATTCTTCTTATTTACTGCAGTACAAAGTACTACAAACAATTGGTATTCTATCTTTCTGAACTTCTGTTTCATCATGGTAGGTAGGTTAAGATATCTTTCACTGAGAATGCTACTGCATTTTCCGTGAATAAAATATAAATTAAATTGTCTCTATTTGAGTAATTATAGTTAATGTCAGCCATTCTTCGGTTAAACGGAATGAAGTAGGAGCACAGAAAGGTGTCAACTGACATTGACGGAGAGCAAAACAAATGAACATGAATGGATGAATGCACTTTTTCTTCTTAAAAATAAATCTCTTTTTACTGAGAAATCTTCAAAACACGAACACTAAACACGACATAGACGAAACTATAATTATTCTAAACATAAATTAACTTTAACTGAAAAGAAGGCTCAATAGGCACGCATTATTAAGTTAATGAGTTCATTATTAAAGTTTAAAATTTTTGATAGTTTCTTGCAACTTTGAAACCAGATTAATTGCAACCTTCTATACCACTATTTCATGTTTTCTGAATCGTTTTTATGTACTTCATGTATATTATATCTGCTGCATGAAATGAAGAAATAAAATGGAACACCAAAAAGTAGCTAGTAATGCGGAAACAATAAGAGGTCGGTATAGGGAACCATAATAAGATTTGATAGAACGTACCTTCTGTTCTACTTTTAATAACATACAAATATACAGTGTGTTCCATTTCGAAAACTTTTTCAATTGTAAACGTATGAACTGAGATCTAAATATTGAACACTCTGTATATGATAGAATTACGACTTTGTCACAGATAGGTGTCTTCGTGTCTAAATTAAACGCATAACACGTGCACCGATCTTTGCTTCAATCTTGGTCGAAATAACTAGTTGTAAAGCCTTCATTTAAAAACATAAAAAGTGGAATAATTTAAAATAATTAAAAAACGATTATACATAAGTATAGGGAAATATATTGATTGCACGTATCGATTTATTTTAATGGGTAGAATACCACAGTGTAATAAAACATTTTGCAAATAAAAATATTTTCTTTTGGAAGGAAAAAAGTATAGGTATCGATACTGACGTTTCAAATAAAATAAACGGTAGAACGTCGAAAACTTTTAATGAACCAGTTACGTGGGATACCTGTGTGTGTAGACATATTCTTATAAACAACCAATTTCATGAGTTGTAACCAAGCATCTTATTTCCATCACGATTTGTTAATAATAGCTTTTGTTGCAGGACATCTCTACCATGTGGATAAAATTTTCAGACATCGAAAAGGTAAGTACTTTTTGTCTTTTACATCGCATAATACAAAGCTGAAGCTGTTATAACTATCTGGAGCATTATAACCTATATTTCCAATACCAACTAAGCTGAGGAAATTTGTTAAAGAGTATATATTAAAAACTATTAAATTATACGGTGACACTACTGTATAATAGGCGACCAAAAAAGGGAACTACATTACCCGGCAGAAGTTATGTTCTATTAATAAAGAATATTGCTGGTGCTTTGAAATTCGGTTTCTTGGGTTTTCTTAGGTGCAGGATTTATTGATCATGTATCAAATACATCAACAAATCTAGCATTATATAAATAATTCCGTACAATATCTGCCAGTACGGAGACCTCGAAACTATTCCAAACAATAGAACAGTATCTTACCAATTTTATTAGATATGTCTTGTATTTCACGATTGATAGATTCTACAAATTGAATGTGTTGTGTGTTTGTAGTAGAACGTGTATGGTCGGGTTGCAGATATTCACTTTTGCAATTTGTACCACGGCATTGTATTTTTAGAAGCAGTAGTATGTTATTACAGGAGATAATGGACAATTCATATTGACGTATCACTTACTCAGTGTTTTACCTTTAATTATCCGAAAACAATAAAATTGATAATTCAGACAACGAGAACATATTATGCAACTACTACTTAAGTCACGTGCAATTAACATGGTAAACACTCGTTTACTGTTACTTTCGATTTTCGTAATGCCAATCTCCTGATTTTATCGGTATCTAATTAACAATTTTAAAACAAATGCAAAAGGCAAGGTAACAAGCGAAGTAATTGGCGAATTACACCGACAACTGCTACTTATACTGTAAAACATAGACCAACCATATACTCAAATACGCAAATGATGAGAACGACCTTTAAGGAACAAACACTTTCTTAAGCTATGAAAAAGTTACCGAATCAAATTTACGTTACCTAATTTATATTTGAATACAGATTAGTTATATTGTAGGCGTAAAATAATACTGAACTGAAATGCCATATAGTGGACGTTGTCAAAGATATGTAAAGGACAGTGTAATGTAATGCTTCCAACGAGCACTACACTAGCTATCCATTCAGAAGTGTTTGCCGTTCAATTCTCAGCACTGATTAGGATATGCTCTTATTAAGACGGCGACTGATTTGAGCAGAATATTGTAATGTAATGCTCGCGGTGAGCTTACACGAGAAGACATTCAATTGTGAAGCACGAATGTTCGACGTCAGCGGCTCTATTTACCGCTGCTTTGTGAATGAATTAGTGGAATTACTTTTTGTTTTACAGGTCCACATGAAAAAAATAGTTTTTTTTTACCTTTGCGAACCATATGTGGGTCATAGTGGTCACATAAATCAATATATTATACAGCGATATCTCTTCAACAAACCGCAACTCTTGAAATAGGACGATGCGGTTCCACAAGTAGGTGCAAAGGTAATGATACTATGTTCTGTACGTGAACCATATGGGACTCAAAAGTTCAAGATTTTACTGCATAGGAAACAATGTTTGTTTTAATTTTTTAGACGAAATCTATGAAATCTTATTCGGGTTTTTTGTGATTAAAATATTTATTAACCTATTTAAATTAAGAACAAATCCTTACGGAAATTTGCTCATTTAAAACAAACCATTAGAAATGTACGAATATCCAGGATATTCATCCAATGCACTGTATGGAAGTGTTGCTTTGGAACTAATAATCTACTAAAATTTCTGTTGCACGTGACGAGCATGGGCAGCGGATATCCTCGCGAGGTTCAATGTTAGACTGCTGATGAGAAAACAACCCGTTCTCAAGGGAGTACCGACGTGACTCATGATGGTTTCTGAAAGTTCGTACTTTACAGCATTTTGACATATCTTAACGGCGCTATTCCGTTATCTCACTGTTGTTTTTTTATTGTTTTCCTACAAAAATTTTATCTATCCAGTCTTTTCTTTCGTTTTAATGCCATGACTGTTATGAAGTATTAAGTTGAATAATTTTTATTGCTGCCAAATATTATTCGAAGTAAAATATAATGTAGCAGTTTAATTTGAGAATATCATAAATCAAAATTAAACACGTATTTTAGAATTTCATACATGTTTATAATGCGAACTTAAAGTTAAGCATATTTTGAAGATTGCGTTAAGTGGTATTAATTATTAGACAATTTTTAATTGTCTTTTAGATTAACTAGGGATGACAAATTGTGTACCCGATACGATTTTTCTTAAGTAGTTTACAGTTTAAATACACAGTAACTACATAATGTATGGAAAATCTGCTTTAAATTAACGTCACACATGCCCTGACAATCGAACATCTGTAATATGGTTGATACTATCCCAACAGTCTCCAGATTTCATACGCCGTTCACGTTTTATCGGTCTGCGCATTATTTATGCTCTTTGAATCAAATTCGTACCGGAAGAGGCGTCTACATTTCGACATAAAGGAACAGCGGAGGTATTCATAGATCAAGAAAGAACCACTTCAGGTTTTGCGGCTCCCCACTTTGTATTAGGTCATCTCATTGAAGTACCAAAATATAGATTTCACACATTTTTTTCTATACAGTTGGCAATTGCTTACTTTCATATATTGTAGGGTCTACATACGTGTACATATGCTTGGTATATTTTTGGTTATAATTTTCCGATTCTAGTGTAGGTGTAATAATATAAACTATATTAGCCACTAAATGTTTGCTTTTATCAAGTTTCCTTAACCAAACTGATATCTTCGAGCTCGCGAAAAATCGCGAATTTACCAACATTAAGGCAACATCAAGCTGTATCTTTAGTTAAACAACTATTATACTAAGTTGTCCATAAAAGTTCACTTAACCCTGGAGGACTAACCATATTTTACCTACGTTGTAACTAATCGTATCGATCGTAGATTCGACGATGTATTTTTAAAAAGCTTTTTTATACGATAAACCCAAAATTCTTTTACCAATCGATATTATTAGATTTTATAATGTCTAATATATTTAAATAAAAGGCTAGTCCGTTCGACACATCCAGTAAAAGAGAAATAGTAATAAAAGAATCGTCGAATCGATGAACGTTAGTACTCTAGGGTTTACTAGCAAAACTGAATATTTTGATTTAGGCATGAAAGAGAGAAATTAATTACTGTTTTTCGGTCTCTTCAGCTGTGCTCTATAATTGGTGGGCCTCCAGCATTTTAATTTTTATCGTATCATATTTAAAACATCCTTGCGATATCGCTATTCGTGATTATTGCTAATTGTGCAACAATTGTCCGAAAATGCATTTTCAAAGACACATGCTATTCTAACTTCTGATACATTGAAGGGAAAGGCTCAGCATGGTCATTCAAGTTTTTTGTCTCAATAACCAAAGAATAGTGTGATTTGGACTGTTATGCGTCTCATGTAGTACTTTTTAAACAATTAAAAACCTATCTTAACTTTTTTAGTATCTTCAATAGTTTTCGAGATATTTGCACAAATTTCAAGGTATTGTATTTTTCATTGAGCGCACTCCATTCCACAAATGCGGGATTCCGTCTATAAGAATAAGTGCTGTAATCTTACATTGGATGCTTCTACAAATCCACCAAATTTCAATTCTATTTGGGAGTCTGGATTGCCGGTGCTTCCATATTTGTAAGATAATCAGATGTATGTACGTGAATGCCCTGATGTATCTATACTTTCGAGTAAAAAACTGTTTCCATCTTTCGTTGTCAAAACTACAGAAATTATTGGTTCATTATGAACATTTGACCGTCCATCAGAAGACATACAAACTGATTTGCTTGGTAGATTTTTACAATATTTTAATTCGTTCTCTTCAAATATTTCATTTAAATCAACTAATGGTAGCTGAAATGTAGAAAGTGGAACATATTCTGCCCTTAGTATTTCAGTCGCTTTTCCAACTTTTTTAGGTTCAATTGACTTGAAGCTACAATTTGTTACAAATATGGCTCTAGATATCTGCTTGTCTAATTCTTGTCTTTTGTAACATTTTGGCTAGAAACCGAAAAGGATATGCAGATATGTCCGACGCTCGGGAGGGCATAAGAAGTATAAAAGCAAAAGAAGAATCGTTAACATTTTGTTATGTATGGGACTTATTAAAATCATATAATTAACAATATATGTATAAATATATGTAAGTGTTCTGCAGTGTTATCCTATTAAATTTTATTGTATTTGTACCAATAATGATTTTGGACTTGGGGCTGAATTTTATTATGGAGTTCCGTTAACCACAGTTTTACTTGACTACGTTGTGGTAATTTTACATACTTCGGTAAAGGTGAAATACATAATATAACAGCCAGACTTGTATTTGCTGCATACAAAAGTCAGCATTGAAATACTTCTAAGAATGTCAATATGACGTCGCGTCGATGTTATGAAAAATGTTTAAGTATGACATTTATGACTGGAATTTTATTTGCCCACCATGTGCATTAGGAATTGATGGCATTGTGTAGGTATGAAACAGATCCAAGAAAAGTTGTTGCGATGAAATTCTGCTGTATTTGATAGGTACTACATCTGTATATCGCAAACGGCATCTTAAGGAAGGTGCAAGAGTAAGTTCTGAAACTAACAATATATATGATTTATTACATTAATTTAAATGAATGAGGTCACGTGTGAAAAGTATATTATATACATTAAACGTTTCATTTTTGTTGATTATTAGACTTTCTGGTTTCCGCAAAATAAAGTAGTGAAGACATTTTTATCCGTTTCACAAATTAAAAGAAAAGTTTATATTCGTCAAAAAAATGAACTCAGAAATAATTACGTTTAAAATGCAGGTCTTTTATTGTAGAATTAGCATACACCATATGTGATTGCGATGTTATTGACATAGATATCTGTTATTACTAAGGTTCGACTAACGTACATCTTGTTCGCTGAAAAAACAACCTATATGTAACCGAGAAAACATATTATATCAAACTCGTATAGATCTATCCTCTTCTTTCGACAAACGGCTGTTCTTCCACCGACCAACACGCGTGTTTGTCGATCTTTAGTTATTGTCATATATTTAAAGTATAATATATTATAGAAATAATTTAGCAAAGAGGTGTAGGTACAAAAAGTTGAAGGGGTAAAATATTGTTAAAGCTATTACATATTCTATACACGGAAACCTATAAACTGGTATCAGGTGCAGGACGAGGAAAAGTTTTTCTAGACATACATGAACAGTTATTGTATCAATTATTTTAAGTGGAAACTTTAAATCTTGCATAAATCAGCTTAAGTCACATTTATATGTAAATTTCTACTACTAAATTTGCTATTGCTAACACTAAATTGTATCAATAACTTGTCACCACCGCGTTTAAAGTCATCGTCAAGTGAAACTTGTTACTCTTAAAAGAGAAATGTGATTGCTGTTTATATTTTTTCGTTATCGCTTGTTATGCAGCACGGATTATCGTTATAAGTGAAACATTGGTGGTAATATGTTGAAGCATCGCTTTGGATTTTATAAACTGACGTTCTGGGGTGATCTGAAATTTATCTCCTGAATTTGTATACAAAGTTGTAAAAAAATGTTATTGCATTGACAATTTTATTCCGGTCTTTTTTGTTACCATGAGATAACATGTCGGTCTGATTTAACTAAATATATCTGTTTTACGTAAAATACTGCTTTGTTGCCTCTAAAGTGAATAAACTCATAATATTTCCTCCGTCAATCTATGATTTTATAATTCTATAACCCGTGACATTGCATTCCCTTAAGGGCAGGTGGTAGTTGCGCCACCGAAAGTGCACGTGCTTTCTGGAGCAAGTCTTCATACGTGCATATTCTTGCTTCTCGTTCAACTGTTGTTAACGTATTACGCAGATGTGTTTTTGAAGAAAGGGCGTCATCCATACCTAATTTTACTGTATATAAATTGCAAGTTCGTAAGTCATTGCGAGGATACCGTTCTTATCCGTTCAGATTTCGTTAAAGGACTTCGACATTGCAGGATGCGATATAGGCCGGAAAACGTGGTAGACAGGCGGTCTGCACGCTTTCGGCATGTTAACTGTTCACGTCTGTCTCACCTCCGTTTTGTCATCGTCTCGTCATATTTTTCTATACTTAATATCCGTCTAACATCACATTCAATTAATAAATTACATCTTTATTGATTATAATATAATTGTTTTACTCACCTATTGTCCGATGATTACATTATACAAGCTGTATTTTCCTAGATTTAAAACAACATACATGCATATGTATGTGCTAACATTTGGATTCATAAAATGAATCTTCCACCGAAGACCTGTTCGGCAACATGTAATATATAAACATTTCATGGGTAGCGCCTATCATAATGTCACTTTCTGTTGAATTAAAGTTGCTGCTATAAAAACTTATCGGATATCGAAGTTATGCTGTTGTCATGTTCAGTAACTTCCTATATCTTCCGCCTTACTATAGTTGCTAAGATCTCTGAAGTCACCTGAATTATATTCAGAGTAACTATTAAGTAGAAGTTAACGCGTAGAATGACTTCAGTAAGTTTTTATAGGCTGAAGACGGTAAATGTCACCAAAAATTTACTGCGTTTGTTATCTTCAGTCTGTAATAACTTGGATAACTGGGGTCTGGAGAAATGCACTTATCATTATTTGAATAAGTTGAATGACGTCTTCTATTAGAGATTTTTGAACCTGTTGGCATGTATTGGCATATAAATTTACATACAAATTCAATGGCCCTAGGTACGTTGGAGACGATACTTGGGAAATTGCAGACTAAGAAATATTCTCTTTAACATACACCATAAATTTTCAGCTGATGGACAATGTAAACCATGTGCCATACATAGATTAACACGTCGTGTAAAAGAATACTGTTTATACAGCTAGTGTACCTATGCTTGGAATCAGGAAAGTTTAACGATATGTTACAAATTACTGCTTTCATCTCAGACAAAGCATAAGGTTGGTCCTTTTTAAAAGATGTTTATCTTGTTATTCGTTCAATTAGATAAAAGTACTTAAAACTCATGGCCGTCTGAGCTGAGAGCAGGAACTTGTGACAGCGATAAATATTCCTGATTTGAAGTACACGTCGACATTTTTCGGTGCTAAAATTCGATACATTTCGAGACATCTAGTAATTGCAAGACCTTTTGTCGTTATCCATTTATACAATACATTACAAATGACAAATATAATGGAAATATTCGAAATCCTGTACCACACTTATTAACATTTTTGGCCTACGTATAGTTTATGTTTTGTTTCCCCTTAATTGAATTTTGAAGTGTACCACTTAGTTATGATTAAGGTTCGACAAACACGTGCTAAGGCAGAAGCGCCAACAGAGGATTTAGGTCGATGCGACGCCAGTGAAGAGTTTAGTCATTTGAAAGCCGTGGAAGTGAACGGTCGCTCGATAATTATCGGTTTATCAATGTGCGTCTTTTAAAACATGGATCGTCGTAAGCGAGGTTTACCTTTAACATCGCATGTGAATCAATGTAGTAGCCGATTCCCTAGATTGTAATACTATCATTCAGTGCAAAATTTGCAGTATAGGATTGATGGGTCGCGATGTATTTCACTGTAAAAGACATATTAAAAGTAAACGTCATGTCCTGAATTTAAACAACAATATTCCATACTGGTAATTTCTGTATCATTTTATTTTTATGCTAAGTGTGTGTAACATTCCACAACACCTAGTAAGCAATGAACAGTTCTGTCTTCTTCGAAATAAATATGTTCTTCTGCGGAAACTATCAACCCATAGACAATTGCGATACAATTGACCACATTTACAGGGTACAGTAAAAAACTGTATAGTAGACAAGTTGAAAAATAAGAAAATTTGCGTAAGTATGGATGAAACATCTGATGCATAGAAACACAGCCTGATTCATGTTATAGCGCCTCCTTTAAAACGTAATGATCCAGCAGCTTCCCTGTTAAAGTAAAGTAAAAGGATTGAAAAAAGTGATGCTGAAACCGGAAAGATAATAAAAAAATTGTTGTTTTGATAGTTATTGATGGAGCTCCTATAATGCTGAAAGTTGGTAGTATATTGAAAATATGCTTTCTGACTCTTCTTCACATAACATGTCTCATATGCGCGTATCATCTCATTGCAGAAACAATTCGAAAGAAGTATCCGATGGTGAATAATTTAATACCATCTACCAAAAAGTATTTCTGAAATCTTCCAAACATATCCGCGTTTTCAAACAATTGTGTCCGAAACTTCCACTACCACCTCAGCCTGTAATAACTCGAGAGAGAACATGACTCCAGGCAGTATTTTATTATCATAAATATTTCACAAATGTAAAGGATGTGAGTTTAAAATTTAAATTGAATTAATTGGTAGCGATTCCAGAGTGTTAGCAATTTTTTCCAAATCGGACGTTCAATTACAAATAGAAGAAATTTCCGTAAACTATTCCGCATTTGTACAAGGTATATCGCTGTTACAAAATTGATAAATTCAACGGCATTCTGCAGCATTTCCATCTGCAAGATCATAAATTAAATGCAATTTAGATCAATTGACGCTGTTCATATTTATTTCACAGAATATGATAATGTTTGTCCCTTAGAACAAACGAAACAGGTTAAGACACATGTTTATATGAACTTTTTCTAGTTAAATAGGATAAGGAATCGCTCCCTGAAGTTAAAGCCATCACTTAATTTACATCTTGTATAAAGAACACTTTACATGATACCATAATTTCGCGAAGTAATATTCGTTGGTCAAGTAAGAGTTGACTGTAAAATAATTACGGAGATAGATAGTTATATCTTATTCCAATGTATTCTAGAATTCGGTACTTAAAAGCAAAATCCAAAACCTAGTCTTTTATTGTGTGTAGATTGTGGAATACGCCCTTTTAGAGCACTGTGACAAATCAAAATGACAAATAAATTTGTAACTATCCGGCTGAAATAAGCTTGCCGTCAAAAGAGCATCAATAAGTAGATTGTAACGTGTTTATTTTTTCGACAAGCTGGTTGTTCCTAAAGGTGAATAGAAGGTTTGGACGCATGTAGACTTAGCCACACATAAACAAAGATTCATATCTAAGTAAGTTCTAAATTGAAAGTGCAAATTTGAGGAGCTGCGTTATCTAGTATCTGCGTATCTGCGTTACCTAGTTTTTCAATCGGTTTTTCAAATAGATAGATGACTTATATTATCCATCTTACTTTTTCATTCATAGATTTGGTTTTCATTATCGAAAGCAATTTTTTAATAGTTTCAATAAATTAGAGTGGATTCTACATTTGCTATTTTTGTGCAAATAAACATTCTAGCAACTATCTAAATTCCATTAATTTTCAATATGCTTTTTCGATACTTAATTTTTCAAGTCTCTCGGCTCTAGAAAGTACTGTGCTATCTATATAAAATCACATTAGCAATCTGTTAACCTATTTTAACCCAATTTATATCAAAACGCTGTACGTTTTTCTCTACCTTTTCAGAGAAATGCATTTATCTTGTTTTAAACAAAAAAATATTATACCGAAGAAATAGCTGTTAATGGAAAGGCTTTTTAAATGATCTAGGAATTTACTAAGTCTTCCAAATAATTGCTCAGGAAAAACGTAACATGAAAGTTACATTGCCTTACCAGTTATATGTGAGGATGTTCAAATGTTCTAGAAATTTGACTCTAGTTCAATTACGTAAATCTTATAAGTTATGCCATCGGTCGTGACAGGTTTATCCAACCATTCCGTGCAATATGGTTTACTATACTTCAGCTACTTGACTGATACAGACCTGTTTCCGTACCTCTGATTTTGCAATCGTGGAAGACATTACTAAACCACAAGGAGTTATTAATCATTTAACATCTGCAAGATGTATTTAGAGGGTCTGCAGAATCTAAAAGTACAGTCTACCGGTGTGTTGATCGTTTTAAAGTTCTCCGAACGTCACTCGAAGACGGCCCGCACAGAAAGTTGATCTCCTCTGCAAATGAATGAGGTATTACTGCCTGGGAGAACCTACTGAAAGATAATAGACCGAAAATTGTTCCTGAAATTAGTGTTAGTGTAGAAACGCGGTGTGAACAAGGTTTTGAGGCCTCTAGGTACCAAGACTGTTAGGACCGGAACAAAAATTCAACGGGTCAAACACATACCGCCAACTTCGAGAGCTTTTAGCACGTTACGACAAATTTTGGCAACAGGTAATAACTACTGATGAAAGCTTACTTCAATCCTGAGATCAAAAATCAGTCGAAAGAATGGCGCAAATCAGAAGAAGAGCCTCCGCCTAAAGCACATGCAGATTCGATTGAGAAGGTAATGCTTACTGTATTCTGGCATTGCGACGGGATTATTTTTATGGATTATCTACTATAATTAACGCAAAATATTATTCCCATTGCGTTAGGCGCTTTGCAAGAAGCACAAGTGTCTGTTATTGTAATAGAAAATGCAAAATCCTATACGATGGATGTTTTAAATGAATTGCGCTGGGAATTCCATATCCACCCTATTCGCCAGATCTTCTAATAATATTCATCTGTTCCCAAATTTGAGAAAACCACTACCGGGTGTTCAATTTGAGACCTTGCTATGAATAGATGGATTGTAATAACTCCGGAAAGATTTATTGATAACGGTTAGTGTATTCAGTTAAATAGAGATTATATATAGAAACTCCATTGTAGAAAAATTATAGCCAAATTCCCAGAACTTTGGGAATATTCCTCGTAAGTGCCTTTCTATCGGGAATATTTTCTATGTATACACTAATCTCTGAATAAGGCCTTTCTAAATATGACCGCTTCTCCTAATCTTCGTTCGAAAGTTGCCCCACTACTTCGCGCATCGTAGAATGGGGGATGAACCGCTGAATAAGACCGTGCGTGGAAATTGGGTTTTGATCTTAATGTATGCTTTAAATAATAGTATAACAACGAAAATTTCAATTGATTGTTACCAATTTCATTGATCTACTGTTAACACTTACTGATATTTATACATTTTTTTATTCAAATATATTGATAAAATTTTTTAATTAACTTAAAAAAACAACGTAACATATTCAGCAATTCTTGTTAGAAAATAATATTCTTATATGTATTCAGTTCTAAAAAATAGTATATATGAAATTTTGTCAAATACTGCCACGTACCTCTTACAAATTACAAATTGAATATTTTTCGTCAACTAAACATTTTACCTTACTCATAATATAATAAATATTGCATTTAGAATAATACATGTAATTATCACTTAAATATCATTTTTAATATGTACATGAGCGTTTGAAATTTCCCTACATTTCTCTTGGAGTTTAATCTAATAATTTATCTAATAAAATTTAACATAGGTAGAAATCGTACTGTCAGCATTCAAGTTTTGAACTACGTTCTCTAAAATAGTTAGTTCTGTATTAATAAGTTTAATAGTAATAATAATAGTAATAGTAGTCTTTAATCAAAAGTACAATATCTTTAGTTATAGTATGTTAACAATACATAAGACGTATGTATGTATATATATGTAAGTAACAACAGAGGAAACAACTTAGTTTTGATGATATCCGTGGGTTATAACTGTTGAGAATTTGACGTGTACCATATCCTACCTCAACTTCAACGAATTAAAAATGTTTGTCCAAATCGAGTATGCTAAAGAGAGAACTATGAACGCTCTCTTCGTTGTAGAGCATTTCATTTGGGTCAGTCATCGACCACAACCCCCGAATCGAATTGAATACGTAGCTGTGTTAGTCGCTAATATTCCACCACGTTAGATTCGCGACGGAGCTATATTTCTTGTGCTTTGCTTCCCTTGAATCTTTATTGTCAGGTTTGTTTGTTTTTTACATACATATTTGTGAGTTATTTCAATAAAAATAAAGCA
Source organism: Chrysina gloriosa (assembly GCA_038088585.1). Lineage (NCBI taxonomy): Eukaryota > Metazoa > Arthropoda > Insecta > Coleoptera > Scarabaeidae > Chrysina > Chrysina gloriosa. Next base: position 73,786,434 of record CM076087.1, on the reverse strand, counting down.
CAATGTTTTGTGTCACGCATTTTCAGTATAACGAAAGTTATTTTGCTTTATAATCTTTTCTTCAAATGGGCATGAAATAATTTTTTATGTGCATGCGTAAATATAAATTTAGAGCGAGAGTGTAATAAGGACGAAAGACCATAACTACTTATGAAGTCAGTACACGTTTTTTGTTGGTAATGACGTCAGTAAAGGCAATCGTATCTTGTAGGCATTTAATTCTAGCGATATATTAGTGATTTGAATTAGTTTCCGAGTCGGATATGCTGCGTTCACGTGTTTTGCCATGCCTGATAAATCAATTTCTTATGTAATGTAGTAGGTACGTCTACTTTGAATATGTTAAAGCTACAAATACCTTCAGGACCGTAAGAATATAAGCAGAGTTGAGAATTTTCGCTATATACATATTATTTTTCGATCTAAACATGTGTTTTATTCTAATATATCTTTTCGACGAAAGCAAGAATCGTGCACGACAGGCATCTGAAATGATGCGTTTTGTGAGTTAAAGGATGCTGGGAGAGTTTTTTACTGGTCGTTTAAGATATTTGGAACTACTACACAGTAAAGTTTAGAATATGTATTTTGGGTATGTAGTTTTGGGAAAAAGGAGAACCATCAGTTAAATTAAATGCCTAATTTTAAAAGTATCCATAGTGTATAGAGCTATCATTGCTATTAAAAATGGCGCCGTATGATCTTCCAAGAACTATTTATTAATAAATTAAGGATGAACTGATTTGTCAGCGGTTCCAGTCGTTAGAAGAGACAGTCAATACCGTCACACTGTTAACTTTGGCTTCCCAATTGAAAATTGGAATAACTACTGTTTGATTTGTTTGAATGAAATTTGGGAAAAGTACATTTTAGAGGATTACCCTACTTTCAGTAATCAAAGAAACCGAAAGGAAATTGTAGAAGGGTTAAAACCACCCTCACCCCCTGATAATGTTTTTAAATTATTTCTTAGGGGTGGTAATACTGTTTTGAGCCTTCTTTTAGCGGGAAGGCTTATTCATCATCTTCAGTTTTTGACTCTTATAAAAGCTCCGTATTTCGCATAGTTTCGAAGGGAAAAATGTTTTCTCAAATACTGATCACCTAATTCTTAGTACAGGCTTAATAAAATTATAATACAAAATTTACCTGGCGGTGGACACAAAGACATAAGTCATGATTTTGAGAGGAAACAAATTCATAATCGTCCAAGTTTATTGTTGACAGTAAATAATTTCAATAATTTGTTCACTTTCAGTTGCTTTTGTATTGTTTTTTATCGCGATCACCGTTATTACTTTAATTGCTATTTCTGTTGTTGTTGCAATTACTTTGGCAGCTATCAAATGTGGATTTCCCATTTAATGAGCAGACAGACGTGCTATTAGTTCTTGGATACTGTCAAGGTAACTGCCGCGGAAGTGTCGGGCGTGTATCAAGAGAGGTGTCCAAGCCGGACAATTCCAAATCACAAAATTTTGCCCGAATCGAAAGACGTCGTCGAGAAACAGGAATGTTGAAGCCAGTCAGAATTAACGCTGGAAGATCTCGACAAGCCCGAATTTCAAAAACCACTATAAGACGGATTCTTAACGATCAATTAATTCGTCCATTCCACATCCAACTAATCCAAGAGTTATTACCACTTGATCAGGGTTCACGTTTAAATTTTTCACAAATTGTTCGGGAGCGCTGAGTAGTCGACAACGGATTCCACACTAATATCTTGTTTACTGATGAGTCTTGTTTTACACGTCGTGGCATGACGAACCTACACAATGAGCATATTTATGCAGATGAAAATCCACATGCTATTAAAGGTAGATATCAATAAGAATTTAAAATTAATGTCTGGGTCGGAATTATTGACAATTTTTTTGGTTGGGCCGTTCCGATTGCCTGATTGTTTAAATGGCGCTAATTACATTCGTTTCCTTCAAGAAATTTTGCCAGAAGACTTGTCCCTTAATTTGCGTCGAAACATGTTCTTCATGCACGACGGTGCACAACCTCATTTTGCACGTGCCGTAAGAGAATATCTTAATGAACAATTTGTTGGTAGATGGATTGGTAGGGGACAAGAAGCACCCATTCAATGGCCTTCGCGGTCTCCAGATTTAAATCCTTGCGACTTCTTCATCTGGGGAGCGTTAAAAACACAAGTGTACCAAGTCCAAATTAATAATTCCGAACAACTGGGACAGAATTCAAAATGCTGTAAACGCACTAGGAGATAACGACGATGTTTTAAGAAGGGTGCATTTCAATTTTTTACGCCGAATTGACCTCTGCATTAACGAAGATGGAGGTCACATTGAACACCTGTTGTAACAAAAGTTTTGTCTTTGTGTCCACCGCCAAGTAAATTTTGTATTATAATTTTATTAAACTTGTACTAAGAATGTAGGTGATCAGTATTTGAGAAGATATTTTTTTCGTTCAAAACTATGCGAAATACGGAGTTTTTATAAGAGTCAAAAAATGAAGATGATGAATAAGCCTTCCGGCTAAAAGAAGGCTTAGAACCGTATTACCACCCCTAAGAAATAATTTTAAAACATTATCAGGGGGTGAGTGTGGTTTCACCCTTCTACAATTTCCTTTCGGTTCCTTTGATTACTGAAAGTAGGGTAATCCCCTAAAATGTACTTTTCCCAAATTTCATGAAATTTGTTTCGCGCATTTCTGAACAGCGTACAAAAACGTGATTTTTTAATTAAACTTTGAACTCTTCTCACGGACAAACGATACATTTTGGTATATATATATATAAATTGCGTCCATTCGACTTATTTTGACCTCTACAATACGTGGTAGTTCTATGTCCCAGCAATTCTGGGACAGGCTGTATGCAGCACCCTAGTGCATATGGGGGTTGTCCCTAGTTTCTCTTTTTATATGATCTCCGAATGCTAGGCAGCTCAGTTTCCTGTCTGTTAATGCCAACTTTTAATAATTTCCTCCAATGTTAAATTAATAAATGGTTTGTAGAGTGAGTCCTTTTGTTGTGATCCGCTCGGTACTTCAAATTATTAGGTTTCTACGTCTACTATGACAAACTTAATGATGTTCATTAGCCCCGTCCTTACTAATCGAATTAATTTGTTTGAAATCGCTATATAATGCAAAAATTATATATTTATTGCATGGTATTAGTTGAAAAATTTGATCTGCAGTTCTGCGCTTTCGAAAGCCACATTGATATTGTGCGACCATTGGCTGTTCCTCTTTGTTTCATATGGTGATTAGAGTTTAGCAAACGTGACTTTTCGGTCACGTTCTTGGAAACAGCTTTCTTATGCAATGTCAACATTAATGCTTTGTCTTAACGTTTTGGCATTCCGTGTTTTGTTGGTACCTCTTCTATTGACTTATATTATGGCTTCTATAGCTTTTATCTTCTCTTATTATTTAATTTTTCTAGCGTTTTTGTTGTGTTTCAATTTGTTATAACCAACTTCTATGTCCAGTACAATAGTTGTGGTAGAAACATTTTAATGGCACCATGTATAAGACCTTACTCAGTGATTTGTAAAGTTTATATCTTCTTATAGAATTTCTAACTAACTATTACTTTTCATAAAACTATGAAATTATAAAATATGGGAAACATTATTATTTATAATTTTGATAATGAAGAATTATATATTACGATGTATCTGAAACAACTTTTTATTCTAAAACTAACAAAAGTAATGGCACTGCCTTGTAATAGTAGGCTAAGTGTTTTTTCTGACATTAAAATGGCCCAAATTGAAAACAATGCAACACATACAATTAGTGCATCTTTTGTAAGCCTGGAACGAATCAGATACTTCTTTCAACGGTTATATTATTAACTGGGACAGGATAAATCATAATATTTTGCCATATTTTATATACAATCTGAAATTAAATCTAAAGCTAAAATATCAATTATCTATTTTTAGCGTGTTAAATGCAGTTTCATAGTGAGCGCAATGCAGAATACTCTATCGATTGATAAAAATGTATGTAAAGTTACTTCGTTTTCAACATAGCAACATGAATGACGTAACCTATAATTTATTTTGGAATTTTTGTTGTATAGTATTGATCTTGTACGGAACATGTAACGTTTACTTTTGGATTCCATATTCTCTTCAACACATTGTTGAGAAAATGTAGGACCTTATTGAGGTTCATGTATAACAACTATTTCATAGAGAATCGGCAGAATAGCTAGCAAATGCTTAGAGTATTGGACAAAATAAAGTACGCACCTCGAATATTTTTACAATTACGTATTGGTAGAATTGAGAGATAAAATAATGATCTATTCGGACAAAAAGAAGGTTTCTAAGTCTACTCTTAACTTTTAATGAAAATAATTTTAAAAGCATTTAACATCTTTCAATAGTTAGGTCCATTACATTTATAAGGATATTTTCCTTGGAGAAAATAAAGTACGCATGTGATAATAAGAGTCGCTAAATAGACGCTATAATTGAGAACTACTATTGTGTATGACCGCCCTTTTTGTATGACCGCTTGCAAATGCCGAGATATGCTCTCGACGAGATTCCGGATGTGCTGTTCGTCGATGTTTCCCCACGTCTTTTTCAAAGCTTTGAATAACCTGAATCTATTCGTTACGTCATGTTTGTCAACCTTCTGGTCCAAAATGGATCATAAGTTTTCAGTTGGATTTAAATCCGGTGTATGTGCTGGCTAATCTAGCACTTAAATCCTCGAAACACGAAAGAAAGCAGCACTTTTATGCGCGGTATGTTTAGGATCGTTATCTTGTTGTAAGATAAAGTCATCTTCCAGGTCAATCTTTAGCATAGACTCCTCTAAATTCTCGTGGAGGATATCAATGTATATATCTGCTGTTATAATACCATCGATCTTGACGAGATTTCCCACATCCGACCACGCAAAACATCGCCACACCATAATACTGCCACCTCCGTGCTCGACAGCTATTTGGACATTTTTATCCAGAAGCGTTTTGCCGGGCTTCAACAAAACCCGTGTTCGTTGTTTATGACCAAAGAGATCATACTTGCTCTCAGCGCTCCAAATCACCTTTTTCCAGAAGCCCACTGGCTTATCGACGTATTTTTCGGCAAATTGGAGACGTTTCAATTTATTAGCTTTTCGAATTAAAGCGCGACGCTGTGCAAAACTGTACCGCGGCCCAGCTTCCCGTAGTCTCCTGCGCACAGTTCGTTCAGAAATGTTGAGTTGGACATTTTCCCTGATTACACGACTAGTAACAGTCGGATTTTACTTCGTTTCCCGGATAATCTTACGATCCTCGACTGAATTTGTCTTTCTCTTCCGTTCGCGACCGATGTAAACCGGCTACTGTGCCAAGCTCTACAAATTTTTTGTATGATCTTTCTGACCGCTGCTTCACTAACATTGTACTTTTCACCGATTTTCCTATTGGGGCCCCCTTTCGCTGGTCGTTGACTATTAATTCTCTAATTTGCACGGAAATTTGTTTCGTTTCTACCTTATTCGCAACCTAGCTTCTAAGAGCACCGATGGCTTAGTAAAACTTTATTAATATGTTTATTTGTATAGATTATTTTATCTCCAACTGCAATAGGAGGTTGTCTAAATGTTGTTATTACTGAAAGTAAATGAAAACTTTAGCGCGTACTTTATTTTGTCCGAGGAAAATATGGCAACAGACGTAACGGGCTTGACTAATGTACGACGTGTCATGTTTTTGGAATTCTTTCTCATTGAGTTTAAAAGTAGACTAGGAAACCTTCTTTTGTGCAAATACATAATTATTATATCTGTAAAAATTACCAAGTTATTCACGTAATTATAAGAATATTCGATGTGCGTACTTTATTTTGTGTTCCGAATTGAGTAGAATCTTTTATTTAAATATGAAGTACTACTTACTTATCTTTATATCCTCAGTAACTTTCTTCCATCAATCGTACACATTATATGCACGGCGCATCTATATTTTCATCTGTATTTAACCGTAGAACACAACCAAAATATATCACGCAAACACATAACCAGGGTACCCGTGTACCCCATTATAATTTTTAATGACTTTTAACTTCACAGCTTCAAAAATATGTCATTTAAAACCCGTTAAAAAGCTAATTTAATAAATTAATATATTTTATAAAATATTCAATTATTTATTAATTATTACAACAAAAAATTATGTCAATAACTATAAATAAAAGAAAACCTAATTCATTATTTGTGATATTCATATTTGTGTATACATATGAAATGACGATTTATTTGCAAAAACGCTTGTTTCTTGTTTTTTAGTGAACGGAAACAACACTTTTATCAAATTTGTGTGTACCAAAGCAAGTTATACACATCCTTATGTATAACTACAATAAGGGGAAAAACCGTTCATATGCTAAAACAATGCTGAAACATTTTTAGCGACAACGCAGGTTGTAAACTTTCAGTAGTAAAGAAATTTGCACTTGTTGCAAGAGTTTGACCGTTAGAAAGAGATATAAGTTTTAATCGCGATGGCTTCAAAATACAGCGCAAATCTAGCTTCATTGAGGAACATGCACGCAATCCTCAAATAACTAGACACTTCACGACAAAAATAGCTATAGAAAGTTACTTGAATCGACCACTAGAAATTACTTGCGAAAGCGGTTCATCAACATCTACTGCAGTAGGAGTGAGAAAACCACTAACTGGATCATCCTATTTATGCTACATGCAGGAAACAATATGAAGAAGAAAAACTCGAAGAGCATGCAGCATGTGCAAGAAATCAATGTGCCTGGAACACTCGATAACAAATTGCGTCTGCATTTCTTGTGACCGGAATAACTAATACATTCTTATAAATTATTTCCAAATTCTTCAGTATTCATGTTTTTTCAATGTATTTTTATAAATTCCTAATAAAAAGTTCACGACAAATCGTTAAACAACCTCTGGTTTATTCATTTTTCATACAAGAACTATTGGGTACACGGGTACCCCGGTTATGTGTTTGCGTAGGTGTCATCTTTGAAAGCTTATAATTATGGAACCACTGGATCGAATTTCATAAATGGTCTACAAAATAACGTAAAAAGACTTTAACTTGCTAGATCCGAAGTTGCAATACCCTATTGGTATCGGTCTTGCAGCTACAAACGTTTAAAATCGCTAGTGGACACACGGGTACCCGGTCATGCATTCTAGGCTTAAGAACGTTTCTCGTTTCTCGTTCATTTAGGCTGCGGGAACCAATATTTGTTACGGAAGTTTTCGGTATCTGCCATTTTTAAATAAACATGAAATACGTTTAAACCAGTGACCACACTGTAACTAATATTTGTTAAAGCAAGCTAAATATCACAAACCAACAAATTCTGAAGGCTAAACACACCAACCAATGTGGGGTTTATCAAACATTCTATAAGGTAATTCATAATTGCACAGTTTTGAAAGTTCTGTTTCCAATAAATATACATATATGCTATAAACATATTCAAATGGGGTTGAACACATGAGGAACTGAAACCATTGGAATCGTGAATTTTGTGAGACGCGTAGTAAATGTAACTTTGGCAAGTGTTGTATCATGTCACTGAAAATGTGATGGAAGGCTACTTAGGTCGAAAGAGATTTAATGCAAAGACGTTTTATTCCTTTACAAGCAGGAACAAATAGAGCAGTGACAAAATATCTTCTACTCATAAAATATCAAAATCCATGTATATGCACCATACTATGTTTGAGTTTGTTGCAGTTGGTAGTCTGCATCACATATAACGTGGGACGCAAGAAATGTACGGGTTAGGAAACAATTAAACTAACAAATAACAATTTAAAGTTTTGTTTACCAATTATACATGGTCTTCACGCAGATCCGATGAGATGTGCTTGGAGTCCGAAACATTAAATATGCTATGTCTATGAAATCTACATTTATGATGGTGGATTATAGCGTGATGCTCTAGTGCTGTAAAAAGAACTTACCTTTGAAAGCAAATATTTGTTGCGATAGTATGTATTTCCCAACATATTTTTGTTACTAAAATTTTATAGACGAGGAAAATCATCTTCAATCTTCATCAGTACGAACTTTGGATTAGACTAAATGTACATCACAAAGTCTTATTGTTAGTTGACACATAAATAGCTGCGCAATTGTACAAAATGAATTTGGGTTTAGTTTTGGTATCTAATGATAGGTGTCCAGGGAACACTGTAGTCTGACTAACTCGATTTGACCGGTGGAAAATATGCGAACTAATCTGACACACTCCATACCTCGCACCTCTCTGGCCCTAAAGCTTAAGCGGTACAGTCTCGTACTCTTTGTTGTCATTTATTGCATAGTCGGGTTAGGTTAAGTTAGGTATTTGTACCAGTTTTGTCAGTTTATTTATTTCCCGTTGCTACTATTAATTTATTCAATTCCATATCTATTAATAGTTCTTTTCAGAGCTATGTTGTCAGTTGTTGTCAATATAGGTGAGCAACAATTATATTTTAACGATCCAGCATTACATGTACAAATTGTAATATTTTTAGGCATAAAGCAGTCAATATGGCTACGAAAACCACTGAAAAGAATGACTTAACGATGCTGCACAATATTAAATTCTGTGAGGATGAAAAGGCAACAAGCGCATATACATTTTCTGTTAATCAGGTAATAGCTCGCGTGTCAGCAATGACGGAGAAATCTGAAAAAACAATTCGAAGAATTAAACAAAAACTTAGCCAGAAAGAATTGAAATCTAATGAAACACAACCACAACCCCATTGTTCTGCAAGGATGTCAACAATACAAAAGTTTCCACGTATTGCTTTGGATGACATGGACAAGTATAAATTCTTTTTTGTATATGTATTGTTCTAATTTAATATTATTGTAGGTGTGTACTTCGAAATAACATTTATTTGTTATATGCTGTTGATAAAACTGTGCCAACATTAAATATTCTGCATGCATTTATGACACAAGAAACATAATTTAATGGTTGTAAAGAAACATTGCGGAAACTTTTGGTAAATATAGGATTCAGATATAAAAAATGCGATTCTAATAGAAAATATTTGATGGAACGTTACGATATTGTTGCATGAAGGGCTCGCTATTTGCGTTTCTTGAAAGATAACGATGGCCTTGGAATAAATAAGCGAGCAGTAGTGTATTTAGATGAAAGTTATGTACGTCAAAATTATACTGTCACTAAATGTTGGCAGAGTTCTGATGAACATGGAGTTTTAAAGAAAGATGGGGCTGGACAGAGATGGATAATGGCACATTGTGGGGAGTAATATGAGGACGAGTCCTGGTCGATTTTCGCAAAAAATTATAGCGCCGTAAAGGTGACCTAAAAAGTGATAAATTATCTTAATAAAAGTTTTGCGAGACGTGCCTACCAGAGTCACAATTTCAGAAAAACGGTCTTACCTTAAAGTGTTTACGTTACGTTCAAACGAAATCTTCTTATGTATTTAATCCCATAAGTATAATTTATAATACATTTATAATAACTTTTATCCTTTTTCTACAAATATACGTTCCATTATTAATATAATTTTGAGTAATTTACCAATAATTTTACATTTTCTGAGATGTTAAAATGTATGACTTTCTAAATGACATTTGACTAGTAGCAACCAGTACCAACTTAAATAGATGTATATTCATGTAATTCTTCTTATTCTTCTTCGAAGCGGTCCATTATTGAAGTTAAACGTTGGTTAAACGAATCATTGCCGAAACCCACTCCACACCATCCGGCACTAATTATACCACACCACGAAACGCAAACCCACACCACACCACCCGGCCCAAACTATCCCACACCACCAGACTCAAATCCACACCATACCACCAGACCCAAACCCAATCACACCACCAGACCGAAACCCACCCCACACCATTCGGCCCTAACTATACGACACCACCAGACCGAAACCCACCCACACCATCCGGCCCTAACTATACCACACCACCAAACCCAAACCCAAACCCAAACCCACACTACACCACCCGGCCCAAACTATTCCACACCACCATACCCAAACCCACACCACACTACACCACACCAGCTGTTGCCCCTCTACAAAATATCAAGGATGATACTTTCTTTTCCAAATTTGGATTCGTCTATCGCAACGATTTTACTTGGCCCCCTTAATTTTTCTTTATGTATGAAAACAACCTCGCGACAAAAAGAATTAATAAATATGTACAGGAAAAATCATAAGAATACGCAAGTTCGTGCATCATTCAATTTTTGTGTGTACGGCAACGATTCGTTTAACCAACGTTTAACTTCAATAATAGACCGCTTCGAAGAAGAATAAGAAGAATTACATGAATATACATCTATTTAAGTTGGTACTGGTTGCTACTAGTCAAATGTCATTTAGAAAGTCATACATTTTAACATCTCAGAAAATGTAAAATTATTGGTAACTAACTGAAAATTATATTAATAATGGAAGGCATATTTGTAGAAAAAGGATAAAAGTTATTATAAATGTATTATAAATTATACTTATGGGATTAAATACATAAGAAGATTTCGTTTGAACGTAACGTAAACACTTTAAGGTAAGACCGTTTTTCTGAAATTGTGACTCTGGAAGGCACGTCTCGCAAAGCTTTTACTAAGATAATTTATCACTTTTTAGGTCACGTTTACGGCGCTATAATTTTTTGCGATAATCGACCGGGACTCGTCCTCATATTTAGCCCATTGTGGAGGCAGTATGGGTTTTATTGAAGGAGATTTGCTTTTATTTAAATCGAAAACAAAAAGCGGGGATTATCATGATGACATGAACTTCGAAAATTTATCAAAATGGTTCACAGTTAATTCCAAATTTACCAGATAATTGTATAATTGTAATGGACAATGCACCATAGCACTCAGTACAAATAAACAAGGCACCTACATATGCATCGAAAAATGTGACATAATTTGCTGGCTTCAGTCAATGAATATACCACACCATACAGGCATGTTAAAATATGAATTATTAGAAATCGTTAGGAGATATAAACCAATTCCAGAATATGCAATCGATGAGTATGCAAAATGTAAGGGCCACACAGTACTGAGACTTCCACCTTATCACTGTGACTTAAATCCAATTGAGTTAATTTGGAGTGTAATTAGAAGAAGGATTGCTTCACATAATATAGGTCAGGTAAATTTGGAAAATTTGATTACAGAAGCAGTTAGCGAAATAACGCCCGAATTATGGCAAGCAGAATGCTCCCACTTAAAGAAGATTCAAGACCAGTACATGATGAAAGACCAGCTTCTTGACGATATGGAGGAAACCATTATTATACGGTTAGGTGATTCAGACAGCGATTCGATGCACAGTGAGTCTGATTGTGAAGTATAGGTAATTATGCTAAATTAAACTAGCGTCCACATGTTGTTTTACATTAAATAATATTTACTTTTATTTTATTTTGTATTGTGTCTTTTTTTTACATTAGAATTAAATATTGATGTTAAGTAGTATACATTGAAAATAAGTGTAAGTTAATTTTTTACTGTATGTATAAATGCAAGAAATAAAAAATACTGTTCTGATGTTATGTATCAATTACATGTACATTCAAATAAATAATAACTAGTTATGAAACAAAAAAATTGTAACAGAAAACCACTACCCCTCGTAGAAATACCATATGGTAACAATATTTTCTGCTGCAGAGGAGAAGATCATATGCAAATCATTTCTAACTATGCAAATGATTTGACACAACAATAAAACAAATTCGGAATGGATTTAAATGCAAATCCTGAGGAGACCTCGTCTGACTGAAAATATTATTTTTTTGATAACCAACTAAATATTATAATTGTAGACCAAAAATAATATCTTTTATTAACAATGTCAATATTTTAACAACATTACTTCATATGACATTTATATGTCAATATTTGAATTAACCTCCTAAAACTTCTTTCCCCGAATGTACCATTTCAAACGACAGTGCTGCGCGACCAGTCAGATTGGATTGGTTTTACTATAGAGGTTTATTTCAACATCTTTTACCTTTTACTTGCTATGTGTAATCAGTTTTTCCAAAAGTACTTTCTACTTTTCTTTATTCCTTTTTCTTTCCATAATCACCGGATATTAATTGGACCTAAATATAGTAATGTATTGTACTGGAAAGTCTCCTTCGAAAGTAGCTATAAATTGTGTTCAGAGTGTAAGCGATTCTGTCTACACCTAAATTTCTATAAATAAAGGTTTTCTAGATTCCGTATAAGTAATGCAAATGCTTTGATTTGTGAATTTTTCTATGCTAGTTGTCTGTTTTCACGGAATTTGATTAAAAGGTTTATCGAGGATAATGAATTTAGTAATTCACATTGATTACATAGATTTTTAGAAAACTATTTGGTCAAAAAAGTATTTTACTAGACCTGTAGTATTCATTGCTTGCTTACTACTCATAAAACATAAAAAAATGAATAAGGCATTTTGTTCATATATAATCATAGGAAGTACTAATCTCTTCAAGAACAAGAGTTTATACTGTACACCTTGTACCACTTCCGAGAGCTCGTATCGGATTACGGTTTACGATGTTTGCATGCTGACAGATGTGTACAAGAATAAACGTTTTAACTTGGGTAGTTGTGGTCTCTGTATTGTTATTCAAATGCTCACCATATAATATGCGTATAAAATGAACATTTGGTTTACAACTTCATAATACTGTTGTGGAGCAAAAAGTTATATTTAAGAATACTAACCATTATTTTCAAACATAATTTACTGTTTTGTTTTGAAGTCATACATTCTGTAAAACTAACTGAAATATCTAGAAATTATGCAACGTCGTAGCCGTTCCATGTGCTGGGCTTCGCTTGTCGATAGGATTACAAACATGTTTTGCTACTAATAGTACGCATTGCAATCAAAATATACCTTAAGAAAAATACATTGCCAGAAATCGTAAGAGATATTTAATGAATGACTACATTTTCTATCTTTTGTTTCTATATTTACTAAATTCGCTGTCATTGCTTGAAACTATGTTATGCGTGACCATTCTTTTCTCAGTATTCTCTCTTCCCTATTTGTATGACTTGCCTTAGAGTTCCCCATTGACATATTCTTGAGGAGTCCCAGAATATAATAGCTATTATATAATCTTCCCAACTGATGAAACGGATTCTTTTTCTCTCAGAACTTCGGTTCACCGTTTTAACTGCTGTTTTGTACGCGGTATATGATGATGTAGACCTTTTTAGCGCCATTGTCGTAAAATATAGTAAATGCGTTTACTAGAAACACCTGTAGTTTTAGCTAAGTCAGCAACCTTCACTCTTTGTAAGGACCATACCATGGATTGCTTCTACCGTTTTTGACGTTCCGCTGCGGATATAGAGTTCAGCTCTTATACGACCACGTTCAAATTGCGTAGTTCACATTGAGACACTGGAAAATGATTATGGTTGGTTCAACATTGTATGTAACCCTTCATGAATATTTTTCGTCGATAATCATCCAAAAACAAAAGGAAGTTATTCACTGATCGAACTTCTGCTCCCTGTATTTGAAAAATACACATTAGGCATTTATTTAAATCAGCCATATAACACAGAATGTGTTTGCGGAATAAAATGCCTATTAGAGGATGACAGTTTACAATGATATTAACATCATGACGCCATGAGTGCGGCATATAAGACATTCCGAGAACTTACAACAACGTTTAGAATACTCATGTTCTAATTACTGTTTGTTAAGTTCCTTGACACATATTTGCGTTTTAGTATCATCCCGGAAACTGATACTGTTGTAAAACTCTGATCTAGTCCTTCCCAAATTTCTCCTTCCTACTTCATACTTGTGATTGTAACTCCTAATATTCCTTCTATTGCACAATATCGAAGTAGAATACTTGCCTGTCTTGGTGGATAGCTATTAACACCATTTGGTTCCTTTTTTTTGCTTGTACTAACATGCACGTATTCTGATTTTGATCAATTTACAACTCGTACTACTTCCGATATTGTTTTAACCACCTCTAAGTATTGTTAGCTTTCCTCCGCGACCTTACAAACGATATGATAACATGGACAAGTACAGTGCATTAATGTCTTTGTTGATTCTGTAGTGCTCTTGTAGGAATATGTTTGCCTCTTATTACTTTTTCAAGTATTGTGCTAGATACGACAGTTGATAAGAGACTCTCTTCTAGTCCTCTTCTCATAAAGATTTCTGATAGCTATTGTTCGGCTTTTAATTTGCTACTAGTACTATGTAGTCATTTTTACTAATTTAATGAACTTAAACTATTAAAAGCACAAAAAAAAATGTCCAATATTTTGAATAAATATTTCAAGCCATTACATGAGATGCTTCTCAGATTTGCTCCTCCTGATCTTTTTCGTTAAAGGTTAGTTTACATATTAGTGCATGATTCGTTACATTACTTAAATCACCTAAAATTTTTTGCTGTGGTTTACGTAAATGTATGGTAGTGATGTGTGTAGCGTTATACTCTAAAGTCTAAAGCATTAATTTCTTAACTTCTGTGTTAAATATGCAAATTGTGTTAGAGTAGCAGTATAGTCAAGTATCGTTCATGTAGTGGTCAATAGGTTACTAATTTTTTACTCAATATTTAGTATAGTTAGCAATCGGATTTGTTATTCTATTATGGTGCTATTCTCTTTATTTGCAACTATGTTCAAGCCGTAACTATTTTGCATAACTAACATTTTCTTTGGATTGCAGTTGTAGTTGAATACAATAAATTTAAAGCAATTTGTAGTACACAAATCATTGCAAAGTACATTAAGCCATTTAGAGGTATATCATAGAAAAAACAAAAAAGACGCTCCGCTGCATAAATTTGTTCAAATCCATTAATCACTGTTTTAGGGGAAACGTGTGTGGCTATGTAACAAGATCTACTTTGCAGCGGCTTACATTTCCGACAAAAAAGCCTATAAGCTGTGAAAAATATGTTGGTTTATAATTAGCCTAAACGAAATTTCTGCTTAATAAGAAACCCAATTCACAACCACTCACTTTTATAAAGAAAGAAATGTTTGTATATTTAGTTACATGGTATTTGGCCTAATTGCTCGAATATATGATTAAATCTTAAATGAGATGTATTTCTCACTGCTGACTTAAGCAAAAAAAAAAAAGAGAATCATTATGAGCCACTGACGTATTATATATAACAATGTGGAAGAAAAGTTCACGATGATAGGATATGATCTTAGGTACACCTAAATTATTAAAAATTCAAGTTTCTTTGAGGGATTTTCAAAGTTATAACTTTTAAGCCTATTTTACATTGTTGTTAAACCTTTGGCCATGTATACCACCGTTGTCCGTGTGCACCGTACCATTCCCCAGAGAAGAAGGAAAGACAATAAATAGCTTTTAAGATCATCAAAAGGTCATTAGAAGGTATAACGCAGGTATGTTGAGGGTAGCGCGGTACAAAATGGTACTGTTGATAATTATGTTATAAACGACGGTACGAACTATGCCTGAAATAGGTAAAACTTTTGCACGGTACAAAGTGAGACTTCACCGTTGCACCTTTTTGTTGCCAGTACTTCGTGAACGAACAACTTTTGTGGGATTCACTTTATCTTGGAACATCTAAACATCGCATTGTTGCTTGTATCCGGTTCATACGACTATATCCAAGTTTCGTCACCTATTGCTATGTTATATACGGATTGTGTTGAAGTTTTTTAGCATTTTTTTACATTAATTTACTTCGGTCAAATTATGCGGAATTCATTGACACAGATCTTTTTCACAGTTAAATGCTCATATGTGGTCGAGTGTATTGCAGTCTTCGATATGCCTAAGAATGCATATATCTTACTGTAACTCACATTCTAATCTTCAATCATGTTGCGCACACCATCAATGGTATTTAGAACAACAACAGATTGTGGTCGACGTTCACGCAACTTATCACTGACGAACGCACGACCAACGACGAAATTCTGCATTACCAAAGGTTGAAGCAAGCGATTCTATACATTGTTGCTGAATTAGGTCTTTACTGAGATTGGAAAAAATCATCAAACGAAAACCTTTATGTATCAAGAACCCTGGAATTGATTATCAAATACACATTTATTATGATACTCTACTAAATCGTTTCCTAAACATGTACAAAATAATTTTAAGATAAGATTATTCTGATATTTCAACCCTTCCGATTATATTAGCTAGAATTTTAGATCTTTATATGTTCCATCCAATTAAAATTGGTGTGAGGGTGGCAATGTCACGCAGACGAATCATAGTGCCAATATATTGTGATGGTACTTAAAACGCTGCATGATAACGTCACAATACTTTAGAACCATTTATAAATAATTTACAAGACGATTATATTCACCACGGATATTTCACAAGATGGAAGTACTCCACATACAATTGATACTACAATTGCCTTTTTACAAGAATATTACGATAATAGGCTAATAAGCAGAGGGAAAGCTTGCGCAGATTCCGATTTAAAACTATCGTTTTTCTTATTCACCTACTCGAAAAATACAGTTTTCCAGAACAGGCTACAACATTTAGATGGGCTAATGAACGCAATTATTGAAGTAATGAATAATACTTCCGGAGAAGTTTTGCATAATGTATTTGAAAGTATGAAGTGGCACATAAATTTGTGCGTTCCAAATGATGGTTAGTATTTCGAACATTTGCTATGAATACGAATACAAAATATGTGCAATGTAGTTATATACTGAATTTGAATCTCGTAGTTATGCTGCTAATAAATATGTTCTGTTTATGACATCTAAAACAAAAAACTTTATATAACCCTTTGCTAGTCAACCAGTAATATAATATTCTGTTAACAGATTTTATTACAAAATTTGTCTGAAGTAAGTTATAATCTGCTAAAGATGAATGGTAATCCGTTTTGTTCCGGCTTCTATAAACCAGTCACCATATTAACGAGAAGCACTTCAGTGGTATATCATTCCCCTCATTTAAAATAAAACTAGTATTTTATTATAACTAGAACCTCTAGCTGGGTTATTTAAATTAATGGAAATTGAATATCTTGTAAATCTCATTTCCAGCTAGGTTCTGTTTATCTTAGAAGCTGTCGTCCCCGAATGCCGCTTTCAAGAATTGGAACATCCAACGCATAGTTCGGACATAGCTTCTAGTGATCGTAATAGATTTGTTTTCTAATGTAAAAAAGGCCTTAAGGGAAACTGTTTTAAGGGCGATAGTGAGTTGCAAGCAGCTGTAGTAGAACATTTTGAGGAGAAGTTTTTAGATTATTTTTACAAGGGTATAGAATTATTAATTGATCGTTATAGGAAATGTATTGAAATTAGGGAGATTATATTGAAAAATAAAAATTGTTACATTTTACCAAATTAATTTTCTCTATATCAGGCTGAGAACTTATTGCACCTACCTCGTAGGTTGTCTACATTTTTTGTGATATTCTATTACTACCAACATCTCAGTGCTCCCAAAGGAATGTTTTAGGGCAAGTGGTAATTTGCTCACTCTACAGGTGGTGAATTGATTAATAAAACTGCATTTGATATGTATATAGGTGGAGGATTATAGTTTTAAAAAGGAGTAAACGTATCACAAGTCCGAAAGATATTTGCATGAAGTTAACCCTTTTGCTATACTTATGTAACACCATAAAGGCTCTTCTATTGCAGTTATAAATGAAATAAGAATATACCTATGTATGTTTAGCTAGTATGTATATCTACTTATATCACTATAATGAACATCACAACGAAAATGTGCATCTCCGAAAAGGCTGACAAGATAAGTTTGGTAAAATCCGAAATGACGCTGAAACTAGTGGAACACTCAGAAGAATATTTGAAAAAGCACTGATCATCAACTCATTATTATTTGCTCAAAATTATGGCGTGCAACCTGAAGCTTAAGAAAGAAATACGCATGCAGCGATCAGTTACAACTAACTAGAAGTAATAAACTATAAAACTGCACAACCACTTGTACAAATAACAAATATTTCAATATAAACAAATAAATAGGAAGAAATTGCACGAAGTCCAGCTAGGGGTTTTTGTACGTGTACTCTCTAAAGATCACCAACTGTAACCGCAAAAGTTTCGGTGTGAAACGCGCCATAGTTGCATAGTTAGAAAATGATTCAGAATAAAGCGCCCCATTCACTGGCCAATACTTTAGAAGAAGATGAAAGATATGCTTTAAAGAATTAAGGTAATAAAGAAAAATAAATGAGTAGATAAAAGTCAGTAAAGGGTTACATATTGTAGAAAGATGCATATTAAATTTAGTGTTTTTTAGATATCCTCTCGACTACTAACAAGTAGACTGGGCAAATATGCGGTATGACGAGTCATCTGTCCTTTTCACAATGTAATATATTACAGAGGACAAGTGACAGATGACTCATCATACCGCATGTTTGACCAGTTTACTAACGAATCAATCAAACAACAACACTGGGGTTAATGGCTATATTTTCAGAACCTTAGAATAACGTTTTCGGATAAATTTTGTTAGTGAAAGTATAACATATATATATATATATATATATATATATATATATATATATATGTATGTATCTTTTTCAGTTCCATTTGGTGATATGTAGAGAGTATACGTACAAAGTGTTAGATATCTAGCTCGTGTCCTGTTCCTTTTGCAATATTTGCATTAGAAACGACTTGTTATTTATTTAAACATCTATAATTTTGAAGCTATGGCCTGTTTTACTCCGAATCTTTTTAATTGGATTTGGCGATGTTTAGAGGGTATACGTACAAAACTTTGGACACGTATGTAGGTCGTGCCCTGTGCAGTGATGAGAATTGGTAAATTACTAAATTAATTATTGTAGTTTACCGTAAATTACCTGATGAGATTTCCATAAATTACCGGCTGGCTATACATTCTAAGAGAAAAGATTATATATGCGTTTGGGAAAGCCCCTTTGTAACAGATATTATAAAAACACAAATAACACGTATGAGTAGGTAAAACAGGTTAGTAATTCGTAATTGTTCTATTGATGTGATTGTTTCATTCGTTTATATGTGAATTTTTAGTGTTTCTAATTCAGTGGAACGAAAATATATACTTAATAAGAAAACATGTGCTGTCAACATTTGCAAAATGAAAGGATTACGTCGTAGTACTGTACCTACCCATATCAATAAATTATCAATGCTTCTGTTTAGCGTGTCTGATATAGCAGAAATTATGACTGAGGTTGCTTATTTTAAATCAAAGGAAATCACTTTATTATACTACCGTTTTAAGCAAAATAGCAGTCACAATACTAAATTGCCTATCAACAAAGTGCGAGACAGAAAGAAGTTTCTCGATGTTTGGCGATATATAAAATAATAAAAAAAACAGATTAACCAACGGGAGGGCTGCTTAGTTATTATGTATATGGTAGTGTAAATTTAAAACTAAAAGAACAAATTAAGCTTCTGAAGAGTTGAAAGGAATTTCTGCTGATAGAATAAATAGAACTGAGTAAGGACTCGTTGTTTTGTTTTATTTTTAGAGCTGTATTAATATTTTTCAATATGTTATGCTTTATAAGTAACTGAAATCTTTTATTCTGTACGTTTCTTTGTGATAGTGAAATAAGTCTTGGAAAAATATAGGTATAATTTACCGCGACAATTTACCAACATTATAAATTACAATAATTTTACATCATTGGTCCTGTGTTTTGTGCAGTATTTAACGTTACAAATGACTTATTATTTACTTGAACATATGTAATTGAGCAATAATGGCGTGTTTCTCTCCGAAAATTTTTCAGTTCTATTTGGCGATCTATAGAAAATACACGTACAAAATGTTGAGCATTCAACTCGTATCCGATGCCCCAAGCAATTTTTTATTTGTTAATTTGTTTATATTGAACTA
The DNA here is from genome assembly GCA_038088585.1 of Chrysina gloriosa. Lineage (NCBI taxonomy): Eukaryota > Metazoa > Arthropoda > Insecta > Coleoptera > Scarabaeidae > Chrysina > Chrysina gloriosa. The sequence continues at coordinate 73,766,541 of CM076087.1, read as the reverse complement.
TGTATTTGTTATTTGTACAAGTGATTGTGCAGTTTTACAGTACTTTTCATAATTTGTAACTGGCCGTTGCATGCTTATTTCTATCTTCAATTTCAGGCTTTACGGCATTATTTTGCGCAAATAATAATAGTTGACGGATTTCCGAATGTTTTGCTTGCTTCAGCGTTATGCGAAAATTATGAATTTTAAAGCAAAACATTATTCATGTTCTAGCCCTACGTTTCGATTAGTAGCCCTTTAAATATTTTAATTAGTACATTTGGTAAAATGATCCCTTATTTGTATGGACGTTGTATTTTCCTATATTTCTGATTTTTTTCTAGAAGTTGAATCATTGGTTGTCCAGAAACTGCTTCTACAAATTGAGACCACGTAAATTCCAGAAGATTAATGAAAACAAAAGAACATGAAGTAATCAAATCAGAAAAACTTATTTTGTTCCATTTTTCAGGAGGCCTTGTAAACTCAAATATTAATTACGCATAGATCAAAACTATTTGCAAAAGTAGATGTACCACGTGTGCCAGATACGAAGTTGAAATCATTTCAAAAGAAAAGATCTAAGAACGGTGAATATATTTAATAACGCATGGAATTGTCGATTCACACCCCATGACAAGATAAATGCGCGCAGGTATGCTACTAGTTGGAAGAAGGCGGAAGATGAAGTCGCACAATCCACACGTGCTACTCAACTACTGCTTCATTCCGTAGCATCTGCCAGTACACAGTTAAACACTTAAAATCCACTCACATGTGTATATCTATGTGTGCCTCTCTAAATTATACATTATATCATGTCGAGAAGAAAAGAGACGGATAAAGTTCGTAGACAACCCGCCGTCTCATATTACATCTAAACAAACCGCACGGCAATCTGGCTTGCACGAAAAGAAAACTACCGCATAACATTGAAAATTTGGTCCTGCACTACTAAGTAAATATTAGTATACCTCTCCAAGCCTAAGGCGAGATGTTCATGTATTTACTGTTAACAGAAAAAATTAAAATTGGCTATGAAAAAAAAAGAAATAGTGTTTAAACTCTATATATATTTGTATAAATAATTAAGTAATTATTGGAAATAGTAAATTTCATCTCCGTTACATCTCAGTTTGGGTTTACAGTGGGTATACAGTAATTACACGGAGGAGCAATTTTCAGTGGTAAATATATCGAGTTCGTTTAGTTATTATTGGTTGAATATCTATCTAATCCTATCCATCACACTTTAAAGCTTCACATTTGTATGTTCCTTGCAGTATATACATACATATGTATTTTCGAAATATGTACAATAAGTTGCGATGTTACTTCCAAAGTGGTTTTATATTGATGTACGGATATAACATTTGTTAAGTAATATTTCAGCTTATGTTATTCAATTTAAACGTTACTGTGTTACGAAATTACCTAATTTAAACAGTTTTTCATTAAGTGTCCCATTACCTGTTTTGCATTTGCATCAGAGAAAGGATAATTATTGCTGAAATTACGATCATTTCAATTCTATTTGTTTCTTTTCCTGGTTATAACAAGGGACTCTAACTCGGTGAAGTCACATTGTGTCACTCTCAATACCATATCCTCTGTTTGAAATCAACGGGAGTTGCTTCGTATTATAAAAATTGTACATCGCAATGCGTTAATACCGTTGGAACAATCTTTTGAAATAGTGGTATGAATCCCAGAACATAGATTACTTTTTTTCTTACTCTTTAAAAATTTATAACAACATATTAAGGATTGAATATATTCCATCCAATAGATTATAGTAAATTCAATTTTTTACTGTATAGTTAACGTACGTACGTATTGATGTATTATTTATTATTTTTATCACATTTATTTCTTAATTTTAAAGGCAACGTGCTTAGTTTTATTCACTTTAGTTGTGTCTGTTGGTACCCAAAATGAAACAGAGATGTGTTAATATCCTTCCAATAATGTAGAAAGGGGGTTCACTGCTACCGAAGCGACAACTGAGAGACCCAACAACAACGGCAGCAGCAGTAGTAGCAGCTAGGATGAATAGGCATTCACCCTAGACGGATGTTACTTTAGTTTGCAGCTGCCGTGTCGCATTTTCCTTCCATCTAACGCAATTTGCCATATTTTAAATTGCTCGAAACAGTAGACGGCACGCTTTTTGTGGTTTCCGTGGAAGCATAAATTTACCGTGAATAACTTTTTAATCTTGCTTCAATTAAAATGGGCTCAGCAATTTGCTTTGCGCACGTAATAATATTGCGCCTTCTGGTTTTAATTTAATTTTTATCTGCGAAATGTTAATCAATGAATTCCCTATATAGAGTAGCCAAATTGTTATGACAACGTATTGAATTAGGTAATTAAGTTGTTTAATTTTATTTGAATGCATAATAAAAGAATCAAATAACAGAAGTGCAATGAATTAATGCTTATGGTTACTTATTAATAGAATAATAGCCCTCACTGTAATACGAGTACAGAATAGGGAAGAAAAAATGCGGAATATGAGTAAACTAAGTGAATTGGTCATTCACAACTAGAAATCAGTTCGTAGCGGTTTAGCACGTGACTACATACAAGTACGTGCTGCGGGTAAACGCCCTTCTCTTTAATTAACAGATATATACAAAAAACTTTAGGTGCAATATATTGAATCCATCCTATACATAGTTGATGTTCTTTATGTTTTTGGAAGCTGCTCCAAATGTCATAATTGTAAAATTTAACACCGAAAACAATGGAAGTTTCTCATTAGGATATTTGTTAGATGATGTCCTACCTCCAGGTAAAACCGAGAAGGAGTACTCGATCTAGGACCACTCGAAGAAAGACATGCTTGTTTAAAATCTGCTCGCTTTAGTTATGGCTTTAGAAAATTTTTGGTGTCACCAATGAAGTAAAAAAAAAAAACTAATAAAATTGTCGTATCGTTTTTGATCACGATAATACTTACCAACTTTCTCATATGTATGCTACTCAAACAATCGACTATTTGAAGGTGCAAAACGTTACATTCATTCCCCATATTCTCTTGATTTGTCAAAATACCCTTTTTCTTTTCATTAAAACAAAATGTATGATCGGTGTTTTTGAACGCCAACCGGGTACAGAGACAATCTGCAAATAAAGAATTTTTATCAGGTGTAATGAAAGCTATGCAAAAAAAGAGAAATTTGAAGGCAACAAAAATTTTCGTGCACTTATAATTTGACTGAAAAATCGTGGTACATACTTTCGTAAAGTCTGAACTCTGTATAAAATGTAAAGTCTTTGTTTACACAGTGACCTCGACCTCTTCTATACCGTTAGTATATCTTCGATCACTTTACAAAGATGACAGCGAATTTTCTTCACAAACACGGTGAAAGTTATTGCAAAATTGGTAATAAACTAAATTTAAGCTTTACTACAGTACAGTACATTGTTAAGAAGTATGACGCAGCTAAAACTATAGAAAATAAGCCACGAACAGGTCGGCCGGGGATACCATAGAATTTTGGAAACGTGCCATGTCTCTGATAAATCGAAGTTCAACATGTTTGGATCAAATAGGAAGAGATTCGTCTGACGAAAACCCAATACTGAGCGGCAACAAAAGCATGTTCTACCAACTGTAAAGCACGGCGGAGAAAGCGTAACGATTTGGGGCTGTATGGGGTACAATGGTGTTAGAAACCTTGTATTCATAGATGGGATAATGAATGCCCAGAAGTATATCGAGTTGTTGCGTGATAAGTTGCAGAAAAGTACATTTGAAATGGGCGTGCATGGTAGGTATTACTTTCAACTAGATAACGACCCAAAACATCCGGCTATAAAAACGAGAGAACGAATGTTGTACAATGTTTCTAGACAATTAATTACACCACCACAATAATATATGATATTAATCCTATAGAAAATTTATGGCACTTGTTGGATGTAAAAGTGAGAAAAAGAAATAGGTATATCTAACAAATCTGATATACAAGTATACGAGTAATTTTAGGAAATCAAAGGAAACAATTCAGAAGCTGGTGGAATCCATGTCTGGGAGACTAGATGCTATAATTAAAGCTAAAGGGATGCACACAAAATATTAGTTACAATTCATAACTAAGATTATGTAGCTTTTCACTATAATGGTAAATATACGAATACTTCTTGTGGTCTCAAATTTTTATTGTATTACTCTTTTGTTACACCTGATAAAGGATTCATCATGTGTAGATTATCTCTGTACCTGGTAAACCATTAAATAAAATAGCTTTTGTTTGTGTATCACTTATGTGTATAAACTTATTGAAAAAAGCTGAGTACGAATACTTTTTTAACCCTCTGTATGTGTTATAAGCACTATTTTGTATTTTCTTCGACATATTCACTGGTTTATCGACATGCAATATAAGTAAATAAGTAACAGAGAAGGTGTGCAATTTGCATCTTAAGTGCACGATGTTCAACGTTAAACAACAAATGTTTCACCAGAAGAAACATTTGTTGTCTTCATTATCATGTTTGGTCAAATATTTTTTTAATAACTATTTTAACGTCATTATATCAGAACAAAAGTTTCGTAATTTTCAAATTCTGTATACTGTAAAAAAGGTGCTAATTTATTGGTGTAAAGTATGTGCAGATATAAATATAATAGGGAAGTTAGGACCCATCTAACAAGCGTGATATTAAGGCAAGACATTTGTCAAATATTGCGATAATGATCAGTCACCTGCCCGTACCATATGGATTGCGGCCGCCTTACTTCTATGCTCCTTTTTAAGTCAAGCTGACAGTAAACATCGGTAGTGAATGAATAATAAAATGGATCCCACCCGGTCGAGGATATCGTATTGAGTTATCCCTCTATCTGTTCTTATTAACCTATGGCTCATATATTTCGACGAGCTTACGATTCATTGATGCATAATCCGCGTGCTTAGCCCATTAGACATTGGTTGAGTTGCTTCACATCAATTGTCGGTGACTACTGGTAATTGTAAACCGAAGGGGCAGCTCGCATTAGGGCATAACCATAACGCCCCATAGTATCGTTTCATTGCTAAAATTTGTCAATTAGAATGTATTAGGTAACCGTACCGGTTTGTCGAGAAGATTAATAGCTGTTGCTCCCTGGAAGTAAAAACTACAAACTAGAGAATAAATTTGAAAAGACCATCGATAGCCATTTTATATTTAAAAAATTGCAATAATCGAGCCAGTTGAATTTTCCTCATTGTATTTTATAGGAAATATAGATTATTATACTTGTTCAAACCTTTTGTAAGCACGTCCTTAATTTAATCGTGCTTCCATCAGAGATTAACTTTGGAGGCAAATTTACAGTTGGACTAATGTTTCACACCCTTCTAGATATTGCAAAACCGCTTGGACGCATATTTTTTGGGAAATGCAAAGAAAACGAAATTGGAAGTTAGAGTACTATATGGACTATCAGTCGTCAATTGGACGTTGGATAATGAACTGTTACGGTAAAAATAGTCCTTCATTTTCTTGATTTCTTCAATGACATCCAATAAGGTTAGCGTGTAGCAATCAGTGTTAATCGTTCACGGTTGTACATGTAAGGCGGCGATAGCATCGCAACCAGTAACATCGAAAGCAAAGGACGATTATTTGCTTCGAAACAGTTACTCGCACTTCCATTCACAATTCTTTTATTTCGTGGATTGTTGTTTCTTTTCAGACTATAATGATGTTATAAACCAAATTTGAAACACTATGAATGCATTTTTAAGCATTTTCTTGCTAAATTGTGTGGAATTAATTTTTGAAACGAATGAATATATACATAGATACAATTCCTGTCATATGTTATGGGGACACGCATAAACGAATTGCATAGTTAAAAAGTTACTGCTATCGCGCTATGCAATTCGTTCAACGAAACAATCTCGAGCTGTTGTTATGAGTTTTCTTTTGCACTTGGGAATATTTGAATATGCTTCAGGCACTTGATATCATTTAATAGTGGTTTAGACTGCATATCGGGAAAATCCAATTTCTTTTTCGCTATTTACACTTGCGACACTTAACTGGCGTTTCTTCGACATTTTTGAACGAGTTAATGGCACATAACCTTCACAAAACGAAACGTATTTGACAATCATTATACTTACAACTAGTCAACCAAAATATCAGATTGGAGGTTATTTATCTACCTACCTTCATTTCCTTAGAAGTACCACTTTGAATTCGCCTATCAACAGATAAGGTAAAGTTTCCTTCTACCCTTTTTCTAAGAACTATTATCCGTCTTATGATAATACTCGTGGTTCCTGGGAGAGCCAATGACGTGGTCGCAATTGTATATTAAATAAATGAATAAAATATGTAGAAAAGAAATGTAATTTGGCCATAGCGCAAAAAGTCTCGCCTTATGTGGACTAAGAAAATACTAAAAGAGTGCCGTTGCGGTGCTTCAAATTTGGTTTATAATATAGTTACAGATGACGTAACTTGGAGTTCCTCATGAACTTGAAACGAGATAACAATCAGGTGATTGGGTATTTCAAGATTAAGTTTCCCTCACTGTTAGTAATAATGTTATCGTCGTTTCAACAATCGTCGAACGTTCAGTACTGATTAGTACACAACCATTTGCTTGCCGTGAGTCACAAATGAAATCAGGAAAATTAATGCAAGATGGACAGATCGTTTTGTACCATGACAATACATCATTGTACATAGCATCACACATCCCGGCAAAAATGAGATGCGTGAAACCCGTTTTAATATATGACGGGGTTGTAGAAACAGTCGAAAGTCTAACATTTGATTTACTCACAAGGAAAGGTTTCCCACTTGCACACGCCGATTGCAATGACATTTGGTAATTATGTAGAGCTGGTAAGATTATGTAAGAAGCCGGTTTCTGTTTTTGCGATTAAAGCATTTGAAGGGATGAGAAGCGCCCCTGAAAATTGCCTTGCTTTTCGTTTTCTGCCAACTATTCTAGAATTGTTTTGAGAAAAATATTCAAACATGTGAACATATAGCGCTTCAAGACCTATTGAACATGTCTGAATCAGTAACCCTTATTCCTAAAAATATTATCCCTTCCAAACCCTACCAATTTGCGGAAACACCGATTTCGATTACCAACCTATACAAAGGTACATTTCAATTATTGATATTTGAGCTGTTCTAACTTATTTTTTATAGGCGATTCGTGCTGATGATAGTTTACCTATTATAAAACGGACTTCACTTTGGAGAATCCTCAAGAAACTAGGGTTCAAATGGGAAGAGCGAACACGAAACAATATTTTAATTGAAGGAGATGATTTGTTTTATGGAGGCGCCGCTATTTAAGTAATATAAGAAAGTTTCGCGCAGAGGGTAGAAAAATATATTACCTAGATGAAACTTGGGTGAATGCAGGTCATATCAAAAGTAAGAGATGGAAAGATACCACTGTAATTAGTCGAAGGTCTCTCGACAGGTTTAAAGGATCCATCGGAGAAGGAAAGCGTCTCATTGTGCTTCATAGTTGCAGTGAAACTGGATTCGTTGAAGGTGGGCTCTTATTATTTGAGTCCAAGAAAACTGGAGACTATCATAAAGAGATGAATAGTACTGTATTCAAAGAGTGCATTCAAAATACATTCCCTCTTCTAGAACCTGCTTGTATGATAGTCATGGGCAATGCACCTTATCATTCATCTAAAACAGAAAAATCTCCTGCTATATCCTGGAAGAAAAATACGATGATTGAATGGCTTCTAATAAAAGGAATTGGTGTTGAAGATAATTTACTCAAGGTCCAATTACTGAAACTTGTAAAACAATATACCATCAGTCATCCAGTTCAATATATTGTGGATGAAATAGTAAGAGAAAGTGGTCGTAGAATTTTACGTTTACCACCTTATCATTGTAATCTGAATCTCATAGAACTTGTTTGGGCTCAAGTTAAACACCATGTAGCTGAAAATAACACAACATTTAAGTTAGACGAGGTGAGAAATTTACTGTTGGAAGGAATAAGTCTTGTCGATAGTGATGCATGGAAAAATAATGTCCAATATGCCATAAAGGAAGAGGACAAAATGTACGATGTGGATAACATTGTTGATGAAGTTGTAGACAATTTAATTTTGTTTTAATAGCTCTCTTGATGCGTTATATGCCTTTGACGGCGTTACTGGCAGAAAGAGAAACAGGTCGTTTACATAGTTCAACCAGCTCTACATAAATATCAAGTTTCATCGAAATCGGTATTTCTGCGAATCGATGCGTGTGGTAGGGGAAATATTTTTAAGAATGGCGGTTACCGATTTAGACATATTTCAATAGCCCTTTTGATCCGCTATCCGCTCATATGTTTGAATATTTTCTTCTTGAAACAATTCCAGAGTAATTGGCAAAAAACGAAAAGCAGGCCAATTTTCAGGGGCGCTTTTCACCCCTTTAAGGGCTTTAATCGCAGAAATAGAAACCGGCCCCTTACATAATCCTGTCAGCCCCACATAGTTACCAAGTTTCGTCGAAATCGGAGTTAACGCTATTAACTGAAATTGCAAAAAGCAATGGGTAATGTCATATCCCATTGAGCAGATATTTTTAGTTTTTTACGGGATTGTGTTAGAAAATACTACTTCACAAATACAAATATATCTAACTACTTACTAATTGAGTAACTCATGTAAATGGCTATGTTTGAATTTAACGAATCGGTTCTGTTCAACCACTTCATTTCGTATATTTTGCTTATTTTCTAGTACCAAAGCTGTAACCATGTAAAAGTAAATTTTACTGTATTACCTTATTGAAATTTTTAATCTACAGATTTTCGTAGATATTATTTTTAACTTATATTGATAAGCACAAATATGTGTTAAATTCTCCAAAGCGGAAGTTACATCACTATTAGCCTATAAATTCTTGTTACCTTACTTCAGTCGACATGTGTCTGTCGCAAGATGAAGGGTGCATTCAGGGTGAAAGCAAGTTGAACTTCGGCGTGTGTCACATGTGGTCAGACGCAAAGAGCAACTGAAGTGTTGGGGATGACGAAGTACGGCGGAGGATGATTAGAACCATTAACATAGCGGAAGTTTGACTACAAGACAGGAGGTCATCGGGTCAGGGTGCAAGCTGTGAATGCGCTATATATAGTTTGCGTCTAAAAGTTCGTGCACGTATTTTCAGACGTGTGGAGGCTTTCAATAAGCACGATTTTCGACAGAATAATTTGTAAATATTTTATATAAAAATATATTTTAAAATTCGATACGTATTTTTGTTGAACTTATAATGACGCCAGTTCGTTTGTGCCCTTGATTTTTTTTTCAATTACAAGTATTTAGTTCAACATAAATCGTTCTGTTACCAACTAAATTGGGTACTAACACAATACGTAGCCTATAATTTCAAAATGCAATTCAAGTAATTTAATTCTATCGAACAATAAATGTTAATGTAAATCGATTAATGACTAAATACCTACATATTGAGTGACAAATACTGAAATTCACTAAAACTGAAATAAATTGTATCCTGCAAAATCCTGAAATGCAATAGTAAAAATAAAATATTATTCTTAAGTGGGACCCGTTACATTTCTTGTTTTGTAGTCAACGTATTTCCACAAATCTTACGTCAACTCAAAATCTCTTAATTTATCGTATAAAATACGGTTGACGATACAAAGAGCGCAGTGCTCAAGTGCCTGATCGATTGGTGGCCAACCCTAAAACAAAGAATGAATGAAGGTTGACTACTGACGAAACACACATCCCAATCACTTTAGGAGTAATACTAATGTGGCTATGGTCTACTGAGACCGTTTAGTGTCAATGATTGTTCACGCTAAGTTAGAAAAAGGCTACAGAAAATAGTTGAAATTTTTAAATTGAAGATTTGAAATGAGTGTGTAATCCCGTTCACAAAATTATTTATTCGTTTTTGGACTACAATTTTAGGGACTACACATATATAACTATGGCTTTGGCTCAAATAGGTGTACTAATCTTTTTTAATGATTTTACTGCAAAATGAACAAAATTTATGGTTTGCCTTAATGAAGGAATGGAAAGACATATCAACAAATTGAGATTTCTCTACCAGAAAATTAAATATGACGGGATTTAAGTGAGAAAATGAAAAAGACATTGTACAGATTGATCTTTTATGATTTAATTTTTACATTGAAAATCAGCATCAACCATCCGCGCTGATTGATGTTTAGCAAGATTTTTTATGTGTATGTATTTTTATTCCAAAATGGTTGTTTATTGTAGTAATTATAGTAATATTCAGTAGACATAGTAGATATAATACTATATTTGTGAGCACTATATCGTTAAATTTTGACTAAAGATGTTAGAATGTAAGGTTCAATAGAAAAATGGGCTGTGAAGCATTCATCAAAAATACATTATTTCAAATAACATGAAATTGTACCTAGTCCGTCTATAGGTTGTACGGATAGTAGAATGCTAAATAATAATTTTTGGAATAGAAATGTTATTATTTCAATGTGAAAGAGGAATCAAAAAAGGTGAAAATATACATTTGTTTTTATGTTTTTACTTAAGATCCGTCGTATTTAATTTTTTGTTAAGTATATATTATATTGACACAAATATCACATCGGTAAACTCCCCACCACACAATTGTTTATAATAAAATCGGTGACACGTGTTTCGCTAGCTCGAGGCAAGCATCTTCAACAACTGTATAAACCGAAGTGGATATATTATATATCAATTCTGCGCCTCGATTCCGAAAGTGCACATTCAGAAACACTCGAAAACATTACGCTTATTTCTTTATTATAAATACGGAAATAAGGTTTGAAAACAAGTTAAAAATCAACGAGTTTTGGCGTTAATGGGTTAAATCTTATATATGTTGTAACCCCCAACACTGCGTTACTACTATCTCTCCGAGATAGCAATAACTGAGGGGAACAATTGGCTAGAGTGCACAAGACGACAAGAACAAAACAAGAAGCGGTACATACGCTTGTCGCAACAGGCTAGCCAATGCCGTGCTCAGCTCAGTGGGAGGTCGTGTCGGTTCTTTTTCAAGCTCTAAATAACGGTCGTTGAATACAACAGGTCTTGTCAGGGAAAAAGATAGTGTGGGCGCCAACCATGAAATTTGGGTCAAAGGTCATAAGAACTTACCAGATATATTTTCATGGTCAAATAATCGGTACCTTTATATCGATCGAAGAACTGTCTGACGTCAGGAGCGACCAAGATCAGCTGGAAAATGCACGTTGATTCTATGTGCTTAGATTCTGTTACGAAAACAATAAAATTCTACTTGAAAAACTACACCCGGTTATTCAAGAACTTGTGTATTTAGCATTTAGTTAGAATTCATTAAAAACATTGAAAAACTACATAAAATTTGAGATAAAATTAGCTAAATAATGCGAACAGTGCGTTAACCGTAAGTCAACATCAAACGTTTTATCTAAACTTTCACAATATAAACTACAAAATGCGTGATGTTAATTGTTATTGTGAGTTATGCAAAATACGATACAGGCCTAGTAGGAATTTCGATATATATACTGTGTGTCTAGCTAAGTTCGCGACAAATGGAAAACTTTTTTATTCTTGGGTTTATGAAAAAGTTATTCTTTATAAAAAGTCCTGCTTCATCCAAAACTTACATTCAAATTGTCAGATTTTAATATTTGTTAGTCATATACGAGATATGACAAAAAATATGAAATTAGTATAATAGTAAAGTACCTTTATTTTCAATAATACTTAAAATGTTATAAGGAATAGTCGTTCAGAATTGGAAATTATACAATTTAAATACAGCATTTACACAAAAGAAAGCATTGAAAATGTTACACAAATGCTTCAACATATCCGCCTTCTCGTTCCATACATGTAACGGTTCTATCACAAAAATGCCTTAAAACCCTTCTAATTGTTTGTGGAGTTATTTTACGGATTTCTTCTCTAATAACACGTTCTAGATGGCCTACATCCGTAAACGGCGCTTGAATATAAACATGTTCTTTTAAATAACCCCACAAGAAAAAATCAAGTGGGCTCAGATCTGGAGACCGAGGTGGCCAACGTTTTGTGGAAAAGCGGTGTATAACCATTTCGTTAAAACAATCTTCAACATATTGCCTTACGTCCAACCTGCTATGACAAGGTGCACCATCCTGTTGAAACCAAATATGTTGGCGTTCCAGCAATGGAAGATTGTCGATAAAATTACTAATTTCACTTTGCAAAAAATTTAGATACCGGTCGGCATTCAAAGATTGGTGAAAAAGAAAGGTCCAATTACATAACTTTTGTAGATTCCGCACCATACATTTGTCTTGAACGCATATTGACTTCGAGTTTTTATTGTAAAATGTGGCTTGGCATCTGTCCACCAACGGCAGTTTTGACTCGATACAGTTCCGTTCGATGTAAATGTTGCTTCATCGGAAAATAAAATTTGTCTCGACACAAAAGGATTATCTGCTAATATTGCCTGAATGTCGGCCAAAACTCCAATCGTCTGTCATTATCACCTGGTCTTAGAGTGTGTAGAAATGTAGGCTTGTAGGGATGAAATTTGTTTTTTTTTAGAATTTTAGCTACCGAATCTTTTTTTTTCACCAATCTTTGAATGTCGACCGGTAACTAACTTTTTTGCAAAGTGAAATTAGTAATTTCATCGACAATCTTCCATTACTGGAACGCCAACATATTTGGTTTCAACAGGATGGTGCATCTTGTCATGGCAGGTTGGACGTAAGGCAATATGTTGAAGATTGTTTTAACGAAAGGGTTATATACCGCTTTTCCACAATACGTTGGCCACCTCGGTCTCCAGATCTGACCCCACTTGATTTTTTCTTGTGGGGTTATTTAAAAGAACATGTTTATATTCAAGCGCCGTTTACGGATGTAGGCCATCTAGAACGTGTTATTAGAGAAGACTAGAACGTGTTATTAGAGAAGAAATCCGTAAAATAACTCCACAAACAATTAGAAGGGTTTTAAGGCATTTTTGTGATAGAACCGTTACATGTATGGAACGAGAAGGCGGATATGTTGAAGCATTTGTGTAACATTTTCAATGCTTTCTTTTGTGTAAATGCTGTATTTAAATTGTATAATTTCCAATTCTGAACGACTATTCCTTATAACATTTTAAGTATTATTGAAAATAAAGGTACTTTACTCTTATACTAATTTCATATTTTTTGTCATATCTCGCATATGACTAACAAATATTAAAATCTGACAATTTGAATTTAAGTTTTGGATGAAGCAGGACTTTTTATAAAGAATAACTTTTTCATAAACCCAAGAATAAAAAAGTTTTCCATTTGTCGCGAACTTAGCTAGACACACGGTATATATGAATATCAATGAATTTAATAAGAAAATGCGGCTATCTAGATAATAATGATTTTACAAGCTAGTGAATATTAACTTTGAATTTAGTTGAAATTATTGATACGATATACGAAATATTTGGAACAAAGAGAAAAGGTTTAAGACATATAGAATGAATGCTTAGCTGTCATGGCTTCCGGGTGATGTCATCGCATAAGGTTCTACCCTTTGTCTGCCTCGGATGTTGGAAATGGTCTTTCGGATTTGTCCGACGGATTAGACGATCGGTTTTCCTTCGTTTAATACCTTGATGGGGAGGTATATAGACAATGATGTTCTATTAGGCCCGACGACGTGTAGGAGGATTCGATCTCGGGTTTCTTTTCCTCCGCGAACGGGAGATGTACTTGAACAATACACTAGAGGATTTGCTGGCGAATTCCCCACTACAGGGTAAATACTTTCTTGATGATAATTCGATAAACGATACACACACTTAAATTTTCTCAGCCATAACCTCTTCCGATCTCGTCACCGGTCTTTTACCACTTGCTACCTAATGCCTAATTCCCTCTTTTTTTTTGGCTACTACCCGAAGCTAAGATTCGCTTCACGTTCTCGTGATTGGACGGATTCGAAAAACTCAAGGGCAACTAACACGCCGCGATATGATGGGTTCAACGGGAATATCGTTAAGCGATATTAGGAAATAACTATTGTTCGAAAGGAGTAAAATTTGAGCCTATATTTCTAACTAGTTAAATGAAATACGGAACCGAACTAAGTGAAATTTGTGCACGTAACAATGTTTCTTAACCGTTAAGAGATATAGTAAATACAATGGTCCCTTAGATCAGATAACACTGCAGAAAAGAAATTGAAACTCGTGTTGGGTATACAATGAAAATTATAGGAGCAAAGCGAGGATGATTCGTAATGGCCATTTCAAGTAAGCCACGGGGATCGTAATTTTGTTATAGAAATTGAAATATCAGTTAAAGAGAGATGCTTATGAGAAACTTGAGCAGGAGGATAGAGAGAAACAGAAACCAAAGCATTGAGTTTTTAGAACGAAATCACGAGTTAAATACTGTACCTCACAATTAATCAACGACTCACAGGGGATGGCCCTTAGGTGTAACTCACCGATTTGAATGAATCTTGGTGGATTTGTACAAGTCCACTGAAGATCAAAAACGGTACCCTTCGTTTCTGCGGAGTTCTATATTTGGGAGATGAGAACTACTCCCGAAGTTAAAAAAATTACGCAAAACCAAATACATATAATGAATAATTCATCTTTGAGAAAGCTATACACACTGGTAAAATCTATAATTCTTGATATAAATGTACCCATTTCCTCTCCTCCTGGGGGATTTTGTGGAAAATTATGAAAAATATAACCAAAGAATGCTCAAGATATACCATTTGTTTCGGCGTATAATTTTTTTGAGAAAAATTTAAATTGAGCAGGATATTATACTTATAGAGTAAAATCTACCCTGAAATTTTTTATTTTGTTTTATCGATGTGTCGTTTGGACGTATGTACACTCACACAACTCACGCACTTTATTAAAAACAAACAATGCGATTTTTCTTTATGTAGCCGAAGAAAATCCCCAGTACCATGGATCGACGTTCTGAAAAGATTTACAACCTGGGTAACAACAGTACAAGATAGAAACAAATGGATGTAATTAGCGGAAGCCTATGATCAGCAATGGGGCTAATGATCCTGAACTTCAATTTGTAAATTAACCCTTCCTCGTCCTTTTGTACTTCATTTAAATGTAATTACAAATTTTCCATGTTGCTAAATTCTAGACAGTTTTAATGCTTAAGTATTGGAATGCAAGCGGTCACTAACTATCAAAATCTAGATATCTAATATCGCTGTGCTTTGATTACGAGACATATTTTTTTGCAAGAATTTCACATCTTGTCTACATCATCCTCAACCACATAAATTATAAGGCATGTAAAAAACAGGTGTTATACCTATTATTCAAAACTGTACAGTTTGGTCATCGGACTTATCCTAATTTGTTCGTCAATGTCGTCGTTTCCGGTGAAATGATCGACCCCAGCCAAGGTAATCCATTGACTACATCAAAAGCTACATATGTGGTAACCATTCATTATTTAATGTAATAATAAAAACAGGATGTCTATTCGCAAATTGGCCATTGAATATTAATAATTGAGAGTTAGATAAAAGTACACCGATGGCATTAATGTATCGCTCCAAAATCCAATGACTAAAGTAGAACTACGTATGCAGAACCTCGTCAAATTATGTCACTGATTTCTTTTCGCGTGCGACTAGGACAACGAGGCAATGTACTCAGTGAAAAATTTATGTATGCCCTTGAAATGAAATGTTTGCATTCTCTAGCTTCATTCGTTCTTGAATATTACATTCTTCATTTTCTGTTTTTGCGTAGTGCAAAGATTGTTTAATTTATGATTGCCGTTGATAATAGTTTGCTATATTTTCTTGTATGGACCAAGACTTTTTGGAGAATGTAATATATAAAAAACGGAAGTTAGATTGTTAAGATTTTCGTCTGTCTGCGTCATACCTACCTTATTTACCACAGCACTGCAATACAGCAATTCAAAACGCTAACACGTTTGAAGTGTGCAAACAAACTGTTCATTGGAATAGGTCTCTTCGCAATTTATGATTTTTCACCTTCTTAACCCATTAACGCGGAATATCGTGGATACTTTAACGTGTTTTCAAATTTCATTTCCATGTTTATAGGAAAGAAATAAGTGAATGAAAGTGATGCTTGTGAGTATTCTTGGATGTGCTCTTTCGGAATCCGGGTTCAGAATAAAGATTTTTCGGCCAAAAAAATTAAATATAGTGGATTTTAAACGAAAATGTGGAACACAGTGCACATTTTCAACTTTTATTTTCATTTTCATTTAATCCGACGATGAGAGGCGTACGTATTGACGGGAAGAAGTATATTTCATTTTTACATTGAAATCGCGCAAAAATATGGAATTTTTTTCATATACATGTTAGACATTTCTATTCCAACATGGTGATTCATTGTAGTAGTTATTCGTAATATTGACTAACAAGGGAAGATCCCGAACCCGGAAATTCAAAAAATTTGAAACTTTGGGAATATATACAACATATATAGGTGTGCTATACGCAATTTTTTTTTGTGTCGACATTCACTTTGAAGGGGTGAAACACCCCATCGAAAATTGACGGATTTTCAATTTTCTCCACACAACTCCAGTAAAAAGAAAGATAGAAGATATGTGTAAATGCAATAGTTGCAGCATACATCAAGATCTTTCAAAATATGTGACTATCATATATACAGAGTGTTCCGTTAAGCCTTGCGCTTATACTGCAGATGTTTTTGTAACAATACAAAGAAAAGTTTGAGATATAATTAGTGTGACTTTTAATTCTGCTTAAAACTATGTAAGGTGTTCTAATGTACAGAGTGTTCCAGAAGTAAATATCACACTATCCTTGGTTATATCTAACAGAACTTCATATATTATATTATAATATATATGTATATATATTATTAAATACTTATTGCAAGGAATGATCTGAATCCCGCAAATTTAAAATATGAAATTTGAGAATATGTAAACCACATATAGAGGTGCGATACGAATTTTTGCTGCAAAATTAATGAAATTTACTGTATATCTTTGCGGTACTATATTTATTAGATAAGACATTGTTTTGTGTGATAATAATATTATTATATTATAATATAAGTTTTTATCTAATGGTGTAAACATGTTTTTATAAAAACGCAATAATCAACCAAATGCAATGATAAATGATAACGTTGCTTATATAAATTCCCCACCTGACATTAATAGTATTTGTTGTTTGACTGTGTAACAAACCTGTGGTGCTGAAAATGGTTGTCGTAAATACTTTAAATGTAATTCGCTTGCTCATGGTAACATTTGACGTTGCCAATAACAATAATCCAACACCTGTGAATGACCACGAAGTGGAATTACACGACATAATAAAGGATATGCTTCTTGACGTTCAAAAAGATACTTCATTTTCGCTGGAAATTGACACAACACTAGAATTTTTGAATCCAGTTAGACCACATTCCGTAGACTTCGTAGATGATGTATACGCACCTACCCGTGAAGAAATTTTAGAAGCGATGGAAGCTGAAGACGAACAGTGTGTTCCAGAAGAAGGTGGTATTGTCACTTTGGAATATGAAACCAAAGCTGTTGAATACTGGAAAAGTGGGAAAACGAAGCGACTTACGTTAGCAACCGTCCAAAAGAAATTTCGAAAAGTTTCAACTCTCCAACAATTGTACAGGTAAACAGTGAACTCCATTTAATATAACAACGATTTGTCTTTATTTTCTTTTATTTGTTGTAGATGGGAAGAAACAGTAAACCGGGGAGGCACACGACGGGAAAAATTGCTACAAATTTCGGAATCCGTTTATAATAAGTTTGTAGAGAGTATTGATTCGGGTGATATTATTCATGATTTGGACATTCAAAGATGGGCTTTGCAAGCTAATCAAGGAATAGATTTAGAAAACTTTAATGCATCCCGGCATTGGGTCTGGAATTTTAAGAAAGCGTGTAGAATAGTTTCAAGAAAAATAAATAAATTTATTACGCGATCACATGGTACAGATTTCGAAAAGCTGAATGAAATCGCTTCAACATTTGTTAGCCATGTAAAAGATCACATAAAACAAGTCGGAGAGGATAATACATTAAATGCCGATGAAAGTGGCTTTAATCTAGAGCTTCATTCTGGTCGCATGTTAGCTCTGCAAGGTTCAAAAAGGGTTACAGCAGTTGTGCAGTCAATATCCGCAACAACACATAGTTATACCATACTTCCCACAATATCAGCTTCTGGAAAACTTCTTTCCCCTCTATTTATTGTCATGAAAGAACAAAGTGATAGTTTCGGTCCGGGTGTAACACGGTCTTTGTTTGAACCGTGGAATGTTTATGTAAGGGCTTCAACGTCGGGAAAATTAACAAAAGAACTGTTTAATGAATGGCTCACCCGTGTGTATGTGCCAAATGTGGGAGCTCAGAGCGTGTTATTCTTGGACTCTTGGACTGGTCATTGTCCTGCTACATTGCAAAAGAGTATACCATCAAACAAGCATGTTGAAATATTGACGATACCGAAAAGAACTACGGCAATGATACAACCACTAGATGTATATGGTTTCCGCATATGGAAAAATTTTGTAAGAAAATTTTCCGATCTTGTGCTACTGTTTGGTTATGATATTGTATTGCATGAACGCAATAATGTTATCAAATTACAGTCCCTTATTCACAACCAACTTTCGGCACCAAAGTATCACGATGTATTTGCTTATGCTTGGTATAAAAGTGGATACATTGATCAAAAACCAAATAAGTTTGAAAATCCGGTAGCTTTTGCTTTTAGACAACAGGATTTTATACATCCTGCTAGCTGTTCCATATGCGGTGCCCAGGCCATCATACGATGTGCGTGGTGCAACGAATTCCTATGTTTTAAACATTCCTTTGAAGAATTTCATCACCATACAGAATAATTATTCATTTGTCAGTATTTCACTACATAATAAATATGACCAAAAGATGCAAAGTGTTATCTACAAAAATTTCCTATATATCTTATACTTTATGACTAATCAGCTAATCACATATAAATTATATTGATGTACTTATCAATATTTGTATTGCTTAAAATGTTAAAAATATTGATATATTTGTTATCGCTTAATAAAATCGATTAATTGTAAGATATAACTTTGGTCTAAAAAACTAACCTTTTCCTCTTACAACAGCGAGTGATTAAATCAAATTAATAAATTGCGCATTACATATGTCTTCTACATATTTCCAAAACCAATACTTTGGATATTATTATCAAACAAAACAATGTCTTATCTAATAAATATAGTGCCGCAAAGATATACAGTAAATTTCATTAACTTTGCAGCAAAAATTCGTATCGCACCTCTATATGTGGTTTACATATTCTCAAAATTCATATTTTAAATTTGCAGGATTGAGATCATTCCTTGCAATAAGTATTTAATAATATATATACATATATATTATAATATAATATATGAAATTCTGTTAGATATAACCAAGGATAGGGTCATATTTACTTCTGGAACACTCTGTACATTAGAACACCCTACATAGTTTTAAGCAGAATTAAAAGTCACACAAATTATATCTCAAACTTCTCTTTGTATTGTTACAAAAACATGTGCAGTATAAGCGCAAGGCTTAACGGAACACTCTGTATATATGATAGTCACATATTTTGAAAGATCTTGATGTATGCTGCAACTATTGCATTTACACCTATCTTCTACCTTTCTTTTTACTGGAGTTGTCTGGAGAAAATTGAAAATCCGTCAATTTTCGATGGGGTGTTTCACCCCTTCAAAGTGAATGTCGGCACAAAAAAATTGCGTATAGCACACCTATATATGTTGTATATATTCCCAAAGTTTCAAATTTTTTGAATTTCCGGGTTCGGGATCTTCCCTTGTAAGTACAGTATAGATAATACAATATTTGTGATGAGTTGTTAAATTTTAATAAAAGGTGTTAGAATATAAGGTTCGATAGAGAAATAGGTTGTAAAGCAAGCACCAACGATATATCATCTCAAAGTATATGAAATTTTACTTAATTCACGTTTTGAGGTTGTAGGGATGAAATGGTAAATAACAGTATTTAGAATGGAAACGTCCTTAACATGAATATGAAACAAATTTCCTGCTGAAGTTCAAGAGTTTTTCTGCACCGGTGGGTGAGCGAGATTTTCCACTTTAAATTTCAATGTGAAAAAAAAGATTCCGAAAGGGTATACCCAAAAGGAAAGATTATAGTCATATATTTCTTTACTATAAACATGAAAGGGCACTTTGAAAACAAGTTAAAAAATAAACGATCTTCGACGTTAATGGGTTAATAGGAATGTACAAATTCTACCAGAATAGAACATCTTAAGAGTTAAAAAAACGATGGACAAACCATATTTACGGTTAACTAATTCTAGCTGTTTTCAGCATAATGCAATCTGGACCTCTTTCAGTTGTGATCGACTACATACATACATACATACATACATTATTTCTGAGTAGAGAGCACTTTTCAGTGATTCAGTTTCAGTTTTAAAAATACAAATGTATATATATATATATTTCGTGACCTTTTTATACTTATCTTATATGATAGAGATCTACCACTAATAGGTCAATAAAACAAGGCTGGTTTGAACGATAGTTATATTTTCAGAACGTTTACAAACGAACGAAGGTGTTCCGAAAACGTTTGTAAACGTTCTGAAAATATAACTATCGTTCAAACCAGCCTTGTTTTATTGACCTATTAGTGGTAGATCTCTATCATATAAGTTTTAAAAATACTGAAATTTGTCAAGTATTGAGTAACATGCTATAATATATTCCACAGTATCTTAGAATACATTAATTCTGGTTTTAGGAGAAAGTGGCTTTGAAATTCGTATCTGGATACTGCATGCACAAATTGATACGAATGGGCTTTTAAGTCTTTGAACCTTGTACGCCGGTAAACTAGACTGACAGAGCGACGTCTTAACTTGATTGACTGGCCTCTTTAATCTTGATACCCTATAGCTCGCTATATGTAGTACGATATGTATTCACATCTATTACATTATCATTTTATGCAATGAATAATAAAATAAATTATTACTGCAGGCTATTCGATTCTCATAATCATGAGAGCTACATAAGATTTGAAGAAAATTCAAACAGTAATGTAATCAAACTGTAACGAGTAATGATCTAGATTATATGCTACAAATTTTGAAATTAAGTCATGTAATTGAAGTTAATAGTGGTTTTCCAGTCAGTTGTAAGAATATCATCAAGGACCGACATAAATTATGGTTGCACTCTCTTTATTATCGATGACAGATACTTTCATCTTTTGAACCATAAATGAGATGAACAATTTAATTGCATTAAAGCTGCTCAATCTTCTACCAAATTTCTATTATACCTACAATTACTATGGGCGGGAAATTACAAATGTAACATGAGTTGGGCGTGCTTAGTGTCATTTATCACAGCGGATGGTTTAATGTACCAAATATTACTTCCTGCCATAATTGTTTCTTCTAATGATTCGTTCTTATAGAAATAAACACCAACCCACTGTATTCAAAGGCAGAAAGGATACCGGATTAAGAAGTTAGTAGATCTTGATGATGGTTTGACATTAACTTACTACGTCAATATTAGAATGTCACAGTATGTCATTATAGCTGTGAAATAACGTCCCTGTTTTATATATATGAGCAATGGTAAATGAGCTTAAGAGACAATTTCGCAAAAGGAAGTGTAAACTTAATTATGGATATCCAGATGATTTTGTATTACATCAGTGGCAAGAGACAACAAATGTGGAATTACTTTTTTACTATATCGATTTTTCTTCATGGTAACCTTATTGGCTATTTCCTATATTACTCTGAGACAATCTTTATGGGAATATGTACCTGTTTGGAAAAGAACTATATATATTTCAAACTGGATCTTGCTGATATGCTTCTTAGATTCTATACTAGGCTTAATACTGGTATGTTGTAACTTCGCTTTTCAACAAGAACAAAATACGCAAACATACTTGGAGGATATACCGTGCTTGACAAAATTATATTGGCTGACAAACACTATTGCAGTCGATTTCTCGGTAGCTACGTTTTTCTGCTTTTGGGGAATACTGTATAATTGGCAAGTCAATATAAGCATAATTTCAAAAATTTATCACACAGTCACGCCACTGTATGTGGTTATGGATTTCTGGATACATTCTATTCCTGTTAGGATTCTTCACATTTATGTAACGATGCTATTTGCCGTTATATTTTTGGTATTTTCGATTATTTATCAATTTAGCGGTTGTACTAACATTGAAGGAGATCCTTACATTTATGGGATATTAAATTGGAAAGAGCATCCTCTGAAGACCAGTCTAGTTTCAGTACTTAGTTTATTAGCTTTAGCTCTGATTAGAATGTTGGTATACGGAATGCATAGGCTTAAGAATTGCTTGAGTAAATGGGTATTTGATGATGAAGTACGAACTTTGGAAGCTGGTAGAAGTTTTGCTTCAGCTGATGATAGTTTAAGTAATTTAGCAGTTTTAAGGTGATTATAAATGTAGTAATGTAAGCATTTTATGGAACTATTTTCTTACATATTATAAGATCGAATTATACAATTTCCGTTAATAAATTCCTATTTTACCTAAATTTGTTCGCACGTATACAAGTATATAAATAGGTTGTATGGAGAAACTACAACTACACTTATCAGTATTAATTAATTGAAAGAGTGTTTTTATCTTTGAAGTGGGATGCTATGTAGCCAGAAGTTTTACATGATGACATCATAAGGAATACATTCTCAGCTAAGTTTATGTGTTCCACTTCAACATGGTTTCATTTGTGTGTAAGGGAAGAAGATAAAGGTGTCGATCGTTTCATGGCTTAGTATTTATTAGTACATTAGAGTGTCGATTACACAGGTCTGCGACCAAAAAACTGCATAGGATTTTTTTATATTTTCTTACAGATTTTGACCTGCCAAAACAGAAAAAATATTCAAATTATTATATCACATAAGTTTTTATGTATACATATTGCAGTATCTATGTTCATTGGTAATAAACCTATATGATTTTATTTGATAATGGAGAAAAACAACCTGAGCTGTTGGTGAGACTGGGAATGTTTTAACATGTTGAGACAAGTCAAATGACGTACACTTTTACACAATTATATGCAAACTAAAATTTAAGCACATAATTTTTAAAGAAAAATAACGGTAATCATTTCTTCTTTGATTTCTCATTTTTTATTCTCTGCTACAATCTTTTCCCGTTATTTTGGCGCAAAGTAAGTTCTAGCATATTAAGTTGCATTTATACTTTAAATTGACGCCTGGTCGCTTGAAACAAAGAAAAGCTCTCAGTAGACATACTGATATTCAAGTGAACGGTACTGTTGTCTGTTAATCATGGCTACAAGGGGTTGTGTTATTTCTCCAAACAGTTTTTGTTATATCTGTGGTGAATTCACTATTAAAAGTCAACAGAGAAATATAAGTGATTTTGTAAGGAAAGTTTATTTTGCCTACTTTAAATTAAAACTTGGTCATCAAGATAAACCATGGGCCCCGCATAAGGTGTGTAGAAGATGCGAAGAAGATCTTCGTTTGTGGTTTAAGGAAAGAAAAATGCATTTCGATTTGGAATTCCTATGATATGGCGTGAGCAGAAAAATCACACCACTGACTGCTACTTCTGCTCAGTTGACGTAAAGGGATTCAATTCAAAAAACAAAAGAAACATAAGTTATCCTAATCTTGACTCAGCTATACGTCCAGTGCCCCATAGCTCCGAGATATCTATTCCGCAGCCACCTTCCAGTTTGGATGAACACCCTAGTGAGTTGGAGGACGAAGCTACATTACCTCCTCCGGGTGAATCAAGCTCAGATTTATCTTTTGACGAAGATGGAAGGCCTCAACTATTTTTTCAAGGTGAGCTCAATGATTTAGTAAGAGATTTAGGTCTTTCAAAAGATGCAGCCGAACTGTTAGGTTCTAGATTAAAAAATAAAAACCTTTTATCACCTGGCACTTCTTTCTACTGGTACAGACACCGAGAAAAAGAATTTACCCAGTTTTTCTCAAAAGAAGGAAATTTAGTTTTCTGCAATAATGTGGAAGAACTCATACATCGCTTTGATATAAAGTATGACTCATCTGAATGGCGCCTATTTATTGACTCATCTAAGACTAGCCTTAAAGCAGTATTATTGCACAATGGAAATAAATTTGCCTCGATTCCGATTGGACATTCTGTGCATATGAAAGAAGATTATAATGATTTGGCCATTATCCTGGAAAAATCAAGTATCAAGACCATCAATGGATGATTTGTGGGGACTTCAAAATACTGACAATGGTTTTGGGTCAGCAGGCAGGCTATACCAAATACCTATGCTTCTTATGCTTGTGGGATAGTAGAGCCAGAGAACAGCACTGGAAAAAAGTGATTGGCCATCCCGAGAAACTTTAAAACCTGGAGAGAAAAATGTTATAAACACTAGCTTGGTACCACCAGAAAAGGTTTTGTTGCCCCCTCTCCATATCAAATTGGGGTTGATGAAACAATTTGTTAAATCGCTGCAAAAGGATGGAGACTGTTTCAAATATTTATGTACAAAATTCCCGAAGCTGTCAGAAGCAAAGTTGAAAGAGGGAGTTTTCACCGGCCCCGACATAAGAAAACTTTTAACGGACCCTTCATTTGTGGAAACTATGAATGAGAAGGAAAAAGAAGCTTGGGTATCGTTCAAGGACGTAGTGCGAAAGTTTTTGAGAAATACTAAGGATCCTAACTATAAAACCATTGTGCAACGGATGCTAGCAGCATACGAAGCTCAAGGCTGCAAGATGAGCTTGAAGGTCCATTTTTTACACTCTCACATAGACTATTTTTCCTGAAAACCTGGGAGCTTACAGTGAAGAGCAGGGGGAGCGATTTCACCAGGATGTCCGTGATATCGAGAGAAGGTACCAAGGGCGATGGGATGTCACTATGCTTGCTGACTACTGTTGGCTGCTTAAGCGAGAAACTGAAGATGGAAATCGGAAAAGGACTCGTCAAAGTATCAAGGAAAAGAAGAAGAGGTTTCATAAAGAACATGAATAAGTATATGTATCAAAATAATGTTTCGTTTGCTTTAAAAAAATATTTATTGTTTGAAAATTTTGAATAAAGGAGTGCTTTAACCAATTTTTTGTGTTTGAATTTTCAAAAATCCTTATGTGATAGAAAAAAATGGCCATCACTTTTGAAATCAGCGCACTTCAAAACATATAATTCAGTAAAAATATCGCATGCAGCTGACAAATATTTTTTTCGCAGACCTGTGTTATCCGGAACTAATTCGGATCATCGATTGTTCGGATAATCGAAAACATACAGTGCAAACAGATGAAATTACTGCAGATATATATATTAAAATTATTTTTATTAAATATGTATCGAGAATATCATATACATAGTGTGTGGCAGAAAATCCAAATAAAATATGAACATTTCCACTATACATATGTATGTACGTTACCAACTTCAAATAACATCATATGTTTATAATGAATTTAAAATATAAGGTCATTCTATTGTTATTTATGTGTATAAACAATAAAAATATCAGAGTCCAAAATATGCCTCAATCCTATTCCTACAGATTAATTTGCGTGTACATATTTGTGGAATTTATCTACCATTATTCAACTAGAAACGAATAATTACCCATTTTAACGTCTATTACCTATGTAGTTTAACTTATTGTTAGTCTCTGAAAGTTTTCTAAATCAGTGTTACAAAATGGGCAATAAACACGAGGAATATTTAATTATAGTGCGTAAATTAGTAAGTAAATCTCAATATATAGAAGGAAAAAGATGACAAAAAATTAGCAGCGTTATAAATAAATGGTAACCTACAGTTAGTATATAATAAAACGATTTAAGGAAGGAAGAATACATAGCGAACCCGGTAATTTAAACACGAAAGCTTTTAATGAGCACAAAAAATATAGAATAATTAAAGAAATTATACTGAATTCGAATGATTCAGCAAAATTAACAGTAATGGTAAGAACTGCAATAGGAAACAATGTTAGCATAAGAAAAGTGCAAACAGTGGTAAGAAATTATGGCTAGAATGACAGTGTAACTAGAAAGAAACTCTTCATCAATGAAGTGAACAGACATAAACGTTTAGATTTTGCTCCAAAATATGTAGCTGTGCTGAGCACGAATTTTGGTGAAAAATCATACATATTTACGGAGGAATCGAAATTTAACCGACGATTTTTTTGTGTAGGTCTGTATATTTTTTTATTTATTAGTGCATATTTTTCTATATTTAATTCTATCAATGGTCGGTTCCTTTATGTTTTTTCATTTACTCTCTTTTCTCCACTTCATCACCTATTCCATGTCGTCCAAGACCAAGGTCTTCCTTTGTGTCTTTTACCTTGTGCCTTCGTTTATATACTTTTTCTGTGAGCCTACCCCTTTTATTCAGTATTTAGGATACATCTATCTCAGGTGACCTTCAATCATGTTGTCTTGGACAGGTTCAATGTTTAATTCCTTATTCTGTTCTTTAATGGATCTTCCTTCTCTTTAAGAATCTCATCTCTGTCGAATTTATCCTTGCTGTATGTTTGTCTGCTAATGTCCACGATTCACTGGTATCATCATCATGACTGGCCTGACAATCTTACCAACTACTTCTGTATTGATTTTTTGTTTATTTCCCACTTTCCAAAATTTTGACTTCATGGAATTATCGATTTTTTCTACCTTTCTGAATCTTTGATTTGTTTCGCCATCTAGCTTTCCATTTTCTTCAATAACCGTTCGTAAGTATTTGCTGTTTAGAACTTGTTCAATCTGTTCGCTCAATTTTATCTGATGTGTTCTATTCTTTCTAGCTATAATCATGGTCATTTTTTATTAATGTTTATTCTCATATTTATTTTCTCTAGTCCTCCGTTGAGATACTTGAATTGTATCGGAGATCAGTCTGCCAGGATGGCCATGCCATTTGCGAATATTAGTTAATCTACTTTGGTTTCTTCCATTTGTCAAAAGCCAATGTTTACTGCGTCATCTGCTACCATTTCAAATAACAGCGGGCTTAGGACCCTACGCCCTTTTTAACTTCTAACTCTGTAGTGAACTTAGTTGATTTCTCATCGTTTAGCCTAATCTCACTTCTATTCTCTTTATAAATTGCTTCAGAACAGCTATTGTTTCTTTGTCAACCCGCTTTCTTCTTAACGCTTTCAATATGTCTTCTTTGTTTAGCATATGGAAAGTGGATGGATACATCTTTTTCTCTGTTATTTATTAATTTTGTACGATGAAAATTGAAGTTTTGAGTACCTCAGTTTTCTAAATCCACATTGCGGGTCTGCTATTGTGTGGTATTTTATTCTTTTTCCTGGAAAGCGAGATAATGTTATTCCTCCATAGTTTCGGCATTGTCTTTTATCCCCGTTGTTATAGATGGATAAGATTAACCCTGTTTCCAGTCAGGTGGGATATGTTTATTTCACCATTTTTGATGTTATCTCTTCGGCGGAATTTTCCAAATATCATCTTCCTTATACTTTTTTCAGTTCTTCAGGTATTAATTATATCAGTTCTTCAGGTATTAATTATATCAGTTGATTGATTATCATTTATTTCTGCTTCCTTCTCTTTCCATCGATTTTTTCCATTTGAATATACTGTAAGTCGAAATCATTCTGCACCGCTATCATCTAGAAATTGCTATATCTAAGCCTTTGGGTGTGCAATGTTAACGCTGAGGTTAGAAAGTAATTAGGGAAGCTGCGTTCCAGTTTTAAATCTTTGGCTGTAATTAGTGTTATATATATATATATATATATATATATACAGTACAAGTTCGATAATCCGCTGTTCCTTCATCCGGCAAGCCCAATAATCCGTTGTATTTCATAGGACATTTATCCTCAGATAGTTACTTTGGCGACATTGTACAATGTCGGACGTGCATCAATTCATTATATACGAAAAGTCGTGAAGAAAAACATTTTGTCAAATCGGCAGAGAATGAAAAGGGAAATAGGTTAAGTACTAAAACAGGAGAACATCAGAAGATGCTCCATTTGTTGAGATATTTAGGAAATAAGTGGAAGAGCTTGGATTTACCATAGCACTGATCAAATCTACAATGTTGATGAAAGTGG
Source organism: Chrysina gloriosa (assembly GCA_038088585.1). Lineage (NCBI taxonomy): Eukaryota > Metazoa > Arthropoda > Insecta > Coleoptera > Scarabaeidae > Chrysina > Chrysina gloriosa. Next base: position 73,738,366 of record CM076087.1, on the reverse strand, counting down.
CTTATTTTGGCGAGTATTGCCAAACAAGACTTATGTGCACAGTGGAGAAGCCCAAGTTCCTAGCAGAAAGGTACTCAAAGAACGGATAACTTTTAGGCCTTGCTCAAACGCGAGCGGCACTCACAAGCTCAAGCTTCTGCTAATAGGAAAAATGAAGAATCTGAGGACATTTCTTGGTGTTATCGACAAAAATCAAAGGGGGTAAAGAAGGACAAATTTTGGAATGGTTTAACCAATATTTTGTGCTTGAAGTACACCGTTTCTTAACAATGAGAAATCTTCCGCAGAAGGCCTTACTCGTGTTAGACAAGGCACCCGGACATTGTCCAAATGATGAATTGCCTTTCAATGATGTACTGTATTATATCATTCATACGTTAGTTGTATCTTTTCTATATGTATAACATATTACATAAATATGTATGTACTTACATTTATTATAGTGTATGTATAGAGGTTGATGAAAAGGTTTGAATTTCACTGACTAAAACCTAAACACAAAATAGCTCGCATGAAATTTTTGTACCATCTAGTGAATATCAGAATCGCTTGATGGACCGGTTGATTCAGTTGGATTTCCGAATATCTCTATTTATGTAGATATAATTCCATCTTCTACGTTGGCACTTCTCAGATATACATACGTACGTTAGTAGTTATGCCCCACTGCGAATTGTGTGCAGCAACTTTGATCTTATTTCAGAAGCATGCGATATGAATAACTGCTCTGTCACAGAATTCACCGATATAATTAATTTATTGGTTTAAACTATTATTTCTTTAGTATATGTTTTAGTTCATTTTGTTATCCCGCAATTGAAGGCTTTCCTTTCTATTGGATAATAAATTATTATTATTAAAACTCTTGTTATCATTATCATTATGTTGCGGTTTCTAGTTTTGGAAAAGTTTCGACTTTACCACATTAATTAGTAATACAAAATTTTCATATCGTGAACCTGATTCCAGCAACACAGATCTTCAGAACAGTGGAAAGTACTTACAGCATTCATCACATTGATTGCTTTACGGGTACAATAGATGTTAGTGTACCAAGTTTTGCTGCTATTATTTCAGATTATTAATACTTATACTATGTTGTGTTTATATATTCAGAGTAAGGGATAAAATATTTTACATTTTCTAGTGAGTAATCGTAGTACTCAGATTAACAGAGTTATTACCTAATACTTCTATCTAGTGTTCCAATTAGAATATGTAATTTGAATTTCGATTTAATTTAGATTAGGATACGCTGATTTGTTCTATAGTCAGAGACCTACTCAAGGCGCCCTCGTGTAAATACAGACATTAGCCAGGTGCTCCTTCAGACGAGTGTATAATAACTTGGGGCTTGCATTTGGGTGGGTGCCCTATGACCTTATGTGTCAACGGAATGAGCAGCTACCTACAAATCCCAGCTGTCCAGCACGGGGCTTAACCGCGCTAGGTTCTTTCACCCACCATCAGTGCTAAATTAGCGCGGCATATACATAAGTCTAGCGTACATTATCGTTTTCTTACGGTGCTAATAAATTGAAAGAAAACTTTTGGTAAATGTAACTTATATTATAGAATAAAAAGAAGAAAAGTATTTTGCTTGTGTATTGTATTTTCTGCAAAATATTTTACTAGAACTAGAAAAATTATATACATATGGTACATTCTTTAGTGTTTCATACCATAAATAATATCTAAAGAACACTATGAATTTAAGACCTCTCCAGATTCTACAGATTTGTTGTTAGTTTTCAACTTATTTTTACTGTGCTACTCCAAAATTGTAACATTCCTTCTCCTTGTGGTTTGCTAAACTGGAATATACTGTTCTGAAATGAAAATATTGTAGAAAACATTTCTAATATGTTATAATATTCTCAATTCATAGAATTCTATCACAATCCTGAAATATTAATAATTAGTAGGAGCTTTCGTTTTTAAAGTAGCTAATATTGAGAAATAAATCGCAGCGGTAGTGTGCTTGTATCCCAAACGAATGAATTTACAGAGATTAATCGAACCATCAACCAACTACCCACTAACATAAAAATGAGCACAATTTAAAGAAATCAAACAAAACAAAAGGTTTTACTGCGGATCCCCAAGCCGGACACGGGTCGACTATTTACGTAGAGTTACCACCTCATTGGTCTACTATTTCCTCTTCCTCCCAAAAATAGTAGAACACGTTATTGTTGTGTGTCTGAGAGGAGTTGTCCTAGCACCACATCCTCTAGAATGAACGGTTCAGTTTTCGGGTGAATTATCCATCGACTCCCATCTACTGCGAGTGACTGACACCATTAGGGAAGCAGTTGAGATTCGACGAATAATTGGGGCGGTGTTTCTGAGTCTGACGAGCGTATTTGACTCCGTATGGTATAGTAAACTACTCCTCAAGCTCATCCACACGGAAATCAACGCGAGCGTCTTCCAAGTCCTACAGTCGAACTTTAAGGAAAGGCTGGTGAAACTTAGGGGATTAGATTCCCACACCCAGGCTGATGGTATTTCACAAGGCTCACTCTTAAGTCCGGAGCCCTCTCTGTTCTACGTCTCGTATATACTTAAACCCAATGGAGTTATGATGATTAGATGGCCGTCTACGCAGAGTACATAGCTGTATTTGTACCGAACGCGATGAGAGATTGCTTTGCCGGAGGTTGCAGTCCGCCGTGGACGGGCTTCAGGAATGGTTCGTGAGGTGGAAGTCCAAGATTAACGAGGCAAAATTGGGCGCCGTCAGTTAAGCTATAGATGGACACCACCTCCTGACAGCATCTTCCTTTAATGGAATCGCCACCCCGGGACAGAGTGAGTCAAGTATGTCAAGGCAATACTGGACTAGCGCCTGACCTTTCTGGAACACGCAAGCTCCGTACTGATCAAGTACGGTATCCCAAAACGTCTGCTGCTGCCGCCGCTTTGCGGAATCTCGAACTTAAATCTTAGGTCTAAAATTACCTACGCCAATCTTAATTTGTGGAACATTGCTAATTTACCGCCGCCAAGTGTCACATGGATTAGCATCGTGGTTTTTTAGAAACAGACAGCTTCAAGAGGACCTAAAGATCCACTCCTTCCTAGATGCGCCAGATCGGATCCCCTCCTCGAACCATAATGCAAAAGGTGCAGGGGTCCTGAAGCAGTAGACGACTTTTTCCGCAACAAAATAACGCAAGAGTGGCATACAGGGGTCCTTCAGATCGTTGACCCACGAATAAGCTGCTAATATGAGAAAGGATACAAGAACTATTTTTATCTGGCCTCAAGGAAAAGGACGGATCTTGGAGCAGATATTTTTAAGAGAAGTATGGCATATTAATAACCCAATAACCTTAAAAAAGGAAAGCACTATATAGGCAAAAGGCTATTGGAAAAATAAATCAAATTGTTAGAATATCCTGCAATGAATGTTCAAAATAGATAAACCAGTCGCTTATGCCACAACAATTTGATATTGTAACGGTGAGATCTCTCCCAGAAAATCACACGTAAAGAAAGATATACATACGATGAGTTTGCTGCAAACTGTATTTCACCATTAACGTTAAACTGTTTGTGTTAAAAGTTTTCTTTTACATCTAACAATTCATAATGTTAATTACCTATTTAAATTTAGTAAATTTCATATCCAGAAATACGTTCTCTGAGCAATATAATTTTTATAAGATGTGCTAATCGTGAAGTAACGTAAGGGTGGCGAGGGTGTTTGAGCAGGTGTATTTGCGAGCAACGATCCGCGTTGACGCTCTCCAGCTGTCGTTGTAACCACATTAACAAACCTAACTGCACTTTACTACTTTAGAAGTTTTCATTACACACTCCTTCGCTAGAACACGATTAAATACTTGATGCAACACATGGATCGTGGATATATTTCTCCATTAATTTGGTAATAAATTACCAACTATTGATGCTTGTGAGTATGCTGTCCAAAATGAGACAATACAATAAGTAGTGGTGAGGTTAGTTAAGTTAGTTATGAATGCATGTGTAACAGTTTTGTTGCTCGGCATGTCTATATTTAGGAACTGGGTGCAGCGATAATAGACAATGTAGGGTTTTTGAAGATACACTCTTTAATTTATGTATAGTAGGATACACTGTTATAAGATAAACATAAAATTTTCAAGGTAAAAAATCAATCTACTCTCTTCTGCTCGGAAATCAAAAGCTCGACATAAAACATCAAAAACACCTCCATAATTTTCTTGAAAAGATTGAATAACTACTCGTTCTTGTAGTTCAAAATTCACACCAAACTGATTTAAATGGTCGCAACTAAACCTCACAGATTTTTTAGCAATTATGCCAATCGACACGTAACTGGCAAATAGTCTCACTTATATCTTCTTTATGATGAAGTGTAGTTACTTCACATACATTTCGGTAAATACAACGGATACAATGAGTAGTCATATTTGAAGATTTATTACGACGTTTCTATATTTGTTCGAGAATAAAGGGAATAAATGTTATAATGTAAATGATGTAGTATATAGTGTAAATAATAAATCTTTGTGCAGTTTCTGTATTACAGCGGCATACAAGTTGCAGCAGTCTAATTCTTTTGCCACGCTTGCTGCCAATTTGTCATTAGTATAGACCGGACCGACGACTCCCCCTATTGCGTCACAGCGACGCACCAACAGAGTCGTGCCGAACACCTGCACTGGCGATTATTCGGTCGACAAACAATGGGTTCTTAAGAATAGGATAAAGTAGTCGTGCTTTGATTTTTGGGCTATCATTTTTACATCTGATCTTTTGTTAATACAACTTTTAATAAACATACTTAATCTATGTGGTTTAGGGTTAACAAGGTTTCGTTTTCTTCTATTATTTTATTTTATTATTATTATTTTTTTTTGCAGTAGACGTCGCTAAATCTCTTTGTTTCTGTCATATTAGGAGGATTGTTTTAATTTTATTTGTTGAAAATAGCAATACATATTAGCCTCTCACAAACATTCTCGTCAAGAAATCATGACTTCTTGGATTAAGAATCATGACTGCTTCACAATTGTTAATAATACGGAGATTTACTGTAATCTATGTTCGGTTACTTTGAAATGTGTGAAAAAAGAAGATTTTTAGCGATCTTTGGGAAGTACATGTGGCTGCGAATATTCCATTTCAGAAGCTTAATAATCCAATTTATAGACAATTTCTTGCAAAATATGCAGGTAAAAATATTCCAAATGAATCAACTTGACGCAAAAATTATCTCCCAAAAATATGTGCCAATGTAAAGTATAAAATTCGGGAACATGTAGGGGACAACTATTTTTGGATTAGCACAGATGAGACAATGAATATATTAGGCAGGAGCATGGTTCATGTTATGATAGGGTGTCTTACATGCTGATCAGCCAACTAAGCCGTACTTGATAGCGGCCAAAATAATTAAACTGCTGAATGCAACTACCATGGTGATGCCATTGTTAGCAGCTTCGATGATACATTCGAAGGTGCTGTGAACACAAGGTTTACTTTTTTGTTAGTGATGCTGCCGCTTATATGATAAAAGCTGGTAAACTACTACAAAATAGGTTTGAAAATATGCTTTATATTACATGCATCGCCCATGCTTTGCATAGAATTGCAGAATTCGTGAAAGAGCAATTTCCAAAAGTAAATTAATTAATTAGCTGCACTAAGAAAACCTTTTTGAAAGCGCCAGCAAGAGTTATTATCTGCAAAGAAAAATACCCTTTACTTCCATTACCGCCGTTAGCTATCGTAACTGGAAGGGGAACGTGGTTAGAAGCGTGCTGTCTTTACTCCGAGAATGTAGAAAAAGTTGTAAATGTTGTAAATAGTTTAAACGAGGATGCACAAAGTGTAGTTAAATGTAAAACTGTTTTACAAAACTCATTTTTGCAAAATAATTTGGGATTTATTAAAAAATAATTTGGTATTTATTAAAAAATATTTTGGCGATATACCCAAGAACATAAAATATTTTGAAACGCAAATGTTGAAATTGGAAGAAGCAATGACAACATTAAACAACATTTCAAATAAATTGAAGCATGTTTCTGGTAATTTTGGTGTTTCTTTAAGTTTTTAGCAAATTGATGCAGTTTTTGCTCGGAATCCTGATTTTCTGATATTAAGAATTCTCTACATATAGTGAAGATAATGAATGTGATTTTAAATACCATATTCACAAATCTCATTTTCAATATGCTTAGTTTCTTTATATTTAAAAATATAGTAATCAGCACGCGTACATATCTAACAGCAGAAAATTCAAATTATATCTTAATAATGAGTCAATAAATCGTATTTAACGTAACATATATAATACTTTGTAAATGTAACCTATTTAAAAATATGAATATAAAGAGCGAGAATTAGATCAAATCATACTTAGCAAGTAATACTGGCTGACACGCGTACCCCACCACCAACGCATACGCATGCTAAAGCTGTACGACTGTAGCTCGGCGATGCGTGGGTGATTGAGATCGTCGTCGGTCCGATCTATAGTCATTAGATTGTAATCGATGGTTAGACGGATCGGCGCACTTTGCAGTCAAGTTTTCTCAAAAGGTTTGGACATAAATGTGTTTTTTTCCTACATTTTGTATTGTTTCAAATAGTTACGGAGTAGTATCTTGCCGAGAGACAAAACTATCAACGGGTGCTTGCGCGCCCAATGAGATAGTGTGCTGATCTAAAATATCTATGTAGTTTTCTTTTGTTAAGATTCCATCGGTTTACTTCAAATCTTCCAAAATATCCAGCCAAAACAATTTGGCCTATTCATTGCTTAATTGTAGATGCATTACATGCATCTAGTGCTCATTCTGAAATTTGAATCTGAAATACTTTTGTCAACTTCTTTTTCAGGTTCTGGACAGCATATACAGCATATAATTTACTTTTCTTTCTGTCATTTTCGCCTGTTGCCTTTATTTACAATTTCTTTAGCGTGGCAAATGTTACCTTTAATTTCCCACTTCGTTTTCTACCTAAGAGACTACTGCTGTTTTTAATTTTTTATATTGTAATAAACTTTTCTTGCAATTTCATTATTGCTTTTCTGAAGACTATGATTGTGAGACAATTAATGCTAAGTTTTTTGCAAAATTTCAGCGTTCTGTAATATTTGGTCCTACTAATAAAACAATCAACTTGAAAACCCAAACGGAGATACATGCTAAACAAATTTTGAGGAAGTATAGTCACGTTACTAGTTTCTATCTGTATAAATTATTTTATTGCACGTTGACTACTTTGCCGCTATCGCTACAAAATCTGTAACATGATGAATATTGTGCTTAAATTAGAAAACTACTTTCACTATTCGCAGACGCGCGTTTCGCGGTCCTACCGCTTATCAGTGCGACTGTGTGAAGTAGTTTTCGTTTCTATATATGATGAATATTATTTGGGTTTCTGACCCTTTCATCTTATCGCTTTACCTAAATTAATAGTTGGTTATTTAAACGTAGTATTGTAATAGTACCCAAATCTGAAAATTTGTTTACTCTTAACAATAAAGATGTGAGTGAGTACACAAATAGGAACGGTGGTCCTATATGTGCGTGTTGATACCTTGAAGATTAATTTTTCGTTTTTTGAAACCGTTAGTCTTCAGACATACTGAAATATATAGGAAGTAACAAAATACAATTACACTTACTATTTTCACTGACTCCGAAAGTAAATATTATTTTCTTTTTATTTATTAAACTGATAATTCACGTATAAAGTAGCACCAGAGACATTTTAATGTTGATTCGCATTTGCAACCTCGTGATTACATTTGGTAGATATTATACTTGACAACCAAAGTCCACATTAATAGTAAGAACATCTATGGTACATTAATAAAATTTTCAATGCTGATAAATATTGGCAAACTCAAACGAAAACAAAATCAAAATTGAAAATTTTACTTAAAACTACATACATACTTGAAATCTTTGTAACTTACGACAATTGCAACTCATGCTTGATTATTGTTATCGTTGCTATGCATCTTGAACCGTAGTTTAATTTGAGATGTTTTACGGTGTATTTTGTTGTCTTGTTATTAGCGATAGCAGTACTACAACTAATCAGACCATTTGCTCTTCTGTAAAAAGATTAAATGCCTGGCTATAATTACTTTGTGTATTTTGAAACGAATTTACTTTTCTGATCTCTTTATTTTTCTGGATCAAATGGATGGAAAGAAGGAAAACAATAATAATAAAAAGATAACTTTAACTAGGCTACTATGTATTTAGAAAAATACCAGGACTATGAAGGGATGAATGTAAATTAAATAGAAATCTAGTTGATACGTTTATATTTACAAAATAGTGTAATAAGGGAAAAGTAATTTACGAGACATATCCTTATCGTAAGCCATTATAATATTAGCGGTTTGCCTAATTATGTATACTCCAATCTGTACTACTTTTTTCTGATTCTATTTCTTGTAGTTCTATTTAGTAAACACTGTCACAATTCAACCATTACTAGCACCTGTTACTTCCACCTGCCAGCGTTTTGAAATATATAGTCTTTTAAATTCTGTGCAAACACAGATAGCAAGATTGCTTTAACTGCTTATTATGTACTTGCACCTAGATCATATTTTTATACGATAGGTACTTCCTTACCGTGCAGCCATAAAACCGTTACCCTGAAATAACTACGTTCTGAAGCAAAAATGAATTATTAATTAGGGTGGTTATGATACGTGACGTGACTATTTACTATAACGCCAATGCAAATTTTGCAGCGTATAGACTAGGGCCCAAAAAGAAAATGTGAAAAATGATTCGGTTACACTTTATTGTTTACAGCTATTTGAATAGATCAAATCGACGAAATACTCTAATCTTTGTAAATTTCTACTTCAATTATAATAAAACGAATTTGATATCTAAAAGCGAAAAGTTAGTCATTCGTTTTGGAAAAATCGGTTTTATTTTCATCTTTTTTTTGTCACATGAAGCATAAACAATATAATATTCATTGAAGTGTCATATGTATAGAGAAGGACACGATTTGGCAAACATTTTAAGCTAGATATATACGAGGGTGATTTGTAAAGTGCCTAGTGAGCAGAGGTGTGGAGTTATCGGCTCGATTGTAGCACTGCGTTGTAGTCAATGTGAGTGTGTGTTCAATGTGAGTCTGGCATTTGGACATTCTTTCGTACTATTTTGGTCGTTTAAAATAGCTGCTTCAATTGAATATCCCGCCGGCTGTAAACTGCGTGCTGTTATCCGATTTCTGTGTGCAAAGAACATGAAGGCTGCTGAGATTCATCGTGAACTTTGTACTGTTTATGATGAAAATGTCATGAGTGACAATGTGGTTCGAAGACGGTGCCGTACGTTTCGAGAAAAATGAACTAATATCCATGATGAAAAACGGACTAGAAGACCAACTGTTGTGACGGACGAACTTTTTGGGTAATGTCTAAGAGAAAGTTCGTGAAAATCGGCGATACACATACAGTGTTACAGCATAACTTAATTCACAGGCAGCAGAGTTCTATGAAGAAGGCATTAAAAACTGATTCATCACTATGACAAATGTCTCAATCTTAATGGCAACTATGTAGAAGAATAACTGAAAGTAGTAGCTTTAAATTGTATGTAATAAAAGTCTCTTTATGTATTGGTCTTTTTTAAAATAACCAAACAAAACTTACTTTACGAATCGCCCTTGTACATATACCTATTATTACATAACAGGAACGGGTGAACGAACGAATTTATACCTATTATTTATTAATACCGTAATATGTAAAGATACTTTTATATCGATTTGCCGAATATTATTACTAGCGTATAGTGATACATTTCAGGGTGAGTAAACCCTCATCGACGCTTTTAAATAGACAGCCTAATGACACTTATCAGTTTGTATAGGGACCACCCGGGCAAATCACGTGCCATTAATAACGATAGCAGTCTATGATAGCGTTCACGTTTTATACCATCGTTAGTATCGAATATCATTGGTGAACTTCAAGTAAAATGGAAAATTGCTTTGACAGTAATGAATTATGTAGAAAAGATAGATGTTTATGACGTAAAATTGAATCAGTAGCTAGTAATCTGTCACAAATCTTAATTTCTAGAATACAGGTTAATTTTATTAGTTGAAAATTGTATCTTCCATGAGTTTGAAAATTTTCCGTATACATATTTCAAAATACTTTTCCACGTACTTTTTACATTTTAATTACGTTCCTATTTCAATGTATTAAACAAAATGTATTACAAGCCCCCTTTTATGTACATGTTTTGGTACCTCTTGAATTTTTTTCAGTTCTTTGGATTTGTGCCTAAGTTTTCAACCTCTTTTAACATTATTTGCAATTACCAACTAATATGACAATCATACTACTCGAATATTTATTGCAATGAATATGGTACTTTCCTGAAAAATAAATTTAAGAACAACATAAAATGTAGTTACCGTAAACTCCGGTCTGGAGCATTATTCATATGAACATGAAATTGCTGTCTGTCTCCAGTAATAATCTAATGTAATTACGTAGTGGGTAACTCTCATTTAAAAACAGGTGTATTTCACGACGATGGATGACGAAACTATTTTTTTCGTGTCCAGGCGATTATATTTTGGAAATGTAACGACGGAATGCATTGAATTCTATAGGAATGAATGTGGCTCGCTTAGGAGCCGTAAAATGGTGGATCAATACACCAGGTGTACAAGTATGAAATGCGGATTTCAGACAACAGATGCGCACCAATGGGGCTTATGGTGAACATGCACCATCGCAAGATACGTGTGAGCAATGGCTTCGGCGTTTCAAAAGTTGTGACTTTGATGTTGCAGACAAGGAACATTGAAAACCGCCAAAAAATACGAAGATATGGAATTGCAAGCATTGTTGGACGATGATTTGCAAACACAAAAACCAACTCGCCGAGCAATTGGGCATTAGTCAACAAGCTGTTTCCAATCAGCCACGAGAGATGGAAAGATTCAGAAGGCGAATAGATGGGTACCACATGAGTTGAATGACGCAACACATGTGCAATTGTACAAAAAAATCATGGATAGACCCAGGCGCACCGTCACATCAACAAGGTTCCATCACATACGCCAAACCATCTTCGCGACGCGTTGGGAGCACTCAGCTGGAAAGTTCTACCCCATGTGGCTTACTCACCAAACTTCACTCCTTCCGATTACCACTTGTTTGCATAGATGGGCAACGCACTTGCTTAGCAGCGCTTTGGTTCGGACGATGATGTGAAAAATGGCTCAATAGATGGCTCACAGCACAAGGGGAAGATTTTTACTGGCGCGGTATGCACAAATTGCCCGAAAGATGGGGAAAATGTATAACAAGCGATGGCGTATACTTTGAATAAAGCAATTTTTATCATTCAATTTAACATGTTTTTTTAGAAAGGAAATCCACATTTCATACTTGTACATCTGGTAATCCTTGTTCGGTATAGGGGATTATTTTCTTTTTAAATTTTTCTCCAACCAACACATAAATTGTGTTTTATGATGTCGATTGCAAATTTTACTTCCACAATAATCTCATTCAACATGATATTTCATGAACTAGTTTGTGTCTCTTCAACTTTAAGGAATAGAACCATGACGTAGAATACTTGACGTACAAAGGTGTGTGTGGTGTACATTTTCCACAGCTGAGAAATCAAGAGTATATTATTGATCAACTAGAAATTTTCCGCACATATTTATTTAAAATTTGCTAAAATTAGCCACTTTTTCTTTGGAAGTAATTAATTTGAGTGATAAATTTGCAGTTGTAGAAATGTAATAAAACCCGTAGTTCCTGCTAACGGTTATGATTGCTAGATTTTGTGTAGCTGCGTTAAACGTGTTAGATTTTTCTACTGGGTGGTGTAGACATTTTAAGTGGTAGTGCATACCATGGACTTAATTAACCCTCTCTATAGAAAATAATAAATAATATAAACGGAAGATGGTACAAAATGATAAACTTTGTCTCTTAGAGGTAATGGTTTTAAAGTCTAATACATATGTATGTTCGCCAGACTAAGACCGAAATGCTGTGTATACTGTTAAATTAAGAGTAATTCCCATAAATATTATTGGGCATTCATAAAGTTTCTGCCTGTGGAAATATTGAGGATCATTAAACAACGTGGAATACAAATGTTACCGTATAATAACCGACCAGCTTGCCTCAGTTTGAACGTCAGTGTTATCGTCAGGTCTAATCCTAAAATAGTAATGTCCCCAAAATAGATAGGTAGTAGCTGTAGTATTTTTGAAACTGTAATCTATGTACACCATTCGCAGGATTGAAATTAATAAATATTTGTCAACAAAATTCAACTAGAACTGCTAATAGTGTTCACCTACATGTGTATTTCATATTTGAAACGTTTGAAACATTCACGCATTCCATTAGATAATAATTCGTATCGAGATTACTGATTCAATAGATAGATTTTAGAAAATATAGTAGCCAATAGTAAAGAATAACTAACAATAAGTAAACCGATATACACTACGGGTAATTTAAAAAACAGGTATGTGATTTTAGAGGAGCGAAAAAAACATCGCAAATAGTCAAGTATAAAGACCTAAAAAGAAATGAACGATCTTCAAATGTTACCGCGAAATGCCACCTTGTTCCCTTCACAGTATCTTCCATCCTAAACATCCCCACTTCTTATGTTTTTTGTTCCATCCCCTGAATCGTATTTCTAAAAATATTTTTACTCTACCTGTATCTTTGCCTGTAGTTCAGTATTAGCAAGAAACTTTTGGGAATTTCTTCATACATTAGCTTTATTTCAATAAGTTTATTTATAGTACAAAATTTGTTTTGCCTGCGCTACGATCGAGGCTTACCCAATATTTTTCTAACTTCGATTTTTAATTCTTTTGTAAATTACATATTTTAATATACATACTTGCTTATGTACATATTCCAATTTCCTGCCAATTTCATTCTGCATCTAAAATTGTTTCAAACAATTAAACCGATGTTTTACGGTAATTTAGACTGCATACTCTTAGTAATATGTTATATACATATTTAGTTGAACTTCTGATGGTTCACGGCTTCTTATTAGAACTGAATTCATTAAGATCGTACAGCTCTCACGAACATCAATGAACTATAATGCATAAGTAATTGCATTGTTAAAATAATTAGAAATCGTAGTTCCTAATAAAGCCATCCTCTTAGTTAAATAAAAAATCGTGTGAAAAATGCGTCTTGGCGCAATCCGCTTTTCTTATTAAAATTGACTACCACTCGGTATCACATCTGTCTGGAATTTAGCAGACACGCAAAATGCATGGACACCAAAACGTGCAAGTACACGTTAGTATAATTAAGCGGGAAGAGCGGTGTTTTATCTTGTCGTGATTATGGAGCGGTTGTCATTACCATAGGTTAAACATGGTCCTCTTACCTGGTCATGAATATGAATGCCGATGGAATGAAGGAATGCTAAGCATGCGCAATCTCAAAATAAGAATGAAACCTGCGACGCCATAATACTCAACGAAAACAAGGGGAATAAGTACATTATAGAGTTCACATGGATAGACATATCGGAATAAGTTGTTGAGTACTGTTTAGGTAATTTCATAAAACCGATAATAGAAAGCATTCTATTATCGGTAACTGGTTTTACGCCTTCCGGACAATACCGAGTGATTTATTAGCTCTATGACAAATTTTGCCAGATGAACCAATTTTAAGCAAAAAATGTTACACGAATACCTTTCCTTTTTGTGTTTCTAAAAATTACATGCATAAAATGAATCATATTATGATGAAACAAAACTATGCTTTGCATGATACAGTATATGCTTCTGAAGTTATGTGTACGATTATGTACAACAACGAAACAATTGTTCCAAAATGTTATGTGGCGTACACTAAATCGAAAATGTTACATCCGTCGTATTATCAAAATTCCGGAGACTTTCAGCATCGATTACCATTTTGCACTGGTTTCTTCAGCAAAAGCAAACAATAATATTTAACTAAAATTTTGTTTCCAGGATTTTGTGGTCTGGTGAACCATGTTATACAAAAACGACATAAATAGTTTCCAGAATGCTTATGTATGGGCATTACGGAATCCGCACTGCGATTAGATCACAAAAATTTAGCAACGCTTCAGCATCAATGTTCGGCGTGGCATTCACGACAATAATTTATTGCCTGTTCAAGTAATAGATGATGAATTAAATGCATTGCGGAAGTTTTCTAGAACATAATCTTTTCAATGTAATTGATGTATAATTACATTTCATTCAGAATATGTTCTATCAATATGGCGATGCACCACCACATCGAGGAGGCAAGTAACAGTAACATTCGTGGGTGGAGGAGCTCCCGTGGCTTGGCCACCACTGCCACAAATCTGAATCCCATGGGCTTTTATCTTTGGAGACACATGCATCAACAAGTTTATAGTGTAGATATTAATAATAAATAATTTTAATAAACTGCGAACAATTACTGAAAAGGATTCGAATGTCGCCAAAACTATAAAAGATGATCATATTTCGTATAACATGGTCTTTAATTCATCGAGATGTTTGTTCAAGTTGAGGGAGGATATTTTGGAGAACTTCTTTAACTTTGTAATTGTTTTGTTTTTAGAAAAATATTTGCGGTCTGGGGCGGTTTTGTTAAAATTGATTACATATTTAAACTGGTTCTACTTTCAACTGATAAAGTTTATCATACTGCTAATAAATCATGCAACATACACCACTCGTATCTAGAGTGACAACTTAGTTTAGGACAGAAAAGTATAGTTTTACGTAATTCTTACGATTTAAGTGAAAGGTCAATAGCCGACAACAGAATATTGTAACAAACCCACTATAGAACCCTACGTGAATATTACATCTAACTAAGAAGAAATGATCGTTATACAACGAACTTATAGCAATTATAATTTTGGTATAGCTATCTTTAAATTTACTTTGTTAAATATTTCTAATAAATATACAAGGTTACGTACCTATCATTTAAATTAGTACTAATAGTAAAACTGCCCTGTCCCGGTATAAATTCTAGAAGTAATTCAAAAGTCTTTGTTTTGCAAATGAAACTATTAGCTATTAAAAGTGTGGACTTCGTGTATACATATATGTATTATGTATTATATCTTATATTGGCCAAAAAACACTAAGTAAAATATCTATGTGCAAGAGTATTCGTATTTAACCTTAAAAACAAAATTTTGTGTTAACATGGTCTGTTGCATTAGCAGTAGATGCATTGATGTTGCTTGTACCCATTGCATTGTGAATATGTAATCTTTATACTTATTGACAAAATGATTGTACAAGACAATGTATAGCAGCTATGTGCTTCTAATGTTTAATTTCTAAACAAAGTAGAATAGATAATTTGTTCCGTTAAAGTTGTAGAAATGTTAAATTCTGGATATATGTAAAAGTTACTATAATATAATTACATCAATGTGCGATTTTGTTACGCAGTTGTGAATTTGCTGTGGGTTTCTGCTGATCTGCATACGGGGCGAGTTCGAATAACGGTTGCAACGGACAGTGACGTCGATATTTCCTCTTGGAGAGCAATTTGCATCAGAATCATGTCTGATGCGTGTACTCGAATCTACGACTAATTAGGAGAAAATAATGTTCAGTCCACTTAAAGGGCTAAGTTCGTGGCAGTATAATTATAACTTCCTTTAAGTTATTGCTTGCTGTTGGATATAGAAATTCTTCCGTGCAAAGACGAAGGTGCTAAAGTATGTAGGTTATTAGATGAAAAATTTAATTCGAGCAACTTAACACTATTTTCATACCGCAATTAATAAAATTTGTCGTATGGTTTTTCGGCGAAGAATGATCAACATAATTTTATATACATACGTATCTACAGATATTAATACGACACTTAATTTGCAATTCGTGTTGCATAAAGTGATAATTATTTATATTTTTCTTATTATCTGTTGTTACCAATATTATTCTTATTGTTTCTATCGGTTTGATTTCCGTTTCCCAGTTAGAAAGTTAGAAGCATTAAACTTTTTAGATGAGTACTTATAGGTGTCTTGCTTTCCATAATTATATCATTTTCTATTTTAAGTATTTACTCAATATACATAGCTACATACATACATGTGTACATACATGGTACGCTCAATAAGCAGTTATGAGTCAATATGGACTAGCCAGAATATTTCCTAACAGACGGAATTACTGATTTTCATAACCTTTAAGAACCCTTTTATTTGATCTTGTCCGTTTAATGTCCATTGAGTATACGCTTAATTTAAGTGATTATGTCATTTGGGTATGCGCTTGATGAAAATGTATTTTTTAAATCTCCTCATTAAAGTAATCAGAGATTGAGAGAATAAAATGGTGTAATTTTGTTTGTTATTGCTGACTAAATTAATGTAATATGAATGATTTGCATTTTGTTCAATTTTAATATAAATTAGAAATTATCTTTATTTAAAATGTTTTTGAGATGTGAGGGATACGAAGAAATATCGTTAAAGGTAGGAGGCTTGATAAATTTTATTACAGAAACTTAATGACAAGCGTCATTGTGAACTTAGATCTTTAATTACAGATTAACAATACATTAATGTTAGTAATTGCAAAACATCATATTTGATCGTGTTATCTAACTCAATCGTAATTATCGAACTATGCAAAACTAGGAAACAGTTACGTATACAATTTACTAAACAATATTATAATTACTGGTGCTTCAGTTCACTTTAGTACGACCGCCACCAGTGTTCTTTTCTTTTAAACTTCCCAGAAGGCGTTATATTTGGAAGAACCCTTTAACTATTGAATAGTAATAAACGATTAAAATCCGCAAGCGTTTAATCAAGTACCTGCAGTTTAAGTAATGTTTAGCCTAGTAACTTTCAATATACATTGCATCGTTGGTCGTGAGTTCTAAGCCTAATACTGCTGGCTGTTAAGGACCAGGTCTATTGAATGGTTTCAAGGTGCAGTATGTCCTCGTATTATTTACCATCGAACTTGATCTTTGGGTTTGCCCTTTTGTTGGCCACATTTATTGTTTTCGCTTATGGTTTTATACCAGCAACAACATTTAATCTGATGCAGAGAGAGGGTCGTGAGTGAAATGTGGAGTAGCATCTTATCGTCTGAATCAGAATTCTGTTTTCGAACACTTGACGGCTATGTAAAGGTTAAATAAAGACATGGTGAGAGACACTACATTCAATTTTCAGTCCAAAGGCATGTGCATCATGCTGTAGTCATAGTTCGCTTGGCATGCACATGGTTTCAGACGTTATAGGGCTGACGAATAGTGTATTCAGGGAGTAGTGCGTTCTACGTGCTTCCATTTCTTCAAAGACCAATGAACCTTCTCGCTTTAACAAGAAAAAATATTATCTTTACATTGCAAGGACTACGTTAAACTGTTTTGCGGAGAACCACGTTAAGTATTTATGTTTGTTACCAAGATCTCCGCATATTTTGTTATACTATATTTATTTGTTAGTATGATGTGAAGGGTGGGAAAATTTGACTTTGGAAGCTCCGTAACACGGTATACAGACTCGTTGGTATACAATTGATTAAGTTAACTTCGATTTTCAGATCGTTCCCACGAAAAAAGTAAAAGAGCTACTTCGTATTCATTCAAGTGTTAACCATTTATTACTTTTGAATAGCTAAAGGTTTCTGCCAAACTTAACAAAAAGGTTCTAGATGGTACAATTTCAATGTTAGATAGTACGCATATCAAATGCTACACAATATGATTATTACAATATTAATAATACTTCGTGTTTATTTGTTTCTGTATATCAAAATCGGAAAATATTTCTTTCTCGTTGAATTTAATAAAATCCATTCTGTTCCAATAAAATACAGTTCAAATCATTATAGACCGTTACACCTACAACCAAATAAATTTTCTTGCCGTTTAGACACAAATTCTGTTTTTTATCAGTTTTTGTTTGATAATCATCTATAAAAGGCAATAAGTATAAATACAATGAAATATGCACTTGTTTATTTATATATCACGATCGTGTAAATTGAAATAGAACTTTTTCGTTTAGATATGAATGAAATTTATTTTATGAAATTCTTTGAATTCACATTTTGTAAGCAAATGCTTTTGTTTCCTTGAAATTATTTGAAATTACCTTTTATTTACCATTTCAGGAGAATTATAAAGTAGTCCTTCGTCAAAGTAGCTAGAGGTGGTAGTATAAATTCAAAGTAGAGATAGGCATTTGGGTTCAATGACGAATAACATTCTTAGAAAACATTTATCTTACAAAATAATTTTCTGCTGTATATAGTTCATAATGGTATAAATACAGAAAAGCGGGTGCCGCCAACAATTGAATAAGGGGTAACTACTAATGCGCTTTACGTATTCTGAGGCACGTCGCCCTCCCAGAATAACCTTAAGAATCATTGTTATCCGATGCGACCAGGTGAGAAAGACCGAAACGGACAGTTCACTAACAATTTACCAAAAATATGTCAATAAAAATATTTTAACATACCGTTTCACGACGAGGGTATGCGTTTATTATGGACATTGTTGAAACCGAAAATTTTCTTATTTCTGGAAAGTTTAGAACTGCAGATGCATATTTATTTTCAATATGTCGTGAATTTTCTATTTTTTCTAGTTTTAAGCAAATAATAATACTAAAATTTTATTCAATAAAGCCAAAGCAATTTTACTATCAAACAAGATTTTTTTATACAGTGTTACTATAATGCCAGGCGGTCCAAATCTATACTGCGATAATCTTTTGCGTTTGTACTAATCTAAATCATTACATGTTGTAGATTTTTCTTTCATTTAAACATTCACATGCAAGAACTATATAGACGGCTATTACAATTTCCAGTCGCAATATTCACGCAGGTGCGGAGAATTCTCATTAATTAAGTCATTTATTCCTTAATGAATCACTTTGTTAGAAATGCTGTTGAGAAATGCTTTCACTGTTATATGGTATTAGTAATGCAATCAATCTGTCCTCGAGTTGCTTGCACATAATTTCCTGATTTTTCTTTTTCGCATAAAAATCTAGACTGACTTTTATCGCTAATATCATTGTATTATATATTACTTGTTTTCCTGGGGTAACTCTCTTCTACATATGTCGATTAGAATTAAAGATGTAATTTAAATGGAAAGCCTGGTGTAGCAAATATCAGAAACTACTCGTAGTTAGAACGCATGTGGTTGGTCGAAAATAATCACAGACAGTTTGTAGTTATACTGAAATTTCCTCGGTGTTAATCTATAAATCAAAGAACGAAAAGTTGTTATTAACCTAGTGAGTAAAAATATGCTGGAAATTCTTTTCAGACCAAGCAGGGCGACATCCCAAATCATTAAAACGAGATTCCAAAATTGTTGACCAATTATGTATACGTATGATGAAATAGGTTCTTGACCGATGAAAAATAAATAGTCAAAATATACTTTAATTAAATGTTAATGGGTGACCCATGTGACAGACGTTTCGAGGTTAATTTCGCTCCCTTCTATGTCCGTTAGTAAAACATGGTTAATGTTATCATGTTTTACTGGCCGACACGTTCTTGTGTGACTCATTTGGGGTGTTTTAAATTTCGGACAAAGGAAATTTTAATTAATTGGATATCTAAAAATGATTTTAAACGAATTTTGTTGTTATTAATTTTTAATTGGGTGATTGGAATAGCAACATGGTGTGTTGATGGGATTTTCCCTCCTCATCATCGGAAACCAACGAACATTGAGAAAGAGGCGAACTTAACATTGAAACGCCTGTCGCATGGGTCACCCATGGACATTAAATTAAACGATATTTTGACTGTTTACTCCGAACATATTTATTGCATATATATATATATATATATATATATATATATATATACATATATATATATATATATATATGTATATAGACAATGTGACAAACAAAAACCCAGTAAAAATTTTTCAACCGCATTTTGTAATGTAGGCGATATTTTAGAAGAGGCTCTGGACGCCTAGAAGAACCAAGGAACGGCAAGAGAGGAGACTAAGATTGCTTACCCTTAGAGATCGGCATAGTACCTTGAGGTCTATGGGAAATGTGTTTTTGGCAGAGGTACATCATACAAATACAATTCGCTCCACATATCGCCGTATTCGTCCATTTGGGTTGACTTCCTATAGTCCAAGACTAACACTGCCTCTCACTAATCGCCATCATATCCTCAGATTAGACGGGTATAATGTACGGGCAGATTGGGAAGAGGAGTGGAACAATATGTTTTTTTCAGATGAATCTCGCTTCTGTTTGTGGGCTCATATTGGTCGTAGACTAGTTTGCCGTCGAAGAGGAGAAAGACAGTTTTTGAATTTTACCTTAGAACGTAGGACTGCACTTAGTAGAGGATTGACGGTTTGAGGTGGAATTGGCATGGGAAGTAAGACGGGTTTAGTATTTCTTCGAGGCCATTTAAATGCTCGAATGTACATTCACGAACTTTTGGAAGCATTCTCTTTACCATATACGCTAAATAAAGGCACGTTCCAGGAAAACATGGCCCGGCCTCAAGTTGTAGCTATATTACAATTCCTGCAAGAGACAAACAAATACAATATTATCAATTGTCCTGCGCCGAACATGTCTGGAATATATGGTCGAAGCATTGGTATCCTTCCTAACTCTCCAATGAACTTACAATAGCTACATAATGCCCTACAATTTGCTTGTGATGCGCGTCCACAGTAGCTAATACATCATCTTCTTAGAGATTAGTTCAGGCGAGTAGCAGAATGTATTCGTTTACGTGAAACGACAATTCATTATTAAATTTTCTCTAGAAAGGTACGAATTTTACAATGAAAATTTGGTCATTGTTTTCCTCAACACAGTAAACATTTGCACAAAATTAGTTAACAAATATATACGTCTGCTGGGTGATTATTTTTATTTGTCACATAATCTAATAAGCATATTTGATAGTTTATTAATTAATGTTACGTTTGTTGAAAAGTAGATTTGTATTTGGTGTATTCACTAAAAGATACTGTATCTGTACAAAGTCTACAATTGGTTTAGTATTTTCAAAGTTCGTAATTCAGAGGCATTCAAATAGATATAAGAATATCAATTGATATTGATTTTTCTATCATCTTATATACAAATGAAGCAACAATCCTTATTTTTAACGAGACAATTCAACAATAATTAATTAGTGGAACAGAGAGAAACTTCTCAATGATATTCGTCTTCCATAAACTATAGTCCTAAAATTAAAAACGGTGCAGTGTGTACTTGTAAACGATATCGATATTGTGGGTATGCGTACATTGCTCAAGCTAATGAAGTAATTTTCAGGTGTTCTGTTGCCTGGATACAAGTATTGGAATTGTGGAGATATATTGCAAGTTGTCCATGATTGTTTTAGCAACGTTCAAACACGTCGGCTTAGCATAAACCACAGACAACTTTCGTGTAGCTATCTATAATTTCAACTTATTATGCAGTGATATTTTATTATAATTTCAGGTTGTATGTGGATACATTAGTTTCAGACCAATCAAAATTGTGGTTTTTCACTTTCGTTGCACCTTCACCTTGGCGCGCGGTAGAAATAATTTACTTGAATTTATTACCTATATACATATACCAATACGTAGGGATATACATACATATGTATACCTTTGTATATTAGATAAAAGAATTGTCATTAATGTTTACACACTTACTTGATTCTAGGACTTGTTTATTTGGTGAGCTTTTAGTGTGTATATTTGTTGTTGTACACATTATGGAGCTAGAATTGCCTTATGGATTTATATTTATTCAAAATTAAATGAAATAATATCGATCAATCTGTAGGACGAATGGCTACTGCCAATTATGAACTTGTATATGGAAGGTAATAACTAAGGTTTGGACGAGACCAAAATAAATGTGAACTGAATTTTATATTAACCTTCCTATACTCACGCATACGGTCTGTGAGACCGATTTATATAGTATAGCATACGTCTTTCATTTTGACGTGAGTATAGGAAGGTTAAGAATAGTTACCAATTAGCGTCCTTCTTTGGCTCCTGGTGTCGTTTCCATTGGCTTCGGAATTCCCTAGGAGTTAGTTTAAAATTACCTCTTCTCTAGATACTATCGTCAGTAGGATTCGTTACTCTGCTTAAAAGTTTTCATTTAGTCATTAAACATTATTTAGTTCAACGTATTGTTTGATATTTTTTTATTTGGTATTTTGTAGTTTTTTTTTCAGCACATATTTGTATCATTCAGTAGTTATTTGATTAAGTAGCTTTTCCTGTTCTATTTGTTGATAAGTGATATCTCGTCTATTGCTTATGACTAAAGGCCGGATAATATGCAGTTTGCATAAATTTGCATATTTGCATAATATATGCATTTTGTATATTATTTGCATATTTTGTAGTAATTCAGCATATACGAAGTATCCGAGTTTTATTTATTTATTGGATGTAATTTATTATAGGATAGGCATTACTAAAAATATGTCGTGGTTGTAACAAACAAAGAGTTTAACAGCCCTCTTTAAATTAAAAATAGCATTCTATGAAGCCTCTTCTCGATACTTTTCCGATAAGCGCTTCCAAAAATTTATTAATGCTGTTCCCATACATCTAGACCGGGACAGAATTCAAGGAAAAGCTAGTTCCCTGAAACTTCTTAATAAATAGAAAAATGCATTTTACCAGAAAATTAAGAGCACAGGTGTTTCTTCGTTATTCGGAGAAATATATTCCCGTATTCGAAAGCAACCTTATTTATTTTAAACGTCATTTTACGTTGGTTTTTCGAAGTGTAAACTTGTGGGTTGTTATTAATTATAATAGCAAAAATGCCGGAAATAGCGACTGTGCCTGGATGGATTGCATCTTATTCAGAATTGCGTATGGATGGAGAAAAAGTATTTTGCGTAGCATGCAGCAAGATTGTAAGTAAAATTTAAGTTTATTTCCTCTTATTAATCTATAGTTTTTAAACAATGTTTAACAAAATCACCAATACAACGTTTCGACAAATAATTTTATTTTAAAAGTTTATTTTAAAATGAGTAAAATGAGATGTATATCTCATGCGTATTTTTCGCATATCATCAGCACAATACGGAATATCTGATATTCCGTATTCTGCTGATGATTTTTAAATAAAAATCATTTCAAAATAAAATTATTCGTCGGAGCGCTGTATTGGTTATTTTATTAAATGTCGTTTATTCCGATTGCTTCGCAAACTCTTTACACATTAGTTTTTTACTACTCCTTTATCTTTTACTAACACTTATTTTATAAGAAAACAACTGATGATGTGATATTTTTATGCAGGTTACAAGCGAGAGAAAGTTTCAAGTCGACCAGCTCATTGAAACTCCATCTCATGCTGCAAAACTATCAAAGATGAAATTGGGGAAGAAGGGTCAGCAAACATTACCGCAATGTTTGCCATCAACCTCTAAAAAATCGGAACAAGAACAATTTAATGAAGATTTGTGCCTAATGTTTGTGTCGGCAGATATTCCACTACATAAAATAAACAATTTAAATGTCAAGTTGTTTTTGCAAAAGTACACCAGCAAATATAATATTCCCCACGAGAGCACCTTAAGAAAAATTATATTCACCGTATCTATGCAGAAACATTGAGTAGCATTAACTCTCCGTCCGATAAATGGTTCCAGCCAGACCTTTTTCGTTTTCAATCGTTAATTAAGTCTATTTCTTGTTTATCTATCGACTTGGGTTTCCAGATACCTTCCTGGAATTTTATTGGCTATCGATCTAGACATATAGCAATACGGATTTAGTCTTCGCGAAGGACGAAAAAGGACGTTTTGAAATCTCATCTTTGGTCCGACAGATGGTATCTGGCTGGATTCCATACATTTTGTATGAAAATGCATGGAGTATGATACATTATGGTGATTCTACTTGGATTTTTGCACTTTTATGTTGTAATTATCCACTCTAACTTCCTTTTATGTTCACGCATATGGGCCTCGTATGTATATACATGGTCCGTTATGAAAGTAATGCGCATTTTTTGGGTGCGCCAACACAACATCATGTTTTTCAGAGCTGGGCCAAAAGAACAAAACTCCATTCCCATTGAGGTGTTCAAGACATTTTTACATCAAATGTTTCGTTTATC
Source organism: Chrysina gloriosa (assembly GCA_038088585.1). Classification (NCBI taxonomy): domain Eukaryota; kingdom Metazoa; phylum Arthropoda; class Insecta; order Coleoptera; family Scarabaeidae; genus Chrysina; species Chrysina gloriosa. Next base: position 73,714,196 of record CM076087.1, on the reverse strand, counting down.
ATCATCAATGAAACGAATAGATATGCAAGGAATGCAGTTGAAAAACGAAATGAGCAGAATCCCAATTCAACTCCAAGAATTTGAGATGATTTGACGAGCATCGAACTCGATGCATTTGTTGGAATGCTTTTGGCCGCTGGTGTTGCTAACAACATGCAGGAGTTACGATACGACTAGGATTTTACGATATATTCGTTTCGACGATAGTCGAACACGAGAATTTCGTCAGAGGACCGACAAAGCCGCCCCCATTCGCGATATATGGAATTATTTGAACGAAAACCTCAAAGAAAAAACTGAACCACATGAAAATATTGCCATCGATGATCAACTATTTCCATATCGTGGTCAAACTAAATTCACCCAATTCATTCCATCGAAACCAGCAAAATATGGCATCAAAGTTTGGTGGGCGTGTGACTCAAAGACAAAATATCCATTGCAAGGACAGTTGTACACGGGCAAAGGAGACGGAGAAGAGGGCGAAGTGAATCAAGGTGAAAATGTGTTACTTCAGCTCCCAAACCGATATAGTAACAGCAGCCGATAAAAAATTTCTCCCTGAAGAAGTGAAGAAGAATGCTTCTCGTCCTATGCTGTCATTTGTGTTTGGTTTTCATGAAAACTTGGTTTTGCTTTGTAGCTACGTGCCGAAAAGGAACAGGGCTGTGACTTTGCTCTCCACTGTGCATTATATGAAATTTTGTGAAGGCGAGGCAATGATACCAGAGGTAATTTTGTTTTACAATGCGAATAAAGCCGGCGTCGATTGTATGGACCAAATGGCTACTCATTTTACAACAAATCGGCCAACCAGACGTTGGACTTTGGCATTTTTCTTCAACATGTTGGATGCTATGGCATTGACTGCTATTGCATTTGCAAAGAAGTCGATGGGACCAATAAAAATGACGCTAGACGCACTTTTCTATATACTTTATCCAGAACATGGGTCCTTCCAAATGTTGAAAATCGCGTGAACAATATTCACGTAATGAAGCATTTTACTGTTCGTTCGGCTATTGAATCGTTCTTCGGTAGATCAATGAACATTCCAAGAAGTATTGTGGCTACTCCTGACAGCGGCGCCGATACACTAACAGCCAAGAGAGACTGCAAAATTTGTTCACACGGAGAGGAAAAAGTTCGCCAAAAAACTCGTTTTTTCTGTTCAATGTGTTCAGCGCCAGTATATCAACAACATTCTAAAGCTCGATATTCATGTTTTTTATGCATTATTTGTACTTCTGAGAACCTATGAGAGAGTTTGAATCATAATTAATAAAAAAAAACGTTGTAATCCCTTCTTATAAACATAAAAAACATTGATTTTAACTCTGATAAAAGTAAGAAATAAAAAATATATACCTGGTTTGTATTAAAATGAATTTTGCACCACTAATTCGCACCAAAATGCAAGGAAATGCATGTTAATGTATAGGGGTCTGGCCAGACACCATCCGTCGGACCGAAGGTATTAGAATATCTGTCAGACGGAGGGTTAAGAAGGCTGTGTCAAACAATTACCTTTACATATGCGCAGATGAAACTACTGATAGTGTGGGCTGGTACATAGTTCATTTAATGATAGGTATCCTTAACGTATCGGTTCCAGCAAAATCTTCATCCAAGCAGTTGGAAAAGGCAAATAATTTGACAATAAGAAGGTTTATACAGGAAGAACTGGCAACCTTTTTCTTACCGGAATCCATTCCAACAGAAAAAATTCCATCGTTTTTACGCATGCCGCACCATACATGGTGAAGGCAGCTTGCAACTTGAAAATCTTTTACCCAAATTTAATTCACACAACTTGCTTGGCGCACGGACTAAATCGTGTTGCAGAAGAAATAAAAAACCATTTTCCCTTGGTAAATACTTTAGTTAGTAGTGTGAAGAAAGTGTTTTTAAAGGCTCCATTAAGAGTTCAGTTTTACAAACCGCTTCCTCCTCAACCAGTAATCACACGATGGGGAACGTGGTTGGAAGCTGCTATTTTTCATGCAAATCATTATGAAGAAATAAAGACAATTATTATGGATCATGATAGCGATACACAATCGGTGCTAGACGCCCAAAAGGTGTATTCGAGTAAAGAAATACCTCAACAGTTGGCGTTTATTAAAGCCACCTACAGTTTTATTTCTACTTCTATATTGCAATTGGAGAAACAATTTATGTCGCTAATTGAGAGCGTTGAAATAATAAACAAATTTAAAAAGTTATATTTTGATGTTAAAGGAAGGGAGGGAAAATCCGTGTATGAAAAATTTTTAAGTGTAATAGAAAAAAATGAGGGTTTTAAAAAGCTAAAGGATATTGCTAAAATCTTGTGCTGAGTCAGTAGAAAATAGTGAGTTGACAACAGAGGATATTTCTAATTTGAAATATGCTCCTATAACGAGCATGGACGTAGAACGAACCTTTTCAATATATAAATACATGTTATCAGACAAGCGCCACAATTTTTCTATTGAATACTTTGAGAAATATGTAATTGTAAATTGTTTTCATAGTTAATTATGTTGTAAAATGTTATAAATAAACTTATAGTAAACATAATAGAATATTTTTATATAGTATTATATTTTCTAGCATTACTCCTATTTTTTATCTGCATATTTTTCATAAGAAAGTGCATATTTAGGCCAAAACGTCTGCATATTTATGCCCATATTTCCATTTTTTTTTTTGCATATAACCCGGCCTCTACTTATGACCATTTTATCCGCGTATAGTGTTCTGTTTAGCAAAGCTTGTATTGCTCATTCTTCAGAATGATAGCAGGGGTATATTTGTAGTACGGGACTTGTGCTTATGTTATGTGATGTTCCTATGCTAGCTACTGGTGGAGAATTTTTGTTGTTGTATTGTGTCTGTCCAAATAGTTTGTTCCAGCTACTAGTCTGCTACCTCCAGTTATATGTTCTATTGTTTCTTGATCCTGTTTATACTTCCTACATATATCGGACTCTGTAGATTATGTAACTATATACTTATATAATTTTTGCTTGCAATGACATCTTGTACTGCCAAGATGGATTCTTCGCTTTTTGGAAAGATGTACTCTGTTAAAAGCCATTTTTATGGATGTTGTCTATCTATCTGTGCATTTTGCGTGTTATAATGTTTATTGTGAAATACTTTTATTGGCCATTTTTACCTCTTTGATCGGTATCTCATTTATCTATATGCGTATTATCTGCTGCGAATTGTATTGTTCTCCAATTCTGTCACGGCTTCAGTTAGAAATATAAGTAGCCAGCTACCTGGTAGAATAGAAAAGCTTTCGTCAATTTTTCGTGGTATTACGGATGTTATTATTTTGTATAATGTTATTGGCCTATAGTTAGCTAGGTTTTGTGTTTCTAGATTTTACGGCTTAATATGTTTGCCCCTGTTATTTTAGCATTTTTCTTATTCTAATATAATGTTATATATATTTGCTCCGTAAATAGTTTGTGTAGTGCAGTAAACATTTTGTACACAAATTATATGAGTCTGTATATTTTTTTCATATTTTAAATTCTCCGCCAATTAAATATTCAGTTTGTTTTGAACTATTTTTGTGTTTTCTTCTGTGGTTATTCAGGTAGCAGTATATTTGTGTTGTCTTAGCTGTGACCATGTTTTGTATTTTGTATTTCTTGCTTCTCTAGGTTCTGTACTAAATTGCATATTTTTTCGTTGAATCCTTGAATTTCTTTAGTCTTCAATATAGTTTTAGTTTTGGTTTTAGTGTAGTTATTTGTTATCTGTTGATTAATGTGTTTCGGTCTATTCGTTGTAATAACCGTTAACCTTCGTACTGATTTCCTAGTGGATTCTACCTTTGTGTCTAGTTTAATCTGCCACCTGGGTCTGCTAGTATTTCTCCTTCCACCTGTTTTATTTGGTATGTTTAGTTTATTGAGGTGGTGTGTGTTCTAGCTGTATATGATTTTATTATTATTGTTACTACAATTAGTATTATTATTATCATATGCAATAATTGGAAAGTGCCTTTGCACGTTCCCATTCCTTCATTATTAGTATCATATATCTGACCCTACATTGGCCGTTATAAAACCATTTATGCAACATGGGAATAGTGAGCACATCGTGGTGCAGAAGATGTGAACCGCAAGAGGAAACTAGCGTACATATTATCTGTGCTTCTAAGGAACTGAAGGAACTCAGGCGGGAGCATTTCGGTAAGGATCTTTTGGAGCTCACGACAATACTCAAACTTCCTCTGAGTAAGATGGGTTGCTTGATGTAAGTGGGAGTGTTATTGGGGAACGGTGCAAAAAGCATAGACCTCAAGTCGTCTATTGGTGACTAACCCCAAATGAATGCATGAATGAATATTATACATTTCATTAGACCTTCCAACTGCTTAAAATTTTCGGTTTAAACGTAGATACCATAAGTAACGAGAGTAATTTATATGTTCAGAAAGTTAATCTGTGTAGATATGTGCACATTGTATGTTATGTAAATTAAACTATCCTAATTCCCACTTTTTCGCAATTAAGTAACCCTTTTGAATTTCCTGCATATTATTTGGCAATACACGCATTATAATTTGAGTGTAGCTCGTTATATGCCAGATCGAAAGGTAGTGGATTTATTTTTATTAGCAACTTGTTTTAAGGGATGTTAAAATAACGATGACAGCTGGACAAGTAAAATGCAGTCTTTATGTGCAAATGAGCAGCAATTACTCCATCTGTGCCAAATTAATTACCACATTTAGTGTATAATAAGTGTTTCCTATATAAAGTGTTCTATGTGAAGAAAATTTTCTGTTCATAGTTTATTGATTTGATGGAATAAGTATAGGAATAGTCTAATTACGGCTTTACGTATATTATACTGTATGAGTGATTTTCATTTGTAAATTTTCTTACTGCTTGAATGCATATCTACGTCTTTGAGTTATCATTATTATATTTGTCTTTTAGGTCTTTAATATTAGAACGATAATTTCTGTTCTACTTGATCTCTGAACATTTTTCTGACTTCATCATTCTGTGGTAATTTACCATTGTGTTTTCCAACTTCATCATTCTTAGTTTTATCACGGCTGGTATTATTTGTGCCATTATTTACTTTGATCAGAAAATGGTCCGAGTTAGTTAGTTTCTCTGCAGTCCGGGCGTCTCTCATGATTTTTATATATCTTACTTCAAATAGTAGTCTATTTCATTTACTGCAAGGCCAACCGAGGATATTTGAATGCCGTTGTAAATATATAAATTGTGGTTGAAATATGCCCATTATCCTCATATTATGTTCCAGGAAAAATACAATTAATCTGCTGCCTTTTAAGTCGCTTTTCATATGATTATTTTCTTCCGCCAGCTATTTGTTTGCATATATTTTCTCTATCTACTTTTGCGTTAAAATCCCCTACATCTAATTATTTTTATATCATAGCGTGGGGTTTTATTTAAAAATATAGGTATTCCTTTATAACATTTATCGTTAATATCCTCATCCTTATCCTCCGTCGGTACATGAACGTTTAAGTGTTACTTTTCTGTATTTTCTCCGAATTCTCAAGAGATATAAACGGCTTGCTATCGCTTCAATTTTTACTACCCTTTTAAAATACTTCTTGATAAGAAGGTACCCAAAAAACTTTAATTATCCCCTCTATTGAAAAATATTATTTATTTATTTATATGCTGATTTAAAATCTGTCTAAAAAGTTGAAAATATCAAAAGTTATTTAAAAAGACAGATAACTGTAATTTTCTTGTGGATCACATGTCTTCGTAAGTATAAGAGAAACGAAAAAAGTTTCATAGGAGAGTCACTGTTTTCGATAAGACCTCTATTTAAAAGAATCCAATAGCTGCAAAAATGCGCAATTAAGTACGTTATGGCCGAATTTCGTAATTGAACTCTCATATGTACGAACATCTAACGCACTGGCTTATATAGAGCTTCTATAGAAATGAAAACTACTTCACAAAGTCGCACTGATGAGCGGTATGACCGCGAAACGCGCGCCTGCGAATAGTGAAAGTAGTTTTCTAATTACGCATAATTTTCCCACGGCGGGCTAGCCGAGTGCGCGAATGCAGCTACTAGAGGAGTTTGTGGCAAAACAAGTTGTCTACTTCTGTAGCATCCAATAGCTGCAAAAATGCGCAATTAAGTACATTATGGCCGAATTTCGTAATTGAACTCTCATATGTACGAACATCTAAAGACCTATTTAAAATTGATGTCAAAAGGAAATTCGAGGTGGCTGCTTTTGCAGTACTCGTATCAATTTCCTTAAGCAAAATGAGCGCCATATTGAATTTTTAGATTATTGGATAGAATTTTTGTTCTCTTTTCAACGATGTACCGTAACGTATAATTGAATAAAAAGTACCAGTAAAATTATTTCTTCTACATTTTAATCAAGTTGGCTTACACAAATCCAAACAAAAACAAATAAAATTTATTTAAAATAACAAAAAATGTTTACAATGCTGGCCATTGTTATTAACTCACCGTTGTAATTATGATCTTCCACTAATAAATTGTTTTCTGTTTGTTTGACTGGACGGCTTGATATTTGGTTGTCTTCTTTCCGGAAAATTAATTAAATAAGTTTGAGCAGCAAGATGGGAATTTTCATAGCACTTGATAAATGTGCAAAACATCGTAGCTTCTAGTAATTGGAAAACTCGCCATCATTTTTTAATTTGTAATCGGTACAAATAACTGTAGATAATACTTTAGCTTAAGTACCTGCTTTTTGACAGATTGTGTGATAATCTTTGTTATCGTTTTTCATCATACCTGCTTACCTACTTGATTATCCATTTAAAAAGTAATGTCATGATGTCTTTTGTGGTTCAAGTACTTAATACTTAGCACTGAATTAACATGTTACTAAGCATTACGGAAATTACATACAAAAATTTTCTAAAATAAATTTCACTATATATGTCTGGATTTATGTAAACCTACTTATTTAAAATGTAGAAAAAGTTAATTTTACTGTATTTTTTTATTCAATCACATGTTATCTTACATCATTGCAAGAGAATAAAAAATTCTATCCAATAATCTGAACATCATAAATGGCGGCCATTTAACTTAAGGAATTTGGGACGAGTACGAAATCAACTTGAAATTGGTGTTATCGGAAACAGTAACTTTCATATGAAACTTTCTTTGTATCTCTTATACTTACGAAGATATTTGATATTCAAGACAATGACAGTTTTCTTTTTTTTTTTTATAACTTCTGAGGGGTTTGACATTTTGAACTTTTTCAATTTTAAATCCGCACATGAAGCTGCGAAACATATCCCATTTAATCTGAACTCCATCTTCAATAATAAGAAAGTTTCCCATGCAAGCACACTCGATCTGGGACACACGGTATATATTAGAATCGCCCTTCGTTTTGAAATCCGAAATTTTCGACTATATACATACATATATATATATATATGTATATATACATAATTATATACCGCCCGACACGCTACTGCCATTACCAACACTGGTTTCTTTGGGGCACGGGTTATTTCCGGTCAATTGGGACAAAATTTTTGGGGAATTTTTCTTCATGATGAAGAACCATTCTGGAGGTTAGCACCTTCAGATATCAAACAACATGATTCTCACACTGACGTTTAGTTTATCTGCAATAAATTGCATAGCCTCCCCAATTCCCTCATTTTCTTTAAGATCATATTCGTTGATTATTATATTTATTTTCTCATTTGCTTATACATTTTCTGAACCTTGCTTTCCAAGGAACTTATTGTACTTTTTAACTCCGATATTTCTTTTTCAGATTATAGGTTTCATTCCCAAAAGCCTTTTGATCTCTTCTTATTACTGTAACCTCTTCCATGATTTCTATCATTATTGTCTTCAAATATTGACCGTCATTATCCTTCTTATTTCGTGACCTGGATAGCTTTTACTTTTTTAAGGATAATCCTGTTCGGGTTTTACTTCTGTGATCCACTTTTTTCCTTTTACCATCTTTAGTTCATGATTCTTCACTTTCATACACAGACATCTTTCTTCTAACCGTCATTATTTTACGCTAATACGAATTTCATGTGTGGTGCTATTAATTGCTTTATAAACCACTCACACTACCTTCAGTAGTCTGATGTGCTATTCTTGGTATTCAAGCTTCATACCTACGCGTATGTATTGCTTTTGGTCTTATCTCTAGTTGATAGCCTGTTACTACTCTCCGTACCGCACTACTAGCTTCCACCGCTCGGAGCACGTAGCACGGTAAATTGTCCTCGTTATCTCTAATCAAGAGGGTTAAATCATCAAGCCTGTTTAGTTGCACTACTAGTACACTGTTAATAAACATTTTTGTGTAAAATTAGCTCAATATTGCTTTATTTTTTGAATTAAATATCGGGGACGATTTACACACGACTTTCCCGCTCACTCTCCGGTGGCGGAATCTCTTACTTACTGGTACTACTTTTCAAAGTATCAGAATATATCACTTTTCCAAAAAAAAATAATTCTTATAATTGTATGAATATTAACAGAAATTAAGTGTAAAGTTATGATCGAAAGTCATGCCTCTAATAGTTTAACCATCAATCGAGGCTTTCGCCAGGGCGATTCGCTGTCGACGGTACTTTTCAACCTTGTCCAAGGGGAAGCAGGATACACATCTGTATCAGGATATACATCACTGTTTACCATTATAAGCACCAGTGCGTTGTATATGCGGACGATATTATCTATTAAGTAGAAGACCAGAAGAAGTGAAAGAAATTTTCAGAAGATTGGTAGAAAAAGCTGCAGCATACGGTTTAGAGGTGAATGAAGAAAAGATGAAATACATGAAGATGAGAGGTAATGCAGAGCCCATTGGGCAATTTTTTAAGGTGTTCAGTTGAGATAAGGATTATACTTGTGAGATCGCCGATTATTTGGGAGATACGTAAAAAAATATATCGTATAAAAACGAAGAGAACCAACCAAGTGCGAAAAAAATAGCGAAGGGTTGCAAACGTACGAGAAGCTTAGAAGACTCCTAAAATCGAAGAAAGTATCTAGAATAGCAAAAAGGACCAATGTTATCCGAACTCGCGTTGTTTATGCGGTTTAGATATAAATTCTAAATAAAGAAACAACATTCAAACTAGATAGATGGGATCGAAGGATTCTTAGAAGAATATATGGAGGTATAAAACAGGGAGGAAGCTGGTGAAGAACAGATAAAGAAATAATGGAAATATATGCACAAAATGCCTATATGCAGCTATATGCATATATATATATATATATATATATATAATGTTAGAACATTGTTTGGCAATCCTTTTATAAGAAACTTTCCGGTATCATTAGGTAATTCATTAATATTTTTGTGCACATATAATATTGTTAGTGTATTACTTGAAATTAGAAGTACCGAGTAGAAGAGGTTGTTATTAGTTTAACTTTTGAAATTGAGAAAAATGTATATCAAAATTATGTAGTCAAATAATGCTCTTATAACAAAGCTACCTAGAAGTCCTCAGAATATCTTACTATTAATTGGCATAAAATAATTTTCTACTACCGATATCCAAAACAGCAATATGCGGGACTGATGCTAAAATTATGCATTTCGAGCACGTCAGTATTGGAGAAATACAAGATTTACAATGACTAACTATTAACGATGCAAGATAGTTATTTTAGAAAACAGCCCACTCTGATGAATAGAAAGGGAATTATTTTTGGAAAACATCGCTCGGTCGCGCGTAATAATAATCACGTGGAAAACATGGAATGAGGGCGAACTACAGTAGGTGGCCATCGAATTATAAACTCCTCATAGGAAGGCATTAATTTCACCTTGAGTGCATAGCATTTATATTTCTTAATGTGACAGGTACGTACCTTTTGAATTAAGTCAACTACTCTAGGAGGTCAATGGAAACTACAAATTCATTCTATAGAATTTATTACAGTGTGACTCAAAAATAAGTATCTGCAAAGTCACGAAATATACATATTTTATTAATTTTCTTATTTCTAGACCACTAAAGTAGAAATAAATTCAGATCAGGATTATTTAATGGTTAGAATGCATTCTGTAGAGTTAATTTGTGGTTTTCTTTGACTTATATAGTAGTAGAGTTAGCTCAAAAGCTTGAGTGATTACTAAAGTTTGATAAAAGAGTAGAAGATGAGTTATCATTCAGCCGTGTAAATAGGTCTTTGTCCCCACTTACGTGCAAGGCGCGATATTAAAATTCGGAGAAGCAAGGGCGTCAGTATTAACCGCTGTTATTATTAACAGTAAACCAAACTGACGCTCTTACTTCTCCGAATTTTAATGTCGCGCCTTACACGTAAGTGGAGAGAAAGACCGGTTTACACTACTTAATGATAACACCTCATCCACCCTTTCATCAAACTTTACTGATTATTAAAGTTTCCACAAACGAGCGCCTTGTTCGCTGAAAGAACAGTCTATATACAGCGAACAAGACATGCGTTTGTGGAAAGAAGGTAATAGACCTATACAAGTTTGTATATGTGACGGAACTGTATATAGACCAGGCATGGGCAACCGTTTCTTGTAGAAGTTTTATGCTGCGAGTAATCTTGAAAAATATACATTTTTGTAGTATCCTTATGATTCATTATGAATTAAGTTTAGACGGGCCGTGCTAATATGCAACGAAAGAATTCAGTAGCGGGCCGGACAAATCTTACTCGAGGCCGCATGTGGCCCGCGGGCCGGAGGTTGCCCATCTATAATATAGACTGTTCTTTCAGCGAACTAGATACGCGTTTGTCGAACTTTTGTAATTACGTAGATTACGTAATTAATAATAATCTAAACAAACGTGTTTTGTACTTCATTATTTTTCACTTACAATTAGTAAGTAGGTATTTCTTACCACTCCCTTTCTGACACCTTTCTAGCATGTAAAAATAAAACTAATATATTCATAGAATAAAGTTTCTAATTCGATGGCCACCTACCTTATTTTCTATCGTATTTACCACACGTTTTAGTATTCGAATATTGTTTGTCATTTTTTCCAAATAACCTATTTGAGAAACAGATAATTCAACATAATCAAACGTAAAAGGATTTAAAAATAAACTTTTTACAATATATATAAAAACATTAATTTGAATGGAATGGAACCTATAACTTTTAGTTTAATTTAGCAATCTGTGGTATTTAAAATTTAGTAGTTTCAGAGATATGGAGGATTTGACGAAAATAATTTAACTTGAAATTCTCTACAAACGAAAAATAATAATTTATGTTATGAACCACTGGGTAGGCAAACTTCGTGTTGCCCAACACTTTTTCGACTTTTTGTTTTTCCTAAACCTTCGTGTAGCAATTACGAACGAAACCGGCAGAAGGAAGTATCCAATTTGGTCCAGTTGTTTTCAAGTTTTAAGCATCCGAACAAACCACGATGCATTTTTATTTATACAGATTAAAGCAATTAAAAATAATGTTTATTGAATAAATGTTCAAATCGCTACTCATTTCGTTTCCTGGCAATGGTATAGTTTGAGTTGAAATTCTTCAAAAACATTCTCTCTTATGTCTTGGAGGATATTTCCGCACTCAAACTTTATTCTTCTTTTCAGTTCTTCAATATCTCGAGGTTTTGAGTCATACACATGTGATTTTAAATACCCCAAAGAAAAAAATCAAGTGGGGTGATATCACGAGATCTAGTCGGCCATTCCAGTGGACCACGTGTTCCTATCCATCTATTAGGAAAGATGTCATCTAGATATTCTCTAACACAAAGTGAATAATGTGGTGGTGCACCATACTGTTGACACCAAACATTAGAACTAGGTAAATCTGGGTTCACGTTATTTGGAAATAATAGGGTTTAATTTTACAGAATTAGATATTGCATTTGGATATTTTCAATGGTTTCGTTGAAATCAATAGGGTAGATCCTTTTTGCATATAAGTATAAAGTTTGTAACTACCTTCTGATATTTCCTATGAGTCCTTCTATTACGTACGCTGTGGCCCTTAGAGCTGCCCGCTTTAATTTTCAATGGCTTGACATTTCTACTGTAATTAAAGTCGTGGTTTTTGGAAATAAAAATACGCTGTATCAAACAACCAAGTACCAACATTTTTTTGAACAAGCTCAGTGAAAGTAATCTCAATTTTCAATAAATTCATACCAGTGTGTGAAGAGTATGTGCCACCAAAATATCAGAGTAGACAGACAGTTACTTCACTACATCTGACAAAAGAGAACAGAATAAAATCCATGCACATTTGGACCTTTTGAAATCTGAATTTCGAATAAAGAAATTGTATTCTAACAAGAAACTGTTGATTCGTTTTGGTATGATAGTTCTTGAGATACGAAGCACAAGCAGATATTTATTGAATATCAATTATTACAAATAACTGGCTCACGATAATATTCTTTGTTAAATAGGGTAACAACTTCTGCGACATAGTTCCCACTTAAAAGATTTATTTTTGGAGTCTTAGGATCCATCCATCTTTCTGATTAGAGTCCTATACATGGTCACTTGGATGTGATAGAAAACTGAAAAAGCTGTAATCGACTAACTGAAGTGATTCCTATTAGCAAGTTTCTTATTAGATACTATAAAAGTGGATATTGGATCCACTTTTCAAGACCAATACACTATAGCGACTTTATTAAAATTGTTATTTTTCAGCATAAAAAGCATTAGCGAAAAATTATTTTTACGACGTAGGTGAATAGTAATTTTATCGTCAACTAAATAATTGTAACCAACTGGGTATTACGAGACGATTGTAAATTATCGCCGCCCATTATCGAATTAACAGTGGCGTCCTCGTGACAATCATCTCACTGATAACAGCACTTCCGATAGGAACCGGGCGCCGCCGGATTTAATTCGCTGTGTATAAAGCTAGGACGCAGAGCCGAGTGATTCATTCTTCTAATTGGTGCCATCATGCGCGCTATTATACACACCTCTGCAACACTTTGCGCGGTCTTGTGATGGGATGTCCTTTCTACTTGATTCACTATTACCGAGAGATTTGTAGTGGGAAAGAGTTAAATTCCTAATACTGGACGCTATTTAATTATCTATATATGTATATATTAAATAAATACTACTGACTCACTTGCATCACTAAAACTATAAGACCTAGAAAGTTGAAATTTGGCATGTAGGTTCCTTATGTGATGTAGGTATCCGCTAAGTAGGGATTTTTGAAAATTGAGACCTCTCAAGGGAAAAAGGGTGGGGAGGTTTGTATGGAAAACCTACATCGCTGGTCCTAGAAACTTGTAACTTGGCACAGAGACTCCTTGAATAACGTATAAAACTAATTAATATAGACTTTTTATAAAATCATCCCCCAAGTGATTAAAAAGGAGTATAAAAGGTTGGATGGAAAAAGTCAAACAGCTACGATTAGAAACTACACATTTTGTAAAGAGACTCCTAGGATAACGTATAGGGTGAATGCATCATTCTCGGAATTGACATCAGTGTCGGAATCGAACATATATTTTTCGATATTGTTTTTATGTTGTACAAAAATCCACCCGTTTTCCGCTATAAATAGGAATATTATGTGTAGATGAGGTTGTGATCAACATTGGTTCGTTCGATTGTTATTGTAAGTGCTGAGAAAAAGTAAAAAGGAATGAAAACGGAAAAGTGTTCGGAACATGTTTGCAAAAATAAGTACCGAACGTGCGACAACTTTCGTTAAAACCATGATTCTATCGTAAATAAGACGCTCATGATACGTATTTTTCGTTTCTTATTAGTCTAAGATGTATTGCGAATGGGCCAGTTGGCATTTTAACACAACCAAAAATGCAATTTATAAATACGAGTTCCACCATTGAATCAGTTGAAAACAGCATTAGCTAGTGTCGGAACAGTTTTCATCAGAGTTTCCGCATATTTGTTCCTCTTGCGTGCCGTTGAATTTCTATTTTTATAGTGAATGTTTGCGGAAAAACAAGAAGTTTTCAGGTTATAACGCTTATGATGATTTCTATTACAATGACTCACATCCATATTTTGCGTAAAATAATGATTAAAATTATTCAATAAGGCATTATTATTGTCCTGAAAAGTGTGATAATAATTTCATGATATCTCAACTGTACACTCTACTAAAATTTTATTATGCTCCTAATCCAAGTATTCATTCCCAAGCGTTGAAACTCATAAATAGTCAACAACAACAGAAAACGTTTCAATACTGGCCATGGACGATGTTTTTGATTCTTTAAAGAACATGTAAGCAGAAAAATTATCCGCAACCGATGTTGGAATTCAGAAACACAACGATATAAACAATGAAATACAAGAAATCCCGATCGAAGATTTTCTTGCAGTGTGACATGCATAGGCGAAAAAGTCAAGAAAATAAACAGCACACAAATGTGACAGCTATTGAAAAAGCTCACCGAACAATTGTGGCAAGAACATTTACACTGGTCAGAAATAGAAAAACAAAATTAGCAAAAAATTAGTAGTCAGTGCGGAAAAGGTACCATCGCTACAACTTTAGAAAATTGGAGAAATATTCAATCAAAAAAGGAGAGCAAAAGCTGCAGAAACAGGAGGAACTTTTACGAAACCGCAAATTCGCGAGACGGTAAAAAAATCAAACAAGAAGAAACGCTTGCAAAAAAGGAGCAAAGGAAGAGAAAAACAAAAATAAGAACCTCAAGACATGGAAAATATCACACACACCGAAAAGAAAATATGTTAAAAAACGTTGATTAATATTAATTATTTATATTCATAGATTTTTTTTTCATTCAATAATTGCCGCAGGTATAAATTTTCATTCGTGATTCCGACACTCACACAAGTCCGTTCCGACACTGATGAAACTTCGTGCTCGGAACAAAACTATTAGTTATAATTTTTTATGTTCTGGTAATGAATAACTTCACATACTTATTTGGAAAATAAAAGTAAATATGCAATCAAATTTACATTATTGAAAAGAGAACATGTGCTAGCCGTAAACAATGATAATTCGAACATTTCGCGGCGTGAAAATGTTCCGAGGCTGATGCATTCATCCTATATTCGACAATGATTTTTTGGAAGGGGGTAAAAATATGTATGGGAGCAGAGTATGTAGGTAAAGTATGTATCTATCTTCTTTTAAGTTGGAAATATTAAAATTGGAGTAAATGCTATTTGTTACAAATAAAAACACACATGTACAGCCGTTTTGTCAAATTGACTCCTAAGAGCGGAAAATATGAACTAAGAGTTTACGATTAAACTCATCGTACCAACGCCTTACGGTGATCAAACGCGAGTTCAGTTTTAATGTCTGAACCACAAGGCCTATTGCAATCAAATTCTGTACAAACATTTGGATAAGATATATTGAGGTTCGAAATCGGATTTTGTTTGGAAACAATACACCAAAACAAAGTTTAGGGTGAGTTGAAATTGAAGCGTTCTATCGACAAAATTGTGTCGTTTTTTACCAGGTCTGGCGCTTGCTGCATACACTTTCGATTGTAATAAAAACCTAATTCCGACATTCCTAGAGCCCTCTACTTTTCTAAGAAAAATAAAATCTATATATGGTATATAAAAGAGAAATACCAGTGACTGATTGACTCGCTAACTGAATCATCACGAAATCTACAAACCTACAACACCTAGAACCTTGAAATTTGTAATGTAGGTTCCTTATGTAATGTAGGTAAGATGGGATTTTTGAAAATTCGAGCTTTAAGAGGGAAGGGGTTGTATGGAAAGCCTAAATCGCTGGGTCTAGAAATCTAAAAACTTGAAACTTGAATAACGTATCGATATGGACTTTATAAAGTCGTCCCCCAAGGGACTACACATTTTGTAAAGGGACTCCTAGAATAACGTATGCAAATATTCAACAAAGATTTTTTACTTCATCGCGGGCAACACCTAGTTTCCTATGTAATACATTTTCCTTTAATACATTTTGCTTATTCTTGTTTTAATATTAAACTGTCAACGGTTTTAAGCGTTAAGCATTTTACGGTTTTCAACAGAAAATAAATGTATATAGTAAATTTGTTATTCAACAAAGTTGTAATTTTCAGCGGAGAAAATACGAAGGAAAAATGCGTCATTCTGTACTTTGGTAACAGCTCTTGAAAAGATATCCCTCGTAATTTTAGTACTATTAAATACTAAACTTCAGCTGAATAGTGCTGCTGTAATTGTTTCCGTAAACAGTTTTTTGTTCGAAAAGAATTGAATGACTTTTAGTGTTTATTGTGCCCTGTTGCACTGCCCTCTCTCAAAAGCCGTATTAATCAAAGTTTGTGTTGTCTTTCGTTCGCGGGGGATGATTATACTTGCTGAAATACGCAATTGGATATAGTAAGGGTAAGAGTTTTTTTTTTTATGCGAGGAAATCTGAAGTCCCAGACATTCCTACTTTTCTGTTCTATTTTATGTCCATGCAGTCTTACGTAACTGTACCTTCGCCATTTATCATTACGCGGAGATGATGCAACGCGATAAAGACACTAATGTGACAAATTTTCCTCTGCAGGTTAGCAATTATTAATTCCGGCGCTCGCTGAATACAATAAAATGTGTCACTTAAACTGAGCACTTATTTCATTACAATCATTAAGCTTTGAAATTACAATAATTGCAGTGGTTGTGTCACTGCGGTGAGGTTAACATATGTGGGAACAGTTGCTCGGTCTCGTTCTGCAAGTATGCACATCATTGTTTTTCTGCCTTCCATATTTATTTTTATTTTACCGCTGAGCGCGATTATTAAAAACTGGTTAATAAATATTGCTTTGCGTGCAAATGGTTTTGTGTGAGAATTTTTATATTTAGAAAGCTAGTTTGTCTGTTTGGTTCGACTAGAGTTAATTATAAACGCTTCAGAAAAAAGGATCGTTTAAGTCCCCATATGTATTTGTTTAGTAATTTAAAGTCACATACTAATGCGAGCTTTTTGGGGAAAGCTAAACAAATTTACGGAATGTCGATTACTTACAAGTACTAATTTAGAATTATTTATAATACGATCATTTATCATACTTACCTGTTTTCAAAACTTCTTGACAGGTAATTCTTAGGTAATTATAGCTTTCGCTTAATATGGATTACTTACTACATAATTTATAGACATAGTGTAATTTCACCCCTACAAAAGACGGATTTTATGTTTCTTGTTAATAATAAGAATTGTTAAAGATATACAAATCCTTAATTGTTGATTTCTTTTAATAATTAACAGGTAGTGCAATATTTTCCTTCAGCGGAATTTTTAGAAGTGTCCGTTCCTTAGAGAGGGCGCACCAAGAGTTTAACACTACAATTGAATTTAATATCAGCAAATAATAAACCAAAGAAAATGCTTTATCAAAATACACACAGCATAAAATACGAGAGAATATAATGAGTTGCAATTTTAATAAATATCTAATAAATATTATAATAAACAGACACAAACACAAAATTAAGCGTTTTAATTTCTAAGCTCTTATACAAAAATAAAACTAATTCTCTTAGATAATTTAATTGCAGTGGTATTTTCTATGTCATGGATAAAACCTTTATGGCATCCATGGCTTAGAGACAATTTTTATCCAATTTTAAGGAAGTTTTCCGTTTGATTCATCACTTACAGCACCATTTTTTGATTGAGTGCCAAAAAATGACTCATCCAAGCTAGATTCAAAACTACTTTGATCAATACCAAAAGTTAATCCTGTAAGAAGTCCTCCAAAAAAGCCAGATTCTCCTCATGTAAACTTATATTGGAATCCGATTTTGAAAATTATTCAGTTAACCGAATAATTCGTAAAACACCGGTTTTTGATTTCAGTATAAACCAATACTACTCTTCTCCTTCGCCCTTTTTCTGTTAACGATGGAATATGACCGTGAATCAGTTTTTTTAACATAACTCTGTTGTTTCACTTAATTTAAAATATCATTGCATTATCGCCAGTCCCAAGAATACTGGTAGGTCTTATTTAATATACGTATATTAGTAGTAACATGCATAACATTTATGATAAATGATATACTTCAAGTAGCATATAAAGCGGACGTTGGAGATACATAATATTTATATGTATTTTTAGAAATTAGCAAATGTAAGCTAGCGGAACGAAAGCTATCTGATACGTATGTCGGTCTTTCTGATTTATAAATAAAGTCCCAAAATGATTAAATACGTAATTACCACTTGTTTCATATTGTATGTAATGTATCACTTATTGTGTTGTATTTAGTTTTTCGTTTTTCGTATAATTCAGTTTCAGGCTAAGAAATAGCTGTAATGTGCATTTTAGTGTACATGCTTGGTTTACCAGATATCTGAACACAAATCAGGGAATACTTACTTCCTCTCGATTCGTAGGCTCTAATATTTCATATATATCTAATGTTTGCTGTTCTATGGGCTACATTTTTGAATATCTTTATTGTAATAGATAAGAAAGGTATGGAATTTTTAGCGATGAAGCTTCAATTACCTGACAACAATTGTCATTAATTTAAATAACACTTCAATTTACTCGGGTCGGACACTTCAGGCCACTGAGAGAATATCATTGCATATTTTTGGTTCACGCAATTGGTATATGAGTTGTTAAGAATCTCATAAGCAATGATAAGAACTAGGAAATTGTCATCCTGATTGATCGATACGCAGCTATTCCAGCGCTTAGAACGTACCCCATTACGTCCACGCTGAGGCCGGCAATCTTCACGCTTTGAACAAAAGACAAGTGAAGGCAATGAAATATCTATGTAATAAGCTAACAAAATGGGTTAATAACGCATCTTATGGAACTCGAACACTTCCTGTGAATTATACCAGCACCTTGTTCGGAAGATGCTCATGAAAAAATAAGAGTCAAATCTTAATATCAGTGTTAGGAAAAGTCATGCGTAGCAGTAGATTAACCATGCGCTGCAGGTTAAACGATCTTGGTAAATTTTTTTGTATTTTTCAAATAAAATGCTAGAATCTTGCCACATAATATACGTACATAGTCTTTTTTACAACTTAATGTGTTTGTAGTTTCGGCCCTATAAATTGCTGAGTTGAAATAGCTACTCATTCAGTACAATTCGATACTAAACGAACTAACCGAAACTACAAGTCATGACAGTTCAATAGAAGGTAAAACGTGCATACCAGGGTAATTTGAAATTTTTCACTATTGCAAAGGGTATTGTAGATTTCAGGTATCTTTCTTAAGTAAACATAATGTGAAAGGACCGTACTACTTGCCAACATACCTTCCTTCGGTTTCTCAAAACTTCATAGGGGATAAATGCCATAACAGGTGTCACGTAAAAATGTAATCTACTTTAAATCGAATTATGTGCAAATAAAACTGTCCCAGAGGGCTTAACACCCAAATACAATTACAACTAGGATTTAACAATTTTAATTCCCTTGTTTTGGCAACTTCCGACAATTTAGGTAAGATTTTCAAGAAAAGTGAAAAGGAATGGTGGAGTGAAAATTCCAAGTAATGTACCATTCGATTACGTTCAATAGATTTTGTACAACTTTAGATTTTATACCGTCCATACATAATAGTGCATCTGAAGAAGAAGGTAAGTCTTGGTTTGATTTTCATGTTTATTTATATTTATTTTGAAATTAAACACAAAATATTAATTTTCCTTTCTTCGGTAATAGAACATAGAAGTAACTAATTAGACGCGTAGTGAGTAGAGAAAATTTGCGTCTGACTTAATATGCTTAAGGTTTGAAAACGCCGATGATAGGATAATAAGAGGACGACAAGATCAATTTGCTGTTTCAAAAATATTTTCAGATCCCCCAATAATTTTTCTTTACATTGTGATGACAACAGAAAACATAACGCATTTATTTCTTAGTTACAACTATAATTTAATAAAATAAGTGATCCAAATGAACTTTGGTTCTATTTTAAACTTTGGTATTGGCCCCTAAAAATAATTAAGTATTATTAAATAATTGTATTAGTCTAATGCTTGTGCTTGCATGTCCTGAACCTGCTTGTCGATTCTGGGTTCACTTTTTGCCAGAGCGTCAAGTTGCCATCGACGCCAAGACGATTTTGCTGCTTAGTTTTACCTTGAACCAAACCTGAAAAACCTGTCTCGTATAAGTAAATTGGGGAAAGCCAGTATTAGCAAAGCAAGAGAGCGAACTTTTGGATTAACAACGAAACGTTTTATTAAAAACTTTTCCGATGTCAAGAGGTGAAGTCATCTTTTATGGTCGAATCGGCCTTCGTTTCTACAAATTCTTCCTGAACTTGTTATAATCACAGCAAATCAATTATTCTGTATAACCTGTAAAAAGAAATTACAAAAGTTTCTAATAAAGTATTTTATTCAAAAAAAGGGAAAATACAATTACTTAATTTGAATTGCTCCACGGTCGGTTCATTTTTATTTTTTTATTTAATTAACAAATAATAAACAATTTAATAATAGTTGAAAATTTAATAAAATAAAACACAAATTAAATTTTCGTTATTTAAGATTAAAAATCTTAAAAAATTGTTTCAAATCCACTGTGCCGATCGTGGAGAAATTCAAATTGAGTAATGGTTATGTATTTTCTCTCTTTGTTCTTTTGAATAAAATACCTACTTTGTTAGAAACTTATTATTTTGTTTTACAACTCATACAGAATATGTGTTCTTCTGTAGTTATGTGTACAATGCAAGAATACAAATAACTACTGATTTAGTCAGAGTAATCCGATATTTGTGAAATTTTGTCATAATTTCATATCATGAACAATATTTTGTTGTATTATTGACCAAAATGGTAGTTTACTTAAATAGAAATCGTTTTTCTCAGTTACCGTGACGACTTTGATATTTAAAAAGTAAAAATATGCTTGAAATTCAATTCAGACTAACAAGGAGAAGGCAAGGTAATCGGATTTTTGTAAATTTTTATATTTATGGTACGTGTAGTTTGGACCTTGAATAAGAATATTTTGGAGTAGTGCGACGCAACGTTCATAAATTACCGAGATAATTGATGTTGAAGTTTCACCCACCAGTTAAATCCACTAGATATAATACGATTGTCAACTGGACTCGTGGCCTAGTCGATAGCGTTTTGGTGCGCTACTCACGAGGTCGCTGTTTTGAGTCTCGTCACGAGACATTTCTTTTCTTCCATTCAAAACGCACCATATGTTTTTTCATTCTTCTTCTCATATCAAAAATTATGAACAAACGAAATATATGAACATTCTTCAAGTATTTCATTAAAATGCACAATGGGTAGATAAACAATATTCATTTTGAATTAACAATAAGGTTTCTTCACAAAAAAAAAAGAAAAACGAACGGAGTCAGGTAAGTAATGAAAATTTCTATTATTTTATATTTAGTATGCGACATTTTACGCAGTGTGGCACGAGTCAGAATGGTAGTTATCATAAAGACATGGGAAGCAACATTTCTTTATTGTTACCTTATTCTTAAGTTAATTCAAAATTAATATTGTTTATCAACCGATTGTGCATTTTAATGATGTACTTGAAGAATGTTCCTGCACATAGTTCATATATTTCGTTTGTTCATAATTTTTGATATGAGAAGAAGAATGAAAAAACATACGGTTCGTTTTGAATGGAAGAAAAAGAAATGTTCCGTGACGAGACCCGAAGCAGCGATCTCGTGAGTATCGCACCAAAACACTATCGACTAGGCCACGAGTCCAGTTGACAATCGTATTATATCCAGTGGATTTAACTGGTGGGTGAAACTTCAACATCGATTATCTCGGTAATTTATGAACGTTGCGTCGAATTACTCCAAAATATTCTTATTTAAGGTCCAAAGTGCACGTACCGTAAATATAAAAATTACAGAAATCCGATTACCTTACCTTCTCCTTGTAAGTAGTAGGACGGTGTCCCAAAACATTGAAACGAGATTCCAAAATTTTTGATCAATTATGCCTACTATGAAGTCAATCTAGGGACACGCTGTATACATATGTATGTACAGTCTATTTTATAGTAATGCTTTGGTAGTGATTTCCTAATCCATGTTTGTAGTTTCTGAGATAAATTACGACATTTCATTGCAATAAAGACACGTAAAATTTATTTGTAGCTGACAACCATCCAAATAGTGAGGGTGTTACGTGTGTTGTGTGCATTACGAGATTGAGGTGGCAGGAAGGAGTGGTTTTCATTGAGCGGCTGGCCTCCAAAGTTGCCTGACTTCAATCCTCTAGATTTCTTTCTGTGGGACCATCTCAAAAGCTTTACAAAATTTTGTAAATAGGATAGGGTAGTGCTAGGAAGTGTGTGGTCTTTTGAACGTTTGTTATAAAGTTGCAGTTGGTCTTAATGCGTGTTTAAGGTGTCGAGCTTAACGAATGTAGAGGTGTTTGAGAACAAAAAAGAGACGAAGAATATGAATTAGATTGTTCATGTTGTTTTCAGAAGCTCGTTAATGGGTAATGTTAGTTATAGTTTATGCTACATAAAAATTGTTAAGAACTGATCCGATAAAGCAAAGAAACAAAATATATATTGTGTTCCGCTTAAAATAAGACAGTTGGTAGAGCTTATGAAGAAATGGAAATGTGTAATTATCGCCAGTCTCAAATTTGAATTTGCTGTGCAGATAAACAAAGGAACACCACATTTTGTTAAGAGACGTACTTTTGTTCGCGAGTATATGTAAACCCATTCTATTTGGTTTTAGTAAGAGGCAAACAATTAAGTAAACTCCTAACTTTAAGCAATTCTCAATGTCTAATTAAAAAGAATCTCAATACCTCCATTACAAATGTCTGACAGACGTAAGATTAGTGAATATATCGCAAATATGGAATGCTAGTAATTAATTTTTATCTTATGGTCCTTTTTATATGTATTCGCATCTAGATCTTTATGGGTGGCTCTAGGTGTACACTCATATAATGCTTATTTTGAATGCATACCTTAGTAATTTCTGCTGGTTATGCGAGATTGCAATTTTAGCACCAATTTACCGTGATAGATTTCCAGTATGGTGTACATATCAATAGGAAATGCAAATGTATTGCATAATCATATGTATTCCAATTAATTTATCATCTATCGGTTGATATTTAATAAAATAATGTATATAAGTATGCAAAATATTTGGAGCACCACGTTAATTGCAACCTGATCGATGCAGACATCTTTTTATGATCTTTGTATGTATTTGGGTGTGTTTAAAACAAACAGACGGGTTTCCCTTGTTTCTTATCTTTTACAAATCATCCGAACAATAGTCCACTTACGTTGTTGTAGGTGTACCTATTTCTCAAGTGATTCAGGTTTCTCACTTTTTCATCTCTCGCTCTTTCTGTATCTTGTTCTTTGCACGTGGAAAGTTGCACATGAATAGTATCCGCGTTGCCTGCTTGCTATGCTAAAATTATTTTTACGCGTTTTCATGTTTTATAAGTATCTTTTTGCTGATGTATGTAGTCGACTACGAAATATATTCCTTGAATGTATCGTTTCCGAATACGTAGTGTGATTCAGGTGACAAATTTTGTCCTTCTGTACTATCCACTTCGTTCAACATCGCAGAAATGTCGGTTGTTTTCGGGTTTCGTCTCGTACGGTGCAGACAAGCCAGTTCGTGCGTGCTGTTAGTATACGGTGGTTTGTTTTGTGATTTAGAGTCGCGTCGAGTATTTTTAAATTATATCACATTGAGCTACCTAGCAATATACATTTGGAATTTTCGTTCCTTAGTTCCATCGTAAGATACAAAATTTTACTTTACCTGCTTTTGTAATTGCGACGCCAGTTATTGTTGATTTTAGACCAAGTTTTCGTTTATTAGGAACAATCTTTCATGTGCTCTGGTAGATATATTCCCGGCTCTTTGCACTCCAGTTGTCGGATTTTCGGTTTCGGAAACATGCCCCTGTGATATGTTAAATGTTGAGAGTGCTAGAAGAGAAAAGGTGCGATGCATTTGAACTGCTGTAGTGCTGGGAATGTGTTATCTAACTCCCAACTTAGAGGACCACCTCCATGTTTCTGAGTTCTGTTCAACGTAGGTATTACGGGTTATTCGTGGGTGTTGAAAATATGTAGTTTGTTTTGCTTTTGACTTCTGCCGTGTACGCGACGGCCTTACTAGAAAGTCGGCGCATCTTTTATTTCGGAAAATTTACCAAAAAATATTTCCGGCTTGAATTCTTTGTACCACCATTTTCATCGTTAAAATAAAACTAAAGGTTCACGTAATTGCTATTGAAGTATGCTACTTTTTATTATTGGTCTTGCGCAATGTGCAAAAAACTTGCGAATTTGGGCTAACTTAACTTAATAAGATGCATATATGAAGATGCTCACGCCAAAACGTATTAGATAAATGTTCCTTCTTCTAACTTTAATCCCGCAAGTTCACACTGAACTCACTAGTACATACGTATGTATATTGATATTCAAGTTTTTAACTTTATTTAGGATCATTTATATTGTTTCATGTTAAAATACACGGGAATGGTTATAACATATAAAATCATGCAAATTATTATCATATTCAACAGTTATAATGAGAGGAATTAATTACACATTTAATGCGCTATAATTCCAACTTTATTTATAGCAACAGTTCCCAACGTGTGTGCGTACATATAGAAAGTATTTTCTCACCGTGAAAATCAGATCACTTATGTTGCTTATACATACAAAAAGATGAATAACTGATCGCTGTACAACAATTTGCTACTTTGGTTGTCTGGCAAGGTAGCAATCTAGAAATATGCTCTCCTTCTCCTTCAAATTTCCATAGAAACGGAAGATAAACGATAAACCAAATGAATAATTAAAAACTTTGACTGCTCAAAATTATATTAGTTAAAGATTAAAATATTGATAATATTAGGAATTCATAAAAATCAACATTGTGTATATAACATAATACATATTAACATTCCAGAAGAACTACCACATTTAAAGAATTAAAAATATTTTTCTTTGGCCTTAATACATTTATTCCTTCCTTAGTACCACTTACCAATACACTGGATAGATCGTTTGATGGTAGGAAACAAATAATCATTAGGTGTAAGATGTGGACTGAATGGAGGACAGGACAGTTGCATTGATGAAAAACAGGGTTTTGCCTTCGTATTCGGCCTTGCATTATGGTAATAACGCAAATCAGTCCTTTGGAGATCATAGGGCAATTCTTCATACGTTTAGAGAGCACAAACTTTTCAATCTTTGATACGAATTGGGGGTACCATAGCAGTCCCTATGAAGAAACAGACAATAGCCTTTTTATTCGCACTTTCCCATCGCACAATATTTATTGGTTTTATTCTCAAACATTCACATTGCTGTTACTATTGCGATCGTAATTGTACATAAATACAAGATTCATTTTCAGTAGCCATGTTAAACATTTGTTTTGAAGATTCTCCAACGCATCTTTTCAACATTAATCGACGGCACTCTACTCATGTTCGTTTTTGTCACATTGAACACCGACTTTTTACACCCAACAGTGTGATAGTGGGGCTACTAATATGGCACTGCAGACTCAACAGGCACATGAATAAAATTGGCTTGACAGAAAAAACAATATGTAGATCCTGCCAAATTGAGGAAGAAACCGCGATCCACCTACTGAGCCAATGCGAGGAATTGGCAAGGACGCGACTGTCACACAAGACTATATACGGAAGAACCGCTCTCAAAGCTGTTAAGTCTAATTAAAGGAACAAAGCTGGAGAATGTACTGTAAGGAGGCATGAGGACTACAATAGATCTGGAGAGGTCGCAGTGGAACAGGCATCATTGCCATCTTAAGTGATCTAATCTAATCGACACCCAACAGTCGGTTTAAGATCTCAACTGCAGTTTCTTAAATGCCTAATCCATGCTGAATCGCCCGTCTTGCATTCCGATTTTGCCAAATTAGCTTTTGTACAGCATTAGCATTTTCAAAACGGACAGATATTGCAGGACGTCCAGATCTCGGATCATCTTCCGAGATATATGGTCCACGTTTGAATTTACAAAGTCAGTAACTAACAGCAGATCATAAGGGACTATTATCGACAAAGGCTTCCACTAAACTTTCACGACACTCGTTTCAAGTGAAACCTCATTTATCATTTTATCATTTACGGAAGTTATGAAAAGTAAAAGATTTGTGGACCTGCAGATGACAACGTTTTGAAAATTCTATCACAAATTCTGAATATATTGAAATTAATAAGGTCAACGTATTACTAAAAATATACAGACTAATCCAAATATTTGTGTCGTCAATCCAACCGCCTCCACTTCAGAATGTAGTAGGGACATATAGTTAGCATAGAGGCAAAGTGTGAATGAATGTTTCGAATCATAATATCGCCGAAGGACAAAGTTTGTGGTACCTGTTGAAATTGCGTGCTCCTGTAAATTGTCTTGTTGGTTTTCTTTTTCCCGAAAATTCCATCGATTTTTACCAACTCTTCTAGAAATGACACTTTGAAATAACCATCTAGTATTTGAGTTCGCGATAACGTAAACGCAGAGAAACAGCGGCTGTTCAAATTGTTGTCTATGTTCATATTACTGATTGATGATTAAATTACATGTTGCAAACGTATGGCAAATAAAATAAAAATAAGTGAATATATATTGCTTATATTTAAAAGATTATTCACATAATTGTATAGTACTGCTGTTCACACAACCCCTGTGCATAATGCAAAAATTTTGTGTTCATATTAGTGTATTATTCACATTAACTCCTGTTTATACTATCGCGACTGCACTGTCTTTCATAATGTTATATAATATTTTAGTCAAACCTAAGTGCATTTGTTAGTTTGCAGTAGAATTTTTAATAAATTGTAGATTATTATTTATAATCTAGCCAAGTCAGTAATTTTATGTACCAAACTACTACTTGGGTACACGAATTAATGTAATACATGACAGACCTTATAGTATCCTTTAATAAGGATAATCACCACTTTTGAATTAGAAAATGTTAGTAACTTATGTATTTCGGGAAACATGGTAAATAGTTTGGGAGGCAGAAATATGAATAATTATGTGTGCAAATGTTCCTATAAACATATTGTCCCATTTGTAGCGTGTGCGACATTAGAGTTGTTTGATTACTACGCATGCAAGAATAACAGAATTATGATCAAGAATGACATGTCGATTGTCTTTCTTTATTCTTTTTCACTCAAAATGATGACTTCGTTGTCGGAGTACAATTTGGGCGTATCAAATTGCTGTGGTAACAGTTGGAATGTAATAGAATTAACGGTCTAGCGTTATGATGGCTAATCAATCTACCCACAACCGTAGGTGCATGATTTAGAAAATATTAGGTCTATGGGTAAATAAACTTCTAAACATTATGTAAAATAATTCGGAGAAACAACGGGGTGCGAATTATTCCCTTACATAAGTAAATACGTTAAACAGATTGTTTGTGTGACCTGGTTGCTTTTGCATTGCTTTTTCTATGCATAAGATTTAAATACTTGTTATTGTAGACTTATTAGAAAATAAGGTATGCGCTTATGCAAATTCTTTGCCTGGTATCTACTATTTCTCTTGCATTTCTCTGTATTCCATAATTAGTTGCAGCATTTCAGTCTTTCTGAAACTCTAGGCGACCTACATCCCCAAAATTCAATACGATAATTTCATAAGTTTCTGCATTAAACTAGCTAAACATTATTAAACACAAGTTATAGATACAGTTTTTGGTACCTTTTACTTGGGTGACAAAAGATAACTGAACTCATCTATTGGTCACGTGAAACTAAGTATTTTATTTATGTATATGAAATGTGGAAGGAAGAGAAAATGTTCGTTTCTTACGTTTTCGAGTAAAAGAATTTCTTTTCGTTTGCATCTTAACCTCGGCACACGAGGTGTACTACGATTGATTGAATTTGTCAATTAATCTGCTTTTATTAACCTAACCGTTGTGTACTTAAAACTAGTGGGTACTTACTTGCATTGTAATGATATTCTTAAATTTTTGCAATAAAATTTCGTTTACTGTTTTGAACAGAAAATAAAAATCCTAGGAAAATTTTTCTTACAATAGCAATCCATGATAATAAAGAAATAATAATAAGTAGCAGAAAAGACATCATATTTTTTATGAGTTTGGAAATTTTGACATTTTGACAAAATACGGCATCGGACACTTACATTTTGTTTTTACTGATTTATTCTTCACTTTTTTTTTTGGTAATATCTGTTCACAACTATTACGGCGCTCATAATGCATTTTACATTACACAAAGTAGTTCCACATATTTTATTCATTGCTACGTAATATTAGAAAGATTATTGTAAGTAAAGGGTATACTTATTTTGGTTTCTTGCAGTAAAAAATCAAAGTATATCATTTTATTTTTTGTTCACAATTACGTACTCTTACGGCTATGTATAACAGTTGGATGGTGTTCCCTAAGAATGTGCATAATTTTTTGTGTTGCCGCCATCCATCAAGAGTTATAGGCATTATAGCACACTTTAGTAAGCATTCAGCCATTTTTTAACTAAAATTTGTATTTCAACACAAATGGAATACATAGATGCATTCTTAAGGGTATATGTAATTCTTTCCATACAAACTGTTTCATGTTTCCTATAAATTTATTGGTAAATAAACTTGAGCAAAAGCAAAAGTACTTACCGACAGTCCATAACAGCGAATTCTGATGTGTTAGTTACGAATTTTTACCCCAATTTATATACATTCTGTACTCTTGAGGTGCGTCTCTTTGCCTGATAGCGCTGTAGCTATCATATTAAGCTTGTACGTGCTTCTATAATGAGGGAAAATATAGGTATATGTACAGCATATTACACTTCCAAATTAGCATGCTTTCTAATCTAACTTACGATTTTTCTAGATAAAATTTCAGACGGATTTAATAATAAAAGTATTACTTTCAACATATAACAAAATACTTAAATACAATATATTTTCATCTTCTTTTAAATTGATAAATGGGAATGCGAATTATTAGGCTTTTTCAATTTTTTTAATTTAATATCGATAATCGATAAAATATTTCTCGTGTGTAGCAAATCGTTTGACCACTGCTTAGAATTTTAACAATCTTTTTCTCGATAGTGAAGGGTGGTCAAACAAAACTATTTTGTGGTCAAACATAGTCACAAAATGGTCAAACAAACATGTCATTTCCAAGGATTTTTTCTATTTTATTATCGATTATATTGATGTTTCAAAATGAAAATTCGAAAACAATGTTTTTCTCGATAATGAAGTGGTCAAACAAAACTATTTTGTGGTCACACATAATCACAAAATGGTCAAACGAACATGTTATTTTCGAGGATTTTTTCTATTTTGTCATCGATTATATTGATGTTTCAATATGAAAATTCGAAAACAATGTTTTTCTCGATAATGAAGGGTGGTCAAACAAAACTATTTTGTGGTCAAACATAGTCACAAAATGGTCAAACAAACATGTCATTTCCAAGGATTTTTCCATTTTACTATCGATTATATTGATGTTACAAAATGAAAATTCGAAAACAATGTTTTTCTCGTAAATGAAGGGTAAACAAATATGTCATTTGCAAAGATTTCTTTCCATTTTGCGGTGCCAACTTCACAGACCTACTAAGAGCTACTATTTTCTCTTTATATAAAGAGGGTGTGAAACCTACATAAACCGTTCAACCTCTGCTAAATGTAATTGCAGAGTCTACAAATTCTAAAAGTACAGTCTATCAATTGGTGGATCCTTTCAAAGCTAGGAGAACGTCATTAGAAGACGACCCACCTAGTAAACGGCCGAGCACGTTTCTAAATGAAAAAAGTGCTGCCCTAGAAAACTTAATGAGAAATAATATGCAAATAACAATTCGCGAAATTAGTGTTAATATAAGAGAAGGTACACAACAGGCTCAGTAGATTTTACACGAAAGTTTGGGTTTGAACATGGTTTCAGCCCACTGGCTAGCAAGGTTACCCGAACCAGAACAGAAACTCAACAGGTTCGTGACATTCCCGCAATTTAAAAGCTCTTAGCACGTTACGGCGACCAATTTTGGTAACGGGTAGTAACTGCTGGTGAAATATGAAAGCTTATTACAATTTTGAGAACAAAAATTAGTCGAAAGAATGGCGCAGCCCAGAAGCAGAACCGTCGCTTAAAGCATGTCGGATGGAAAAGTAATGCATACTGTATTCTGCGATTGCAAGGAGAATATGATTATGGATCACAGTACCGAAAGGCTACTACTACTTGAATCACAATATTATTCTAATCTTTTATCTTGCCTATTGCGGCCGGTGTTTTGCAAGAAGAGCATGGGAAGTTGCATTAGCATCCGTTATTGCAACAGGATAATGCAGACCCCACACCCCACGAAGAAGGATGGATAGCTTAAACGAATTGCGTAGGGAATTGCTTCCATATCCATTTTATTCGGCAGACCTAACTCCTAATGATTTTCATCTGTTCCCAAATTTGAAGAAACCACTACAAGCTGTTCGATTTGAAACATTAAATGCGATTGAACTTGCTATAAATAGGTGTATTGTATTACTTTGTAATTTTGATCATTATTGATGAAATAAACGAATTGTACCCAACTTCTTAGAACTTTAGAAACATCCTTCGTATCTTAGTGTTTTCCATTTTCAATATCCAAACAGTAAAAATAAATTGATAAATGTGATTACAGATCACTTTACGCTGGTTATAAAGTTACCTCTTTTTCTGATTTACACTATTTTCCATCAACTTACTCTGCCGAAGTAATTAACATAATTTTTTTGCTAAAATTGTATTCGTTTAGGTATATAGGATGTAGTTCACTAGGTCACAATCAGCAGTTTTTTTAAGCCGGAATAGCACAAGAATTACTAAAATTATCAAAAAATTAATTCAAACTGTTTTCTATATTAAAACAAAATACATTTTTATCCGACTTTGATAAATTATTTGTGTTATTCTATCTGTACGCCTTTTCGAAAGGAGTACAGTTTAATAGCATAATTATTACATCGACAAATCACGTCACATATCTCATTATGCAAGTTTGATGAAACAAATAATTTCGAGGTTTTTGCAAATTATTATTTTTTCTAAATTTTGGTACATATTACCAAATTTAGTTCTAGTCTGAATGCAAGTGAAAGTGAAAGTTTATTTCATTAAGAAATTATTGCAGTTTTTCTTGCAGTTGTCTTACTATAATTTTTAGGTACAATTGGTATAATTTATCACCTGTTAATTTAATAAATTTTAAATACTATTATAGCAATTGGGGAACTGCTTCTGATAGTACAAAGTGTAAGTACGTAAAGTTTTTTTACTGCACAAAATATTTTCACGCATTTTGCTTTATCTTTATGTATTTAGTGAATATATGATAAAGTGAAATACGTCGGTATATATGTATATACTTCAGTATTATCGTGGTGACTATATTGGCTTTTTGAATCATCCAGATATTTTGGATTATATTTTGTACACCATCGCTCAAAACTATTTGCCCACCTACATTCTTTTTGGATCTTACGTATTTATAGGTAGATTTATTTTGTAAAATGATTTTAATATTTCTGTAATTGATACTCCGAGTCTGTCTATAAAAGAATCTTGCAGCTGTGGCTGTAAAATTTACGGAATTTCTCGGAATAAGGGTGTATAACTACCTAATACAAAAATCATATACCGCTTTCGGGTGGGATTTTTCAAAATAAATAATAATCTGTTACATATTTTTTCATTATCAGAAAACGATACTGTACTTTAGTTAGAAATGCGTCGAATTTTCAGTTTATCTTTACATTATTTAAAATTTGAGATGTCTGCGACATGACATTGTTTAAGAATTTTGTTGTGTGAACTGGAAATATGCCGAATACGAAGGTACTTTTAATTGAAATGCGCTCTACAATAATTAGTTGTCATAAAGGTGGTAAAAGTAATTGCCAGTTTTCGAGGAAACTGATAGTACCACGAAGAACAGTTGACTATGACGTGAAAAATTTAAGACCGATGAAAGCGTTACAAACAAAACGGTTAGTGGACAGATTGTGATTTTTAGCAAACGTAATAGACACCCTGCTGCACCAGAAATAGCAGTGCAAGTGAATGTAGAAAGATTTAATACCCTCAGTGTGTCAATCTTCAAACGCAGACCGAGTAGCTGTAAGAAATCTGTTGTTACGTGCAGTCAAAAAGAAGAAGCGATAGAAATGGGTTAAACAACGCCAAAACAGGACGGTTGAAGAATGGTAAAAATTTTTGTAGAGTCACGAGTTTAAATTCGATGTTTCTGAATCGAGGCGAACAGTTTTGTGCGTACGTTAGCAGGAGAACGGACATTTGATTAATGTTTAGTGCCTACCGTGAAACATGGTGGCGGTTCTGTTATGATACGGGTCTATTTTGGTGGAGACTGGGATATCCTTGAAAATATAATGTTGCCATCAGGATTGCGTATTTTTTGACACGGATTTACATTTCAGCACGACAATGACCCGCAGCACTCTTCGAAGCAATGCAGAGAATACTTGGGCAAATTATTAGTTGAGGGAACGCTTAATGCTATGGTTTGACCGCAAAGACAGTCAATTCCATTAAACTCTAGTGGGATGAACTCGGCAGAAACGTCAGAAAAGTTTGCCCTATTTCTACTGAACACTTGGCGAATAATTTGCAGGCCGAATGGAACAAAATTTCCTCAGAAAATTTCATAAAATGCTTAATAGGTTGCCGAAACTTTGTGAAGCGTTTATTAAAAATAAGGGTAGGTTAAAATTTATTAATTTTTAAAATTATTTATAATCTTGCTTTGCTAATTTTTTATTTACTCTACTTATACTATGAATGGTACTACTAGAATTTTTAAATCTGATTTCTAACCTCAAAAATACTAAATTTTCGTGGAGAGCAAATACTTTTGGGTGGTGGTGTACATACGTATAACAATCCTTTGTAAAATATTCTAGGTGAAACTTATCTGTTAAGTTGCTACAGGAAGGAACACGCCTGTTTTGAAAGTCGGGAATTGTGGATGTCGTTTGTTTTCGTATTGCTTACACTTCTACTTTTTCACAGATAAACACGTATGGTTTCCCGAACAGCGTAATTATGCTATTTGTCTGATTTCTCTCTAAATGTTATAATTAATAAATAATCGTTTATTTGAGATTAGTTTGCGTATTGTCAGTAATGTGCTGTATCAACACACTGTTTGGTGTCATACTTAAGATGTTATTGGAGATTTGAAAGTAATAAAAGTTATTATTTCTAACGATATTAACTACATAAAATCATAACTAGCGGGCGTATATTTTGTCAAATCTTATTGAAGTGAGTAAATAAATCTCATTAACCTTCCTATACTCACGTGAAAATATAAAACACGTATACTATACTATATAAGTCGGTCTCACACACCGTATGCGTGAGTATAGGAAGGTTAAAGAACAATTTTTCCTAAAACTTTAATACAGAAAAGAACATTTTTATATTACGAAACGATAACGCTCCTTTACTGTTTAATCAATATTTCTGCTTATTATTCATGCGTATGAATTTGTCTATGTCATAGTTTCGTGCTAGGAAATCTCGAAATGGAATGTCACCTATGAAATCGTGACTATTATCGTGACTGGTGTCATACATATAATCAATTCGAAAGTCTGTAACGACGTTTACATGGAAACAAGAAAGAAAATAAATACTATATTACTTTCAATTATATAGCCAAATGTACCTATCGGCCGAAAATGTTTATCGACTGTTAGTTTGCTATGTGGAGTTATAGTCATGTGATAGAGATATGGCGGAAATAATTTTTTCACGTATGGTGGTATAAGTGTAGGGATTTGTTTGTGCAGATAAATGTTGGCCAACATTGGAAATTAAAATGTGAGATTTTCTTTTATTATTTATTATTAAAAAAGACATCTATTCAATGTATGAAACTGGTAACATCATACGCAGAAATAAGGATCTGCATTTTGTTACTTCCCAAATAACACAATAGTGTTCGTTTAATTTATCTTATCTAATCCAAATCAATACATTACTAGACACACATTTTACTTAGCGTCAATAACATTCAAATGTTTATCGATATTATTATTTATTCTTAAAATATTTCCGCCGACAACTTATTGCATTATTTACAACTGACCTTTTTTCTAAGGAAATTTCTGTTACATTTATAACTTAATAACAAAAGTATTCACTTCCTCTCAAATAACATAGGCCAAGAG
Source organism: Chrysina gloriosa (assembly GCA_038088585.1). Classification (NCBI taxonomy): domain Eukaryota; kingdom Metazoa; phylum Arthropoda; class Insecta; order Coleoptera; family Scarabaeidae; genus Chrysina; species Chrysina gloriosa. The sequence goes on along the minus strand of CM076087.1, from coordinate 73,679,970 downwards.
TTGATGTTTTCGTACTATTTTTCTCGCTAGTAATAAGCACGTAACTACCTAATGAAAATGAGTAAATTATAATGTGAATTATTAGGATATTTGTTCCATGAAATAAAACTGTATTATTAACTTTTATTTTGCCATTCATTCATGCCAAATGTTAGAGCAGTTATTCCATTCTTCGGTTGGAATAGCCAAAATTGTCGTTTCGAAGACATCTATTGTTTCATTTGGTACAATTCACTAAGTATTCTCTTCTTGATACTGGGAGATGTACATTTAAGAATCGTCGGGATTGTGCGGAGAGTGATGTAATAATTCGATGTCTTTTGCTGCTCCAGAAACTCAATTGTTTTTGGAACTGTACCTAGTCAAGTCATAAATACTGGTACACAGAAAAATCGATGCCAAATGAAAACGGATTAATATTAAACAATTTTTTATGTTGTTTGTATGTTTTTATTGGGTTATTCAATTCAATATTCAATTCGCTACAAATCTTAGAACAACTTATTCGAAATGACTTCCACTTGCCTTCCAGCACGACTTGAGACGATGTGGTCACACATCGATCGCGAGACGCACTTCATGCATGGGGAAATTGTCCACTGCACGCATTGTCAAGGGCTCGCTTCAACGATTCAATATTTGGGTGTCGAGTAGAGCAAGCCATGCCCTCTACTACGGACCACAACTTGTAATCCAACGGGTTGAGGTCTGGACTACCTACTCTGGATATGAAGTCCGGAACGTTGTTTTTGAGCCACAGTTGAGTCGTTTTTGCTTTGTGAGCTGGAGCAGAGTCTTGCTGGAAAGTTCATGGCTTGTTGGTGAATATTGATTGGTTGACAGGCTTCACAATGGCTTCCAAGACGGTCGATTGATATACTTTGGCCGATGTTTTAACTCCTTTCTCGCAAAAATGGAGCTTGGTAACGCCATCGTAGCTCACTCCCCACCATACCATTGCAGACGCGGAATGGTGGCCTCTTTGAACCCTCAGGATGAGTTGGGATGCTTCTCTGGATGACCGAGTATACACACGATCGTTCTGTTTATTGAACGATTCTTCTACGGTGAAGATTTTCTTGTCAGTAAACAGAATTTGTCTGTGAGCGCTCGTCGCGCACCGGCTGAGTAACGCTTTCGATTTTCGCTTGCGTTTTTCCTTCAACGCGGCCATGAGCAGGTGTCCAGTGTGTCGCTTGTACGCGTTGAGCCCCAAATCTTGTTTGATAATGCGAGACATGGATTTTTGCGAAATTTGCATTTCCCGCGACAAGATTCTCGCAGCGGTTTTCGGTCGATTCGTTTCGTCATGGCTTTGATCGCATTTGAAGTTCTCACAGTGCGCGGACGGCAGGATCTTTGACGGTCTCGCACTCCACCAGTATCCTCAAACAACTTCCTAGCACGATACACAAAATTGCGAGTGATTCCAAGCGGTCGCAACGTCCTAAAGATATCGCCTTTTTCTATGTTGCATTTTAGTAGGCCAACAATACGATTTTCGATGTCGCCCCATTCCATGATTGTAAGCAATTAATGTCAAAAACTTTTTACGTCACAATCAAGCATAAATGTTAACTGTCAAATCGCAATCAATACGAAATGGATGCGCCCAGTGTTGCATTCGTAATGAGTGCGTTCAGTTGTGTACCAGGATCTATGACTTGACTAGGTATTTGAATTCGCATTGCCTTGATGAAGAATGAATACGGCATGCAAACGATGAGACGATGATATACATACTCCTCGACATTAATCATTCTTTGATCTTTTAAGGGAATTGTAGCTGTATGACCTGTTTTTGAGGCAAATGTTACAACCATCTTATAAGATACACTGCGGAAATGGATAGATTTTGTTCAGCGAATTGACGTTTATATTTGAGTTCTCATGCTGCTGCAATATTTTTGCCCCCATTGTTGAACTGACTTCTAGGGAATGTATGTTTAATCACTCCTATATTTTTGCCATGCGTTTGAAATTATGTAAATTGATAATCAATAAGGTTCGACAAACGAATGCGTGATAAGGTATTATTATTAAGTGATGTAAACCGAACTGACGCTGTCCCTCCGCCGCTTGTCTCCACTTAGGTGCAAGGTGCGTAATTAAAATTCGGAGGAATGATAGCGTCAGTCCGGTTTACACTAGTTATCATGCACTCGTTTGTCGAACCTTAATAATCAATGTTTGTTTTATACATGTCATTAACAGCGGCTGTTGATTTGTGTTCACATTATCAGGATTGTACTGCATATGGAAACGGAACCTGATTTGTTAGGAACTGGAAGAAAGCATGCGTAGGATCTGATGCGCGTCTTGAAAACCTTTGAGAATTAATAAATCACATATACTGTGTGTCTAGCTAAGTTCGCGACAAATGGAAAACTTTTTATTCTTGGGTTTATGAAAAAAGTTATTCTTTATAAAAAGTTCTGCTTCATCGAAAACTTACATTCAAATTGTCAGATTTTAATATTTGTTAGTCATATACGAGATATGACAAAAAATATGAAATTAGTATAAGAGTAAAGTACCTTTATTTTCAATAATACTTAAAATGTTATAAGGAATAGTCGTTCAGAATTGGAAATTATACAATTTAAATATAGCATTTACACAAAAGAAAGCATTGAAAATGTTACACAAATGCTTCAACATATCCGCCTTCTCGTTCCATACATGTAACGGTTCTATCACAAAAATGCCTTAAAACCCTTCTAATTGTTTGTGGAGTTATTTTACGGATTTCTTCTCTAATAACACGTTCTAGATGGCCTACATCCGTAAACGGCGCTTGAATATAAACATGTTCTTTTAAATAACCCCACAAGAAAAATCAAGTGGGGTCAGATCTGGAGACCGAGGTGGCCAACGTATTTAAATTGTATTTAAATTGTATAATTTCCAATTCTGAACGACTATTCCTTATAACATTTTAAATATTATTGAAAATAAAGGTACTTTACTCTTATACTAATTTCATATTTTTTGTCATATCTCGTATATGACTAACAAATATTAAAATCTGACAATTTGAATATAAGTTTTCGATGAAGTAGGACTTTTATAAAGAATAACTGTTTTTCATAAACCCAAGAATAAAAAAGTTTTCCATTTGTCGCGAACTTAGCTAGACACACAGTATACATATAGCTAAATAAGAAACTAGCGTTACAAAATGAATTAAATATGTCTATCGTGAGTGTGGCAAAAAACAAGTAATCGGCCTTTGGTACAACACAATTTGGTGTTAATAGTCACTGCATTAAAATACATTCTTTTATCAGTCACGGGATACACTGGAATTAGACTGTGTATTAAATAAACTGCAGTAGGGGTGCGTTTCCTATGTGGTCAAGAATGTGTAAAGCTGTCGATCTTCTCAGTGAATAATTTGGAAAGCCATGATTTTGTTTTCACACCCTCATCAAAAAGCAGTTTCACACAAATAATTATATTGTTTAATTTTCTTTTATTTGTATTGTATATGATACATTAAGCTACCAAAGAAGAATGCACCAGCACAACCGGCTTAGGTATAGCGAGAACCACAGTAGAAGTTGACACTACTGCTAATTTAACACACCACGGATCGAACTTAATTTCTAAAGTAAACCAAACGCATCGGCGCTTAACGGCTTCTGTCAATATCATCAAGGCTGTGAGAAACTACGAAAGTCAGTGCATTGCTCTTAAGTTGACCTAAAATTTGTGTGGTTAAGCTGGCAAGAAAAATTTTCTAAACAAACGTAGGAAAAATAGGTACTTTTCCTTTTAAATTAGGCAAGAATTAAATCTGGAATTTATATACAGACTAATTGTATTCTGCGTGGTGCTAATTAATATAAGTGAATGACCTAATTATTTGGAGATGTATGCTGCGTGTTGTAATCTAAAAAATAAATTAAATGTATTTGTAAATTTTCAGAAAATGAAAATTTCAGATTTTTTGCTATTTCCCAGATAGTTTTTGTTTCTATACCGTTAATTTGTACTTGACACAGCTATAAATGTGATAAAAATTAATTCTGAAAGAATTTAGAAACAAGTATTAAAGTAGCATTTATAAGAATTTGCAAACTTTTTCTGTTCCTGATTTGTAATGGTAAGCAATCTCCCAACTTTTCTCAGATCTAATTGTACAGAATTTTGTTACTATAACTACTACTATACTAGAGTCGAATTTGATTTCACATGTTAGCACTACACAAGAAGCCGATCGTCGTATATATATATATATATATATATATATATATATATGTCAATGTATGTGTGTAAAGAAAAACGACTAGCAGTTAAAATGTTAAAAGATTAGGTGTAATACTACTAATTCTAGTTCTTTTAGCATTAACATATTCTTCCAGGTATTTTCTTATAGTGAAAACTTCAGCTTATTTTTTTTTAATAATTGTGCTTAACCTTACCATAATATGTAAAATACACGTAATGAATTCAAATATCGAATAGAGAACTCGTATTGCCCATGTGGGTTCATAGTTTAGACCAGGCATGGGCAACCTTTTTTTTGTAGGGGGCAAATAAAGAAAATTAGGATGGACCACGGGCAATATGCAACGGAAAAATTCAATGGCAGGTTGGACAAATCTTACTCCCCTTGCCTGATTTAGACTATATTTGTTGTATTTATAGACAGGTCACGTTTAACAAATAGAGTGCAAAAAATATTTGGATAATATATGCACATTGCACATCGACTATTTTGAAATTAGCTGCTGTAAACATCTCGAATAGCGTTTCAACAATAGCCTCTGGCAGGTGTGACTTCTCAGGATATAACTTACAAATATCATATATTCTAAGGATAAACTGATTTTAAAGGTTCTGTTAAATTGAAAAAATTCATGTAATACTGTCAAGTTGGCTCATGTTAGCATTTTACCAATTTGACTAATCCTTCTCACATAGATCGCAGCTAAGGGTTAAGTTATTCAAATATCAATTTTACTTTTCGAAATCGGTAGTGTTGATTACGTTTGAATCTAACTATCTAGCGAGAGTACTGTTGATCCATAGTTACATTATTTTTCTAGACAATTGCTATTACATAATAAAATATATAATGTTCTAGACCTAAAAAGTATGGATAGGCTATATATTCATTGTCATAACTTTTGGAAAAACAAAGATACCGCAGTTTTACTTGCAGCATTAGTATGACATTTTATCTTAATAAAATATAAGAAAAGGAGAAAAACATGTAAATAAATATGGTAAATCACTTTGATCTTTCGCAAATGATGTAAATAGTCAAAAAATATATTCAATATATCTAAGAAATTTCATCACTAAAAGTGACATTATACCCCATCTCCTTCTAACGATCTAAAAATAAATTATGCACTGATTCGTTTTGAGAGTAGGTCGTTTTTTATTCTTAAGCGCTTTGAAATTGAAGACTTTTCCGTAATTTTGCGCAGTTGATATATTTACCGTAGTTGGTGTGAATTCCGTGACCGCTGAGAACCATTTTCTATTCTCGGAATTCTTAATAATGCACGTACTTGCCACAATCCAGCTTGAACAACCTATGTTTTGGGCACTGGTCCTAGAGGAATATTTCCCTCTTCTGTGCTTACATATGTGTGTAATATCGGGCAAAGTTTGTAATATGTAGATTGAAACCTAATCCATTAATTTGAAATATTTGTTGTCCTGCAACTGAATTGACCGACATCCGTGGTATTGCCGCTACTAAAATCCCTACTGGAGGTAGAATTTCTCGAGATACACTCAAATTCTAGCTTGTGCCAACGGTTTGCAGTACATACAAGTGCGAAGGATTTCTGTATGCGTGACACACTTAGTGCTTAAGTCTCTTTTTTGAAGCACATCTGTTTTGTACTTATTTAACATCTATCCATACTGCACAATAGTTGTATCAATACATAATGTTTTGTGATGTGTAAAAATGAATAAACTGGTCTGTTTTGGGACGTAAAGTAAATGAGCAATTTGGTTACTTATAAATATAATAGATTACGTTGATTATTTATCGATGACTATTAATTGGTTTCAGATAGTTTCCTAAGTCTGATCGGCAGTATAGTAGTCGGAAAGATATTTGTGGATAAATAAGGTGAAACACAACACAGAGAAGATGGAGCTAAATAACGCGAATATTCAATTCTGACCAAATTTCTTGAGTAGATTTCGTTTGTGCAAGCAAGAGTGCTACTGTTAAAATTTCACGACAGCTGCGACTATATCAACTTGGGAAAAGAAACGTTGATCACCCTTTGAATTCTAAATCCCAAATCTGCAGAATTATCATTATTTTTAGACAATTAGGAATCGAAAATTGACAAAATATTAACCGACAATTTGGCAGAAAGCGAAGATGAGGTGGAGAATATATATAATAAAAGTTATTTTAATGTTAGTAGATGTATATTGTATTAGTGGAGATAATCCACTATGGTAACAAATGGAAAAGAATTAGTTGACAGTGGATTTCATACACACAATTGGTGACGAATGCATAGTTTGTTTAATGCTTCACTAACCAACTGCGATTTCATGGACATGCTTACCCTAAAAATTCTTTTAATAGTTGTTAAGGTTTGTTTTCGCACTACTAATACTTAGTGTTCCTAAAATGTATTTATGATAGCTCGCATGCAGTCGTTGCGTTTGCTTTGTTATATGTAAAAACACACTATATATTTAAATATATGGTTAATCTCAAGTTGCATCAGATATATTTTTCTTCTTGTTAAAAAATACAGTCACCCACGAAAGTCATCGTACACCTATCTAAAATGCGCTTTTTGCAATAAAAATATTACTGTCGGTACATATACATTAGAAAAGGCGTAAAAAATTAGTAAGAATTCTATCAAAAATATATTTTAATTCACAATAGAGTCCATTCAAATTAATGAAAACGAGAGAACGTAATAATAAAATCTCAAAAAAGTGAACGTACACTATTCAAATAACACGAACTAAACAAAAATTAGTATTTTGTAGAGCCTCCGTTAGCTTCAAGGACAGCAGCTAATCTTCATGGCGTGGAAGCTACTAAGTTATCTATAAAGTTTGCTATTCCTCTATTAGTACTCGTGTTAAGGATTCTCGACTTGTGACAGCACGATTTTGTAATTTTCGTTTTAGATAAACTCATGCATGCACAACGGGATTCAAATCTGGCGACTGGGGTGGAAAATGAAGCTGCTGGGGCAAATTATACAATAGCCATTCACGCACGATGTATGCCGTGTGCTTAGGATCTTGATCTCGTTGGAATATCCATCGTTTTTCTAATTGCAGTTTTTTAACATCAGTTTTTTTAATGGTCTTTAAAATGTTTGAATATGATTTCTTATCTTCAATAAACACCAAACTTCCCACTCCAGTCCCTGATATAGACCCCCACACTATAACGGCTTCTCTTATATGGCTCGCAGTATTTTTAATATCAAAGACTTTACATGGTTTTCGTCTGACCTTTCCTCTACCATCCGAAGTAAAAATATTGAATCTACTTTCATCTGTAAATATACACCATTGCCAAAATTCTGTGCCTTTATTTTGGTGCTCTTCGACAAACTGTACTATTTTGAGTTGATTAGTAGCACTAACTAAGGGTTGCAAGCGAGGAACTGGGCCATTATATTCACGTTTCCTTAATATTCTTCTTACACAGTCTGCACTAACATGTTTTCTTATAAATTTTTCTACTTGTGCGGCTATGTTTGGAGCACGTGTTCTCAGATGTTTATGAATTATCTGCAAAACATTTCTTTCGTCACGGCGTGTTAATTTCATTGGACGCCCTTTTCAGGGTATATTTTGAGTATTTCCTGTGCTATTAAATTTATTTGTAATGCCTTACACTGTAGAACGTGCTTTGCCAATAATATGACTAATTTCTCTCAAAAATTTCTTTTCTTTGTAGAGTTTTACCACTAATTCACGAATTTCTGTAGGCGTTTCTTTTCGCGTCGACGGCATGTTTGCAATTATGTATAAGTCTTGTAATTGTTGTCTGATATGTGAGATGACACACACGTCATTCGCCAGTTATAAATGGGGGAATTATTAGGTTTTCTCGTTTTTTTTTTTTTTTTTTTTTAATTTGAATGGGCTCTATTGTGAAATAAGATTTATTTTTGGTTACTAATGTTTTATGCATTTTCTAATGTATACGTGTCCGTACCGACAGTAATATTTATTTTGGAAAAAGCAAATTTTCGATAGGTGTACGATGACTTCATGAGTGACTGTATATTACGTACGGTATACTAAGCTTGCCTTACGTAGATCTTTATTTTTACTATTACTTCGTTATTGGTTTACGGTATTAACAGAGTAATTTAAAATCGTTTTGTTCTTATGTAGATAATTAGTTGCAACAGAAACCTAACATAATCAAGGGCAATCAACTAAATGCAAAGTTAATCATTTTTTTAATCTTCCTATACTCACGTCAAAATGAAAGACGTATACTATACTATATAAATCGGTCTCACAGACCGTATGCGTGAGTATAGGAAGGTTAAATCGCACTGGCTTGAGTGAGACGTTGGGCTACGTATGTGTATATGTGCAGATATGCTGTGTATGCCTGCTTTGAGTTTCTCATAGGAACCGTCCGGAAGAGGTTATACAATTCACATGGTTATCCGCGTACCAGCCATAAACGCATCGTATATCCATAATACGTTTTGTTATTCCGTTGTTTTACATATCCGGGTATTTATAGTGAAAAGATCCGCAATCGCGGAATAATACTTATTTTATATTTTCTAAAATTTAATATGGCAATTTACTTAAATGCTATTTTAACCCAAAGCCTTCTTCAGTGTTAGTTTCTTGTAATAATATATTATTCCAAGGACCAAAAGCATTATGTAATTATATATGAAATATGTAAGTACAACCTGTAGAATTTGATGCAAAATTTAATGGGTTAGGGTAACAGTATAGAATATAAAGAAAAATTCTACGAGGTAGGATGAGAGAAATAACTTACACTTAATACACACCTTCCAAGAAAGTTGAACTTCTTTCTATAATTTCAATATCCATGGTATAATTTGTGATATTAACTACAGACAGTTTATTATCCTTGTCGACGTTCGTATTAAATCCACGGAAAGTTTGACTGACTGTTAATATATACAAAGTTATATACCAAATGTGTTGTGAAAACAATTTTGATTGCGTGGTAGTTATAATCCTATTAACATTACTCTAATTCGTATTTCCTATACAATTGAGAAATTCTAGTATAGAAATTGAACTTCTTGAAGTTTTCAAAGGTAAAATAGTTAAAGGTAATTAAGAGAATGGACGATTTTCTACGATTCAACTGTTCGTAATGAACAACAATCAGAAAAGATTGTGTAAAATTGGTTTGCAAAACTTCGTCATCGTAGTGCGTCCGTTAGTGATGAATTGGGTAAAGGTCGACTAGAATTGGTTATTATTCTAAAAGCATTGATCCCGTGCGCAGCATGGTTGAGGAAGGTCGGCATGCAACTTGCAATAAGAAGAGGCATATCGAGGACTGAAATACATTTGATTTTGCGTTAACATTTAACTGTGAAAGAAATCTTTTCCCGATGAATTCCGCATAATTTTCGGAAAGCTCGAAAAATGGCTCATGTTTATTGGTGTAACGAAATGCTCAAAAATCTGTATACAACATCGTAATAGGTGACAAAAGTTGAATATATTCCTATGAACCGGAAACTAAGCAACAATACACTGATAATACTTTAACTCTTTCAAAATGAACAGAATTCCACAAAAGTTGCTCGTTCACGAAGCACTTCTAAGAAAGTAACCTCACTTCGTTATGCTGGACATGTCACAAGTATTCCTGTATACAACAATTTGTTTGCTAGAAGTTATCGATGAAATCAAAAAAATAACCGTAAAGGTTGCATCAGTCTGCATCATGACAATCTTTCACACACCATGTTAAACAATTGATTATTTCGAGGAAAAAGACATCAACCTACTGTCTCATTGCCCGTATTCACCTGATTCATCTATTAACGATTTCTTTTGTTCTCCAATGTCAAATAAAAAATGCGTGGACAGCGATTTTCAGTATACCTCAAAAGACTGTAGAAGCCTTCAAAAAGCATATTTTAAAGATACCAAGTTCGATGTTTCGAGAATTGGTTTTAACGCATGGAAAAGTGTATGAATCTTAAAGAGCAAATTTTGAAAAGCAATAAAACAGTTTGTTCTAAAAATTTCTTTTTTCCTAATTCTTAACTTAAAAGGCGCCCTTTGTGTATATATTTAGATATTTGATAACTGTTTATCTGTTTGTACACTAATTCTAGTAATTGCAACTTGTAGGACCTCTTTTACAGAAGTCGTTCATTTAATATTATCATTTGTTTGACGTGCGACTAAAATTCAGTTCTTCCTATTGTATTTATTATTGTTTTGGGTAGCATATTTTCAATAATTGCATCTAGATAAGACTACACCTTGATGAATAAATAGAAAAACACTGCACGTTCTTTTACCTCTGTAGTAGATCATTTTGTAGTAATAATTTCTCGGCTGATGCGAAGTTTGCATGTTTTCACACATGATATTTATTAAAGTGTGATCACGTGAAATAGCTAAATGCTCACGTAGTATCATTCATTGCGTCTATCATAATAGTTTAAAAGGTGTTGACATTAGTTTCCAATGCTTTTCTTAGTTTTTAGGTGATCTAATCCCTACAAATGATTCAGTTTATTTTATTACTTGTTAGTAATTTGAAAAGTATGTAGATCACCCCCTAAACTCAATTTACACTAAGAAAGAGTGACTTTAGTGGCGCCAATGGGGCGAATTTTGAAAATGCGATTGATCTCACAGGTCTATGGTGGTAATACAAAAACGTAAAATTGCTTAGAATGAATATCATATTGTATTTGTATTTAAGGACGATTACTTACTTAATCCAAGTCCTCTTCCAGCTTATGGTGTAGAAGTGTGTATACAATTAGTACATTATAAACGCAAATTATGGGTATATTCAATTTGTCTGGTTTATAAGCTGAGGATGCAATTAGTAATTATTAGCAAAATATGCCGGAATTGATTGAAAACAATACAAAATCTTAGATATATTGCAATTGAAAATTGAATGGGAGACAGAAAACAGAACAAATGCATAGAAAATGATTGAGAGAATTATAAAACGTATTCATCATGATAGCAATACAAACAGTTTGTTTTAACTAAAGCACAGAAATCAACAAACTGTTCGCGTATATCAGGTGCCGATGGTGGATCCTTGCCCTTTAGTCCTTTTCTATTTGCGGTGTAGTACGATTTCGCTACTGGAGTGATGTGAATTATTTTGGAATGATGATCTAAATCTAATCAGTAAAAAAGAAGTCTGTTCTTAGCGATACGAATGACATCTTCATTTTCTCTGCTGTCAATTTAAATTCAGAGCCTATAGGTAGTCTTATCTTCTTCGTGTAGGGAGGAAGCCCATCTTGAAGCGGGAACTACTATCATAGTCTGAACCAATTGAAATTATAATTTGATGATTCAGTTACATCATCAATAAACCCAACTATCGAATCTCCGTTTTTCTTTACTACGTGTTCCACACATTTTTACGGTTAGTGCTGGTTACGTTTCTTATAGTATCTAACAACAATTGTTTTACTTCTGTTATAAATATTCTATTTTTTGCAGCGATTTCATTTCTTATTTGAACCTATATTAACTTCATTGGGTTGAGCTTGTAATGATGTGGAAGCAATCTTAACACCAGTATGTTAGGAGATGATGCCGTTTAATAATATATTATTATAATTAAAACCTTCTAATTGGCGTGGGTGATAGCTGGCATTATCCATCATAATTACAGTATTATCGGGTAATTGTTGTAATACGTAGCAAGAAGTCTTCAAAAACATTGCTGGTCCTTTCCTCATGATAATTGCTGTTTTGTTTCCTTTCGATATTAACAATCGAGACGAATCCATCGTCTGATTGGATATGGGAAATTATTAAATGATAAATTCCTGGCTCTGACGTCTTGTTTGTATCAATTTGAACTATTCCTCGTGTATGCTCTTCCTTCATCAATGTTTGTCGAGATCACATACTTATGTTTCTTCTAAGCGATATAACCCTCTGGTCTTCAGAATATTTGTCTCGATCGAACAAAATGTTATTTTTCCAGTGGGAATGGGATTCGCCATCCTTGTGGTCGCAGGTTTTAAGGAGTGTTCTTTATAAAATTGTAGCATAGCGTTTAAATTATAGGTAGCTCACACCGGGTACCGAAAATGCTGACTGAAGTACACAAAACCAAACGTGTAATTGGTGCTTAGACTTTCCTTGAGCTGTACCATGATAAAGGTGAGGAGTTGCTAAGTCGAATTGCGATTGGCGACGAAACATTGGTTACACATGTGACACCGGAATCAAAACAGCCATCCATGGGACGGAGGCATTCAGTGTCACCCAAGAAAGTGAAGTTCAAGCAAACAATTTCAGCACACAAAATTATGTGCCTTGTGTTGCAACTTCAGTAGCTAAACAGCTAAAATGTTTTGTATCAATGTCGTCCATAAAATTTTGAAAAGAACTTGCCAGAAATTTATCCAGAAAATAAAATCATATTACTTAATAATTTCGGGTTTTGAAGTGATGGGGTATAAATAAATTTATTCAGATGACCATGCGTTTTCAAGAAGATATTTGAAACTTTTGAATCCCATAAGAATACATAAAGGAATTGAAAATTTCCTGAACTATACCTACCATTACAGGTATTAATAGCAAAACAGATCTCCTTAATTCATATAAAGCTAAACTCAAATTCATATTGAAAATTTTATGAAGGTTTCATTTAGATTTGCTGCGTGCATTTCAATTTATAGCGTTTCGCACAATATGTACATTTGCTTTTGTTGTTTTCGTTTTTCGTTACGATTTCTTTTATTTGTAAATTTGAAAAACATAAGCAGTTTTATTTAACTCTTGTTTAAGAATTGTATTCTAATTTGATTTACAAAGTTTGCACTTTGTCGCAATTTTAATTTCCTTCTTAGCACCTCTGATTTAGTACATATTGTTTATCTAAGGGAGATGTCACTACAAATCTATTGGAATGTCTCTGGGTTTACTCATGCGACTTATTGTTAATACGAACATTGTATGCGTTTCCACTACTTCTATTTGCAAAGAAAACATTTATCGGAGAAATGTCATACCAAGCATACCAGATTATTTTTTAACACATATGTACCTATTTTAACATAAATGTCCTTTCTTTCAAAGAATACGTAGTAAGCAAGGTATTGTTTATTGAAATTGATAACGTAGTATTTAATACTTGTAGAGTTGGTAACATCTAAAAGGAAGCTTCTTTCTTCTCTAGTTATAGTCCTAGTTCTAACTCATATTCTTAATCTCCATTTTTTTTTACAAATTATTGGCTTACTCCACTAGATTCAGTAAGTTCAGTAAGTGATAGTTCCATGGATCCTGGCACCATTGTAAAAATCTAATATGTGGTTACTTTGTCAACGTTCTCATTTTTATCTTTTACATAATGTATTTGTAGACCTGTATTGGACATTATTTCCTAGACTTATTGATATCTATCAGAATGTGATTACTATTAATTAAATAACCCTAAAACCAACGGAGATTTTATTACCTGTTCTTCACTGTATTGGCATAAATAAAGGTATTGATACTAAGTGTTGATATGCCGCAGCAGTCTATTTTAAGCTCCTTTATTTATTTACATTCATATTTGTTTCTCATTTATAATAGATTTATAATAGATACCATTACAGGTATTTTGTAGTACTCCAGTATCAACAACAAAAATACAAAAAGTTTAATACTTATATTCACAATAGATTATCGCAAAGCCCAAATACAGCCTTAAGATGCTTTGATAATTTCAGATCCTTATAGCAACTAGGCCATTGATTTATTATTATTTTTTGTTGTTAAAATTCATATGGAGAGAATTGTACAACATCTGTTTTAATTCATGAAGTTTGCTACTATTACATCGAAGGTTAACTATCTATTCTACAAATGCGATTGATGAATATCACGACTTCACAGTGATTTAGTAATTATGGTGAACATATTTAAGCAACTTAAATCTGTATCATATTTATCATGAGTTTATTAACTCGAAAGGAAATACAACTATTTTCACATTTTATTTCTTTCTGCCTAATGTCTTTGTTAATGTTATTACCAATTTGTATTTTTAGAAAGTACTAAGCGTTAATAACTACAAAGAAGAGGAACATCAATGTTGAAAATTCTTAAACTGTATGATGTATGTATCTGATGCATCGTCTGTTTCAAGCGATGTAGTTAGATTTGTTGAAGTCGAAAATACGACGAACGAATATAACTAACTAAATGATCATAATCAATGAGATTGTTGTATTTATTTTTAAAATTGGATGTTAAGTTATAATAATTTTGTATCACATATAATACACTGCAGTTCTGTTTTAACTTAGTTTTTATAGTTCTATAATGGCTACCCGTTAGTCTGATGTACAACGCTTCTTGAACATAATTTCGTGTTTTGCATATACTTTTTACATAACGGTAGTATTACTGTCTCTGTAGTTTTTAAACCCACGTCATATGTTACATCTTTATTAGAACTTGCTTGCATTCAATTCGTTTGTGGAAATCTGTCCATACATCGCAACATAATTACCTGTACATGTACTCCCAAGACATCGAATATGTACAGAAATAATCATAACACATTATATTGGACTCTAGTGTTTGCTCTGATTAGCTGTAAATATTTGATGGTTGCGTTGAAGGTGCACTGATTACCGTAAATTAATGAATGAAATAATGAAATAGAATTATCTAAAATTGTTAAACGATGTGGATTTGTTTTCAAGATATTCGAAATAAGAATGTTCTGCCGATAGTGTCAATATTTTTCTTAATGCTTGTAACAACAGGTTTTTTGGAAAATTGAGGTCGAGATAGAAAGGTACATTCTAGTTTGATATTTTTCTGATTTCTGTATACATAAATTCAGACTGAAATTGACCAAAGACCAAGGAGAGCGAAAAATAGCGATTATAATGTGTATTTCTTTATCAGTTATTCCATTAGCGCAATAAAGCTTGGCGGATTGCAGATAATTAGTTGAATTTTTAGAAAATATTCATTGTGCTCTGAAAAGCTAAATAGCACACAGTAAGCGTGGACCAAAACAAATTAGCCCATATCGCGAAAGAAAATCAAGTTACCTAGTTTGAACTATTCTTAGAGAATCTATATCATTTCATGAACAATATAATTTCACTCTTATCCTGTCGTGTAATACCTTTGCTTCCATGTCCAGTGGCATATATTTTTACGTTTATCAGTTAGTAAATATCAGTGAACGTTAGTAGCCGACTAAGATTTACCCAATACGTTTTGTTTGTTACAGTGGCGCACGTGATGTGGGCAGCATGGGGCTGGGGGCAGCGCCCTCCTGCCTTTATGGCCGCCCCTTTGCTCCTCGTCCTTCGGTGCCTGGCGCAGGTCCTCTCCACCGGCTTCCACCGCTTCCTAGCAAGGTTTTCAGGTCAGTAACCTCTCGAACATTTTACTATCTCTTGCAGGTCTCATAAGTATTTTAATTACCGGTAATTAAGCATACTGATGATGAATAAACTTTGTAAGTGTACGAAGGAAGATGCATGTACCGTATGGGTATTCATGTATACGTGTATATGAATTCAACACGTATCGTACTTAAGTGCACACATGCATAAAAGGGCTTGCGTGTTGGACCTGAAAGTATAACAGCTTTAGATACGTTCTCTATTATTATTGTGCAAATAAATGGGAACCTTCGTATTTTGTAAATTCACTTTAAACAGTGTGTTTGATATATCTATCTAGATAGAAAACTTTAAAAGCAAATATTAAACTTTCCTATTTATGCGACGTGGAAATCTAGTTGCATGTTATTTTGTAAAGTAAATTGATAGGTATCAACCGTGATTTAGTTGTCACGTCAATAAGTGTAGAATAATAGTTTCCAGTGACCTTTAACATAGTATTATGGTACATTAATTATGTAAGAAGGTGTTGTGTTTGTCCGACATGAAATTCTGTTCATTGTTGCATTGCAACATATACAAGTGTTTCAAGAATAGTAAGAGATGTTATCTAAGAAATTGGGTTAAAAAGTAGACAGCTCTTAAAACAATTTCATTCACGTCATCAATGTATTCATTATCATTAATTATGAATCGACACCATATCTTAGAGAAGTTATGATACTATTTGCAAACATTTAGTCTTTTGAGACAAAATTCTCTTGCTGCGCTATTGAAACTGCGTGTAAAGGTCTTACGGTTTAAAGAAGTTTGATCAGAAGAGACAGTCGGACGACATAGCGTGTGATGAATCTGGTGGATGACTTAGAAGTTCCTAGTTTTATTTTCCTAATTGCTGCTGAATTTGTGCAAAACATCACCTTCCCTGTTGACCAACACGCAATATTTTTATTAAATTGTACTCTTTAAATATTGAACCGTCTTTGGGAATGGCAATCATAATGAATGCAATCCTTTTTATCCCACCATATGCACAGCGCACACCGAATAACTATTACTATCTATGGTACCCGATTTTGATAATCACGTGCACTCAGGTGTGCAGTGTTTGTTGTAAATGTATGTAATATGCAGTACAATCACCTTCCGATAACAAGCATTAATCCAAATGGTAAATGTTCAGGTTAGAAATTGTAAAGAAAATTTTGGTTACAGCCATAGTTTAAGAATTTAATGTTTATAATTAAAGCACAGCAAGACATGAGCATTACACTGTAAAATTTAAAACTACATTTCATTCACTATAGGTTCGTTTCAACACGGCGCAAAACCAGTTTGTGGATCGTCATGTACATGCGCAGAGCAAATTTGGCGTTCCAAATTTGCTTTGCGCATGTACTCGACGATTCAAAAACTGGTTTTGTGGTGTGTTGGAACGGACCCACTAGTTACATTCCCGAATTTGTAGTTTACAGTATTCACAGTGTCGGAATTGTTCACACTATTACGAAACCACTATATTATGCAGGATAATTGCAATAGATATAGAACGAAACAACTTTTTCTCGTAATGTAGTGTCTATATAATTTTATTAGTGGCCTTTTGCAATCTTTCAACCAGCACTCACGTTCATAAAACTTCTGGTTTTTATCGACAAGAAACTGAAACTAATAGCAATTTCACATCATCATCATTATTGAATAATAACAATAATATCTCATTTATACCTATCAAGTACATGACAACGTCTGCCTTACCCAACCCTACCATAAAGGTGATTGCAAGGACTGTGGTGTAATTTACTGACACAAATATCACATCGGTAAACTCCTCACCACACAATTGTTTATAATAACTTCGGTTTATACGGTTGTTGAAGATGCTTGCCTCGAGCTGGCGAAACACGTGTCACCGATTTTATTATAAACAATTGTGCGGTGAGGAGTTTACGAATGTGATATTTGTGTCCACCCTACCATGAAAGAAGTACGTCATATGAAACTACAAAATACTCACACAAATACATATCTAGACAGATAGTCGTCAATGTCCACAATTTTTAGCGAGGAACTGTGTCACTCTATAATGGTTAAAAGTACCTAAGTTTGTATATTCAATTGGTAATGGTAGCTAGTTATAAAAAGAATATCTAATACGTATAACCTAATGACTTTTGAAACAATGTTGTTGTATGCTTTGGAAGCATTAAGAAGATAATCTGCCATGTATCGATGCCATGAGAAACGTTTTCCTTATCAAATGTGTAGCCAAAGTATAACACGTCTAGTATGAGATAATTATTAAAGGTCATCTTGGTTCCCCAAAATATGGTTCTCCCAGAATTTTTATTAATTTAGATCAGTTCCTATTTGCAGCGCCCGTTTCTGCACTATAAATAGACTTATTACCAGACGATGACATACTCCACTGTATTATACCGAACTGCATATTAGATACGACATTGGCCATATAGAATGTTCTAAGTATAGGAAGTTCGAATAAAGGGTTCCGTGAATATTGTGGCGCCCTTTGCTCATTACTCACGCGGATTCTAGATATCAAGCTATTCTTTGGTGGCTATACTTTTCGCAACAGAACAAATGCTTTGGTGCATATCCTTTTCCTACTAGGTGTGCGATCTAAATAAACTAATTTCGACACATTGCGTTCATATTTTCGCAAACATTTACATTACGTTTATTTTCAATAAAAGTAAGTTTCGGGATATCTCTTATGAATTTATGTGTACTAGCTTTCTTTATAAAATTTTTATTAGCTCTGGCTACCGCATTTCTTTTTTTATACACTTTTAAATTGATTATTTACAGTAGATTTGCGATAACAAACTAATTAAACAAGAAGTTGTCACATTAACCAATACATATTTAGATATCTACCTACAAATATATTAACATAAAAAGACTCCAGCTTTAGCTATCTTTAAAGAATTTATTCTGATTATAGAGCGTAGAATATTTATCAGATGTGACAACGTTGTCTGTACTGGCTGCTCTTCAGTTTCGTAGTTCACGTTAGCCAGAGGTTTATACCAGCCGCTATTAGTATTATGTGTCTACTGTAGTAACTCAGAAATGAGTCTTGAACACTTCTTCAATGATAACAATTATCTAATATGTATTTTGAAGTATTTTGGGTAGAGTTTATTTCAGACCTCAGCCCACTTTTCTTTTCTCAAATTTCGAAATATGATATAATATACCAGGTGTCGATATACAATCAACGTAGATCGTATTTTATTATTCTTTTACTGCACTTCACCAATACATATATTTAAAATGCAAGCAGATCTATAAAATTAGTTCAATACAGTGGAACTGAAACAAATATCAATAAGTGTGCATTTAGAGTATAAGTATTCAAGTACCGCGCAGCTCTGGCTATAATAGGTAAGCATTCAATAGCATATATAACGTACACGTATATATTTTGTCCTTCAGAAACAGTATAACTATCCAACTTACAATTAGTATACAGAACAATTCTAGTTTTGAATATATACGTAGTAATCAGTGGGTATTGTTTTGTAGGTGCAAATACATGTTACCGCTTATTCATTCGCTCTAAATATACCGACCTGATTTTCATAGAAAGCATTCGAGCTGCCGGACGATTTGATTTCAAGTCGGTTTTGTGGATTTCCCTAGGAACGGTAACTTGATTCATCAGTCGGATGTGTTAATGACAAAATTTCTTCCTTGGTCTGAAATTTTCAAGCAAAATAGGCTCTGACACATTTACAATTTCCCAGAATATTTATACTTGAAAAATTACGTATAATAAACCACAAGACGGAGAACACCTACATGCGTATGACTTTGCATGTGTTCACCTGATCATCTTTTGCATTAGTGAAAATAACTGATAGGAAGATGAAGTTCAAATTTGGATACTTTATACTTTTATACTTTCCATTCTAATTTGAAAAAAGTCATATTTTCACAAAATTTTTCAAATCGTCGATCAAAATGTAAACCTGACAAGGCAGTTTCATCTATGGACAAGAATATAGAACCGAAAAGTGTAAATATTCAACAGACAGGTAGTATGGAATTTCTCCGTTTTTAGAGTAAATACCATCTATTAATGTAACTATCTACATCTATCTAACGAGTATCCATACAGACTTAGTAATTTACTCATTTAAAAATGTGGTACACCACCTCAAGCCAATTTTTGGAAGTTAGAGTGTGACAGGAGGTGTACTGAATTATGCTCTTCAAATTGTTGGGCAATCAGTTAAATATTAATATCAGATATAAATTTTTTCTATTGTTTTCGTCTATAGTTGTGCAACCATTTCGTCGAACATTAGTTAACTAAAAAAGCACCATTCCCATTTGGTCTTGGGATGTAACGAGATATTATATATAAACTAAAAAGAAAGAAAGTGTAATAACTGCACAGCAACGTAGAGATGATATAGTTGTAACATGCAAATAAAATCTGCAGACATACATATATATTGTGCTGTGAATTTCCATTGACCAGATAATAAATACATCCATTATTTTTCCAACGTATTCCATATTTACACTATTCTTAAATAGCGATTTTGACATTTCTTGGAATTAGCTCAATTTTACGGAAGATATTGGAATTGTTGTGAATTTAACTAAATGTGCTAGCCCATTTATTATTTCAGATTAAAACAAAATCGATTTGATAATTTTGCTGAAACTGACCAGGAGTATAATGGTATTTGATTTTTACACCTTCTCCTCTATCCGATATCTATTGGTTTTTGCAGAAATGCAAAACGCCAACTTTTGTGACTTGTCATTTTTCTTTGTAATTTTATGGTTTCTGATGTATCTAAGACATTTATATAATGACCATTATGATATATCCATTATTTAAATTGAACGAACACCAAATATGATCGCAGCCTAATAAAGTAAGTAGCTTTCGAATAGGTTTTACGATTAAAATTGAAATGAGAGCGTTATTCTGGTTTTTTGTTTCATTCATTGGACTAAAATATATTGTCGACAGTATTAATTTTTTATTTGTACTGCAACATCAAAATTTGGTAGGTTTCATTTGGCTAATAATTTAAGATTGGAGTGGATAGTAATTTATGATAACATCGTTATAATTAGCTTACATCTCTGACTTTTGTGTTCATATGACGCAGACGTTTCGATTTTATTGATTTCGCAATGTTTGTACATATTTGGAAATGTTTAATGGGATTAGAAATTTTATACAATAATGATCGGTGTAACAAAACAACATCTTAATGCAACTGAATTAGAGATTAGCATTCCTTATTTTCAATTATTATATGGATATTGCTATCATTAGATAAAAATAAAAGATCGGTAGGTAGACACATATTTTTAGGAAAGAGCGAGATTTTATTAAAATTTATCAATCAATTTAGTAGAAGTTGTGGTCATCATTATTTTAATTAAATTTATACAATGAATATTAATATTCTCAGATTAACAGGCGTGTTTAAGTAAGACGTGATTTGATCTATTCTTTTTTTTTACTGAATCAAAATTAATGTTAGTTGAAAAACTAGTTAGTACAATATTGGGTTTACTTTAGTTAGCTTTCTTTAATAAAAAATAAAATCAATCTTATAACTCGGAGTGGTCAATTTTGTCAGATTCGTTAATAAATATATTACATTAAAATATACAGTGCTTTGTTAACAAGCTAGATGAACTCAATGTATTTTTGAATAGCTTTGAACCTGATAATCATATTATGGCGTTATTGGAACATTGGCTGTATACTGCAAAGATAAATTCTTTTCAAATTGAAGGCTATTCCTTGGCACCGTGTTGCATCTATAAAAGTAGGAAGCATGGTGGCTCATGTATCCTTATGAAACAGGATATTCCATTCAATGAAATGGCAGATATGAAGAACAAAAGCTTGGAGTCAGAACTTGATCTCAGCTATAGCCATGTGTACTTAAAAGTTGATTATATTATAATATATATAGAGATCACTTCTAACAGGGCTAGAGAAATTTTTTCATATTGCAGAAGCCATTTTAGAATACATGTATGTATCTAGGAGGACACCACGGCATACGGTAGTTATAACGGAAGATGTAATATAAACATGTAAAACAAAAGTAATCCCATGATTAAAATCTTATAATTTAGAAGTAACTATTAGCAGCACTACGACCATTACATCTAGTACATCCACTGCTATAGATAACATACTTGCAAATTATGTGCATTTTGGAAGTCATATTGTTGGCCTGAGCTCTCTGGCCTCTTACATCAGATAACTCAAATGCTTTTCATTCATATTAATCTGGTAACAAATACTTCCTTTCTTTACGATTATTACGGTCTAGTAGGCTACAATCTTCTAGACGTAAACAAATATTCAGAATTAGTTAATTGGTCATAAATTATAAAAGAAGCAGATCCTAATTTGAGTTACAATGCTTTCTCCAGAATTCGTAGAGAAGCAATAGAAATCACACGCCCAACAAGAATTTTCAATACAAAGCCTTTTGCTAAAAGTTGCAATACGAAGTGAATAATCACTAACGCATTGCCAAGTCAGACTTTATCATACGATCTCAATGTAAAGTAAACATGGTCATTGGTTAAGGAAATAACATAACCAGCACACACTTCTACGTACTACAAATAATTGTAACATACATGATATAGATATGCAGACGTTGGCGTCGTTAATATTTGAGGATTATCTTGTATAACTCATCTAATCAACAGAGGTTAATTTATAGAAAATAATGCGGCTGTATATACGGATGCTGTATCTAGAAATCAACGTACTATATTTATGACTCCGACTCAGACCGAGGAAGTGTCTGAGGTAATTCGAAAGCTGAAATCGACGGGTGCTGTTGGTCACGATAAAATATTTGGTAAACTTATTAAGGCTTTTATTTCATATCTTAAAAATCCCCTTGCATATATAATTAATTTCTGTATGGAATCTGGACTGCTTCCTGACTAGTTAAAAAAATATATACATATACTTATTGACAAAAAAAAGGGAAAAAATCATAAACTATAGATCAATATCAGTTCTATCCACCCCGCATCAAAAATTTTTGAAAGAATACTGTTTGATTGAATGTGTCTGTTATTAGAGAAAGATAATAGGCATAGTATGCAAAATGGCTTCATACAAACACAAATAGAGCAATCTACCAAACATTGAACGAGATTGCACCCGGTCATTACTGGAAGTATACTTTGTTTATGGACTGAAGTAAAGCCCTAGATTGCATAAACTTCCATAAATTATATGTATGATCAGGACTATACTGGAATCAGACGGAATGCTCTCGCATTGATTAAGCCCTATCTGGAAAGCTGCATGCAAGAAGTGGAGAGTTGTAATTGCGTCTTACACGGAAGAGCGTATTTAAACTGATAAGGGACCAAAATGGAGTGCCGCAGGGTTCAATTCTTGATATACATAGATAATCTCCGATATTTCAATATATAAGACTTATCTTATATGCGGGTCACACGACTGAAATTATAAGGGCGAAAAAGAATTTAATTGAAGAAGTGACAGAAACTTTTATATATAGTGTGATAATCAGGATTTAAAACTACATATAGCTAAAACAAATACTGCATTTTAACTACTTCAATAAAAATTAAGTACACATTACGAGAGTTTTTGGCATGATTATCAACTGAATTGGGAATCGCATATAGATTCTTTGACCACAAACTTATCCTCCTATAAGAAAATAAAATCTGGGTGATTCTCCATATTTCGACCTAATTAAATTAGATACGTTAATGGGCACCTACCAAGTAACTGTGCAAAAGCTTAATAAATATGTACCATGTGTATATGCCAATAATCCGAGAAGATTGCAATTGACAAACTAATCCTCTGGATGGTACATCGATAATTCGTAGAGATGAATTTCGCTAAAATTGTCTCTTGATCTGCCAAGCAGGAGAAGTTATCGACATATGATCTGGAGGATTATAATTTATATTAATATCCATTCAGAAAACTAGACTCGCTGAGGATAATTATTTGGTGATAAAGCATGTAGCCGTTGAAAATGATAAGAATGCAACCGAATTTTCCTCAAAGTTCGCCAAACAATTAAATGAAGCAAAGTTAATTGCGCTGCAATTTGGCGAGCACTTATCGAAAATTGTTGTCTACTAAATTTAACACTACTTCTTCGGCATGATATTCCCTTGACGACTATCCCAATTTTGTGGAAGTTTTGTGGACAATATCAACAAATATTTGTGCTGTCGGTAAATTTTTATTAGGGAATAACTCTGCAAGTAGTCCTCGAGCGCGCGCAGACATTTGTCCTAATTCGCCATAAATAAATACGCTATCTACTAATGGCGAGCCGATAAAAGTACACAGTAAAGAACTTATAAAAGCACTAGAAAATAAAAACAATTACCTAAAACAACTTACAAACATCTACCTATCAATTAACCCAGCTGCCTTGCCAAAATCATAACATCCCTAGTTTTGCAAGGGCGTTTTCATTTATATTCGACCAGTTCATTGCTTCAAATTCAACAATCGTATCTAAACGCTGAGTCACCACTGGCAGGTGTCGGTGCTTTGGTTATGGAATTATAGTCCTCCGCTTTTAGTGTGTCCATGGCATTTGCTTTTAATACGAATAGAATAGGAGCATACAGAAAACATAAACTAGATAACAAAAATGTATTTTTGCCATTTCTAGTTAAAGTTTATTAGGAAAACTTTTTAGTAATTGATTTACTATGCCTTGAAGTATCTATACTTATATTCGCAAGGGTAAGTTAAAGCACCCGCTATATATTTAAATTTCTTTTTGTTTCTCTGCGTTGTTTTACACTGCCCGTACATATTTTATTCCTTTATTTATCGATACGTTCACCTTATTTTAATTGTACCTACTATTGAATTCAATATACAGTGAGGACTCGCCAATCCGAACCCTCGGAAATCCGAACTCCCGTGTAATCCGAAGAAAATTGAAATATTGCTCTTTAACATTGGGTATCTTGTAATCCGAATCGCTTAGGGGCCCGGTAATCCGAATCGCAACCATACAATCGGTCGCAGTTGGTGTCGTGTATTCGTTGGTTTGTTCTTGCCGAAGCTACATACTACTAATGCAATAAATAACTGCTGGAAAAAAATATTTTCTTATTCGCCTGTTAATGCTTCCGCGGGAACATCATCTAAAGATGACTCAGATGATGATCTTCCATTAACTGCAGTGAAGGAAAAGCTACTTTTTGAAGACAATCAGCAAGAACTGAAATCAGAAACATGTTGCAACATATTTCGTGTAATAATCATCAACATTACAAAACTGAACTTAACGAATGGATTGATGGAGATGACGACCTTTACCTCTACAGAGCGATGATAGTGTTTCAAATGATGATACAGTTATAGACGAACCTAAACTAAAACATGAAGAAACAATCAGCAGTTTTAACACTTGTATAAAATGGGCTGAAGAAAATGGAGCCGAATTAGGAACACTACACACACTTAGCCCAATGTGAGAACGACCAATGAAAGCTAAACAATTGCAATGTCGACAAGCAAAAATTACAAACTTTTTAACTAAATTATTTAATATGTTTTACTATCTGTTTTCCTGTTAGTGATGCTTTAAGATGTTATGATACCGAATTACAACTTTTGCATTATGTCCTAATGTACTTTTTTTTTCTTGAAAATCTATTTATGTATTTATTTTTATTTTGACAGATGCAATAAAAGTTTAACAGTCTAAAACGCAATTTTTAAATTATTTTAATGATGACTCAGTAATCCGAATTTTCCGATAATCCGAATTGTCGATGTTTTAATTAATTCGGATTAGCGAGTTCCAACTGTACCTATGTATATGTAAGAAAAATTGCATTAGACTATTAAACCCTGTAACTGCATTTCTGCGTGTTTCTCCTGCAAGTTATATTTATTTGGTCGCTAGATCATTAAGATGCAGGATCTTTTTATAAATTACGATGCTAGCAAAACAATTGTCACAAGGGGCAAGTGTTTTTCAGACAACTATGTATATTCTAGTTGAGTTACCTTTTGAATCTAAATATCTCTCAGTGAATTCTATTATAAATAGTGCAGGAGAAGTAACTTACTCTTTTAGTGTCGTTTTTTAATATTTTAACTACATATATATATATATATATATATATATATATATATATATATATATATTTAATTACAACCGCGTTTAGTTGGAAACTGGATACAACTTTAACAATAGGTTCATTTTTAAATTTTTTTCTTAGCTAATTTTATTTGTTTGTAGAACTTTATTATTTTTACATTTTGTTAAAATAAGTATTCTGAGATTAAGATATTTATTTGTAGTCCCTTTAATATATTTTTTAATTATTAGATTTGTTACTACTACTATTCAGATGCAATGTGAAAGTGTAGTTAATTTATAATTTGAAGTTACATCCTGAATGCAGAGTTTTTTCTACGGAGGTACTTAACTACATATACATAATTATATAGTTATTTTTAGTAAGCAAAATGAATATTATCAAACTTCCAAATAAAGTAATGATGAAAATAGATCTTGAGCATCTTATTTCTCTACGCTCACTAATCATTTTGGAAAAATAAGTACAAGAAAATAAATACGTGTATCTTTTCTCGTCTCCAGAGGAAATGGTATCGTACAGTGCGTGTGCGTGTAATAATAACACATCCTTGGCTGATTAACGTACCCCAGAATTACTAATGAACATTACCGAAGTCTTAAAAATAGAAAAGGTGCGAGAGTCGGCCGGAGCCGTTGTTGCAGCGAGATGTATCATTTCCGACATCGTCGTCTCAAAACCCAGAATTGAAAGAACGGGAAATCTACGCCCGTGGATAGTAGAGACAAACTCCCACATAAATCACGCAATTGGTCATTTCCTTAAAATTGTTGGTATCCGTGTGGGCTTTTACTAAATTTGTTAATTTTGTTATCATATCATCACATGAAAAGTGACAAATTTGCAGATGTATAGGAGTGGATAATAATGGCAACCTACTTTTCTATACGTGTTTGGCATGCTAGAATTTTCTAATCAGTGAGAAAATTTTGCCAAGTAGTCAATTTTCAATAATATCATTCAATACATCCTGTGTTATTTGAAAAACGTTTCTATGGCATCTACTATAATTGTGTAGATTTATGCAATAATATAAATTAATTTTTAATTTCCATAGTTAAAAGCGTTTTTAGATATGCGCCCCTATGTAGGTGATTATTCATCAACAGTTACCCATAAAATAAACACGAGCTACTGTGAATCTCCGACTGACATGAACACAGGTGCAATTTTTTTATATATATTCATACACATCTTAAGATTTAATTCTTAGCGTGAACAGGATCTACTGCATACTGAAATTTCTATAAAAAGCAACTTAAGGTCCAACCCCGTATTTCATTAGTATTGCCTTCGTATTATTATTTGTTCAGTATCCTATTTCTACTGAAGTCAATTTAATATTTCTTAGAGTTGGGTGATATTAAAACCATTCATTTTATTAATGCCAGTAAAACTGTTTCACTAAATGGAATACATGTAATAGGATGTAAAGCGTTATTTGTTTCACATCAAGAAGAAAATAATCAAACACTAAAGGTCGCGTAATCTAATATACGTTTATATTCACTTCCACCATTTCCGAAAATCAATTTTTCTGTGTTCAGTTAGATGTTACTACACTCTTACCTTAAATGTTGGGACCGTATCGAAATTTAAGGTTACTTTAACTGTTTGCGAAACTTATGTAATTTGTTTTCAATATCTAAATATAAACGGTTTTTGAATCTAAATACCAGCGTCAATAGTAGCGAGAAAACATAAATGATTTAATAGATCTAGATGTCTTGTTTCAATTTTTATAACACACTAAACGAGAAGAACAAAAATAGGCACTGCACCGCCCAAATTATGTATCTGTCATATATATGTAGACAGCATTCCTCTTCTTTTACTGTACCTTTGAACTTCTAATGAAAAAATTCAGTAGAAGCTCTTTTATATCTGTGTGGTTTCTTTTGAATTGTAATAAATGCGGCGGTGATCTTGTTGAGATCTAATAAAGCTTGAAGTTCAAAGATATTACACAGTTAAAAAATACGATCACAAGAATACTTATTTCAATTTTTAAAATTATTCGGACATAGATTGGTATCTGTGTTAAACATTGTTTGGAGACTTATATATGTATGTATGTACGCATGTGGAATGAAGCTATTAGTAGATAACATTTATAAATGTACCGAACAAAAATCGTACAAATAGTTCTATCGAATTTGGCTTGGCAGCATTTTTTTGTGTAAGTAATTGATTATGTAAAGTCAAATTTTAAATAGTGGAAAAGCATGTTTAAAAGATGATACATTGACAAAAAAAAAATTGATTATCGCCATTAAATCAGCTGTTATAAAAATTGAAACATAAACTACTAGAATTGCATTTTTGAATACATTCTTGGTCCAATATCAGTACGTACCTCCTCTAAAGTCAAAAGTGTACAGATGTCCTCATTAGTTATCACTTTCCAAGTTAAATCAAAAACATGTTCTTTACTTGAACAAAGGCGATACACCTCTCATTAATCATTGTAGTAATCAGTAGCTAATGCTATACGAAGATATAAATTTCAGCTCAATTATTTTCCTCCTGATGAAAGAAATCTAGTAAAAATACATCATAGCTTTATAATGAAATTTGTTACTGTATTTTCACATTTCCTCTCCTTTTCGGCTGTGTATTTAGATATAAGACTGGAAATAGCTATGGATGTAAAATTTTAACGACACTATTCTATTCAAAGAAATTGTCCGCCAAATATCAATTTAAATTTCTTTTTATCTTCATTATATTCAAGTTATTTCTTATCACTGACGATTTTAATTATTTTATAAGTTTAGGTAACACATACGCAGTTTGGGAACTATTCTATATTAGCATATACCTTTACAGTGATATTTGCGTGTACACATAGGAAAAGACATAGACGTTCGTTTTTCATACGGTTGAACGTAACGAGATAACAATCGCCGTAACCGTGGGAATGTATAACTTACCATTTAAACATGTATCCGTGTGATTGCACAACTGAAATCGCGGCTACGATTTAATTAGAGTTGAGTTAACGCAACAATCACCTCTTTTCAAGTATGTGGTATTAACAATGAGCTGAGCGTGTAAGAGAAAAAGGTAATACTTCGCAAACTAACACGTATGCATCTAGAGAAATGTACCCCTTTCAGTTTGGCGACAAAGTCCGTTCTTGCGTAAACTGGCGAGTATATACCACTGTACCATTTTCTATACCTTAAGCACTATGTGTTAGAAGTAGTTCTTTAGGCAAAGCCGCGCGGTGTGTAATTGTTGCTTTCGTATAATTGTTTTACTGTATAGAGCCTTTCTCTAATGCTACCGTTATCCATGATGTGGATTTCTCGTTGAAGTTTTTACATATTGTACTGTTCTCCCATTATTGTTAGAATTATTGCAGAATTTACGCTCGCTTTTTCCTGTTATTTTAACAGTTTGTCACCTAGAACTTTTCCGTGTCTATGTTGAACTCATCGTTCTGTACGATACGAAAGCTTTTGTTTGTTGTAATTTACTGCTGAACACAATACTGGCATAAGAAAGCCTGAATTTTTATGGTAACAACCAAGATGTGATACAAGTATTTGAATTGAATTGCCTATTTATGTAAGGGATTACGAGGATTCAATTGAGTTTAAAAAAATAGGTAAAACTGGAAAACTATCTGTTTGCCGCTTCTGTTATACCAGCGCCTTTTTTTAAACTTTTCGAAATTTAATCTACACAAAATTAAAATACTTCATGAATTTTAAATGTGAGCGTATACTAGTTTTATGGTGCTCCTTATTTTTACCGCATATACGGAAACTCGCTTAATGTTGTATCTGCTTGAAGAGTTGATTCTACTTCTGCTTTAATCGTCAAATACTTTAAAAAATTAATAATTGCTAAATATCGCTCCACAATCACTTAGGAAACGGGTGCATCGACGTAAATAATGTAAATGTAGGTGTGAATCACGAACGAAACTAACAATATCAATAGCGCAATTGAAGACTATTGCATTAAGCCCTAACCGTTTTACATTATTTGCCAGTAATATTTGCTATTCTACATTTGGTAACGACAATCCGTTGATTACAAATGAAACCAATGGCTGCGTGTTTTGTTTCTAAAATTACTTCACCAAAAAGTAATATTCATGAGGTTAAAATTATAATATAATACAGAATGGTGAAAATTATTTGCGAAGCAAAGTACCAAAGAATTCTTTTTCATTTTGTATAATATTATTCAAAGTTAATATATAGTGAAATATCCTATAATCAGACAGCTCCCTTGAGCACACATGTTTTATCGGTGCCAAATTTATCTTTCGGAAATTTGACATATGTATGTACGTTATTTAATTTCTCTTAAAAACATCCGTGAAAATCCTAATTGACGGTGTCTGTTGAAGAGAAAATTTACGCTATATGTATTATTTTGTTCTACATTTATCCTTTCAAAAATAAAGCAAATTGATTTGCAAAAAATTAGATCATAAGACTTCAATGCATTTTAGTGTAATTTTACTTTTTAACTGAATATCTGGAATTGTCATTAAGAGGCGAAAAATTGTGTTCTACGGTGTGCTACTTAAGTAGTTGTTGCTTTAACTTCTGTCACGTTCCAGTGTATCTCACCATAGAGATGAAAAGTGTAGATATAGGACGCGTTTGTCTGGACGATCAAATGTGGGTCGCCTGTAAAGTATTTTATCGTTACATAAGCTAAATTGTCGGTTTAAAGAAACGATCATCTGAAAGCATACGCTGCTATAGTTTACAATTTAAATATACGACATGACGGAAATTTCAATACCAAGAAGGGGTGCAAATTTTTTGACCAAACTTCGACCTCCCCTATTAGTTTCATACTCCCTCACACTTCGTGGTATTGATTCCAATATGTGGTGGTGTCTTGAGGTATGGTGTCCCAAGCACCCTGCAATTCATGCCGGAGGAATTTTATTAAATAGAATTCATTACCCAAACAATTTAGTCAAAAGCGATTTATTTCATAGAAAATGGGTCGTAAAAATTAATATACAACATGTCCCAGGTAACATTTCCAACATTCTCGATCTCGCTTATTGTAAAAGATACAAGTTTGGTTAAATTAGACAAATTTTTCCTAAGGACTAATGAAATTATATAATATTCTTCTATTTTCAAATTTCCATGTATTTTGGGATTTATGGCGATTATGGCGAAAAAACGTTTTTCACCATAAATCCTAAAATAGATGGAAATTTGAAAATTGAAGAATATTGTATAATTTCATTAGTCCTTAGGAACAATTTGTCTCATTTAACCAAACTTATATCTTTTACAATAAGCGAGATCCCCATGTTGGAAATGTTATTTGGGACAGATGTATATATATACATATAAGAAGAAATGAGGAAAACTGAAGCTTTGTTGTATATCGGAATACTCTAATAATAGTAAAATAACTATTAATATAGTTAATATAGTTACTGATACCCAATTGGGTACAGATGAATTATCGATTATATATATATATATATATATATATATATATATATAGTTATTTTCTTGAAAAAAATGCAGATGGTTTTGCGACAACTATGTTCGTTGTCATATTGAGCGAAAGCAATCACGGAGTTCGCGTTTCGCGAGAAAATTAAGAAAATAGAAGTTCTAATGAAGCTATGGTATAATATTGAGATATAACAGCATCTGTTTTTATTAGAAGTTGCATAAAGTACATAAATAGATGAACATAACGATTATAAACGTACGTAGTTGCACATTAGGATATACAAGTTACCACAGATAAAGCAATATTATTGGTTATTCCTTTATCCTAAAATACTTCAATTCGTAGTGATTGTATCGTGTTCGTAGACATGTGAAGTAGCACCCATTTGCGAGAAAAACTAGGCGGTAACTACATTACTGCTAGCACTTAGCGAGTATTCATAAATGATGCATTTTTTGGTTTAATCGCGTTTAACTGAAAGACTATAATTTCTGGTTTATTTGCATAACAATAGCAGTTAAATTGCGTGGTCATTTTTAGTGGGCAGAAGTATCCTTCTGTTTTCTACCTTTACTTCCAATATATGTTACATCGTATACATATACCTAGGTGACTATTTACCGGAAACATAAGTGACAATGGGCGATATATAGGTCGATTTATTAAAGGTATTTGCTGTAGTCCTCGTAGTATTTAAACGAATGATGTCAGAGTGATTGTGTAACTAATTATTCATGCCGCGACAAGACGAAGTGAACAGCTTTTAAGTCCATACATAAGATTTTAACCCTGCGTATTCCTTTACGTTTACTTTTTTGTGCTGAAATATAATAGGATACTGTTTTCTCGCATTGGTTAATAAAACTATGAATATCGAAATCACTTTAAGCAGTTTAAGCAAAAGAATTATATTTAGTTGACTTCAATCTAAAGTCGCATTTAAGTAATGACAAGCAAATTACGTATGTATAAGTTACGAATTTTCAAAATTAATAAAGTTATGCAGTGTCGCCGCGGACGTACATACATAGGGTTTGTTTCCTTTAGAGAAGAGCACATACGTCAGCGGCGCAATGAACCAAATTTGGTGTTCTGTATACGTTACCATGGCAACCGACTAGCGAAAGTCAATGAAACGTCACATTTCGCGCATATTTTCATGACGTAATGTGCTCTTCTCTAAAGGAAACAAACCCTATGTATGTACGTCCGCGGCGACACTGCATAACTTTATTAATTTTGAAAATTCGTAACTTATACATACGCAATTTGCTTGTCATTACTTAAATGCGGGTGATCTATTGCTCTAATCCCTTCACAGCAGTAGATAATATTCCTTTAACAGCGCTAGACGAACATCTACATGCTTGCATAGTATTTATTTCGACAGTTTAATAGTAATTGTGCGCATATCAAGTGAAGCAGTAAAAATACAATTTACAAAAAATTTATTAAGTTTGTAGTTTTGATATTAAAAGGTGCATGATTTACCATTAGAACAATAAGTAAATTAATTTAATGCAGTCCATCCATAATCAGCCAAATTTGTTAAGTTCAATAAAAGTGAATGTAGAAATAAGTCCTTAATGATCGTGTCTTACACTGCACAAGTAATAAAAACTCCTAATTCCCATTTTTCATAAAAAAATTTCAAAAATTCTGTCTAATTTGAAAGAAATTCAAAAAATTTTTGGTTAATTTGCTTAGTACTGTTACTTTTCTTGTACATAACGTGAATGGTTACTACGAAATTTATCAATAATTCATCCAGCTGCAGTTTTCCAATACGAACAATGTGGTGAATGAAATAGAAGAAGAACCAATTACTATAAAATCTTGTTTTTATTATAGGAGAATTAGGTATGAGTGGAATATGATATCAGAAATTGACGACGACGAATTGACCGAACTATAGAGCTATAGAAAGGGTGATAATAATTGAGTGTTATTTTGTTTCTTTTGGAAAATGGGAAACGATTTTGTCCAACAACTTTCCAGGAAGGTCATTTATTAATTGAATAATTCTCATGCAAAAATACGTTTTAACCTCGTGCGCAGCTTCTAATTTCGATTTGTAATGAACGTACGTTGTACTAAAACTTAGACAATAAGACTTTTAGTCGATACAATTTATTTAAATAAGTGCAGGCACCTGAAGTTCTTGTCAATTTGCAATCGCGACGGCGTCCTTGCCACAGGCGATGCAAGGCATCGTGGTGGATCACCCACTCCGTCCAGCCTGCTTAACTATACCGACTTTTGTTGTCTTTATTTATATTCCGTATCATATGGTAGTTCTGTCTCGCTTGTTCGAGCACGTGTTATTGGCCTTGCCCTTGCAATATGCACACCTTACTATCCCGTTATTGCTAATTGTATATACGTACGTATACACATATAAACGTATGTAGAGCAACACCAGAAGTTCAAACAATTTGAGTTATACTCGAATAACTTACACGTATTTAGTTTAAAGTTACGCAAAAACGTTAGGTAAAATAACTGTTTTTTTTTTCTAATATAGAAATAAATTTCAAACAAAAGGGTATTATCTAGATCTATAACCTTTAAATTCCAATGCAGTGCATTTATTTTAGGAGTTAACAATTTCAAAAGTAATAAAAAGATTTGTTATATTGCGTAAAGATTGCGATATTATTGACATCAAAACAGACTAGAAGTGATATTTTCAAATAATTAATCTGTTTAAGGGGAATTATTTTTGGAACAACACATTTTAGCAGTTTCAAGGGCTGAAGAAAAATAAATAATTAATTTACATTCATAGGTAAATAGCACTATAGCAAATTTATCTTTCCGATAGAATGCCAAATTTCACGACGCAACGGAGTTAAAAATTTGCACATACATGTATGTCCATTTGTTTTCTTAATCTTAATGATTGATAGTTTTTGTTACTGGAAATTATTTCGATATCTTCCCTTCGTACTTTTGACAAAATTTGCAAATTGTCGAGATACAAATTCTATACCCAGTGAAGAACTGTCTTCATTTTTTAACCTTCGGAAAAAGTGTTTCAGACTTACGTGTAAACCTTATTACATTGTCTCTAAGCCAATATCTCTCCATTTGCAATAGTTTTCCGAAGCGTTCTCCTCTAAATACTCCTCTGCAACCGACATCTTATTTTTAATTACTGGATTTCTAATCGTTTATTCTGAGTTTTATTATCTACTTAGTTTCTGTACATCTTTTATAATTTGATTATTTTTACATAATGAATTCCTTGGCGCTTCCTATAATTCTTTCCGGTGTACTACAACTGGTTTTTATATCATTTCTTTTCAGCCTTCGATATATTATCTGTGGTTTTTTCGTAATTATCACTATCATGTAAAATATTCTGTCTGTATAGCAAGAAATTAATTGTTAAATTAAAAGAAAATATTTTGAATGTTCCATATTTCTAGTAGGTAAATTGTTTTGCGGCGGAATGTGTTTTTTTTTTTCAGAAATATCTGTGGCTCAGGTTAGTTTATTTTATGAATATTTCTAACCCACAATCTTCTACAATTGTACAATAATTAATTAAATTTCCTTTACCGCATTCTTAGTTAGTCAACTTAAATACGAGGCATGTTTCGAATGCTCTAGGAATTTGGTTCTAGTTTAATTGCGTAAATCTTATAGGTTAGGCTATTGACCAGAAAGAAATCTTGACACGTCTAGAAAGCCATTCCGAGCAATACTGTTTAGTGGCTTCAGCTATTTGATTGATACAGCCAAACTTACGCGTCGCTGATTTTAGAATCATGGCAAACGCGACTAAATCACAAAGAGCTAGCATTTTGTTTCAAGCATCATCAACTCAACAGGTCCGACACATGCCACCAACTGCAAGAGCTTTTAGCACATTACGGCGACCAATTTTGAGAATAGATAATAACTGTTGACAAAACATGGATAAGAAAGAATGGCCTAAGCCAGTAGAAGCGCTTAAGGCATGACGATTTGAAAAGTAGTGCTTACTGTATTCCGCGATTGCGAGAGGACAATTTTTTATGCGTTATCTATCGCAAGGTACCAGAATTAACCCAGAATATTCTAATATTTTATCTGGCTCATTGCGACAGACGCTATGCAAGAAACAATGCAATATCCCATAGCAACGCTAAGGACGAAGAGTTTGCATTTTTGCATTGTTTCTTGCATAGCGTCTGTCGCAATGAGCCATATCCCTCTTATTCGCCAGATTTGACTTCTAATTTTCATCCGTTCACAGGTTTGAGAGAACAACTACGTGCTCGATTTGAGACTCTAAATTATATAAAACTTTGGAAGCATCCTTCGTAAAAATATTAATCACATTCAGTAATCCTTATATTTAGGAATGTAAACTAGGAAACGTAATCCGAATCTAAATTTTGGTGCAACAATTTCAAGATTACGTGCCTATATTGAATCGATTGAACCACTTTTTATTTTTGGATATTAAGCACATACATATATCTATTTATATAAGAATGATCTTGTTTATTGGCATCTCTCCAAATTTGTTGTTAAATATACAGTGCAGTTTAGTGTATTATTTACGTCTGAATTATTTCGGTATATTACCAATATCGCAGTAATGAATTAGTGAAGTATGTGGAGCTGAAGTCTGTTGATCGAATTAATATTATTTAGGCATTTAGAAAAAGGCGTCATGGTAAAAATAGCTGAAAAGTTATTTATTTAACAGTAAAAATAGGTGGACTATATTCTTAGTACAAACAAACAAGAACTAATGGAGAGACGACTATCAAACTGGGTTATAATCAATTTCCCTATTTCCATTTATAATATACTGTAACATTGACTTATCATTTGAAAAGAATCCGCTTTCTTTCGGAAGAGATGAAATTCTAGTTATGAAATTATATTTATTGTACTACTGCCTATACATATTTCTAATAGAAGGATTTGTCCTTGTTGATTTCTTTACGCTGATTAAGGAGACCAGGTCATGTATTTACTTGTAAGTATATTACAAAAAGCACTAAAATGATCAGTTAAAGATAGCCAATAACGTACGACATGGACCAAATCATTCTACTGAAATGTATATGGCCTACTCGAAATCAGACGATTAAATTTATATTTTGCATCGTCTGGAGTTCGGTCTGCCTCTTATTATTAAGATATCAACAGGTACATTGCATTATATTGCACTCCAACCATGACAATACAAACGTCAGCGTATCTTCGGATTTTCCTTTTCAGCAAATCGTGCTGATAGTAGTAAATAGTAATAGTTCTTTTTGCATTTTTGAAAGTGATAACATCCCCTTTGTTCATCCCACTCTAACTTTGGAAAACTAAAGGCAATCTATGTAGCAGCTTTTTCAAATGATAAGTTTGGTATTTTTCGATACTGTGTCCAACGCGACAGATCTGGCTGTCTCTGTATGTGGTTTATTTGGCGAACTACTAAGTTTAATGCTTCTGGCAATATTATTCTACAGTCTCGATTAATTTTAGACGTTTTCTAAGGACATTTTCTGTAATTTGCGAAACTCTCAAAAATGTTATGGATAGTAGTCTCAGAGAAAAGTTCTCTGGATGCAAAGTTATTACTTTGTTCCTGTTTTCGTATGTTGAACAAATGTTATTGTTCAAATATTGTTGCCCAAAGAGAACAAATGAGTAACGAGTAACATATTACGTTGTCAAGTCGAGTGTGGCAGTTGAATTGGGATAGCGTGTTCTGTTTGCGAATTTCTAGTGCTGTTACTCCCGTAACATTAGCTAACGTCCGTAAGTTATTTTGTAGTTGCTTGGAATAGAGCAAGGTATAGAATGAGGCTATTTTTGGGTCTCTTATTTTATAGATAACTTAATTTATTTATTAATGACAAAAGGTTTTGAAATATCTTTGCTTTAAGGTTTTTGAGCGGTATCAATTGTGTTTTACAACCAAAAGACAAATGAAATCTTCAAATTTCAGCACACATATTACATTTAACAGTGTTAAGTATATTAGTATGTTAATTAATTTACGGAAAGCTGTTAAATGTTATACCAGGTGTGTAAGTAATGATACCGATTTTCTTTCTCTTGTTTTATTTCAAAAGCATTACAATTCAAAATTGTCGCTATCAAAGTAAGTTTCTTGGAAACCCACACAGCGCTGGAGACGGTTCTTCCACTCCTCAAAGCAGTCCTGGAATTTGGATACTGAAATAGCCTTTAACTGATCCGCTACAACCGTTTGAATGTTGTTCATTGCCCCAAAACGACGTCCGTTGAGGCGTTGTTTCAATTTCGGGAAGAGGAAAAACTCTCAAGCACTCAAGTTGGGCAAATAAGTAAGCTGAGCGGCCACAAGAATGTTCTTAACTGGTCTAAAAGCGGTTTACTGAAATTCCTGGGTCATGAGATGTATTGTGTACCTATTTTTTTTTTTATCTTTGGCCTCACACCCTTTTTCGAAGTTTGTCAAGAAAGTTTCCGTTACACTCTGTGTCCAAGTCTGAATCAAAACATGATCGTTGTTCGAAATGCGTGTCATTCGTTATCAGAACTCACAAGCAAAACCTGCTTCACTAATTGTAAGCCAATCGCTACGGGTAAACAATGTGACTCATATGCCTCTACTCCAAGTCTCATGTCAGCAGTATTACCCCATCGAACACTACGCTACCGGTCTCATTAGTTTCATCACGTTATTTACATATCTCGCACTACTTGAAAAATGGTATTCTGATGAAAACAACGTGCAACGTTGCCGAGTGCTCATCTTTTTCTGATAGTTGAAAAGATCCAATAGTATATATAGAGAGTAGTTACATATAAACATATGTTCGCCTCTACTGCTTTATTTGATGATTTGATGATGAGAATTCTTTTCTAAACATGTGATAGAAATAAAGACAATTGTGTGCAACGGATTTGTTTGATGGTTTTACCCTACGGTCAATAACCAAAAAAATATACGTTAGTCAATAACCGGGTACCCCGGTACCCCTATATAGTTTTTTGCACTTTTCTATTAAAAATTATGGTTTCAAGTTCAATAATATGTAGATGCGGTTTCCGTTCATATATTAAGGTATATATAAACAATTTTGTTGAATAAATTCGCGAAAGTTTTTTGCTTTAAGTTTCTACGTTTAGCTTACTTGTTAGTTGAAGTCTCTTCTGCATACACACAGTATCTTTTTGTTCTACGTTGATAACGGTATTTCTTTTTAAATTGTTTACTATAAGCCTTTGCCTGTTGCCCTTATAATTTAAAAAGAATGTAAGAGTGGTAAGTTATGTAGAAAAACATTTTAAACTTGTACGGGTACCGCGGTACCCGATCATTGACTCGCGTAGGTGTCGAATGTAAAACCATTTTAAATAAAATTTTAACTAATAATATATAATTTTTTCTTTTTTATTGTCTTCAAAGACCTCAATAGCGATAATTTCAAGTTTCGTAGCCATATTTTCATTATTAAAGAAATGCGAGCATTTTTAATTTGAAAAGGTTACCCGGGTACCCGGTTATTGACTGTAGGGTAAACGAGAATACGACGATCTGTAGAGGAAGATGGGATTGGTGCGATCCCAATAACTAAATCAGTCACTTAAAGAATTCTTTTGCTTTCCATGTTATTATGCTGATACATAATTTCAGTAGTATGTGATTAAATTACGTTCAGACATCCTGGCAATAAAAGAAATAATACCAAGTTTTATTATTGATAGTTCCAAAACTATAATTATGTATTTTTCAAATCTTTATGATTTCCTTTACGGAGTAACCATTGGGTCATACAATTTTACAAGCTAAATCGAATATGGTGAATTCACGTGTCAGCATTTACACTCTATAATGAGCTCTTAAACGGTATAAAGGGTAATTAGCACATTAATGTAACCATGTCACCGTAGACTTCCCGTACACGGGCAGTGCTCACAATGGTGCGTTTCCTT
The DNA here is from genome assembly GCA_038088585.1 of Chrysina gloriosa. NCBI lineage: Eukaryota > Metazoa > Arthropoda > Insecta > Coleoptera > Scarabaeidae > Chrysina > Chrysina gloriosa. The sequence continues at coordinate 73,640,866 of CM076087.1, read as the reverse complement.
ATAATGTAGAATTTACTTCTCACATTTACGTTTCTATATATAAGATTCTCGTTTTCTTCCGTGATAAAATCACAATTGTATGTGTCTTGGTTGCGTGTGTTTTGGCGTGAAATTGTGACTGAAGTTATGATCAATCTTTCTTTTTCTTTTTTATTTTATCCTTCATGTTGCCCAATGCATATGAGATTCGATATTGTTTATTGCTGTAGTCACTTAGGAATTCATTGTTGCTTTTTTATGCAGGATATTCCAACGAGAATTTGTATTCTGAAAATTATGCACAGATTGTTATTCAGGCTCTCTCTCTATGGAAGGAACAAAGATTTTCAGTAGAAATAACTACTTATTTTAATGAACTTTATATTTCCCATACGATTATGATTCTCTGTAAAATGTGTCAGTTTATTACCGGGAAATTTCTTCTTCAAATTGCAAGGTAAAAATCAACAAGATAAATAAAATAATAGGTACATCACATATAGTTCATGGTGAACTAACTATTTCTTACGGCGTTTTAGTCCACAGCATTTTTAAGTGAATTATATTTTTGAAAATAGAAGGGGTTGCAATAGTGTAATAGTGATTACGTCAAAGCTGCGGGAAGATTTTTCGATCAGAATCATCTTGACAAAAATATAAACGATACACTATTCAATGGAAACATTTTGAATCAAAAGTTTGTCATTCAGTTCAAGAACGTAACGTGGAGGAGTTGTTAGTACGAATTGTTACTAAATACCAGCTCTTTATATTTAAAATTAGTAGTTGAAGTTGGAGTTGGATTATTGTGTGAAGGTTGATGGACATCGTTTCGGGCAATGTTCAACTTTTTAGCAGTGCATTAATTGTTTCGCTTTTTAGTAAATCAATATATGTATTTAGAAGGGAAATCTTGCCAGTTGCAAGAACGGTATTATGTAACGATAGGTCTTATTTGTTTTTTGGGATGCAATTTTTTAGTAACTACTTTTTTTGGCTTTCTGGATCCGTTTATATCTCATGCGTGTCGAATATTCTTTTCTTTGTGCACTTTAAACGTTTGGCGCTCTTTGTATAAATCGACCTTCAACACTAATATTCTCTTTCACTTTCACTTATATTCCGAAAATTGTTTCTCAACGTTTTCTGAAAGACGCAGTCAAATCCAATAAATGACTGCATTAACTTTTATCAAACTAACTTTTCATTTTGAAACACTAGAAATTGTAGTAATCTGTGCGTTTGTGGAGGAGAGCACTTTGCACTGTACGTCCTATTTCACTTTCGTTCTTTGCATGAATGTGGCAATATGGAAAATTTCAATCGGGAATGCTATTTTGTTATTTTCGTAGGAAATCCTTTTTAACAGGTATGATTTAGAATTATTTAATTTATTAGATAATAACGCTCACACCAAGTCTGGATACGTGTTGTTGGTGTAATTTCGTGCACTTCGGCAGAATGACTGGAACGACTAGACCACTTGGTTCTATGATCATTAATTAAATCGGCACGGTTCCAACTTGAAAACGGAAAAATAGAATAAAAACCGCGTATATATTGAACTGACGTGACAAAGGACGTTCTAAATATAAACTGACCACACTGAGAAATTCGGCCGTACTTTGACATACCGGGTTTATTGATCTCCTTCTAATAGTTGCTTACTTTTTCAATGCATCGTCTAATTTACATATGTATTCTGTTCGACATGCAATAGTATTTCTACCCTAAGTTTTTATAGTGCGCATCCGTATTTAAAAAACAAAATAGCAATGAAAACATTCTTGAAATTATTCCTAAGTCTTGGAAATACTATGATTGTTGCTACTAACTTATAGATAATTTAAATGTATAAAGAACGCTTAATTGCGCGAATATATTCATACTCGGTAAAATTCCAACTAAAATGAATTTTTGATTATCGGAATACGGGGAAACCATAATTATGTGTTTCATATGTTTATTTATTCATGCAATACTAATTTTCAAAGATGAATAAATATAACTATGAAGCAAAATGTATATAACAGCATAAAATATGTATATATACTATGCAGTGGCGGCGATAACGTATTTGACAATTAAGCCATTTTAAAATTACCGCGTAGATTTTTCTTTTCTTAGATATTGCAATTTATATATAAATTTAAACGATTGTGTCATCAATTAAGATAAATCCTTTTTAACTTATGTCGCAAGAATTCATGTGGCAAATCTCTATCCCTCAATTTTAGCTTCCAATCGCCTCCACTACATTTATATGAATACTTCATCTACATTGGAAACGGATCGGAGTTTAAGTAGATAAAGAAATTAAGAACGTGGAAATTCCTTCAGTGAATTGTAAGCGTTTCCCAACAGCATATTATTCACCACTGTCTTAAATTTGTAGAGATTCATACATTTCATTTCTTGTGCAACACCTCATATTGTGTGTTACCCAGGAGTTCAGCCGTGATCGTTGATTTTTATTAATTGTAATTTCTTAGTTTATGTGCATTATCTGAAAATTACCTCGATCCTTGTAGTTTATCAGAGGTTATGAATTAACTTGAATTTTATTTTTGTACTAGAAATATTGTCTTTTTAAATGTATATCAGACATAGTATAGTATAGTTTAAATGATTTTGAGTTTAAGTGTATTCAAGAGCTGTGGTGTAATATTACTGACACTGTCACATTGATAAACTCCTCACCACAATTATTTCATTAATTCTGGTGACACGAGTTTCGCTAGGAACAAGGTAAGCATCTTCAAGCCGTGCTTTTCTGAATCGGTACGAATCTATATCTTTTACCGACGTGATATAGAGTCCGTACATGTTATAGTTTCCTTCGCCATTATTTTATCTACTTCTGGTTTCCAGGACAGTAAATATAACCGATCTAGAAGTGTTATTTCATTCGAAATTAAAATTTACCGGTCACATTGATTTCATTTGCATGTTGGTCTCAAAATTCTTAATATTTGTATATATGTATGTACACAACCCGTCATATAAATGGGAATGATAGAAGAAAATCGAGAACATTAACACATAGGGAGATAATGCCAGGATGATTTGATGATATATTATCATGGAAATGATTGCTTACAATAGATTCATAAAAATGTATTACGCTAAAATCAATTTTTCAAAACCATTTTAGTTTTTCGTCGAAATGTTCGCCTTTTGCCCGTATAACGGCAGCGCACTCTTTTGGCATTCTTTCCATTCGGTAATAACTAAGGTTCGACAAGCGAGTGCATGATAAGTTGTGTAAACCGGACTGACCCTCTCACTCCTCCGAGTTTTAATGTCGCGTAAGTAAGTAGTAAGAACCAATGTTTTACAACAACGTAGCATAAAGTTTTATTTAATGTACGTATACTTAAAACAATTTAATTTTTTACGCTATGTTATATTCCACTTAGCTTACCTTGAAATGGCTGTATTCTGCTACTTGAAATCTCTGATAAAAATAATGGTACAAATACCCAAGAATTACACCAGAAATTGGAACAACGTGTACGCTAATGTTAAATACTATGTACATATAATTCTATTTCAGATTTGATATGCGAATGCTGTAAACATATGATTACTAGACACGTGGTGTACAATAATGTTCGATAATTCTGTACTTCCGGCTTAGAAATTGCATTGCAAACCCTTTATTACCTCTTTTTACCGCAATAAATAACCGCTTTATAATAGGCAATAAAGTCTTAATCCCATTGCAATAGGAAAATGCCTGTTTAAATTGGTGGAGCCACGTATACATTTTAAATATACAAATATTTTGTGATAATTAGACCTGTATAGAACGTACCATACATAAATATTAATTACATTCTTTCTGATAAACATCGCTTATTTTTATACTTATAGCGATGGTTCCCATATATGTATATGGCAGGTAATGTAGGTAGGTATGATAAAGTTTTAGTATTGCACATTTTATTTAAACCTTAGAGTGCTCCTCTTTGGTTCTCATATTGCTTTTTTAAAACTAAGTGTTAGAACTGATGCAATTATGATTATTTAAGTTAGGAATTGATAATCAGCGTGAGTTTGTTAGATAAAATTGCATTTCTTTTTCAAATTGGAGAGATAATAATAAAGTACTAGAGTCGTAAATACTTTTTGTAAGCTTCTTCACACTATTAATTCATTTTAAACGTTTCAACTTCGAACTATGAGAATACCCTTACGCTTATGTTTTCAATGTGAAACTTAATGAAATTGTTTCTGAACATATTCCTCTAAAGAACAAAAGCACTGACTCTAGTATGCTATATAATACTTTTTCGATATTTATTTCAGTTATCAGAACAACGTGTGCATTATCTACATGAAGATAACTTGTAATTTTTTTGGTAATGTAAACAAATAGTTTATCGATACTCACTTTTTATCTGTCGGTATATACATTTATTGTTCGTCGGCCCTGATTGTGAGTGTACATACCTATGCATGCCCTCTTCATAGAACTCTATCCCTTGCTTGCCTAAACTTACAGCCTATGTACCAGTATTTGTGTATATAGCGGAAAGCAGGAATGAATCTTTGTGATATCTTGATAAAAACGTTCCTACTGAATAGATAAATAGAATAACTACATAATTCTCCAAGAAATGACCTACACTAAAGTTCATCGGTTAGGCAACTCTCAGAGAACGTTGTGCAATGGCTACACTGCAGAGTAATTTGCATATGCCAATAATTATCAGGGAGGGCATTGCACTTTATTAATCGTGGACTGCAATCGTAGATTAGTTTAATACTTTTTATTCATTTGTAATTTTGACTCAATTTTGATCAAGTAACCTTTTGAAACTAGTTAAATTAGAAGCGTTCCTTTTTGCTCACTCACTGAATGTGAAACAATATATTACGCATATTATATACTTATATTATATCCTAAAACTCAAAATTTTTCTAGCATATTGATCACAAAATTTTATCAAATTTTTAAGAACTTTTCTATCACATTTTCAAACACATGACAAACTTTATTTTTTATATGGAGTCATAGTATTTACTGACTGCGCATTTTCATTAGAGTTCTGATTTGTGGGCCCACAAGAATTCCTTACTTAACTTTGTTTTTTTTTTTGTACCGTTAGGTGTCGAGGGAGATGTTATTTGATTTGACTTTTAATCACGAAGTACGTAGTGTTTAATTTTTATATTTATTTTATAATACAACTGTATGTGCCTATTTAGAGTTTAGTACTTAATACGAGGTCGATTCGTAAAATAAGTTCCGTATGGCTATTAAAAAAACACACACACACAAATGAAGAAGTTTTTATTATATACAACTGAAAAAATTCTCCCTAGCGATGAACCAGTTTTTTAATGCCCTCTTCATAGAACTCTATCCCCTGTGAACTAAGCCATGCTGTAACACTGTCCAACAGCTCCTAATTGTTCTCAAATAGTTGAGGGAAAAAGGCACTCAGTTCTGTGACTGAATCGTCGATTTTCACGAATTTGCTTTTCGACATTACCCAAAGATTTGTTCGTCACAATAGTTGCTCCTCCACTCCAATCGTTCTTCTCGAAACATGCGACAGCATCTTCTACTCACACAGTCCGAACCGCTAGACTCACATGGAACCAGAGTAGACCGCAGCGCTGCGATCGCGCCGATATCCCCATTCCTCTGCTCACTAGGCGGAAACGGAACTTATTTTACGAATCGCCCTCGTAATAATACTTACGTCTGTATGTATATATCTCTGTTTGGAACTGAAACGATTTTGTCGCCAATCCAGGACTGACTAGATCCTGACAGACACTTATTTTTAAACAATGGTCGCGGGTGGATGCGGATTATGCTATCTGAAGCGCTTCGAGTGATGTAGCAGTTTCAGAAGGCGAGTTCCTGCATATTTTCTTTGATTCCGGTGGTACATATATATGTATGTATGTGCAATAAATTACATAGTGAGTATCATTTCTTTACCATTTTTCAATATGTACTTTCCGCATAAGTTACAATTTCTGATACAAACTATGCCTTTGTCTTGGGGTTAATAGGGCAATGAACTTCAGGTATTACGTGTACCCTGTCTGCTTCTCTCTGCATGTTATGAATTTATTATGTATATTTGCAAAAGAATGCTAGTTAAGCGTATTAATTATTCAAGCTATCACGATAAAACGTATGCAACGATTCTTTCTCAGTTTATGTGGTCGATGAAATTCTAAAGTATAAGGTAATTGTTAGAGAGAGAACTTTTTATAATCAGCAGTAATTACAAAACTTCAGTGCAGAGATGCAGATCGTATTTCTTGTACGAAACATCATCCTGGAAGACAGTATGAATTTCTCTATTAGACATGTGTTTTTATTTAAAAAATGTATTTATCTATAGTGTATTTAAGTTTGAATATTTTCAGATCGATTAAAAAATATTTACGTGCTGTTGACTACCAAATAGGAACAATTATATATATATATATATACATAATTTAATGTCATGTGGTTGAGTTTCAACTAATTTAAGTTGAAGTAGAAACCTCAATTATCTGTTCCTTGTTAATATATTTACCGGTCATCAATTGTGACATTGCTAGATGTACATTCGTATATTTATAAATAATATAGGCTACCTATTTCATTAGTGATGGGATACATAGCAGACCCTTCCTTACAAACAAAACACTTTTACATGTGCTCGAACCAATTGCCGGAACACTTCATCGTTCAGAAGATATATCAGGTGTATCAGAAACGCGATTTTTAAATGCTTCCACAGTATACGGGTACTCTCTTTTGATAAAAGATAATCATTTGGACTTACAAGGAGAAGGTAAAGTAATCGGATTTTTGTCATTTTTAATATTTATGGCACGTGTAGTTTGGACCTTGAATATGAATATTTCGGAGTAGTTCGACGCAACGTATATAAATTGCCGATATAATCGATTTTGAAGTTTATCATGCCAGCTAAATTCATTAGATATGATACATTTTTCAATTGGAAGCCTGACCTAGTCGGTAGCGTTCTATTCCAGTACTCACGAGATCGTTGGTTCGAGGTTAGTCGCGCGACATTTTTTCTCTTCAAAAATTATGAACAAACCAAATATTATAATAACTATATGCAGGAACTTTCTTCAAGTACTTCATTGAAATACACCATCGATTGATAAACAATATTCATTTAGGATAACAAGGTAATAATAAAAATATTTGCTTCTCATGTTTCTATGATAACTACCATTCTCGCTCGTGCCAAACTACCTAAAATATTGCATACTGGATATAAAATAATAGAACATTTCGTTTCCTACCTGACCCCCTTCGTTTCTTTTTCTTCTTGAAGAAACCTTATTGTTAATTCAAAATGAATATTATTTATCAACCGATTGTTCATTTTAACGAAGTACTTGAAGAATTTTCCTGCATGTAGTTATTATAATATTTGGTTTGTTCATAATTTTTGATATGAGAACAAGAATGAAGAAAACCTATGGTGCGTGTTGAAGGGAAAAAGAAAGCCGCACGATGAGATTCGAACCAACAATCTCGTGAATACCAGGCTAGAACGCTACCCACTTGGCCAAGCTTCCAATTGAAAAATATATCATATCTAGAGGATTTAACTGGCAGTGTAAGCTTCAAAATCAATTATCTTGGTAATTTATGAACGTTGCGTCGAACTACTTCGAAATATTCTTATTCATGGTCCTAACTACGCGTACCATAAATATCAAAATTACAAAAATCCGATTACTTTACCTTCTCCTTGTTAGATAAAGACTAGGTGCCTAACAAGAATCAATCATCAATCGATAGGTTATGATGTTATATGAGATTATGCACTAACCCACTAGCGCCGAAGAGTATTGTTTCTGTGTATTATTGGGGGTGCTCTTTTGGAATTTAGATTTTTCCGCCGCAAAATTAAATAGTGAATTTTAAATGGAAAAAGGTGTATTTTCAACTTTTATGATTATTTCCACATTGAAATTGTGCCAAAATGGGATATCTTACTCAGCTATCGGTGCGAAAAATTGTTGAATTTTAGTACGAAATTCTTATCATAGTTGTACTTACAAGGAAACAGTGGTAATTGTGTCTCTTTACACTAGACTGATGTAGTGTAAAAGGAAAGGTATCTTTCTTAGTTGCCTAACATTAGCGGGGTTTATAGCGCCCTGAGCTTAACAGTACCTTCCGCTGTTTGACTCAGAAACTGTAAGAGATATAAAACATTTGAAGACAAGATTTAAACTGTTTTTCATACTCTTAACCATGGTGTAAATATTTTCCCTATAATGAGGGAGCGAGGAATTGTTTCCAGAACCATATATTTGTTACTGTACACCCCGCTAATGTGAGATTGGGCAGCGAAGAAAGTTGTTTTTACACTACATTGGTCTATAAACCCACACCGGTTTATTTAAAGCCGGAAGACACACTTATTAGTGTTTCTTTGTTAATGTGAATCTCTTTAGGTTGTTTGCATACTAAGTAAAATGGTAAACATTAATTTTTGAAATAGAAATGTTGTGAAAAGAATTTCCTGCTAGACTTCAACAAACTGCACTGATGGTTGAGCGAAATTTTCCATTTTTACGCAGTTTCACTGTGAAACAAAATCATAAAAGTTGAAAATGTACCTTCTAAAATCCGCCATATTAAATTTTCTGGTAGAGAAATCTGAATTCTGAACACCGTTTCCGAAAGAGTATCTATTATCTGTATTAAAAGAAAACAACAATGTTTAATTGAATACTTTTATTATGCTTTTTTGTGTATATTGATATTATGAGGGTATCAATAAGTACCCGGGTTAGGAATAGAAACGAAAGTTTTCAGACTTTTCAACATAATCTCCTTTTAGGCGATTCACTTTTCCAACGTCCCTAACATTTTTTTAACTTTCCAAAAAGAACGATTTGTCAAACTCTTCAAAATAGGCTTCCGTATTGACGATGACCTCCTCGTTTGAGCTCACTGTGACCGCCAATGGAGTAATAAGGTACTACTTCATTGATAGTTCTACAGTGCATGCAAACGTGTACTTAACGATGTTGCAGGAGTATGCCTTTGATGAATTTCTACTACATATCCGACGCGTAGGTTTCTTCCAACAAAATGCCGAACCAGAACAGTATGTTCGTACTGTTCATGCATATCCTGGCCAATGGATTGGTAGCGGTGAACCATTGTTATCCTAGAATACGTATTTAAGTTTCTCTTAAACTAGCTGTGATAGATTAGTTAATTCTTACGTTTATAGTTTCTCTAACATAAAGTACCTGTATGTATTTAATTATGTAAACATTTTCATTTATCATTTCCTAATTTAATCGTTAGAGAGATATTTAAAAATGCAAGTGAAATGTTTTAATTAAAATAAGAATTTGGTGATTTCACAGGATAAACAAGCAATTGAGGTGTGATATATTTTCAAGAAACTGTTTTTAATACTTTCATTTATTTCTTTATCTACTTTGTATATGTATACATTTTTTCCCAGGAGAGTTATGGAAAGATATAGATATTTATACATTAAATATTATTTTCATCAACAGTTTTCAACCCACACATAGAAATACTTAAGTAAGAGAAAAATATATGTGTAATCGAAAAATCAGAGAAAAGGACTAGTTGGCTAGTGCGGCTATAATTAGAACACTAGATTCTAACTTTGAATGAAATAGCGAGATAAAAACTAACAGTATGCCGCAGCTTCAGTAAAATTCCTTCCTGAACATACAAATCTGAAAACCACAGCCGCTATAATTTACTTCGTACATATTAGACAAACGTCCATCATTAATACGAAACATGTACCTACATTTTGGCCTATTGTTTCTTTTTTGTATAAAACTATGTAAGAGCTCAAAATTTCAAGTTACAATGTAATGTAATATATATGATTTTACAATATCTTATGTAAGATTTCACCTGAAGTTAAGTTAAATCTTACCTAAGAACCAAGTGGTCCGTGTTTATTTTTTTTTTTGCTGTACCCTGTATATCTCGGAAGAAATAATAATGAGAAAAATCCAAAATAGTTTCTTAATTCTTCGTTTTTCCTCCTCCCCCTGATCGAGAATCACAAACCTAAGGTATGAAAGATATTTATTGCAGCTAAAGATTTATAATTTAAAGATACATAAATCGAAAACTGCAACGTAATAGTAACATTTTCCAGAAATATAGATCGATACGTTAGCTGGTTTTTGTATGTGAACGCTCTATAATAAAATAACATGGAAAGAATGGATGATAATTGACATAGTTATCAACATTTTATTTTGTATGTCAACTTGATAATAGAAAAGCGGTTCGTGTGTGTTAGCACCTTGGAAAAAAACTAGTTCTTGTGAGCGCTTTATGATGGTATCTGTGCTAAGTAGGATATTACACAATAGTATCTTCGTGAACGGGCGGATTTAATAGGCGCATTTCACACGAAAATACCTGTGGAAATTTTCTCCAAGTAAACAAGATCGCAATTCTGCACATAGTATAATATTGTTAATATATAATGCACTGACGGAACAAAAATGCATATCTACTGAATAGACAATACAGATAATCTGTATACTTGTGTGTGAGAGTTGCTAAATAATAATATATTCACAGCAAGTTAATTGAATCCATGCTTCAAGATGTAGTAGCTGTCGTTTCAAATAGCAGAAAATTGTATCCCGATCCGTTTATTGTAAGTATTGTTAGGCTGCCCTAAATGATCACGCTAGGGTGATTTCTTGATTTAGTATATTCTTATCTTCTAGATTTGCAATGGATTGTTCGGGAACGTATACCTACGTATTAATTGCTTCGACCCAGCATGTAATGCAACCCTAATCTATAATCAACCGAATTCTCTAGCCTATATGAAAGTTATAGGTCTTTCAGGAGGAACGCTGCCAACATTTTTACATTTTTTTTGCTTAGATACATGTTTGATGCCAACTATCAACCTTTATACTTAACAATGTGTACCCACATTTGCCCTCAAGGCTCGAGTTGACAGACCTTTAAACTAAAGTTGATGTTTATATAGATTACTTATTTTTGTTATTTGGATAGTTTTACGCAACGAAACGAATGATTTAATTAAATATTTGCATTCTACAACTAACCAAATAAAATGAAATTGAAGAAAAAAGAGTAGAATTCTGAATTCGTAAAAGATTTTCTGTCCCACCATCACAATTTTGGTAGTTTCACAAAAATGTCATATAGCTCTAACACTAAATCATTAGCGTATTATTTATTTTGTTTATTACAAAACTATTTTGATAGTAAACTAGTTTTTTTTTAAGAAGTTGGAATTACAATTTGCCCGAAAAAATGGGAAAAGATCTTTGGTATAAACGGACAATACGTTGCTGAATAAAGTTATATTATGGTATGAAACAAATATCTTTTATTTTCTTAAAGCAGTCTTCAATTAGTTTTTTTCTCGTAATTACGGAATTTACAGCGTCTCTATCATTAAGGGTAATGCCCTATGTTTTTTCATAATTAAATGCGATTCCTTTGGCTTTTTGAAATAATACTTCGTACATTTTCATTAAAAGTGCATGCAATATTGATTTTTAGTATATTCCTGCTTCGAATTAAAATAGGCGGCGTCGAATTGAAATTGTATACTGCACTCCGCAGTAATTATTAAAGGACAAAGATACTATATTATCTAACTATGCATTAACGTGTGTGAGAACTTTTATGCTGGAGAGGTTCTGTAGTCCACCAATATCAATATATCGAATACTTTGCATTTCGGTGCAGTTTTTGTTAATAAATCAACAGATATATTAGACATACTTATATTTACATTAATTTTCCTGTTATGCAATCCCCTATAGTTGGTCGGCTTTATTTTCTGTCGCTGAACGTTTTCGTCGTTTTCACTTCTTTTTTACATTTGTACTTCATTTATGCTTAGAGTATGTATGCATGTATTCTGCCACTTGCTGCTGTTGTGGTGAAGTTGATTTATGCTACAGCACTTCGTAGCGCTTCATTGCTCCTGGTAATTACATATATAGACTCTACTGCGTCCATACAAATTTTACATATAGTATATCAGTTACCCCTAGCCTATTTATGGAACTGCTTAACTAACAGTGTTCCGCAGGGAAGTTCACTATAGATCTCGATCGATATCTACTATGACATACTGCTTTCGATTTTTGGGAGTTATAATTCTGTGGGACACATTAGTTGTTTAGCAAGTTTAGGGTTCCTGCAAGCGTATTTGAGATTTATCTTAGGAGTCCTAGGTAGAATAATCATTTGTCCCAAGATCCCACAAAATTCTGTTGAAAACTCCTTAGGCCAAAATGGGAGAGCAATTGTATTTACAATTGACTGACATCCCTCAATTGTAAATACGATTGTAGGATTGAGGAAACGAGGCTCATTCACCAAACACTTAATGAATGTTGCACCCATTCTTTTTGTCTCTGAAATTAAGAGGCAAAAGGAATTACAGACACATTCGCTGATTACATGAAAGTGTACGGCTCAATTGCAAAAATGACTGATCCAACCCTTCGAAAAAATGAAATTTAGACAATACAACAAAATAATCTTTCATCAGCTCCAATGTGAAATTCACAGAAGAAATCTCTGATAACTTAATAAGGATGAGAGTGAGAAAAACACGGGCTATGATATATATTACGAAAAATAACAAATCCGCAAAAGGGTTGTCCCCTACGATTTAAAAGTTATCTATCAACGAAAGTTGCTTGAAAACTGCGAGGGATTTAGCAATTATGTCGTTATTAATAGCAGATCAAAGCAGCAGAAAAATTATTTATTGTATTTGTGAATTCTTCTCCACTTGTGGTTGGGTTTGGGATATACTTCTTTTTTAATCCATGAAAAGATTGTCTAATTTTCTGAGAAAGGTTTGCAGTTACTTACTGTAGTACTACACCTACATATCCGCTATAATGAATTGACTTCTTTTGTTAATCTAAGAACGCAATTATGAAGTCGTTCCTCCAATCAATAATTTTCAATCAAAAAAATCACCGTGCTGGATGTTATTTTACCCGTATACATGGCCGATCTTTTCACCGCATTTTCTACGTATTCTGTGATGTCCCTCAAGGAGTTACTCCATGCATGAAACTATCATTAGACGTGGGCAATGGTGCTAAGTATGGGACCCATATATGCAGGACGCAAATGAGGGACATAAAGCGTATCGTAATTACTACGTATCACACGGTGGTTAATATATCACGTAAAATAGTATCAAATGTTAAATTCCATTGACTTCGTGTGATATGCACCAAGTCAGTATTTTTTATGTCGGCCCGCTTTATCAAGGCGTGTGTAGGAGAGTATATTACAAGTGTAACACAGTGTAGATATTAGTAACCATATACCGTATTTCGCATTTTTGATCCACCTCCTGCTATCACACTTTGTGGTTAATGGTCATTGATACACATAAAAGTGTGCAAAGTGACATAGTACCAATGTGTCGGTTACGTCGCATTTATTCACAATACTAATCGAGGATGTACTTCTGGTTCACTCACGCATCTAGTGTTTTTAGAAACCAATATTATCGGTCCGCATAGGTTCAACAAGGTTGCACGTATATTATTAAAAATAACTCCTTCCTTTATAGGAGCGTAATATCTAATGAAAATATTTAAGTAATGTATGATGGTGTATATGGAAGTTGTGGGAGAACCAAGGTGGATGGTGGTATATCTATTAATTCATTTAATGCATTAATTTACTTCGAAAGATTGACATACTCTGTAGTTATATCCATCTCTTACTGGATATAAGTTATTATAGTACAATTAAGCTAACAGGCGTTGCACGTCATTAATGAAATATGACATCAAGTTGTAGATAGATGTCATTTTTCCACTAGGATTAAACATAATTTATTACATTTCATAACCGTAACATCATATTTCATAATCTATTCACTACCAATAATGGAGAGCATATATTGTTCAAACTGAATCAAACGGTATGCAATTTGATAACCATGTAATTTTATAAATTTTAACACACTCGCTGTCACGACATACGTTTGATGTTGATTTAATAACAGTAGTGTTCTAATTCATAAGCTTTTCAATTGTGTTTATAAATTCATGCCGGGATATTTACATGGTATAATATGTGGTTTCTTGGTGGCAGTCTGGTTGGGGGTTGCAATAGGGTACAAGTAAGTGGGCCGTAATACAGTACTATTGCATGTTTATACGACTAAGGGTTATCAATTCAAACACTACTAATACAAGTTGACAATTGCCCTCACTTGTTCCCCATATCATCCATTTATGTTTTTGGTGATAACGTGATTCTAGTTTGCTAAACTCAGAATCGAATAGTAATCCTCTCAGAGAAGTTAGACATTGTACCTACCTTCCTGTGCTATAGTTCGTACGCTCACAAAGCCAGGGCGATATGGATTAAACATTTGGTTATACTTTCCAATTGAAAATATTTCTCCTCACCGGAATCATCCGCCTTCACATTACTTCAGTGCGGGAGCCAACTTTATATCACTGTATTTAACATCCTCTCTTTTATCTCAATTACACGCCGTATGGTTTGATAGACTGCGTTCCAGTCCTTCTCCGATGCAACCAATCCCTCCATCATGTCTCCTGCATCAAATATCCGTTTCCGTTCTGAGTCTATACTCGGGCTTGGTGTTCTGTCACCTATGGCATGAAATGAGCGTATGCTCCGCGTCAATTTCCTCGCAGTTCGTGCACAAATCTGAGTTGGATCTCCCTCTTTGGAGGAAGTGCTTTTTGAAAGCGACTGTATTACGTAATAATCTACTTCTTCGTGTGGTCTATTTATCCAGGTTTTAATATCTGGTATTAATCGCCATTAGGTTGTCATTTGATCATGACCATTGTCCTGGCCACATCCTTTAGCATCCCTTCATACCATCTTTTTGTTTCTTCGATTAGAAGTTCTACGGGGATGAGCCTCCATGACTCTCACTTCTTTTGCCGAGATTGTCCTATACGTACTAGTTATCCTAATACACATCAACCTTTGAAGCCTTGTTAGTATCTTAAGAAGTTTTTGGTTGTACATAACATGGTACCACACTGGCACTCCGTACAATATCTGAGTATGAATGACACCCGCCAGAATTCTTCTCCTAGACGCTCTGAGTGGCCCAATATTCAGCAGCAGACAATATAGGGCCGTAATGGTTTCCTCAGCCTTCTCTATTGACTCATCTACATGCACGGTGAATGCAGTTTTTGCATCCAGCTATACTCCAAGATACATGACTGCCTTACTCAATGTAACTGTGGTTCCCTGAACTTCGAAGTTTATCTTCTTTTTCGTGGTCAGGCGTACTGTCTCGGTCTTTTTGAAAGCCAGATATAGCTTTCTTAGTTTCATCCATTTTGTAATTCTTATGAGCGCATTGTTTCCCGTATGCATGGGGATCTGTTCATTTCCCCAATAACCATCATGGCAACATCATCCACAAAACCAATCGTCTCGTTGATCCGGTCACTCCATGTCCAACAGGTCGTCATAAAGTATATTCCAGAGGGTCGGTCCGAGCACCGACCCCTGCGGGACTTTGCTGTTTTTGCTTATTTGCTTAAGTTCTTCTTCTGCTTCCAGTATCACTTGTCTTTCGGACAGGTAGGATACTATAATGCTAATCAGGGCTTCTTCAATTCTCCTTTTTCTTAACTCTTCCAGAATGCAACAGGATGCGCTATTAAACGCGTTTTTAACTTTTCGTGATCAACACCAAATTAGCAATCGCCCAATACACTATAGTTTTGTGCTCGATCTGAAGGGTTCACTGTAATGTATTAGTCTGCTCGTTTTGAGAACAGTCGAAGTGTATTATAAAGAGTACGTTACAGTGTCATTCCTTAAGTATGGAGTGTACCTAATGTTTCTTGCAACTCCGGCATTAGGGTAATCTAACCTCGACTCCTAATGGTTACTTCTATAAATTCCAATTCTGGTTTAGAGGCCTAACAAGAGGTTGGTCCGTAGCTGCTGTTTTGTTCTGGCGGGTAGTGATGCGCCACTGGCAGATATCAACCCCAAAATTAAAGTCAAGCACTAATGGATCTCAAACCAACTTTATGAGTCCAACACCAAAAGCGCCTAAAAACGGAATATAACGGGTTAGTTACGTCTACCTAATATAGATGATTTTCTCTTAACAAATTAAGAAATTTAATTTAGATGAGTAATATTTTAAAATGACGACCAACCGTGTAAAATGGTGTTTCCTCACACGCTTTCGAGAACCGGAAGATATATAATCCACAAGTCATTACGCTAGGAAAAAGCTACTATTCAGATTTCGTCAATTATTCCCAAATAACAAGTCCGGGTCAAGTTCTATAAAATGTAAATGCACTCAGAAATTACAAAAGGCTTTAGGTAATTGAGAAAATCTTCCAGAACTGTTGTCGCCTTGCCGGATCGAAGAACGAAAAGGACAAAAACAATTCCTAATCGAATAAAGTTAGCCGCAGAGAACCGATAAAAGATTTCTGCATACCTGACGCTTAGCCCCAGCAAACAAACAATAAAAGTGAAATACGATAAAGCAGTTTATTATTTCAGTACTTGTTTACACTGATCTGGGGAGAATTATGTAATATTACACATGCCGAATAAGAACTTAATGCAAGCTCAATAGCATTGGACAAATAAAATATAAATAAAGTAACATCAAACGTAGCTACTACCTATTGTATTGATATGAAACCAAATTGTATAATTTTCAGAAGGACTCGATTAGATGGCATAATTCAAGAATTTCTTGTTTATATGTTACTAGGAAGTATCTATTACGTTAAATTTAGAGAAATAAAAAATAAAATTATAAAAACTTAAACTAAATTTAACTTACCTTGCTCTATGGCCTATGAGCTGTTACTTGTGTGTTTTTATATAGTGTAAATGTAATTACGATATAAAAGAGCATATAAAAGCTGAAGGAAATTTTGGATTATTCTAGCGTTCTTATAAAAGGAGTTTCCCTACAAGAAAGCTTCATTAAAATTGTAAAAGCCTAGATTTCAAATTTCAATTTGAAAAATGTTTCCAAATTGGCCTTATAGCATCTCAATAAATTTGGGTCTATTTTCTGTTAATATAGCGCTTATGAATATGTAATGAAATATAGAGAAATTCCGCATCTGAACCAATAATGTGGTAGTAACTAAGCAGCGAGAGACGGTGTCTAAATTTTGTAACTGCTAGACTTCAGAAAGCCCCTAGAAAATAGTTTTATCAGTGAATTGTTTCGTCCTTGTAATACAAGTGTTTGCAATCCAGATTTAAATTATTTTAGGAACGCGTGATTTATATAACGGAAAATGTATTCTTGAATTTAACCTATTTTGAGCCTGTGATGAAAGTAAAGTACTATTTTCTGGAACAACTTGCCTGGAAAATTGTTTTATTTCCCGTACCTATAATTTCTTCTACATATATATTTTTCAACCCAAAAAGTTAAAAAGAATGGTCTCCAGCTATGTATATTGCAACTACTGCGCCAATTATTATTTGAGGGACTATTACAATATATGTATGTATATGTTTCTCTTGTTTCAGTTTATGCGTTAGGTTGTACCAAACTGAAGATGTTTCAACAATCCGATTGTTTCACTAATTCGGATCACTTTTTCCGTAGTCCGATAACAAGTTTTCAACAAAACTGCTATCTTATGTAGTTGTGGTAAAGCAATAGAACCATAAATTCGTGTTTAGTTCTTTATTCAAAATCGGAAATTGTAGTTTGTGGTGTATTGTATTTAGAATTGCTAGCATGCATAATTGAAGTGTACGTACGTAGTGAGCGCGAAATTACATACTTTCAGTAACTTTGAAGGTGCGAAAACGTTAAACAAAGTTTGTAAGGTGCGTGCATAAATATCATGAGAGACTGTAGACTTTCGCGAGAATAAGTGTGTTTATACGAAGGAGTATCAGAATGCACATTCAAATTGATTTGTATATTTGTATAGTCGAACTTCGTTGCATTGTTGCTATTACTGTCGCTTCCCCGATCGTTTAGTCTGCTTTTTGGGCTTCAAAGCCGCAGACATTTTCCAATCATAAGCCTGATGCAACATTTTGCACTTAATCGTCGAGTTACGCAAAAATTGCCTGACTCTTACAATCGGTTTACGGTTTTGATATGCTTGCCTCGTGCTAACGAAACACGTGTCACAGAATTTATTATTAAACAAGTGTGTGTATATTGAATACAAAAAATGTAGGATTTTTCTTCTTTAGTAACTTATGCGCTTTATTAAAATGAAATGAAGTTTTTGTCGAGGAAGATTATAAATTTTGTGAGTACGAAATCTTCATGTCATTTAAACGATATTGAAAGATGAATGAAATTAATGTTATTTAATAATGTTTTTTTCCAATGAAGACTACTTTATATTTAAATAAAAACAAAGAAAGTCATAAAATAAATTTTTGGTCATTGTTGTGTTGACCAGTATCTTGTTTAGTGTTGCTGAAATTACTGGAAGTAAGAAGTTAAAAATTTTCTTTTTATTTTCAGGACGAAGACGGTCTCAAAGTATACATCACAAATCACCGCCGCCTTGGACTACATTAGCTTTAATTATAGCATCTACGTCGTTATTTAGTATAGTCGGTATGTACACATTTTTATATTATTAGTTTGCTTTTTAGAAGTAAAATGTTCAAATCGCTTTATTATATGACATACAGATTTCCTAATAATTTGTTAAAGCTAAGAACATAATACGTAGTTCGTGTCCAAAGTGACGTCGACCATTTGTTTAGCAAATTAAGCATGTTATTTTGGGCGGCTTTCCTTTTAGTTTTCTGATCAAATCTTACACATTTATCTTTTTATCGCATTTTCTTTTCAATAAACGGTAGCCAAAAGATCTACTTTTAAATAAGAACTATATGGACAACGTTCCGTTGCTCGAACCAACCAAAAGTTTCATCTTTAGTAGGGATCTTGAACGTGGCAATTATCGTTATATAGAATTTTTTGAGAATCCCTATTCCATTGTACACGATTCACTTTTTGAGCTTCCACCAATCTGTGTGGTATTTATTGGACACATAACTTTTTGATAGCTAAATGGTTATCCAAAATCGCGGTTATCTGCGTGATTCCAATGTCCAAGCTCGATTTTAATTCACGAGAGATTATATGTTAGTTCGTCTGAATTATCTTACCCGCAATGTTCTCAAGATCCCACTAGTTAATGAACTACCTTCACGAAATTTATTTCTGACAATGAGACTACTACGGTAAAACTTAAATTCCGATAGCCGATGCCAAGGAAGAGATTACGTTCTTTTTCCATGACTTGTAGGTTTTGAAGATAATAATGGAAATACTATTCACGATCCTATATATTACGTACTTATTTTTGTATTTTATAAAGTATTTCTGCAATCCCATTCAACATATTAAATGTATACACACAATTTAAAATGGCCATATTACTTTTGTCCCGAACTAGTTAATTCTGTATCGTGTTCTAAAATTAATCTTGAATGGAATTCCTATTCCCTTAGCGTAATATTTAAGCTACAATCCGTTTGCCTGTTACGTTGCTAAAGGAAGATTTTGGGGGAAACGCAAACGATATTAACTGTTGCACTCTTTCCAATATTTTACGGTTAAACAGGAAGAAGACGGCATGAATGCTTCTTTATCGGAAATGTACAAATAGCAACACGGCGCTCTAGACGCCGTGTTGGCATTCGTCCAGCGTCGTCGGTATTCTAGTGATTAGACGTCGCCAGACACAATAAGTGACGTCCGTTTGTCACTATCAAGTACTTTCACTAAGAACAGCTTTTTTTACCGTTAAGGAGTAAATCGGTAGCGTCATTAGTTTGATATTTATATAGTTCTAAACTCTGTTGCAGCATCTTATTTAAACTCATAACAACATGAAATTAATTAATATCAGTTATAAAACCAAACCAGAGACTTTCCGGTTTGGTGTAATATCAAGTTAAAATTATCTGCATGTATTTGCTCATTTACAAAATTGCTTCGCGATGCATATCAATATAAACTTCTAAAGAAAATAATTTGTCTCAGAGAACGTAAGTCAATAATTTTAGTTCATATTCTTGTAAAAGTTACATTTGAAAACGGATGTATAGGAACCACATTTCCCAATATTGTAACTAACCAAACATATTGTATGCAACATAACAGATCAACAAACAGTGTTAGATTGCTTTAAATTCTGAACTAGAGGAAAAATGAGCTTAAATAAAAGCCACGTTTAATGAAACATGACTTCGATTTGTTTTGAATGACAATCATAACAATTCATTGAAAATGGAATAAGTCTTCATCAACTTTTGCTCATAAAATCACTCGTTCGGTGAAATATATTGCATGAATTGCTGCTTCACATTCAGCAGGGAGTGTGTTTGGTTTTTCTATATATCTATAGCAATCTGTCGTTGATAAAACATAATTGCCTCCATAGTAATACTGGCATATGGAAATTGTGACTGCTTTGCTAGATAATAGCACAGCTTTCTCCGAGAGCTGCCTAATAAACGTACCTCAATTAATAGGTCGTTTTGCAGAGAGCCATTTAAGCTTTCTTCTTATTCTTGCTTGATTGAAACATGACTTGCATGCATACAAACTTTATAGTTTGAAATGGTGTATAAGACAGGCATTCTGAGAATTATTCTCTACTTTAAAAAGTGATAAAACTGTGTATCAGCCAAATTCAAATGAATCTTACTCTTAATACACTGATTTTAATATATCTAAATACGTATTCCCGCAATTAAGTTTTCATTTTCAATGCAGAAAATAAGGTAAAATAAACACCACGTCAAAATACGTAAAACATACTGTTATTATTTTCCTCAATTTTGTTTCCAAAGATTTATCCTCTTCGTGTTTATGTTCTGACCTCGAATTTTATAACATACGTAATTAGCTGTTTTAATATCATTTCGAAAATTTTCGATATTTATATACCAAAAACTGTAACGATTACATTTATATAAATGAAAATGTGATATGAATACCAATCAGGAAAAAACGTTTAGTATCCATTACGTGAAATGCTGAATGGAGAATGATTCAGAAAACATTGGTTAACAAGGATGTCATTGTTTATTGAATTAATTATAAAGTTTCCGAAGACATATCATGCAATCGAATTCCGGTTGCATCTTCACAACCTACCGCATCCCGTCAATGGATCCGTGATTCATGTTTTACGAGAACCGCAAATAGATTTGCGTTGTTGGAGAAACGTGTACATTGATGTGCGTGTATAATGTATAAGCATATTTTTCATGTACTTCTATGAATGTGCACACCAACTTAGTTTCAACTTTACGCGTTAGCAGTAAAGTAACAGAATTTGTCGGTGGAAAGTTACATTTTTATAGAGAACTGAAGCAAAATATGATTGGCATCGTTTCAGTAATGTATATGTATGTCGATGAGTGATGCAGCCATGTATTGATTTACGTATACTGTTGTCTTCACATGCACACATCTGCGTGAATAAGATATCCATAAATAAAGTCATAAGTGATTTGCTTAAATTCAGAAATGCCAAAATAGACTTAAATAGACATCGTTTAAACTTTTCATTAAAATTATTTCTTAAAAGATGCGATCATGAAGGTAATACTATACTGTCATTATCATCACTAAGGCATTATTAAAACTATCGACAAAGCCACAATTCATTTATAGACTATCTTTTTTTTGCAGCAATAATTAGAAAAAGATTGTACATATATACTGCCAATATTAAGTACTGCACAAATTTACTAGGGAATTTAGGTGTTTGTGGTTATAACATACTTTGTAAGGATTCCAGCGCATTGTGTTTCCGTGACTCCACACTAGGAGCCGCAAATAAGCATGAGAAAGGGTGACGATATAACACAGTACACTGCTGATTTGTCTAGATTATAGTGGTTTGTATGTAAATCTCTTTTTTTTTAAATTATCCAATCATAGTTGATTATTGTTTTGTAGATAGAGTAGTAGAAGTACATTCTAAAACAAGAGCGACAAATTGTTAGAAGTTATTACAAAATTTTGATCTTCTCTTGCCATCCGCAGACGTACGTTTCGCGGTTATACCGCTCGTCAGTACGTGCATACTCTCATATGTACAAACATCAATGTTAAAAGTTATGTAAAGTGTGAACGACGAAACAACAAAATATGGTTAGTTGTTTTTCAGAAAGTAATGCACTCTTATTTCTATTTCTTCTAGCTTCTATGCATTTAAAGACATCTGTTGTATAACTAATAACACACTGTTAGCCCATTTTGTTAATAATTGACCAAGTAGAAAATCTTTTTCAAACGTTTCTCAGGCAATATGTCTTTCATGCATCTCATATTACTATTGAATTAATTCCATTGTCTTTTCCAATTGATGGAGAACATATGTAGCAAGTTTGTTGTTCAATATCCTTTCTGTGATTAGTTTAATATATTTTGCGTATACCTCCCACTTAGCAAAACGAAACCTACAAGCAGCGACACGTTATTATTTAATGAACGAAAACCAAGACAAGAAATTTGAAAACCAACATTTTTTTACCTGGACGAAAGATCTAAGATTCAAAGTTAGGCTAGATCATCACTATCTAATTAATGTAATGAAGAGAATCAATCCCGAACGTTGAATATGTCTGTTTATATATTGCTCCATTTTCTAAGCGAATAAGTTAAGGGAAAATTATCTCTCATACTCCCGTATGAAGTTTTCCCAGATCTGCCAAACGTCTTCCATGATCTTAAACATGGACAAAAACAAGTTTACGACTAAAAATTAAGTTTCGAACAATAACAAAAAATTCTGACTTACGAGTCCTTCTCGGCCTAGAGCATAATAAAACAAGGGATTCTTAACCAATTTTGTGTCCAAAAGGGTGGAACCATAGTATTTGATGGTTTCTTTGTTTATTAAGTAATATTTAAATGGAATGTTCTACACAAATTTTGAATACAATTAAAATTAACCAGAATATGCACGGGTTAACATTGGAAATATCGTATCCATGTCTCTACGGTAATGTGAACATTTTGTCGGCAAATTTAGTTGGAGCAAAATACGAATGATTCTCTTAATTGACATCACATTCTTTATTTTTATTAATTTAAATAATCATTAACAAATGACGTCATTATAATAAGGTGTACATAATAAACACGCACTAGAGGCAATCAATTCAAAGGTGCATGATAAATTGCATTCATATTTCGGATAGTTGGTTCGACAATTATCCATTATTTCAACACTTAGGATTGAAAAACATTCGGAAGGAATCCGTTTAAAGTTCATTTTTTCTTTCTATTTGTTTATTATTTATTTTCAATCAATGATTTCTGGGCGCAAAAGCATCCTTTCTCTTCTTTTTTAAGGTCCATTGATTCAGTTTTTCTATTGTTTGGGGGCGAGCACACCGCGCGCATTGTTTTGAACATAATTCCTGACTACGTTTTCTGTTTGATTCCCATTAAGGACAGAGTATATAAAATTATTATATTAACTTGATAAAAATATGCTGCCAAATACGCAATACAATTAATAACATTATTTATTATCTTCAACATATCTTTTTAACGGAGCGTGCTAGGACTTCCTTTGATATTTAATAGAGATATTTAACGTAGATATTTTACATACTGACATACTTGAAAGAAATGGATTTTCTAACAAGGAAACATTTTGAGATGTCCACCTCTGATTTTAATGGAACTTGGGCGTTTTTGCAAAATATTCTTCAAGTAATGAAGTTTGCATCCATTACACCCCTGTACCCCCACTGCAACGGGGTGAACCAAAGGGACCCCGAAATTAGCCTTTTTACGTAACAAAGTCAATTTGCAACTGATTTGGATGGAACAAAAACGTATTGAAAAGACACAAGAAATAAAACCGACGTGTTTTTCTTTGTTTCGAGAAACCAAAATTAAGGCGTGAACATCCAATCTTCTCACTTCCCTGTCGCGAGGAGGTGAGCCATCCCTCAAGGCTGAACTCTCTTATTCGTATCAATTAAATCATGTTTTCTTATTTGAAATGCATTAAATAATTCTCTAATTCACAAAGTAGACAACATGTTCAAATACTCCGGTCACCCTTCAGCAGGGGGTAGAACCACCCCAGAATTCGAAAGTTTTGGGTACTACATGCACTGAAATCGTTTTACAATATTTAAAGTAATTGGAAAAATATTAAACCATGGAAAGACCATGTCTCACCCTTCACATGCCCCTCTTGCATAGGGCTCAACTACCCCTTATTTGTTTATGCAATTGTTTGCATTAAAATAATTGGTTTGTTGAGTAGAAACCGTTTTAAGTTATTATTATTATTATTAAGTATCCAATATTTTTAATTGCAGTATTCTGGCTTTATTGAATGAATGTTACTTTTATCATTTTATATATTGTTACATTATAATCTACATATACGGTACAATGAATTTTCATTCATTTCATTGTTTGTAATTATGAAATCTTATTGTTTCATGTCGATCGGAGCACTGCGTCTATGTAAAACTGGCAATTCCTCCCTCACATGCTTTCTTTAAGGCCCAATTTCACCCCTCTAGTATTAATTTGGGTCGATACAAGAACACAAGTGTCCTATAGATTTTCATTAACTAAAAAATATCCAACTTTCATCAAAATCGGAAGCAGATATCTCGAAAGGTTTCCTGTCAGAAGTGCCTTTATTGTTTGCAAGATATTATAGGTAATTATTGCAGTTTCTTAGATTAACCACATTATAATAATTGTTTTCAATGCGTGTTAAATTATGGTGGTCAATTTTGGTAATTTTGCAACAGCTCATGAACGTTCACAGAGAATATGTAATTTTCTTAGTATAGTCATTAACAAATTACTAAACGGCAGTATCGGTGTGCATTTGTATGTACTTACCTTTGTATGATACATACAAGCGCAATTGCATCAATATGCTTAACGCATATACGCTGTTTCCTTTATACCATTCAATACAGAACCTGTAAAAATATCAAAAGGAAAAACAACAAATATAATCAAAAATGTTATGAATACAAATGCAATCTCACTTCTACAATTGCAAATTTTCATCTAGTGGGTATATATTAATTATTATTGTATCGTTCGAGAACTTTGGAAATTCGGAAATGCACCATAGTTATGAAAAATGGACTGAAGGGCGAAGTTCTGATAACGATCTATTGCATGTTTCAAGTACGCGACAACACTGCGAAAGACAATGTACTAGTGGAATATAAAAATTTGTGTGCTGTAGGTAGCGTGAAATAGTTAATTAATCGAAAGGTATTGTCGCTGTAGCCTTGGCGTACTTTCCCAAAGTTCTATGCAGCTTTATCGTGATATTAATACTGTACAATCATAATCATACAAGCCCGATCGTTAAAGCGTGTAGATAATACAAGGTTCTCTTTACTTAAGATATAAGATACTAACTTTTACAACTGAAAGCAAATCAAATATCACTCTTATTGTACATGGTTTGTTAATAATAATAACCTAATAACAATGATAATAGTAATGATACTGACATAACGATATTGTTCAGAGTAACAATGTCAAAATAAGGAAATAGTAATAGTAATCAAAGTAAATATGATACTTCTTGCGCACTGTGATTATTTACGACTGTTTAAGACAAACAGTATGCGACGTAACATCGGATCTATAGCTTACGTAAAATGATTATACCTACTTCGGATTTTATAAACTTATTGAGAATACTAGCAATAATTTCAAACTAAACAGTTAGTTACTTATTACCCCAATTATGTTGCAGTATCACCTTTGGCATTATGACTTAAGTTATTTCGATATGGATCAATATATTGTCCCTAGTAACGCCGCCTATTAATACGATTACGTTAAACAAAATAAATAATAAACATGATAATATAAACATCAAGGGCTTCTGTGGAAATTGCATTTCACTTAACATGAATGCTTGAATGAGTAATTTAAAATAAAACATTAGCGTTTTGGCACCAACAAAGCAGAAGTTTCAAAAGAAGAGAACAAAGGCAATATGTATTATAAATGTTGATATTTACTCACTACTTGGTTTCAAATAAAAATTTTCGCACAGGAAATAATGATGGACCGTTTGAATAAGACTACCTTGAAATTTCTTGAACTTATTTCATATAAGTAGTACAAATTACAAAATTTTGATCTTCTCTTGCCATCCGTAGACGTACGCTTCGCGGTTATACCGCTGGTCAGTACGGCTTTGCAAGAGCTGTAATTTCGTATACAAATTTTATGTATATATCGTCTGAACATTGATATTTGTACATTTGAGAGGGATTCGTTATGAATTTATACCTAATGTGTATACATGATATATACATAAAATTTGTATTAATGGCAGAATTCATACCGAATCCCTCTCACATGTACAAACATCAATATAAGTAATACTATATATTTTTCCATTATTGCTTAACAGTTTGAAAGAGGAGATTACATTGAATGTTACAGCTTCAATGGATAGTTAGCTTTATTTTAATCCTTTTATCAATTGTCATTTACATAAATCTTCCGAGTTAAACGTACCCAAACATTTTTTTTTTCTGAATTTTGATCAGTGTCCACAAGTGGGGTAATTAGCTGGATTTATTCAGTGCCGCGCATGTAGAAATCTCTCGCGCTTATAAGTACTAGAATTATGTCACCTCCAGTGGGGATTATTTGTTAAGGTCAGGGGAAAGTAACAACCTACCAAGAACGTCCTCATCTTACTGAACAAGACCAGCTGAATATGATTGCCCACGACTAAATTTATCTTCTAGCCTTTCCAGAAACTGAATGTATACTAGTATCACTTCTCATACCATTGCAGTTTCAACACCATCTCTTCTATAGCACAAAATCACTTCCTCTTCTTTCAAATCTTCCCAATTGTAGCAAACCCCATCCGGCCCATTTAAACTGAATTATTTCTTCGCTCATCAATAAAAATGGCATACCATTTAATTGTTTATTCCATGTTGGCTTCATCGATCTGAAAAGAGACCAGACAATCTATTTCTTTCAAAGATGTCCGTCTGTTGGTCTCTCTACAGTGCTGACAGATACCATAATTCTTGTATTGTGCATATTCAACCACTGTCTATTGTATACTGTGTATTTTCACTTGGTTGTAGTGGATTTTGTACGCCTTGTAAAACATTTATCATAAATTTTTAGATCCTTAATAGAACTGCTTACAACACGGTAACAACACCTATATAAATGGAACAGTAGCGCTAGGTAAATAATACTCTTGGTGCAAAACTTAATTTATGCCATTTATTCTTGCACTAATCACTTTCACGCTTCATTTTCCATAGAATACAAAGAATGACTAACTCGTCAGTTGCCACACATGGCGCAGTAATGCGTAATCTGTACTACAAGATGTATTATAAAGAAATGAATGGATTAGTTTATCTTGTAACTCATTAAATACCAGTATAGCCATTTTGAATGCGTTTAATACTGAAGTAACCAAACTCGCATTCAATTTATAAGCTCAGATTACTTAGAATTTGAACTAGTGGTGGACGGTGGCTCCGATTTTAACGATAGCATTCGTTCGTATATCGGAGGATGATGCCGAAGCTAACAGAACATTCTGGAAAGCAGTGACAATCACCTTTATTATTATTTTACAAAATAATGCCGTAAAACCCGAAATTTAAGAAACAAGCATTCAGCGATCAATTACAAGTAATGAGAAGCTATAGAGAAGAAACTATAAAATTCCACAACCTCTTGCGCAAGTAACAAATATTTTAAATATTTCTTAGTTGTATCCTCTAATGATCACCACATGCAGCTAACAAGTTTTGTAGTGGAACGCGCAATGGTTGCAAAATAGAACTTGTTTAAATAAATCAATAGTGCATCTTCTCTGATGTAAAACACTGCACAAGATCCAGGACACGAGCTAAGTGTTTAAAATATTATACGTATACTCTCTAGTGATCACTAAATACACTTGCAAATCATTCGTAATAAAACGCGCAATAGTTGCAAAATTACAAATGTTTAAATAAATAATAATAAATAATCGGTCATCTCTCTTATTAGGTGCTACTCGCGGCACAAAACATTAGCAAAGTATCTAAAATTTTGCAGCTCGTGTCCTGGTCCTTGTACGGTATTTTACATTAGAGAAGATACACCATTTATTTATTTCAACATATCCTATTTTGCAACCGCAACGCATTTCGCTACGAAACTCGTTAGTTACATGTGGTGATAATTAGAAATGACACATGAAAAAATTGAGGCGCTTATCCTCATGTCCTGGGTTTTGTGCAATATTTTTTATCTCTTTGTTTATATTGAAGTATTTGTTATTTGTGCAAGTGGTTGTGTAATTTTTCAGTTTATTACTAGGGTAAGATAATCGTGCCCCAGCATTGGTAACAACTGGAGCAGCCAACGGAACTCAGCATGCGCCTGTCTGATGCGATGTGCAAACATCTGCGGGGTGGCATAGCAATTCAAATTCGTACACATTCATCAATGATTGGCTGCTGCAGCTGTTAGGGCTATGCTGGGACGACGCGATTATCTTACCCAATTTATTACTTCTCATTACCTATAACTAACCACTGTATGCTTATGTGTTTCTTAAATTTCTGATATTAGTGCATTATTTTGCGAAAATAATAATGAAGTTGATTGTCACTCCTATCCCGAGTGTTCTGCGAAAGTTCTGCTGGTTTCATTATCATCAGCATGTTGGTAGATGCGGGCATATACGAACAAATGTTATCTTTGCAGCGACTAACAAAGTGCGAGATTCATCTCTAAAACTTATAGCTTGATCTTCATTCTATGGGAAAGGAAACATTGGATGGAGTGGAAGCCCAGAATTGTTCGGATCTAAAGGCCACTAAATATGCAGTTTAGCACCAATTTAACCAACCACTTTGTTTATTTCAAATGTCGATTAGGGATATCTGTATTGTACGAGGACCGCTGTAAAGAGTACGAGAAAATTCGAAATAAAGTAAAAACATATTTGGGGTTTTTGAAAGTACTTTCGCTTACAATCACGTTTTCGAAACACTTTTTCAATTAAGCATATATCATACGAGAACCAATTCTTTCATAACCTCTCCAGATGTTAGAATCAGATGCCCCACATTTTATTTTTTATAAAATGATTGAGCTTAAATCAGAATTATGCGAACAATGTCACATTTTGCCGTATTAAATAATCGATAGTTCGTTGTCAGATGATGGATTTTGTTCGAACTGGTCAGTGCAATTTCTTTTTGGTGAGACCGTACTAGAATATCTGATTCCAGAAATTTATGCATTAGCTGACAAAAATTTAACGTTACACACTCGTTTTCTTTAAATTTATTGATTCACTCCGATCAAATTTTAAATCATTTTAATTGCATGAAAGTTACAATTGGCGACGAAGGACGCCAAAGTATTATTATTCTCTTGCTTTTTTGGTTTTAATAATAAGATCCCGAAGAGGATGTGTGCAAAATCAAATTTTCTGATTATTATTTCTGAATGTATTTAACGTAATAAAAATTTGGTGCATATTGCATAGTAAGTAATTAACTGTTTAGAACAGCCTATACAGTAATTGCGAAAAATATATATGTATATGGTCGCTCTTAATTTAGTAATATCCACTCATATGGAATAATTTTTAGTCAAATAAACTGAACGGTACTTTGCTTTTATCTGCCATAAAGTGCACTTAATGTTACCGTCTGTAAAAAATCTTGCATATTCATTGGCCATATCGAGATCATACATAATTAATTATCGTGTTAATACATTGGAGCAGACTAAGACTGTGCTAACACACATAGGTGCGTTTACCGGAACGATAATAAAGCCGGTTTTTCTCTTCTGTTAGTTACACGCGTTTGTGAAGTAGTTGCAGGTTATAAGCTGTATCTGGATTAACTTTGGTGGTCCTTACGGCTACTTCTTAGGGGGATATACATATGTATGTGCGTAGTTCTTTTCTTTGTTGCTAATAATTTTGCTAAAAATTACGTATTGATCTCACCTGCTTTAACAGATCTTCTGAACATGTCTATTAAACTTATAGAATAATTCGTAGCTTGCCTTTTGTTTTAAGAAAGAAATAGGAAATAACAAAGTTGATAGGTTTAACCATTTCGAAGCTATTGTGACATATATGCCCCAGTAAAAATTCTTATAAATCTGCAGTTAAATATACGTTGAGCACTGGTCAGATAAGTTATGTGTCGTAATTAGCAGTCTCTTTAACTATAAGAATGCATGCGCCAGTTATTTTTCTGAAAGTAGATGTTCAACTTACGGAGTGTTTTGAAAAAGGTTTTTGTTTCAGTAGACAGCTCTTGAAATAAAACTAGAAACCCTGTGTTTGTACATAACATTTTTTCCGTGATAAGTATCTAGTGAGACGTATGTGTCGCTGAACGGTAACGGAGAAATCAAGTATTTACAATTTTTTGTTAAATAGGGCCCAATAGCTCATTCGAATAACATTTCTCACAAATCTGAGTAAATTATTTTTCTCAAATCTGCAGCCCACGTCGCTATTGTATCTTGGTCCATTCTGCCTACATGATTTCCTCCTTCGGGACTTTACCCATCAAGCATATGTATAAAGTACTTTTCTCATTGCATTGCTTGTTATTTACTTCCGTAATGTTACTGTCTTTATTGTTCGTAGAGTTTTATTTAAACATTTCTTGCTACCTATTTAGTGTTGGTTTATTCTTTCTGGGTTGGTTTCCGCTCGATATATACAACGAAAACATTTACCAATTTACTCATACATGTTTTCGTCTCCATTAAGTTCATGGTACACATACTATTGCCGCCACATCTATATGTAATACGCAATACTTTTTATGTATGCTTACTACGAGGGTTTTGGTTTTAAACCCTTCTGTCGTAAGATAGGCTAAAGTGGAGTTGAGTTTTGGGTCCTGCTTTTTCCATATTTCTATCTATAACGTTATGTCTGTCGATATTATTTGTGCATCCTCCCATTTTACACCTCTGCCTTCTAGTGCTTTTTACATCCTAAATCGATTAACCGGTGCATTTTAATGATTTACTTGAAGAATGTTCCTGCATATAGTTCATATATTTCGTTTGTTCATAATTTTTGATATGAGAAGAAGAATGAAAAAAACATATGGTGCGTTTTGAATGGAAGAAAAAGAAATGTCCCTGGACGTGACCCAAACCAGCGATCTCGTGACTATCGCACCTGATCGCACCAATACGCTATCGACTAGGCCACGAGTCCAATTGACAATCGTATTATATCTACTGGATTTAAATGGTGGGTGGTTCAACATCGATTATCTCGGTAATTTATGAACGTTGCGTCGAACTACTCCATAATATTCTTATTTAAGGTCCAAACTACACGTACCATAAATATCAAAAATTACAAAAATCCGATTACCTTGCCTTCTCCTTGTAAGATCTCTTCTATTCTTGAAAGATATCCAAATCATCGCAATTATCGCCGTTGTATAGTCACCTTCAGTGGTTCTATTCCTAACCCCTCTCTGTATACCTCATTCCTGATTGGATCTCTTCTGGTTTTATCTTTTATACTTCTCAATAACGTAATTTTCATGCTATTCACTCTACTTTTTGTCTTTCGCTCATGGTCCATGCTTCACACCATACGTTAGCGTTGGTTTTATTACCATTTTGATCACCTCTGCTTTTACTTGCGGAATTTTCACTTAGGACTCAATCTTCCACAAACTTAGTCGATATCATTTCATGTTTTTGCACATTTCTTAACTGCTTCGTTCACCATAATATTGAATGACAGAGGATTAACCACACATCCTTGCTTTACACTGTTTTTGCATGCCCGATTTTTCATTTCTCAATCGAACATGATTTTTGACCTTGTGCTAGAAGGTCCCTCAGTTCAAATCTGTGAAACAGATGAATTGTCCTTTTTTGGACGAAAATTTCATTTTGCGTCTCTCTTTCTTTCCGGAATCAGCACCAGGTGTCTTCCAAATCCTGTTCGACTTGCTTTCTTACTCTTTATGGTTACCTATGATAAATTGTTACAAATACGTATATTTAAATGTTTTTATGCGGATATTAATTTTTGGATAATTTTAGAAACTCTTAAGGAACATTATTGATCCATATATCAATGGTTCAAAGGTGCATGAAGTACGATGTTTTCAAAAGTTACACAAAAAGTCGATTTAATTGGGTAAGCTTGTTTATTAATTAATTGTTGAGAAGTGAGCAAAACTTGATATTAACAAATTGAATTAATCATTTTATCATCTACTGTCTGCATAGATAAGGTCAATGAAATTTCTCGTCCTGAACTGATGGTGAATGTTTAGTAATTTTTCGATGCAAATCTGGCTTACCCTGCAGCTGTGGCTCCAAAAAAACTATTATACATAAATCATAATAAGGTAAAAACAAAATAGTAGGTATTTATTTGGATACAAAATGGTGATTTCTGGCAGTTGTAAATATTACAATAAAATTAAAAGATTATTTATATATAGTTCTTCATTTATTTGTGAGATTGCTAATTGTTAATTATTTAGCATATGTTTCTGGACATCAATTTCATTATTTAATAATCAATAGTTGGTGCAGAATTCATTCTCTGTACGTGACTAGACCTCAGGCACATATATGTTACGTATGTATATATGAAGAAAGAAAAAATATTAGCACTGTCTATGCACATATTATAAATACGATCGTGCGCTACTAAATCACATGATATAAAACATCAACAACAGAATGCTGGTATATTACACCTGTTTTCCGTAGCTTATTGAAAAGCTTACAAGAAACAGGAATGTGACCGGTTTTACTTTGTACCATTTACACAGCATTTGAAAGGCGTTTGTTGTAGGTAATCTATAATCTACAGTAGACTATTATTCAAATTAAAGCTTGTTATAAGTTCGAATGGCAAAAGATTTGGAAATTCCGAAGTATAAGTCAATACGTCGACGAGAGGAGGTCGGAGCTTTTCCGGCGTCGCGGTTATTTCAAGCAAGGTCACAGACGTCTAGACCGTCGCAATTCCTAGCGCTGCTTCGAAGAGTGTGATGCACTCATTCGGTCGACTATGCACCGGATTAAATGCACTTTACTAATTACCATTTTGACACAATACCAGAAATAGGCACTTCCCATAGTTGTGCAGTCTGCCACGGCAATACCAGAGACCATTTGTCGACATTACAGAATGAATTCACTAAAGTTGATTTGTTGCATTTTGGAATTCACTTTTAAAAGAGCTCTAAAATATGTATTAATAATTAGAATAAATATCATTTTTAACTATTTGTTAACTCTGCTTTTACTATCATTGTACGAAAACGGCAATACTAGATAAACAATACAACTGCTTGATGTTAAAGACCGAAAAGGCTTCTAGTTCTAATACATAACAAAACCTCTTGTGAAAAAATTAGAGCAGGTTTTGACATTACCTTCTAGCATTTTCCTCAGTATTTGAATAAGCAGGTGAGATTTATGGGAAATATTGCTGTATTCATACGCGACTTTACACAATCTTATTCAAAATATAGTTTATTTTATAAATGTAGGATTTTTCTGATTAAATCTCGTCCCATTTTGTAATACATATTTGTAGTCTTAATTGATTGCGCATGATTTATAATTATTATAATTGAAATATAAAAAATTGGAAGATCTCTAAGCAGGGTAATTTTTAGGAGGCTATAATTTGCACACATTAATAAGATAGAATTTAGAGATTCATTTTTTCCCCTAAAGGTGACAATTTACTTGTTATATATGGATTTTCCATGTAGGGGTGGTTGGGACCATTTTTATTCTATTTGATTGTTAACCACTTAATACACTAATTGATAGTAATTTCATACGTAACACACACTGTATACGGAGGAAAACGCCGTATGGTTTAAAAATTTAACAAACAATAACGATGATTGATACCGAAGGAGACATTTCTTTGTTGGATTATATCTTTTTAAATGACTCAAATCTTATAACGCAAAATAATTTAGTAAATGTGTTGTGCTTTGTTGATCTCCTTTTTTATTGGTGCTGATAATTTGGCCACTCCCCTTCTTTCGACATTTTTCTTTATCTCAAATATTGAGTAAGTAAATATAGTTTCCTCTGCAGCTCTTCTCCACCGCTTCAGCTCCTAATTTCTACCATCTTTTCCAGTCGCTTTTCCATTACGATTGCTATTTATTGTTTCTATTACTTCTTCTCGTTTTGGATTTAATAAAGTGTTTTCTTCCTCTATCCCTCCAGCATCATCATTCTCTTTATCTTCAAAACTTTCTATATCCATAAGCAGTTCTTTAAATTGATTTACCCATACTTCTTTATATTCCTCGTCACTTCATACCATTCTTCCATCTTTGTTTTTATTTCAACAACTTTTCCTTCATATACCTTATTTTCCCTCATTGACCAATTTAGTATTTCTACTCGATCCTGCATTTTTGATCTCCACCATTTTATCGTACATCCATCTTCTCTTGACTTGTCTTATTGTTTTTTAGCTTCTTTCCTCAATTTCTCGTACTCTATCTTCTCTTGCTCGTTGTTAGTATTTAACCGCTTCAATCTTGTACCGGCTTTTATTATGTTTCAAACTCAGTCTACGTACAATATTTAAATATTTCGTTTTAATTTAACACATTAACTTTTAACGAAAGCGGTAATTTGTTCTTACTCCTTTTAATACTGAAAAAATACTCATTTATACCTTACCAGAAAGCTGGAAAGTACTTTTATTTCGCCATTAATCACTGCTTGTTTTACTTCTAACACCGTAATATTTGTGCTTTATATTATCATGTCATTTTCGTATGTATTACAAAACTAATTCATTTCTTTAGTATAACTGAAAAGTATATAGTATGTATAAAAGATCTACTCTAATTGAAATTAAAAGTAGGTACAGAACAGTAGAAAGAATTACATGTACAGACAAAATTGACAATCTTCAACAACTAGAGCTCAAATTGTTGGAATTTGTCTATAGTTCAGTTGCGTAAATCTTATAGGTCACGCTATTGTCCAGAGACAAGTTTTGACGCTTTGAGGCAGCTATCTCATGCAGTATCATTTAGTATATTTTAGCTACTTAACTGATCCAGACGTATTTCGGTACCTCTGATTTTGCAGTCATGGAAGATCCAACTAAACAACAAAAAGCTATTATTTTCTTTTTATTTGGAGAGTGCCTTCAACGTATGTAAGGTATATTTATCTATATATACAATAGTTGGCATAATATCACTGGAAGACGATCCCCGCAGTGTATGGCCGAACATCTCTGTAGATGAAACGTTGCTGTGCTAGAGAACCTACTGAAAGATCACAGACGAATAACTATTTGTGTTAATGTACCAATAAGTGCACGACAAGTTCATACAGTTCATATAGTATCGTCGTGTTGGCTCGTTAATTATGGCTGCGGATAATAACTGCTGATAACACGTCAATACCTTACTTCAACACTAAAGCCAAAAATCAATCGAAAGAATGGCGCAAATCAGAAGAAAAAGCACGTACAGACCGTCGGTTGGAAAAGTACGGCTTAGTGGGATTGCGAGGGGATAATTTTTATGAATTATTTACTATAATATTCTTCTCTTTTATTTGGCCCATTGCAACAGGACAATTCAAGACCCGAAGAACGATTTATACTTTAAACAAATTGCACTGGGAATTACTTCCATGTCCGTCCAATTCGTTAAATCTGTTCTCTAGTGATTTGTGTCTGTTCTCAAATTTGATAGGACTATTGAGGGGTATTCGATTTGGACCCTAAATTAAAGTGTGACTGTGAAAAAGTTCTTCGAAGACGATTTAAAAAAATAGTTTCACGTTGGCATAAATGTATTCAATTAAGTGGAGACTATAATGAACAAATACATTGTAATTTCAATAGAAATTGACGAAATAAAGGAATTAAAGACTATTTCCTAGAACTTTGGAAGCGTCCCTCTTGAGAGATTGTGTTATTTGAGACAGGATAAACCACATTGCATTAAGACTATTCGGGCCATATTGTCGTAAGGTTAAATTAATGTAGATTCGTAAAAATATTTTTTGTGATTTTTATATAGTAAGTGAGTAATTATTAGACGTATACCTATCCTCAAGGTATTAGAGCATGTATGCTTCATCTATGTGATAAGTTTTGGGAGAACAGTATTTTGGAATATCCGCTTTTGATTTCATTAAAAATCACCAAAGATTTGTTATGTTTTCTTTCTGCTAATTACATACATATGTACATCAAAATCAAATAGGGTAAGGACTATTGTAACAACTTTTTTGTACACTCTGCTTTCATTTAATAGTACAATGGAGATGGTGGTTTATTATACGTACTTGAACACTTGCGTATTATTCGAACAATTGTGATTTTTGCTATTCATAGTCCTGGTAATTATGCAGCGTACATTGTCAGCCTGTGGGAATTTTCTAAACTTTCGTTTTTCTAGGTTGTCTGAATTGAAACGATGCGCTCAACATCCGTTTCTGGCTTATGTCGTTTCATTGAACAATTCTAGCTGCGCATTCATTGAAGAACATAAAAATTCAAATTGAAGTGAATTTCGACAGCGTGTAATATTTATCACAAATTGATGCACATTAACGTATGAATTTTACACAACCCGCTTAAGATTCGGTAGTATTCCTTTTTATTTGTTTTTTTTTTGTGTGGATGTTTGGTAAACCTTATGGTGGCAATGCATGTATATCTATCGTGCATAAGCGCCTCTAATGTCCGTGTAATATTTCACAATTTTGTAGACTTTACGTAGCAAATTGAAAGTCTTTGTAATTTATTTAAGTTAGATTTTCCTTGTCGATTTAATTAGGTATTTATTATCCATTAAGTACAACTCCCGCGTTAGAGATTTATCACTAATTGTAAGATAGTCCATAATTTTGGCATTGTTGCTAGTGAATCGCAACTACACTTTGCGGAGGTGGATTATTAAACACCCGTGTTCGACTAAGAAACACTATTTCTTTTTAATTGTTTTCGTTTATATTTCTACGTGGCTATTGTTCAGTTAAATTCACTTCATAAAATAAGTTTTGTTAAAATCTAGGCCTTCCTTTTTGCGCTGTCCCCGTCATTGGATATATGTATTTTTCGTCCGAATTTTATTTTTATAATGCGAAACAGAGAAGGACAGATCTGGAAAGTATGGTGGGTGTGACAACAATTTATAACCTATTCGATCAATTCGACCATGGCGATTATGAATGAATATGCTTTCGTATTATCATGAAGTTGGAGCACTTGTTTCTTCATTAATTTCGAATGTAACCGGCCCAGTCCATCAGCACAGTACTGTTTCGTGATCGTTCCTCCTTTCTTCAGATAGTCCATAAAGATCGCAATGCGAATCTGCGCTCATGATTCTCTGGTTGATTCGACAGGCTTGGCATTCTTTGGAACACTTTTACCAAGTGACATCCATCCTATAGATTATGTGGTATAGTGTTGGATCTAGGTTTCATCAGTGCTTACGAGGCGACCTAGGAACACCTTTGGACTGCGCTCATTCAAGGCCAAACAATCCTTTGAAATCGTTAGTCAATGTCGTTTATTATTCACAGTGAGTAATTGTGGCAACCATTGCATCGATGATATTTTAAGGGTTCTTTCGTGCCTCTACTAATTCGCACACTTTTGTTCGACGATCAGAGAAAATGATATCGTGGGCATTGTTAACGTTTATTTCTCTAGTCACACCAATCAGACAGCCAGGACGCCACTCATCGAAATCGGATATCCGACCACATTTACTTTTATTGAAGCAATATCTCACAGCTTTTATTTGTAGTGCTCATAACAGCTATCTAACTTTCCTTTGATTTTCCGGCACTGCCCCTTCCAAATAAAGAAAGAGAAATACTTATCATCATTATTCTTTTGCCAAGATAGCATAAAAGCACGGGCAGTATTACTTCAGGGATCTCCCAAAAAAGAAAATTAAAATTTTATGTGCGTTGTCCTGGGTCACGTCAAACACTCCTCGAATAAGGATCATACTTTGATACTTTGACACCTGTCCTGTATTCCCATTGTAATTTCTACGTAAGGATCATTTTTTAATTTCCAGAAGGGCGCCGTCAGATTGAAGTGAATTAGATAAATCTTTCGACTGAACTCTTTAAATTTCTTCTCAATTTTGCCATCAGTAGATTTACTAATATGTTGACAATTAGAATGATTTTTATGAAATAGGTTACAAACCTCATTTTGAGTACTCGATATCCGGAGCTGATCATAAGCACCTATATTGGTTCACTTTCCCTTCAACGCATTTTGGTTTTATTTTATCGATCTCTACTATTTTAGTCAGTGAAAAACACAATTCGTTTTGAAATATAAAAGTTCTGACTAACATCGGTTGCCTAAATTGTGTTATTGTTGCTAGGCGTATTGTCAATTCACTCTCAGCTTGTACGAACCATTACCATTTACATAACTGAAAAAGCTTGTTTTCACTTTTAGATGACGAATGTCATGTAAGGTTCAACAAACGAGTACATGATAAGTTGTGCAAACCGGATCGACGCTGTGCCTCTTCAGAATTTTAATGTCGCGTGGTGCACGTAAGCGGAAACAAGCGATGGAGTGGCGGTGTCAGCCCGGTTTACACTACTTAATGATAACTTATAATGCACTTGTCGAACCTTAGTCATGACTCTTCATAAATTTATTTATCCATCTTCTACTTGCGCTTTGCTCTTAATATACGAGATGTTACATTTACATCCCTTGCACGCTAAGTAAGAAAGAAGCTATGTAACTCAATTCCCAATTTAATTTTCTTATCTAGCTACGAAACAATGGCAATTTTAGTTTTAACTTTTACTTTTAATATGTGAACACGCTTCGTAGTATTCACAGTAGTATGTAGTAATACAAGTATTCACAACGAATGTATGATACTCATTATGGAATCTTTAATTATACTATTATGGAATACAGAATGTAAAAGTGTGATAATTCCATTTTTGTCCGGATTGTAATATCCAAAATTTCAAATTGTATTTTTTTAAAAAGCATGAGAATAAATGATGAGAACTGGCATCCTTTTTTTGTATGCATAAATAAATATGCGACGCTGTGAGTGTGAGTAGAACGAATAGAGTATGGATAGCTTTTGGATAATTCAACATAATTCAAGCGGTGACATTAATTTTTAATAAGCCAATTTGTTACGGTAATCAATAGCACGGTAATATCGCACATTATTCATAAATTGATTCTCGGCTATTATTATCCGATGATACTGATAAATAATAGTAATGCAATCAGAATTTATCGAGTTTAGTATGCACTTAACGTACATAATTTATGCCAGTACCTAGTCCCTAATTCTATGTTTTATCATAGTATTAAACTAGGTAGGAACTACTTAAATTACTTTTACTTTTGATTTTTCTCGAATTACGAACATCGCATCGTTTTGAGGTGTGGCAGCGAATATACAATACCAACCTACTAAATAAACATTGTAATATAACTAGGACAGAAACGGACTTAAACCTTTAACTATCTATTGATTTATTCAACATGTTATTTATGATGTAGTTCAGGGATATCAACTGCAACAAACGATCTATTTTAAATTGTTTTAGTATTATACAAAGTAGTAGATACTAATTCTGTAATTACAAGTGCATTGTCGATAAAATTACCGACGATAATATTTACTCCAGCTTCCATATGTGCTTGTTTTTGTAACTTTACTAGATATTGATTCATTAACCTCTATTCTCTTTGTCGATCGTAGTTGAAAGTAAATTTAGTGCATGTTAAATAACCATAACCCCCAACGACGTACCACTTAACAGCTTCAAATAATCCATCTGTATTTATACGATCGGAGTGTAAATTCAATAAGTTACAAATATTTAATTTAAGTCTTTTCTACTCAACGTATGTAGATATGTGCTTTTTCAGTTGGTATTTTTCAATAAATATAATGGGTTGCCACAAAAGTTTTATGAAGAAAGTTAACAGCAAATTGGCAATACAAGTTATAATGAATACTGACTGCCATCGGCGATACTGGTTAAATTCAAATAGGAAAAAAACTTGTATTTGCAAAACTATAGATGCGTGTGTGCATAGTGTACATATTTGCGCCAATAGATACTGAAGCAAAGTTTTTGGTTTGTTTATGAAATCCACTCGAATATCAGTAAACGTACACTGTAGATAACATTTTAAAATTTAATCAAAATATGTAATAGGTTTCTTTCAATTGTAGTTTTATATAATCGTGGATTCAGCTGTTTATTCGAACTTCTAAAATATTATTTATTAGTGTTAATTAATATTTATATACACTAAGAATGCACTGTAGTAATCATAGTCATTATCGTGGGAAAGTGCCATCTTTCAAACCCTTACCAACCGCATGGATTATTTATAAAACACAATCGTATGCGGCACTGCCTCAGCTATTTGCATTTTATTGAGCGAATATTGAATTCGCCGCAATCTGTACATTATACAAATTTTCTTTAGCACTCGCACACGTTGCGGTAAAATGGAGAAATAACACAAACTCCGAACGGTAAGCATTGTGCAGTAAAAGTACTAACGGTTTAAATATATTGCTTACCTGGTTTCACCATCTAATGAGCGGATATTAAAAATTATGTGAACATAGAGCTACTATAATTGATCAATTCACACAATATATATATATATATATATATATATATATATCACTTTCAATCATATTTAACTGACTAATTAAAAGCACAACACAATTGCATTATGCCTGAAAAATATGCATTATATATGTTTGTGTACTATCTTTAATTCAAATTATATTTAAATAACTACTCCAATATCTGGAAAGAGAACTCCAAATTTCTGATTGAATTCTGTTAATGGGATAAGATGTGGAATACATAAAAGTGTAAAAGGTACAAGTAAACTAACTTACATATGTAGAATACCACTCAAACATTGAAATAACACAATGTTTAGTATCTTATAAACGTTAACCTCTAGATTCTTGATTACATCAATCATGGAACTGAGATGCTCCTACGAGCCTTCTAGCAGGATTGTGCCGACTAACCAAGTCCCAAAGCATTAGATAATCATCGAGCGAGCACGAATTGGTATTATTGAGCTAACGAATTGGGCACTATCCGAGAGATTAAGCCATATCTACATGTTCTTTATTATTACCTGGATCCTGTATAAATCGGTATATAACTAGACAATTAATCGTACGGCCGAGCACAGTCCATGATATAAGTCCAGTAAGTCAGGTAAAGGGATTATTGTAATGAGTCATTTAGATAATACTTTGTGTGTAAAAATTGAATT
This sequence comes from Chrysina gloriosa, assembly GCA_038088585.1. Taxonomy (NCBI): domain Eukaryota; kingdom Metazoa; phylum Arthropoda; class Insecta; order Coleoptera; family Scarabaeidae; genus Chrysina; species Chrysina gloriosa. The sequence goes on along the minus strand of CM076087.1, from coordinate 73,599,466 downwards.
TTAAAAGCTGAAATTTGAATAACAAGATGAATATTCCCCCTTATCACTAGTTGTCTATTGCACACACAGTTCTTAAGAGCGCAGCTTGAATTTCTAATTTATTTCTATTTAATTATGACTTCTTTCGTCTTCGAAACTGTTAGTGAAGGTGGTAAAGAAGATCTTGTTGTTTAGAGAAGTGTGAGTTTTAGCAACTGCTTGATATACTTTCGCGCTGTATAAAAAGCAGCTCTAAAGCAAATATTTTCACGATTGGTGACGAATGTGTGATTGTAGGACTGACCTACAATGTACCCGCGAAAATGATCAGAAGAAAGTGAACAGGAAGCGTTATTGGTCACATGATCAGAAAGGCGGCAAAAAGAAAAGTAATTGAAAAATCATTTTAAATTATAAATGCAAAATAATCATAAATTTAAATGACAATTTAAAACATTTCGAAACTTTATCGGTCAAGCATTATTTGTATTAGACGTCCAAGAAGTCAACCTGGTTTGCCAAAACATATTGACGTAATATTCAGTGTGCTTTCATAAATGGAACTTACAATAGGTAAGGACGAAAATTTCCCTTTAAAAATGACGTAAATAACATTTACTTAGATCGTACTATAATTCCATTAACGATTTGTTTATTACCGGCCAAAAAATTAAATGCTCATCAAACATTATCCAGTTTACTAAACGACAAATGTCAAGGTCTGGGATTGAAATTCTACTCAAAAGTTGTTGCGGCTAATGTTGAAAAAGCGATTCACTCGGCTGTCAGTACAAAAATCATGATCGGCCGGTTTCACTTATATAATTTTTAGACTCGCGAGAAATTGGAGACTACTGAGCTTATAACCTTGCAGAAATACAACCAAATGACAGTAGAATTACTAAATCCTCCGATTATTTATTTGAGACTTGTATTGCGGAAGATTCCATATTTCCACCACTATGGACAGCGCATAGTGCGAGTGTTATCAGAACTACAAGTAGTTGTGAATCTTTTCATTTAAAAGTGTTCGGTACTTTTTCAAGATCGGTTAAATCTTTTTTAGTGGTTCCACAAGTATTTTGAAAATTGTATATCTGACCTTTAAAAGCATTGTGTGTGACGATAAAATATTAGTTTCTTACAAAATTAAGAGCTTCTACAGCTTTAATTTTTATTAACAAGTAAAAACCAGTGAGTTTACGGTCTCGAAATTTTGCATACCGTGTATTCGTTACGATAGCTACGACTTATCATCGAGCTCTTTTCTAAATTTCTTTGTTATCGTATCTTTCTTCAAGTCCAAAAATGGTGGTAAGCCCATAGTTATTTTTCTATTCCTTAATTGAGGTTAAATTCAACAATAAACAAGGAAAACTAGGTTGACCTGGACCGGAGTTGAGATACACCGAAGTATGGTGTGTGGGTACCATGCGTTCCAAATGTTCTCACTCGAAATGTCGTAAAGTCTGGTAAAAGTGCTTCATATTTGGAAATATATGTATCACAGAATTTTCCTAGCTGGTGGACTGCGTGCAATTAAATAATACGTACCGACATACCGGCGCCGGTTCCTTCTGAAGGATTATACTGTTGAGCTTTTAATAATCAGTGATTCGACAAGACATTTTGTTTACTTTAGGCCTAGAAATACAGTGGCGTGGAACAATTCCCAATATATAACACAGTGCAACACGAAAAATATAACCATATACGGACACCACTATGTGATAAAAGACCAAAAAAAAAGACCCGTGTCTCCCAGTTTTGCCCCCCAACTCATGCACTTTTTTATGGGCCCCCAAAGATTCGGGGCCTCGGTGTCATTTTTGCAAAAAACTGCTCATCTTGTCAGGTTCGTATCTTGCAAACCGTTCGGAATTTTAATTTACTCTCTGAGGCAAAGTTATAGCTCTTGTCATAAAGAACAAAAACTGTGAACATATAAAATCAAAAACTTCATCTTCAAGATCAAAATCGCAAAAAACTTTAAAAAATTCGATTTTTTTAACCTTTTTCCCCTGTTCAGGTCCATAGATAGCAAACCGTTCATAACTCAAGGAAACAATCAACTACAAAAATGTACCTAAGATCTCAATAAACAACTCACGCGATCACGCACCGACCGCAGCAGCACAGGCAAAGCAGTAAGCTCAGTACACGCATCAAAGGACGCAGCACACAATATAAAAGCGACACGACGCTCACATCGAGGCGTCGCGACGTCAACGAGAGCTCAGCGGTGAAAGTTATAGAGAAAGTGCTACAGCATAATTCGCACACAAGATTGGCAACTAACAATTTCAATATGTAGTGTGAAAAAATTGATTTATTTTGCTACGTTTGCGGTCATCAAATCAGAAAAAAAGTTCTACAAGATTTGAAAAGGAAAAGAATCTTTTAACTAGTGAATTCAAAAGAGCATATAAGTTGTTTTTCGACGAAGTAGACTTGACCGGTGAAAATTACACACCTAATACGCCAGTGTGTCGCCAATGTTATAACAATCTCATGGCATGGTTGAGTGGAGGCAAAAATAGTATGAAGTATTGTAAGCCGGTAAACTAGATTAATCGCCCAGGTGATCATGATGCAACCAGTTGCTATGCATGCGTAAATTACATATGTCGTCTAAATCGACATGCTGAGAAGAAGAAAATTTATAAAGCAACTGTAACAGCCACACTACCAGTGCTTGCACCTGAAAATTTTGTATCACCAAGGCCGCCAACTCCAGATCGTAGGACAGAATTTACAGGAATGACTAGAGCAAGTGGTGTTACTTATGAAGATCCATTTGATACCGATTATGAGCCCCAACAGGGAAGAGATGGACCACAACTAATAACAACAACTAACAACATTCCAATGTAATTCGTGGAGACCAAGAGGAAGTGTGGAGGAACAAATGAAACAACATAGACTGAAGAATGCACCTTTAATTGACAATACTCAAGACATCTTGCTGCTACCGCTTCACATAAAATTGTTAAAAAATTCTTCGAAGTGGCCGTTGTAAATTGTCCAAACGCATTCGACTATTTGAAAAGCGTTTTCCCAAAGCGTAGCGATGACAAAATTAAAAGGTATTGTAGTAAATTTAAAACGAATTTTTGTTCACCTCATTGTATATTTACACTATGTTAATGTTTTCTTTTCTGTCGTTATTTTTTGTCTTCATTTAATAGGCCTACTTAATGGCCCTGACATTAGAAACCTATTCAAGAGCAACTTTGATTCATCGCTTGATAAACATCATTCAATGGCATGGATTTACCTTTAGCGTGTATGCACCAGAGTCTTGGGAGGGGATCGAGACGCGGAACCGGAAGCAAGAGAATGGGTGAAAGAAATGCTTTATTATTTTGAGAAAATCGGCACATCGATGACATTAAAGCTGCATTTTCTTCATTTTCGGGAAATTTTTCACTTTTGCGGCTACCTAAGCGCTACCTAAACGGTGTTAAGAATCATTCCTAGGAAGTTCATATGTTCTAGAAAGTTGTTTATTGAAATCTTAGGTACATTTTTGTAGTTGATTGTTTCCTTGAATTTTGAACGGTTTGCTACCTATGGACCTGAACAGGGAAAAAGGTAAAAAATCGAATTTTTAAGAGTTTTTTGCGATTTTGCTCCTGAAAATGAAGTTTTCTTGATTTTATATTTTCACAATTTTTGTTCTTTATGACAAGAGCTATAACTTTGCTTCAGAGAGTAAATCAAAATTCCGAACGGTTTGCAAGATATGAGCCTGAGAAAATGATTCGTTTTCTGCAAAAATGACACCGAGGTTCCAAATCTTTGGGGGCCCATAAAAAAGTGCATGACTTGGGGCAAAACTGGGAGACACGGATCTTTTTTTTTGTCTTTTATCACGTAGTGGTGTCCGTATATGGTTATATTTCCATGACTTAGAAAATTACACACAGTGTAATATGTATATAATTTGAAATAAAGAAATATAAAATCATTATTACCAGACAATATATCAACACATTTGTGATTTACGAACTGAAACTTCGCTTATGGTACCGTAAATTATATTCTTAAATAAACCAATCCAAACTTCTAAGTAATATAATATGTTTTATTATATCGTTTTGTTAATAACTTAAAAGTAATCCGTACGTACCGCCGGTTCCTTTTAAAGGATTAAACTATTAAGCCCTTACTTTTTTAAAGTAAATCTGAGTAGTAATGCTGCGTAGAAACAATCCCTAGAATTATTGATATAATACTATTTTTCCATTTGGTTGGTTTGTCATTTTCTCTATATTTTATTTTTGTTTTGTGTTAAATGACTACTCTTGAAACATCTTCTTTTAGTACATGTATATAAATTAAAAATAATATTTAGGTATGTGCACTCTTTAATCTTCCATTTATTTTTTCAAATTTTACACTTTACATTTATATTTATTGCAAGTTAACAAACGAATAGGATAAATAAATAAATAATATAATAAAATAAACTGGTAAATAAAAAATAGTTTTATTTTAAAAACTGCAACTTACTAATGACAACATTGGAAATATGTGTCAGACTAAAAATTTTGACCAAAATTATTCTTTGCTGTTAAAGACAAGGGTTAATAATAAAGACGCGTTTTAAACAAATATTGCATATATACTAACTGATTAAAAAAGCGTATCACGCAATAAGAGTAAATATTTTTAAAACAAATTTTGTACAAATATTTACCGTATTGAGCGTAATAACTGATTAAACTTTCATTGTAAAATTCGTACTCTTTATAGAGAAAATTTAATAAGTTGCTGCTCCACGTAAACGAGTATATTCTGCTATTCCCCTGGGCATGCTTCTAAGTAGATGATCTATTGACTCCTTTGGAAACTTATTCCAAACAACTTATGGGGCATCATGCAGCTGTTATAAGTTCATTGGAGAGTTAGGAAGCGTACTAAACCTTCGACCTTCGACCATCATCCCCATATAGACATGTTGTACGGGTAATACATCCGATGATCGTGCAGGCCTATTGAGAATATTGGTGTTGGTCTCTTGTGGGAATGTAAATGTATCTGCGGCAACATTAGGCCGAGCATTGTCTCGCTGGAATGTAGTATTATTTAGCGCTTAGATATATAGTAAGATGAATGATTTAAAAACTTTGTGAAACATTTAAAATAAACCATCAATCCTCTAGTAAGCGCAGTCTTTCATTCTAAGACACAAATGAAAAACTGCCGTTCTCCTCTTCGACGTCGAACTCGTCTACGACAATCAGTGGTCTAGAAACCCAAACGAGATTCGTCTGAAAAAAACATATCCTTCGACTACTCATCCCAATCTGCCCGTACATTACACCATTCTAATCTGAGGTCGCGATGCCGATTAGTGAGAAGCAGTATTAGTCTTTAATGACAGAAAATATAGAACGCATGTTATTCTATGGGCTATCTCTGCCGAAAGCGCAGATCTTGAGATGGTATACCGATCCCTAAGAGTAAACAATCTTAGTCTCCTGTCTTTCCGTTCGTTGGTTCTTCTGGGGCGTTCACATTCTCTTTTATGATGTTGCCTACCTTGGGACCACATTTTTTTCATCCGCCTAACGACTTGCAATACGCGGTTCATCACTTTAGACCAGGCATGGGCAACCTTTTTTGTAGAAGTTTTATGCTGTGAGTAATCTTGAAAAATATACATTTTTGTAGTATCCTTATCATCAAAACTAAGGATTTTTTTCATTATTTTAAGATAACAGGAAATCTTGGGTTGTAGTGTCCATTAGTGCTAAGATTGTTATATCATATTTCGCCAAAGTTAAAGTGAATTATCTGTTCCGTGAATCACAAATATGAAAACATTGTTTAGTGTGCCGCCCGGGGCAAGTTGACGAATTCGTCTGCGTCCTTAACAAAGACTACCGAAACTCATAATTTGGAAGATAGCGATTGGGATTCTTCTGACGTGGAACCATTGACGTATTTGAAAAATAATTTCAGTAACGAAGAGATCGAAACCATTGATCCAGAAAATCCTACACCTGGCCCATCGCGACGTAGGAAGGCCAAAAACAAACTCACCACGGGAAATAAGACCCCTTCCAAAATATGACATTAAACATTTTTTTGGAGAAGTTGAATTTTAACTTCGTACTAACTACACGCTAGAGATACCTATTGAGTAATGAGCTGCTGCAATGTCTGAGTATCTTTTGCAATTTACATTAACTTACATCAAATATTTGTTAAACGATCTAGACTGCAGGCATGGGCAACCTTTTTTGTAGAAGTTTTATGCTGCGAGTAATCTTGAAAAATATACATTTTTGTGGTATCCTTATGATTCATTATGAATTAAGTTTAGACGGGCCGTGCTAATATGCAACGAAAGAATTCAGTAGCGGGCCGGACAAACCTTACTCGACGGCCGCATCTGGCCCGCGGGCCGGAGGTTGCCCATACCTGCTTTAGACTGTTAAAATCAAATAACCGAAGCAAACTGATCCAAAAGAAAAGTGAAATGAATATTTTATTGGAGTTAAAGTCATTTCTTATTACCATCACCTTAAAGATCTAAACAAAATATAGTCTAAAATAGATACTTTTATTGGATGTTTTTTTTTGTATATACAATACATATGTAGTTACCCCGTTTAGTACAGAACAATAATATGTCTAGTCACGCTACACTTAAAGATACAAAATAATATGGTGAATTTAAAAATCGTGTTTATTTAAGTAGTGGGTACCTAAATTGTAGTAGCTACCAATTATAATTAGGTGGTATTTATTAAATACGTACTAGTTATAATTAAATACTACTAATATTTACTTATAATTAATTAAACAGGAGATTAGTTACATATCTTCTATAATTAAATGTTCTAGTTTCCCTGGTGAAAACGACTTACTGTGTTTAATTTAAGTCTTTTGCAACTAATATACGGGTGGAAAGTTAATAATAACCTATTAATGAAGTTTTGATTGCAGGCCTTTGAATATTTTCTTGAAGAATGCTGTATATAGGAATATATAACAGAGGCGTCATGTATTAAAATTTTGTGTAGGGTAGGTGGCATAGGATACCATCCATATAAATCAACATAAAGCTTAACAGTTTCCTTGGCATAAGCTTCAAACTTCTGTTTACGTATTCTAAAGCCATTTGTGATATCTTGCAAAAGAACATTAACTCTCATGATGAGCCTTATACCCACCCCTGTTATTTCTGATGAAGTTTCCAGATACTTGAAAATCTCCTTGAAGTATTCCCATCATTGGTGTTTCCATATCCAGTTGAGGGAACAATCGGACCCATTTCTTTCCTGAAACTTATACTAAACTAACTTTTATAAAGCAAATGGATAATATATAAAAAAAAAATTCGGATCCTGACATTTAAAATTGACGGTCCAAACTTATATGTATCGGGATTAGGTACTTTTCGACAGTCTAATTTATTAAAATTCTTTGAAGTATCACCGCAAATCTAACACCTCATTGTTGACTTGATATCCGCGATAGCATTGCATATTTTGGCATCGGCCATAGTCAGTGTTAAAACATGTTTTACACGAAGAAAGCATCCGTTTGTTCCTAGTGTGGTTGCTACTAAATTGTGGCTTAATTTTTTATGTTGTCTATTTCGTCTTTCGTGACACCTACACTTCCACGAACAAGTATTCAACTTTATGAAAATTTTACATCGATAATGTAAAGGTGCGCATTGAACCAAGGATTAGTTTCTACTGTTTATCTGTTCATGGATAATAACTACTCACTTCAAATAATATGTTATCAAATTCGCATATAGTCTGGCTAAATATGGTCTATTGTTATTTAATAGAAGCTCAATCACCGTTATGTGCGACGGTACAAGAAGGGCGTGTCAGAATATTTGGTGCATCATGGTACAAGATTTCTAATATCTGCCCGATATGGATGATGTAGAATCGATCTATAACGAATTACGTTTTTGTTGGCATGGAAATTGTAAAGAAGTATGGATTTGTAAACTAAATTACATTAATTGTATATATGTGAAATGCGATCAATTTTTATGTGATGTATTTATTACTTTTCAAAATAATTAAATTAATAGTAATGAAACACTGTACTGTGTTTACTGTACTGTTTGACTACTTCATATTTTAAAAGAAACTACAAATACGTATGTATCAAAATGGACTACATGTACGTAGTAGGTATTATGCAATTAATTACTATAATGACCGTTAAAATTGGCGAAATCTAGGAAGTCGTTATTTGACCAACAGCGACTAAGTAAAATCCTTTTTCGAACTAACTAAATAAATACTGTTTAAAGTACCCAGCATGACATTAATTAAATGATTATGAAGCATACTGTCGTTCAATTATTTCGACTAATTGCTCGATTCAATTAAGCCGTTCGAGTATGTCATTTCATACTTATTACAACAAGCATCGAACTGAAACAGTTTTGTGTGATACCTTCCGCGATTAGGTTGCGTTAAACAGTGATACACTAGTAACAGCTATGTGTTTTGAAAAAGATTTTTCAGATGCGTATATGGTGAGTTCCATTTTATTGTAATGTAACATTTATCATCTTTCGGGCAAAAACTGTAGGTGTACTAAATAGAAAACCTAGTCGAGGTGTATGTGGGTAAGAGAAACTGCCTTGGGAACCGCTGCATTTAGATTCAAACGGATTGACATGTTGACTTATCGCCAGTTTGACAATAATGGGAACAGATACTTTTGGATAAACATTTTGCTGTCCACAAGTTTTGCGCCCGATTGATTCCACACAATTTGACAGTAGTTCAAAAAGTGGTTCGTGTTAAATAGAGCAAGGAAAACGATACTTGATCATAATTTTTCACAATTACTATAACATCTTTGCAAATCTTGGATATATCGTGTAAGCCTTAAATAAAGCAACAATCAGATTTTTGGTTATTCCAAGATTAATCGAATCGGACAAAGATCATGGGCTCACAAAGTATCTTGAAGAAAATGATACCGCTGTTGTCTATTTCTACAACGAGCGACGGGTCGATCTCCCTGCGCAATAGTGATTTTGACCTTACCCGCTGTTTCCACACGGTATATTGATTTAGTACATAAAGAGGCGATAAAATCTATAGTGAGCCTACTCGTACTTACACGCATAAGAAGTTTACGAACTTGTACAAAACGTTGTTTATAGTACTGCTAATTACATTTTCCTTTATTTTGTCCATATTGCACAAATCGTTCTTACTCTTTAATTTTACAAAATACAAGTCTTAGATATCTATTTTTAATTGCATTGCAATACTTATTCACCAAGTCTGATATATGTATCAAGATGAGTTTGTTTGATTAATTACCAAATAAATGGATATGTTTATTTCCACAACGCTAGTTCAGCTGTTTGAAGTACTATTTTAGCATTCTGCCATATGTTTAATAGCATGCCAACAGAAATGAGCAGTAATCATAAAAAAACAAACAAAAATAAGCACGAGACTGTAAAAGTTTCAATAATTGTTACACAACAATTGACTTAAGCAAGAAAGTAATGCATCCCCTAAATTATTTTGACAGTCTTCAACGTTAGATTTTTGGAAAAAAATGGTTACTTATGTTGTTCTATCTGAAGCATTAGCGAGGAACATCTTCGCATATTTAACGATGATTTTCTTTAAAGTGCCAATTATTGACCAAAATTTGCATCGAGATTTTCTAAGAAACAGTTTTTTAAATCAAATAATGTTCAGCTTCATTAATTCCATCGACCTCATACAGCTTCATGATAAAAACACCATTTACACCGATATTACGGAAGAAGGAAACTTCTTAGGAAGCTCTAGATTATAGATGGGCAACCTCCGGCCCGTGGGCCACATGCCTCGAGTAAGATTTGCCTGGCCCGCTACTGAATTCTTTCGTTGCATATTAGCACGACCCGTCTAAACTTAATTCATAATGAATCATAAGGATACCACAAAAATGTATATTTTTCAAGATTACTCGCAGTATAATACTTCTACAAAAAATGTTGCCCATGCCTGCAGTCTAGATCGTTTAACAAATATTTGATGTAAGTCAATGTAAATTGCAAAAGATACTCAGACATTGCAGCAGCTCATTATTCAATAGGTATCTGTAACGTGTAGTTAGTCTTCTTCTTCTTAATCTTTTACCCTTTCTACCTTTCGGTGTAAGGGTTCGAGCCACCGAGCCGTATATGTACACGCATATACCGTATCGCTCCTGGCCCACCCAGTGGCATTTCCTTCAATTTCGCAGCTTATTAGAGGTCCAGATCCCTTTTAGGATTTTAAACTGCTACGCTCTGCCGCTACCGGGTCTCGAACGCCGGCCCTTCGCACTGCGAAGCGCGAGTTTTACCACTCAGCCACTGAGGGGTTTTGATTGAACGTGTAGTTAGTACGAAGTTAAAATTCAACTTCTCCAAAAAAATTTTAACCCGTCAGTCGCCGCTTTATGAGCAATTTGCTCATGTTTTGCTTTCACATATTTACATGTAAGCAAGCGAATTCTATCTGGGACGTGGAGGTGTTAAAATAAGCAAAAGTAATTTTGACCTTACGATCATGACAAATTAACCACCTTCTAATTTATTCTATTACTTTTCAAATGTAGATATCTGTTATTATCCATAATTGATAATGAACTGGAGTAGATCATGTAGCTATTGAGCTTCGTATATGAATATCTTTAGTCCACTACAGTATTACACAGACATGACTTGTCACAGTTGCCGTGTTAAAGCAGCCAAGCACTTTATTGAAAGGTAAGTAAGTAAGAACGTTGCCACGATATGAATAAAACTGGCCGACATCAATGACATTCCGCAAATGCAAGAGTCCAATGGTCCAACACAGTTTCATTCACTAATATAGGGGAAGGTGGGGTAAGTTGGCGACCTTAAGAAAAAGGACAAATAGAATGCAAACTTCTGCATATCAAGCAGTACAAAAATATTCAATGTATAATATGATCCTAATCTGTTAGACACCTGGCTATTATTGCCATAAAACCAAACAAAAATAAATGAAAAACACACTGCATTTTCGTCATCTTACCCCACGGTTGGTTAAGATGGCTAACCCGATGGGGTAAGACAACTAATCAGTCAAGGTGTGCACAAATCACAAATAAACTGCCCAATACCTCCATAGGATGAGCAGTTTTCATGCCACCATAAGTTGCATTGGTCACAAAGGATAGGCGTCGAAGTTATAATGCGACATTTTACCTTCTTTCTGGTGCTTGAGCTTGACCGGTCATATTTTGGAAGGGTCTTATTTCCCGTGGTGCCTTTGTTTTTGGCCTTCCTACGTCGCGATGGGCCAGGTGTAGGATTTTCTGGATCAATGGTTTCGATCTCTTCGTTACTGAAATTATTTTTCAAATACGTCAATGGTTCCACGTCAGAAGAATCCCAATCGCTATCTTCCAAACACCACGCATACGGTCTGTGAGACCGATTTATATAGTATAGTATACGTCTTTCATTTTGACGTGAGTATAGGAAGGTTAAGGACGCAGACGAATTCGTCAACTTGCCCCGGGCGGCACACTAAACAATGTTTTCATATTTGTGATTCACGGAACAGATAATTCACTTTAACTTTGGCGAAATACGATATAACAAGCTTAGCACTAATGGACACTACAACCCAAGATTTCCTCTTATCTTAAAATAATGAAAAAATCCTTAGTTGGTACCAGCCGAAAATAATAACACTAACGGTAGAATTTGACAAACATCCATAACAGCCTTAACTCATTCTTCAGGGGCACCTAATTCCTGCTAGTTATACACTTAAGCAACTACAGAATGCCAACGTAAATATCACCGATCATATATTTGTTTTACATTTTGCCCAAACGATCGTTCGTTATCTTACCCACCTCACTATCTTACCCCACTTTCCCTTACTTGTGTTCCACTTTTATAAGTGATTAATTTTATTGACAGATGGTGAAACTAATACAATAGCCCCGCTAGCTACTACATATTAACGCTCCAAAATGTTAATATTGCTATTAATTACATCAAATTTATTTATGTTGAGCATTATATTCAATAACAGCATAAATAAATTTAAAAAGGTAATGATTTTATGCAAATTAAATACAATAATTCAAGAAGTCCATACAAGTTTAGTGCAAATGTTAGATTACTGAAAAAAACGTTTGTCGAGTGGCAAAACATGAAGCAAATAGGACAGAATATCTGAGAGGGAAATTAAAACTATTCAAAGATGCGTCATGAAAATTAAATGCACGTGAAGAAAGATACATAAATAGATAAATGCAAAAACTATTCAATTAAACAAGGGGTTCCTGAAATCAGATTTATTACTACCAGATGTTAAGAAAATAGGCAAATGCCCGCATTCAGATACGTACAGACTGGTGCTTACATGCATGCTAGGTTTTATTATTAAATCTCGATATATAATTATATCGAAAAACTTTTCATTCAAAACATTTCAAATAACCTAATAAAAGTTACGTTAATACATCTAAATTATTATCTGACATTAATCTACCACGAAACCTTCGACTTAAGTTTTCAATCAACTGTTGCTACCTTCAAATGGGACTCGAAATTATGTATCAATAAATTAATACGCATTAAAGGAAACAAACTACAAGGTATTATTTCCGAACTTTATAGCGTTGGTTTATGGCCAATCCTGTATATTATTCTCTTAAGCCAGAATATGTATGTGAAATGGGATCTGTTCGCATCTGCACTCACTGTTGTATTTATATGGAGTCGGTGTCGAGACTTGGGGTACGTCGCATATATACACAGGTGTAGATGTACAAACGGGGATGTCATCTGGCTACCGGAACGGGAAGTGACGTGTGTAGCGCCGCCACCATGACCGCCCAAAGGAAATGCTTGTTTTGTACTGTGATTTACCTTGTCGACTTTGCCCAATGTACTAAACTATAACCCGTGCTACTACTCAAATTGGTTTACCGGGAACTTATCAATTATTACTTTTCCCTTTGATAATTTTCCTCGTAAGTTAGTTAATTTAGTAATTGCGGTTAACAGTGTGTAAAGTTTTGCTCCCTATATCTTATACAGAAAATATTTTCGTTGAAGTGACAAATGTTTGAGATTTGCAATTTCAATGTCATTAAAATTGATTAATCACCCGGTGAAATTCTTCGCAGTTATTATAATCACATTCCTGTTTTCTTGAATGGATTAAACAGTGCAAAAGAGTAGAAATGTTGTTTGTGTTAGTGGCGTAGGTGTACTTACAATTAGTGCTAGGTGATATTAATGTATACCAACACATACCTAAGATGAAACAGCGTGATTATAATTTAAGAGCAAGAATTCAATATCTGATACTTTTTACAAATTTCTTTCGTTTAAATGACAACTTTGTGCAGATTAATGCCTAGTATATCAACATTAACATTATGACGACGCAAGCTTTTGCAAAGAACTGAAAATCATGAAATCATTTCGAAATAAGATCATCGTATACGACGGATTTTTGCAAAAGATTATTTCAATTGTTATCAATACTATCGTGATAGTTGTCAACAGGAGGTTTTATCGACCTATCTTGTGTTTACTTTTCACTAAGAAAAAAAAATAAATTATTTTATCTGAAACGACCCAAGACAAACCACTAAATACTACTACTAATACTAAGACTAAATATGTAATGTAATATATGCGATTCAATGTACAGTGCCATATTATAACAAATTATTAAATCTACTACTGGTTTGGGCCTGCGTTTTCTGGTCTTCAAGGAATAATGCTATTGAAAAGTATACAGGTTCGTTATTTAACAACCAATCTGGTTTAGTCTAAGACAAATGGTAGCTGTAAATTTTGATTTTAAAATGTTCTTTTAAATGTTTCATTTGATAATTAGTTGATCTAATCCAATAGTCAAATTCGGCCATCTTCAGCCAATTCTTCGGTATTATTGGGTGCCATATAAATAAGTCTTGCATACCACCCACCCAAAAACATCCCCTATTTTGTTCATATAGAAGAAAAGTTTTGCCTGCTTTTATTACCACCAGATCAATTGATCCATTGTGGACGTGAGGCGTATTGTCGGCACGTCTTAAGAAAGAAATCAAAGTCAAAATCCTGCTTTCGCAAATCTTCCGAATAAGAGGCGAACCTATCAACCTATTTCATTTGGACTTTTTGCATTATGGATAATGAGATCGTGTCATTCCTTTCTTAGCTTCTTTTCCGTTCGGCGCGTTTTAGGACTGATAAATGTTTCTATAGTTTTAGTACAGCACGAGTAGGTGCAGTAGTCCCGATATTGTGACCTTTTTGACGACTTATAAGAGCATAATTTGATATTCTTGCCCTACGATTTCATTTAGGAGTAGCGAATGTGGTGCGAAGATTTTAGTCCACTTTTTACGCCAAATATATTTGTGTCATATTTTCCGTAAGAAGATGAATAAATAAAGATATTACCATTACGAAGTGTTTATTGTCTTACATCTGTGAACTAATTAAATTGAAGCGAGACATCTAACGGTTGTGCCTAATTTTTCTCGGACTTTGGATTTTTCTTGTGTGTTTCAAGCTTTTAACTTTGAATATTTGCGCTAGTCTTCTTCGGTTTATGTACACTGTTAGACAAATTTCATTGAATTAGTTTTTCTAACTATTGTACAAAGGTAATAAATATTTGTAATAATAAGTTATCTTATTAATGTAACACCAACAATGAACAAGAAAAAAATTATAATTACTAAACGTATCATAGATAACTAAACAACTTCTATTAGCAATTTCAGAGCTTACGTGAATATAACTAATAAAATTTTATAATATGTATATATTGAATAACAAAATAAAACTTTGATAAGCTGAAGAAATAAAATTATCAATGAAAATATACAGTTTTCCGGGTATGTTATTTCCAGGAATATATGGGATAATAAATACCTTTCTTTTATCCCAGGATAAGGAACTTACAGGTTATATGAACAAAATTTCTTTCTTCATACAATTCTCCTCTTATTAAATGGCATACATAACCTCAATCGTTGAAGAAAATCACTTACTAGATAGAGGATACAGGAGATTATCAATTGCAAATACTTGTTCTACAAGGAGATATAATTATTGTGATGCAATTTTTCACTAATAAAACTGACCGAAATTATATAAAATTTTATAGATTTTTTGGAGATTACCGAAATCAACCAAACAGTACCAAAATTTGGACGCCGACTCTCGTTATTTTACTAAATGTTGCCACACTATTTGTCCAGACGCGGAAATTATCTTTACATCAGCGCCATAGTAAACGCATTGAACGCAAATCTCTTTTGAAGTTATAAAGTTTCAAAGTGATGCGACATTTGTGACATTTTGCATAGAGTCATAATTTTATATTATCAACAACTTTTCTCAATAGCATTTTGCCGTAATATTGACCGCAATGGCTCTTTACTTTAACAGAAAATGTCTTTTTTTCCAGTTGTCATGACGGCCTCGATTTTTAAAGTAGAAACGTACTGTAAATTCTTTTAGACCAAGCAGAGCAGCATCCCACAACATTAAAATGAAATTCAAACATTTTTGATCAATTGGAAATTTCTATCTACATTTTAAAACGCTTCAATTTTTTTTTCTTCAATTATTTTTGAGTTACGCCTATCCGCATATTTTTTGTAAATGGGAACTTGTTAATTTTACTCCACCGTTCGATAGAGAATTTTTTTCTCTTTACAATAGTATTTTCGTTTATTTTTTAAAAACCATCGATTCACGTATTTATATATTATAAATATTCCTCCATATAGTTATTATAACATTTCGTTTATTCATAACTTTTGAGATGAGAAGAATGAAAAAACATGATGGGTTTTGAAGGGAGCAAAAATGTTGCGCGACGAGACTGGAAACAGCGATCTCGTGAGTACGTATCATATCTAGTGGATTTGGCTGGCAGGTGAAACTTCAAAATCGGTTATCTCGGTAATTTATATACGTCGAACTACTCCGAAATATTTTTATTCGAGGTCCAAACTACGCGTACCATAAATATAAAAAATTAAAAATCCGATTACTTTACCTTCTTGTTAGATGTACCTAACATTTATTAAATACTTGAACCAATGTTTTCTTGTAAAAATGTTATTAAATAAATTAAAAAAAAAAAAACAAAACTACTAGTGCAAAGAGAAAAATTCTCTATCCACTGGTAGAGTAAAATTAAAAATTACGCGAACAGACGTAAGTCAAACATAATTGAAGAAAGAAAATTGAAGCGTTTTAAAATGCAGATAGCAATTTCATAAAAACTTTTGTATTGAACATAATTTCCTAAAATGAATATATAGGCCAATAAATTGCCGCCTCCATTCTTTTAGTGACCCTGTATATGCATATATTTTTGCATAAGATATTGTACGTATTATAGTAGTGTTACAATACTATAGATACCTCTTTTTTAACCCTCCTATACTCACGTCAAAATGAAAGACGTATACTATACTATATAAATCGGTCTCACAGATCGTATGCGTGAGTATAGGAAGGTTAAGAACTAACAATTCTTCAATCCGAAACAATTCACATCTATTCAATCAAGTAGTAACTTGTTTCATACATATATCTAGCAGACGGCATAAGGTAATAACCGGAAATTCAGAGATGTGTAGGTGTCCAGACGTTGTTGGTATGTAAATGAATCACAATTTCTCTCTATAAGCATTATTTCTAATACTGAATAGGTACAAATTAAAATATGTATTAAAACGCGGATTTTTTATTTATTGTTGTATTTTATAGCAAAAAATGTATACATGCGTGCGGTTATAAAACATTAGTTGGATGCCACGAGGTAAACCTATATTCGTATACAATGCCAAACTACGTACCAGTTATCCTGTCCTTAACTCGCGTTTCAATTTCACTTTCGCTTCTCGTAGTACCGGACTTCGCGCTAGTTTCTATCTTCGTGATCAGCTGTTATGCTGAATGGAGCGGATGTTGAAGTGCATATCTTTTTCACTTGGAACGTTTCCATAAGTTTGCTAAATCCATTCATAGTCCTTAATTCCCCCAATTTGGTTTCATGATGTGAACCAGATGCCTGTCAGTCGTCAAAACTGTTATTACTCACGTTGTTAATGTACTAACTATTTTGTCATATTGTTCCAAAGCGATGTATGCTATATTGCGTCTAATTAATGATTATATGAATTGTAGTATAGTGCAACTTACACTCCTCACTATACAAGTGATTAATTGGGACACGTATTTTATTTACAATAAATCCACCATCACGAGATTGTATCTGTGAATGAAATTGAATGTATCACGGTGATTATCAAGAAAAAGCTATCATACTTCACTTCTTTTTGGCATTCTTTTTATTACTTGTCTGACTTTAAGTATAAGAGAACTTTAAGTATAAGAGAGCCGTTACTATAGTCCTTTTAGACCTTAGGAAATAGTACGGGCCTATAGAACCATGTTCTTTCTTTCTGTTGCTAAGAGTATTATATAATGACTGACTGACTCATTAAGCAGCTCTGCTGTCAGGTTTAAATTAGCAATTCATACAGCGCAGAAAAATGTCTCTTACTGTGGCGTGCATTATAAGCCGTACGTTTCTCATAAGCCTTATTCTATTTCCTAAGGTAAGATAAACTACATCTAAAAATTATATAAACCATAATTTATCTTTTCATCTAAATATTTGGAAGAGTCATTCGAGGTCTATCAAATAATTTTCTATTTGTTAATAGAAACGCACATAGGTATGACATTTTAGGTGTGGTATATCTTTTAAAGTAATTGTAACCAAGATGAAAGTATTTTATGGGAGATACAACGCCACGCTATGAAATTGAAAATATGAAACAGTATGAATTCTAATAGAATAATAGAGCTGTACTTAGTTAGTCATGCTCCTATACTTGAAATTCGCGAACTAATTCCAGAATAGTATTGTACTTTATAATCACCTTGAGAAAATGCAAAGGAAGTATGCTATAATTTGTTATTAATTTCTTAATGTTAAATGGGTGCCTTTTGATGGTGTCGAAAGTGTTTCAGATGTCCTTATTTATTGCAAAATATTATTTGGCTAAAAGTAAATCAAAGAATTAAAAAATAATAGGTCCAGCAACATCAGCAATAACAGCTGAGATGTTGAAAGCAGGTCGAACAGAAATACGTGGAAAAATATAGATACCACCTTGTTAAAGGAATATAGGAAAAAGTATAAATACCGGAAGACTGCACTAAGACACAAGTTTGTCCACTTCCAAAGAAAGGCCATAGAACAAAATGTGACAATTATAGGAGGATTGGGTTATTGTAAACTGCGAAGAAAATATTAGCAAAAAGAATAAAGAAGAAAACACATGAGTCATGAGAAAGTAATAGGAGAATATCAAACGAGATTTAGAACCGATAGATGGACCAAATGTTTATCCTGAAGGAGACTCAAACCTTACGGCCAAGTACACAATAATCAAATGTATAAAGTCTATAAATAACAGGGGTCGACCACACTTAAAAGGTTGACAAAAATGACTCTGGATAGGACTAAAAATGAAGTAAATTAGAGAAGACACAAATCGGAGGAATTCATAATAAAAAAAGTTTTGAACTAAGGTGACCCACTATCAACCGTCAATCTAGTACTGGAAATAATTGTAATATAGTTTTACTGACAGCGATTTTAAATTGCCCACCGGCTACGACAGCTTTTTGCCGGTGAACATACACGAAGTGGAGTAAGGAGCAGAGACATACAGTGGTACCCATCGGATTAGAAACGTTTGCACATGAATGTATTAGTTGTTATGTTAGTGTCGCAATGTATTTTAACCGCTGAAGAATCCTTTTCTAATGGCCTAGGATCGTGACCTTCTAGAAATTTTTGCTTTTGTTTTTGAGTCACACTGTAATAGATTCGTAGTTTTCTTTGACCTATAGTGGTTGACCTAATTCAAAACTATCTGTCACGTTATGGAATATGATTTATTCAAATTGAAATAAATGCCTTTTATGTGAGCTATAACTCGCTATTTTAAAGGTGCCATCTGATTTCTAAGTTAAGTATAAAACCGAAAAGCCTAGCGATACTATTAAGAAAATGCACACACAAAAATATTTAACTCGTTTTGTAAAAAACAATTCCAAAATTACAAGCTTAAATTAGCGATGTGAAAAATGGGAAAGAATACGTTATGTTCATTGAAAGAAAATATTATACTTATAATCCAGTGAATAAACGATAGAGTTAAATACTGAACGTAACAAAATAAATTTAAATCAGATTGCAACCAAAAACAGCTACAGACAAGAAAAAGATTTCACATTTATTTATTGTATGGCAATTAAGATATATTTATTATATTTATGTGAGAAATTCGAACCAAAGTTCCCAGTTTTCTGGTAGAGGACAATTTGCTTTGTCAAATGTCATATCTGATCTCGAAATCTTTAGATTGTGGCTTGTGATCAGAAGATCCTAGGATTATTTCATCTCAACTAGTTCACTTAACGTTACTCAGGGTGCACCACAAGGTAGTAAGTATCCTTAACAATTAGGTAATAATTTCCTTTTGTTTCGATATGCATAGAATAAGTTACCGGGTTTACGTTTTATATCGGGCGAAGAAGCCGTAGACGCGTTTAAAAATGAAGTAAACAGCCTAACGGGCGAAGGTTGAAAAACATATTTTTGGAGATAGGTTTTCACGGATGCAAAATTGCATTGACTGTAAGGGTCAATCCTTTGAAAAATTATGATTAAAACTTAAATATTAAGTCCTACGCTATACAGCCAGTACTTCTTCAAAAAAAAAATTATGATTATATGTGTTTTGTAAATATATAGTGTATGTATTAGTTTACCAGATTCAACGGAATGAATGAGAATAGCCCACGTATTATTTTACGTAAGAAAATCGGGAAGAAACTTCCCTTATTAACAAAATACAAAGAAGCGCGATTAAGATTTGTACAAAATCTTTTCTCATAAAAAAGTCACCTCATAGGTATAAGCAAAAGCTGATTCATCGACCGATAAATAATAAATTAAATTAGGTGCGTTAAAAGGCAGTTACCAAGTAATTGTGCAACAGCTTATTAAGTAAGCACAATTTGCATATGCCAATAATCGTTGGAGAATTAAGCTTTGTTAATCGCAGGCTGAACTGCAGACTAATTAGATTCATCCTTATTGGGACTCGTCAGTACAGTATATCGATCTGCAAGTTACATATTAAATAGCAAAAATTCAGCTATATTAAAGTTCGTTTAATTCGGTTCTTACAAACTTTATCCTTAATCTTTTGTAATGGTTCTTTACATGTTTAACTCCTGTACAAGTTAACGTGCAAAAAATTATATTCCAATGTTAATCAACTCTACTATTGAACTATTGAATATTCACCTTTCAATTTGCTTATTCAAATTTTTTGACTTTCAGCACAGATTACAAATTGTTCCTCATTTGTTACTGTTACAATTAAAGCAATTTTTTAAGTTTTACTAGGTATTTTAATTATTCTTGATTAATATTTGCGTCGTAATAGTTTTCGTAACCCCTTGCGCATTTAGTGCAGGTTAATTCGTTTGACCTATCTGGCTGTTATTGTTGCATCAGACAAATATTACGTAGTTTTTATACATAAAAATACTAGTGGGTATGTCAGGTATGTTATTTACCTGTCGAATAATAAATACATATATATATATATATATATATATATATACATTTTTTATTTCTTGGGCAGTTGGTTATAAGGCCCGTTGAAGTAACAACCTAATTATTCTTCGGGTTGTACAAAATGGGTGTTAATTTCTTTTCTTATGATAAAATTTGTGCCGCTACTCCGTTATATAAACACATACCACCATCATAGCTACTCTACATATATATACGAGTATCTACCAAATTATGTTACAAGTCCGACTATACCGTAAATTACCCTATTAGCCACCTTATTAAGCAATAAGTAATTTTGTATCTAAATGGGTATAAATTAAACTTGTCAACAAAATTAAGGTCAGTTTCTATTGCTCTAAAAAGTGTAAGTAGGTACCGTCAATAAAAACTTTTGATCAGTTATTAAATTATAGTCTGCCAAGAAAATGTTGCATTCCACACTTTTCGAAATAATTACATTAATTACTCTCTCTCTCTCTCTCTCTCTCTCTCTCGGAACGACGGTGTGTTAAAGTGAGTAAAGTATATGGTGCTTCGTTCAGGGGATATCTTCAAGACATTTTGAATAACGACAAAAGGGATTTCACTGTGCGTGATTCTGCTAAACGTAGATATATAAAAGTTGATAAGTACATATATAGAACATCTGGTCCTTTCTTGTATAACGACGGACAGTGAGCATAACTTGCAATTTCCTACATAAAATATATACAGGCGTTCATTTGGTAAACGTCCCGGACGGGATGTTGGGGAGTATTTAGACTAATATATCGTGCTCCTACTTATCCTGTTAATACCCTCTAACACAACAACATAAAAATCTTAAATGGAACGATAACGATTGTGACACATCGTTGAAAAAGTATTTTCATTACGAATTAAATAAAGTACTTAGAAATTTGGTCCTGTTTTGGGGGTTATAACAGAAAAAATATAATGTTAAGAATTTTTTTTTTTACTTTTATTCAAACAAAATATTCCAGTTGATCAGTTAATCCAATTATCGTTGTAGTATTAGTAGATTAATAAATTTAATTATAACATGACGTATTAGATGATCAAGTGGATTACAATGATCCCCCTTTTTCCAATAAGCCTCCGCATTATGTCTTGCCAGTTAGAAATTGGTTGGATAATAATTGTCCAAATTAATTCAATGGCCTGCCCGTTCCCCAGAATAAACCCCACTTGATTTTTTAAAATGGTGCCATCCCATTCAAGACCTTCTAACGATGTGGAGCGGGTTAACGAGGTCAGTTTAAGATTATGATATGTTAATCACAATAGTACAGGTACGTCCAGAAAGTAAGTTCCGTTTCAATTTAACTCCGCTGCAGCGCTGCGATCGCAGTTCCGCACATGCGCGGTAGACGCTCTGTATCAAGGAGAAGAAACGTGCGCCATTTTGAGATCGCTGTCAGCCACGTACGCTTTATTGTGCTTGTTTACAATGTCGGCGTTGATTGAAAATCCCGCCGCTTGTGAAATGAGATCTGTGATTCGTTTTCTGAATGCTAGGAAAGTGAAACCAATTGAAATTTATCGGCAAATTTGCGAAGTTTACGAACAAAATGCGATGAGTGATTCAATGGTGAGAAGATGAGTCCGACAGTTCAATGAAGGACGTAGTGAAGTGCACGATGAAGAACGAAGTGGGCGTCCATCTTTGGTTACAGAAGAACTGGTTCACGCGATTGATGTCGAGATCCAGGAAAACCGCAAGTTTACAATTAGTGCTCTCGCTATGGAATTTCTCCAAATCTCACGATCACTAATTCATGAAATTGTTAGCGAAAAACTGAAATTTCGTAAACTTTACTCACGTTGGGTACCGAAGATTCTTACTGCGCAACACAAAACAAAACGGATGGGTAGTGCACTTCAGTTTTTGACCCGTTATGATGAAGGCGGCGAAGAATTTCTGACACAGATAGTCACAGGAGATGAAACCTGGGTTTCTTACGACATCCCTGAAAGTAAGCGGCAATCAGTGGAATGGAGGCACACTTCATCCCCAGCAAAGGTTAAGCCGAAACAAATCTTGACACCTCGAAAAATGATGTGCACAGTGTTCTGGGACTGGAAAGGCATCTTACTCATCGATTTCTTACCGCGTAGTCAAACAATCAAAGCAGATGTTTATTGCGAGACACTTAGGAAATTGCGTCGCGCAAAACAGAATAAGCGCCGAGGATTGCTGTCAAAAGGTGTTGTTTTCCTTCACGACAACGCACGACCACACACTGCAAATGTGACGAAAAACCTCCTACAGGGATTTGGCTGGGACGTGTTTGACCATCCTCCGTACAGCCCTGACCTCGCTCCTAGCGACTTTCATCTGTTCTTACATCTCAAGTCTTTCCTTGGCGGTCAACACTTCAACAATGACGAAGAGCTGAAAGAAAATGTTTCCAACTGGTTGAAGACACAGGCGGCAAACGTCTATGAAGAAGGTATACAAAAACTTGTGCCACGCTATGACAAATGCCTGCAAAATTTCGCCAGTTATGTGGAAAAGTAGTTTAAGAGTTGTAGAATTTTGTCCAATAAATAATTTTTGTGTATCTGTACACAATTTAATTTTATTACCAAACGGAACTTACTTTCTGGACATACCTCGTATATAACGCGTTTCAAACCTTTTGATCGGAGATGTCGTAAAATTTTATCAATGTCTCTTCTAATGTGCATTAATAGTAAAATGATAGCAAATTCCAAAGTTGTAGCTGTATCATTTTTCTTCGCTTTCAGAATTAGGTATTTGTTCTTCAGTTTGGAAGATCTAGATGCAATTTTTATGCAATTCAGAGTGATCCTTATATCAATGCCTATTGTACTCAAGCGTTGATCAGAAGCAAGTAAGGCCAGCATTTACTATGAAATGCTCTGCAGTGAATGAACGAATATCGTCTGAAGTTTTTATGAGCACCATAAACTACGGATACTTAACGGTGGTCGGCGCGCATTTGTGGTTGTGTGTGTATGCGCGCGTGTGTACACTACGTAATGAGCACAACAGCAGCCGCAGTAACAGCAGCAAAGCGATCGACCCAGGTTTCACCTTGCCTTTTCTAATTCGTTCGGTAATGGTCCCGTTTTCGGTGCCAATACCTGATGCATGTCCATCGGAGACAGGTCGTACTGTCGGTGTTGTGATTTGTTTCTCTTTTATTAATGGCGGTGCCGTGGGAAACGCATTGACGCTCGGAGGCCATTTCCTTTTTTATAAAAGTATTATATTTTAAGGTAACGTTCTGACGTAATAAGGATAATTTTATATTTCTTTATTTACGAGGTTGTAAATACAGTAATGAGACTGGTAACAGTGTTCGATCGGTAAACACTGGTGACGCGGGGCTTGGAGGAGAAACAGGTGAACATGTGATACGCCATCAGTGCGAGTTGGAACTCGCTAGAATCACTTTGTCCGTAACGATTGTTTTACTGAAGCAAGGTTTGCTTGTACGTTTTGACAATGACTGACAATCAACACTTTTAGGTACTTGAAAAAGCAAAGACCAAAGACCAAACATAAAGAAGAACCGGGTGTTCCATCACGACAATGCGCCAAGGCAGTTCTTTTTGACAAGTCACACAGTAATTTCAGTAAACCGTTTTTGTAGTCAGTAAAAACGTCCTGTGCCTCTTCAGCCTCCTTATTCGCCCGACTTGTTTCTTGTGACTTTCTCCTCTTCTCGAGATTGAAACTACACCTCAAGGGATGTTTTTTTGGGGCACTGGCCAACATTCAAACGGCTGTAACTGACCAGCTGGTTATTCCACTATCCTAGTTTCGGTATTGCTACGAGGAGTGGGAAACCCGCCTCTACTGCTGTATGGCTTCCCAAAGCGGTTGCTTTGAAGGGGACAACGTTGAATTGGAATATTATATACCAAAATTTTGCTTCTACTCTTCGTTCGTTAGACAACTGGAAATAAAGTTTAAATAAGAACGGTTTGTAAAAATCCATTTGTAGTGTGATTCATCGGTGCTGTTTTAAATACTTCTGTATATTATAATTATTCTATTCTATGGAATATCAACACTTATCACTTATAATGAATTGCATATTATCGATATTAAACAATATCCCCCAAATCCAGATATTTAAATATTTACTTCTCGTCCAGTTTAGATATAAAACATATTACATGAATCTATCATGAACCAATTGTATATACGCATATTTTATTCTATACAAACCGTATAGCAAATAAATTTTATTCCCATTAATTATGGGCAAGTATTTTATATTATGCATAATTTACAATTTTATTGTAACAAGTCATAAGTATTACGAATACGTCCAAGATTTTCATGGAATACCTAAAATGATATAGCCCACTAAAGTCAATTTGTGATGTAATTGAGGTTAGTCAGATATTGTAGAAATAAAACCGTTTTACATCTTTCTATTTTCATAAGTAGGTATTCGTTGTCATATAGATTTTACTCATTCGGGATTGGGGTACAATAACTGAGAATTTTCAATGTTACCTTCAATTTTATTGGTATGTTCACAAGGGCGATAAGAATATCACCTTCATTTGTTTTAATTTGTTATATTAAATCTATTATTTCCAGCCAATTGGTAGCATAGATTATAAGTAAACGCAAATACAATTGATTTGTTTAACACAGTAACAGGCTGTTCATGAGACAAGTCTGATTGGTGATAGAAGAATACAATTTCTCTCGACCTTTTTATGATTGTTACTCTTCATGGTATGCTTCATCCAATATAAAGAATGGGGGCAATAGTTGATCTAATATTGTTCCTCCAAATTGAGAGGAATGAGTATCTTTAACCAAATCTTCAGTATCCACTTAAGGTAAGGCACCAGTAGTTGGCACTTTAAGAAATAGAAATATTGAATTCTATTGTTAAAATATATGCTTTATTAATGCCAGATATATCATTAATTATCGACGCTCTTTAATGTCTTCGGAAATACTTTAGTAGAAAATGAAATTAATGTAAGTAAGTAAAGTTAAGTTAGTAATTAACATTCGCCAGTTTCCAAATATTCAACAGTTGCCATTAGCTCAGTGTTTTAAAACATTATTAGCTAAATCATGGAGCGCCCTTTATTTCATTCATTCACTCTTTTGGGCCTAATCACCAATAAACCAGGCATTTGAGCATTATGCTCATTGCATCGTTCCCCAATAACACTCTCACTTCCGTTCAAGAAACACCGTGTCTTCCACAAATGTCACTATTTTGTTCAAGGGAAGTCTGAGCATTATCGTGGGCTCCAATACATCTTTACCGAAATGATTCCGCCTGAATCCTTTGAATTCCTCACATGCGCAAATAATATACATGCACATGCTCTTGTAGTCCACATATCTTACACCACGGCTTTCTCACTATTCCCATGTTGCATAGATGCTTTCTCAAGAGGCAGTGTACGGTTACTAGACCGGTAATGATTCTTATGTATTTTTTCTTCTTCCTAGTCATCGCGAATAGTGGGGCCATCTGTGTCGCCTTACGAACTTATTGAGTGATATGTTACATACATGCTAGCACAAGATATGCACAGCAGAACCAATCTGAAAGCTCCTCAACATAACTTATTTAAAATTAATTAAATAGAAAGTGTCAACTACTAGAGCAGTGTCAACCATCGGTATCTTTATATAGTCAAGTAAGATAATTCAGTTCATTATCTGTTTCGGTTTTGTGTGATTATCTAATACTACATGATGACAAAACCTAATGGAAAACCATTTAATGCACTAATGACGGTAATCTACTACACGAGTACTGTACTACAAGATATATAAAGGAATAAGGGATAATGGGAATGAAGTAATACCGTTGCAATGAGGAGAATTAGCGACCAAGTAGTAACAAATACATGTTCAAGAAATTTATTGATTCATTATTACGGCTAATGTTGTATTAATAGTAATGGTTAATTGCCCCTGTATATTTTAACATATTTCTTAATTTCTTTCACATCAGTTTCTTAAAAAAGTGTATAAGCAATTTTCTTACGATTTTGAACTGAGCATATAATGTAAATTCTTTGTTTACCTTTTTAAGTGATATTAATCAGTTCTTGATTATATAGATATATCCCGTGTCGTAAAAGTTGGATTTTGAATTAGAACGAGGTTAAGAGAGGTGGGAATGTCAATGTAATTTAAAATTTAGATAATATAAAGACAGGTTAAATTTAGTAGTCAATTGCATCTAATTGAGAATATTGCAAGTATTAATATGGATAACACTGACAAAATGGACACAAATTTAACTTACAATTAGTTCATTTATCTAAAGCAGGAGATCCATCGAATTTCAACGAAAGTGCATAAATGGTTATGCTTTATCCATCTTTGTGGAATTGTAAAAAAGGATGTTACAAATAAATAAGAGTGTAGATGTTATGAATAATGTAGAGTGAAATTATTTTAAGAAGATCCACTATGTCATCAACGCGGCTTGACCAATTTTCGTAGGAACTAGGGTTCAGGAGATTTTTTTCCTGTTTACTACGCAGATTTTGTGCAGTGGTTCTTCTTAAAATAATTTCACTCATAATACTAATAATAGTCTTTATTGTCCAACAGGTAAGTCTAATAACTGGACAAAATATACATTAACAGAAAAAAGCACCCTCCTCAGTTTGATTTTGAAAGAGCCGTTTCTTTACTTTTTCATAAATTGAAAGTTTTAGGGATTAAATAACATCCTGAAACGTTTTTTCAATTGCGTAAAATATTACAACATATTCCAGTTAGACGCAGGCAAATCATGGCGCCCTGAAAAACTGAAAACGGCGAAAAGTAACATTCATTAACCACCATTACAACCAGATGTCCTATCCGCCGCAAAACTAATGAAGGTTTAAGTAATCCAGAATTATTAAAATGTATTCATGGTTACACTCGGAACAAGAATGACAGCTTTAATGCCATTCGATGACAAACTGTCCCAAAAGCGGACTGAACAGTAAATATTGTGGCGTATGTAGCAGCATATTTTTTATTTTTTTATCAGTTTTTTTTTTACCTTGGCATCTAGGCCATTAGCTACGTCAGTATAAATAACTATTCATGACAAACGAATGGGATAAACAGGGACACATGCTTCACGCCAAGGGGTCCATCGTGACGACTTGGCTGACACACAATAATAGACCACGGATAGAAGGAAAACATATACCAGGAAAAGAATAACAAAGGATTAACAGCTACTACAACTTAGGACCTATTACTTTTAAAAATTCTATAATATATCCAAAGACAACTCTGTTATCTAGAGATAATAAATATAATATGTTTACTGGAAACGTGTTAACTACTGACTTAATATTACGCATAAATATACATATATTATCTAGGTGAGCAGAACCCTGAAAGAATATGTGATTGGTGTCGGCAATAGATTCGTTATCGCATGTACATGTAGGGCTTCTTAAGATACCAATTCTATTAAGGTGTTTGGGACTACAAACATGACCAGTTTATTAGTCTAGATATAGCAGATGAAAAAAACCGCGGCTCACTATATTTTTGAATATAACTAATCCTATCTGGCAATTTTGAATGTATTAAAGCGTATTGAGTGTTAGAGGCTTCTGCGAATTTGGTCCATTTCATTTTCTTTTTATCAGGTTAATATAACAATTTTATGTATTCTATACTTCGTGGGAATCAAACGGGACACGAGTTCAAAAATTATGTTCAAAACCAAGACAGAGCGCTTGATTTTCGGCTGCAAAGAAGTGAAGACCATGGATGGAAAGAGGAAACTGATTTAATGGAGCTTCGAAAGAAAGGAAATGCTTTTATGGCTCAGAAACCACTGATTGAAAATAAACCCTAATGTAATATAGCAAAAAGATTATCCGATTCACTTAAAATTTGTTATACATGTATTTTGATTATTTGCAGCTCTTTTATTTCCTTATACATGACGCCATTTTACTAAAAATCACTTTTGTTGTACATACATACATACAATATAACAATTTTTCATTTAAATATTGCTAAATAAATATCTATAGAAATCCTCAAACACTATTGTTTCATCCTTCGTTGAAGATCATATTTCATATCAAAACGAAATTCATAATCGCGGTATTCTCTTTGAAATGAGTAATTATGTTTAAAAATTAACGATATCTTTTATAATTTCCGACTATCTCACGCTAAGAAAGTCAGGATTTCGCCTTCACCGTTATAAATCACCCTATGCAAAAGGTTGCGTGATTAATAAGAACTTTTGTGAGCTAAAAGCCGAACCTTCGTCTGCGACCGCAAATCGCAATCTAACTAGCGGGAGACGAGACCACCTACGACATGTGCACTCACCTTCTACTCACTTTGATTACAAGGGACCGATCCGCTCTATTTGTGAAGTTCCCCTTAAATTGAAGGTTGATGGTAACTATACACACTCTCTGGACGTTTCGCTTTCAATAATCTTCCCTGCTCTTTGGAACACAGCTTGTATTCAGTACTGTATTCGTTGCGAGTGTGTAATACTATTTTATTTATTTGTAAATAATAAAGTTTTTCTGAAATTTATTGATATGTACATATATATGACAAAAACACAAGGAACAGCGGTTGACGGCCTCTTATGAGCAACTTGAAATTCCTTTTAGTGCTTTCCTTCAGAGAAGTTTTCGACAAAATTTATTACAGGAGATCACCCCTGCAAATATTCGCGAGAATATAAAGTTTGCAGTTGTCATAAATAAAGTACTTTCGAAGAAATATTATGGTCTTGATAATCCTTCCAACTCTTTCATTTCCACGTGAATTTAGCATAAACTTGAGAATTTTTAATATTAATTGCTTAATTAAGTCCCACAGTTTGATATTTTCATGTTCGAAGTGAACCACATTTTTATTACGATGCGGGACATTTATCTGTTGATCTTCGATGAATACGTTTTCTGTTATTAACATGATAATAATAATAATATAATTAGATTATTGTAACAATTCAGTACTTTAAATTCGCTTAAGTTATAAAAGCTTCGATGTTAACCGTGTGACACTTTCTTTCAATAAGCAAAAGTGTTATTATTGTTTCTATTACTATAAATAATGTATTGGTAGTTAGGAATGCAAGTTTGTTTCTTTCTCTCTTTAGTGCAAAACATCCGCATACTTTTACTTTGTTGGACCTATAATCGGATCCTTCAGAGTAAGTATTGCATTTTCACTTTCTTCACAACATTTAAAGATGCAGCCGATATTAAGCTTTTATACAGCAGATCAGTTAATTCCGATTGTAAAATAATTGTAGCTTTATAACAAAAGTTTAGGAAGATTATTTACTTAAAATGTGTACAATTCGCGGTTGTAGAATGGATAACTATTCGTTATGGCTTTATTTCTACTTGTTTAAATATCCAATCGAATTCTTACATAGGTATACCAATTACCCCATTATATAGTGATAAAATCTGTCGGCTAGCGTTTGTTAACAAATTATAATA
The DNA here is from genome assembly GCA_038088585.1 of Chrysina gloriosa. Classification (NCBI taxonomy): domain Eukaryota; kingdom Metazoa; phylum Arthropoda; class Insecta; order Coleoptera; family Scarabaeidae; genus Chrysina; species Chrysina gloriosa. The sequence goes on along the minus strand of CM076087.1, from coordinate 73,569,332 downwards.
TTTTCACGCCAGTATTGTCGCCGTAAGTCACCCAAATTACTATTTATTTCGCGTGTCTGTCGAGATAAAGATCTCCCTAATTATCGTAAGCCTCTATTTTCTCACATAATGTTGTTTCTCAGAGACACTAGATTCTTGTTAAAAGATTCGGCACTGTTAAGTAGTATGTTGCTATGTTAATCGCAGCTTTCATTTTATTGATATTATTTACAAACAACGTAATATTGAGAATATAAAAGAAAAAGCCTAGATACTTATGTAAATCAAAAAATTAAATAAAATAAAACTGACATAATCTTGTACGCGTATACTTGTGATCAATGTATATATGATATATAAACTGGCAAAGGCTTTTTTCTCTAGACAACGCAAAGCTGTCGTAAAGCTTATATTACTATAGGCGCTGCATGAAAAGAACACCACAGTCTAAATAGTCTACCTGAACATGATGTATTAGTAAACAAAATTAGCTGGAATTAGCCATCTGTTTATTTAAAATGGGTGGGAAGCACTGGTCAGCAACACCCACCTTGTCGGCAAAATAGTTAGGGCCAACTTAAAATGTGCCGGCTTTCAATCATTCTGAACAGAATGACAAAGATGACATCCTAATCACTGTGCCGACCCAAGTTAAATGGGATAATACGATCGGACCGGCCGACCTCCAACAAACTTTTGTCATTTTATCGCATTAAAATTGTAAAATTGCGTTAATATTCGGCTGTTTGGATATATTGAAAGATGTTTGCATCCAATCTAAAGAAAAACCGCAGCTGATACAGTATGAATATGGTGTTTTTAAGTACATTATACTCTTATAAAAAGGATGACTTTAGAAGAGAATCAAACTGATTTTTTATATTTTGTATTTAGAATAATAATAAAAAAATCTATTGCAGAACATTTTACCAAAAAATGTAGGGTATAGTCAAAATTTTGATTGTAACTTACTGAAAAGTAAATCTGAATTAAGACGAAGCTGGTTAATTAGGCTGTTATTCGTCTCGATTTATGTGGACGCCTATTCAAGTCTTGTCGATCATTAAATGAGGAGAATAATTCAGTGGTTTATGTCGCTACAATTGTCGGTCGTTAATTGGGCATTCTTTTAGGAAGAACGTGCGTTATGTTGCGTTATTTTATACGTGAAATAAGCTGAGTTCAGTATTGTATCTATTTGAATAATTTCTTATACGTGTTTAGGAAATCAGGCAAAGTTTTAGAATTTTTACCTTGTTCCTTTGAAAGAAACTACATGAATACGCGAATACACTAATAATCTTTTGGGTCTTGGGTGCAAATTAATGTTTCCTTAATACGAAAATGGACTCTTGAATTGAAATTGCTTCTAAGCTGGGATGTTTAACGACTATTGAGGATAACTCTGAATATTGAATATGAACTGATTACAAACTGAAACCTTTAATGAACTATGAACTAACAAAGCATCTTTTCGATCAGAAGATAGGAAAATATTGCTAATAAATTCAAGGGACAAAAATCCTTCATTCGCTCTATAGCTAAATAGGCTCGCAATAAGTTCGACATGTACTGCCATATGCTCTATCTGTATCGTGTTTCAAATATCACCAGTTGAATTTCAATAACAGTATCGATTTGAAGGGACAAGCATAATTATAAGTAAACCTTAATAAATCTATAGCGATCACAGTGGACGATAGGCATTGTCTCATTTACGTAACATTAAAGCTAATATAAGTTGTTATGTTAATTGTAAAGAGCTATTTGCAATGGGGAAACAGGCGGTTGTTGGTTGTTGACCAACTGTTTTACTTACAGTTGAGGACTATAAACATTGAAATTTGTGCAATCAAATTCTTATGATAAGGGTTTCAAATCGAATGTAATTTTTATGTATTATACTTCGTCTTCCTCACAAATGTAGTCACAAATCCATTAGGTGCTGTAATATATAGTAACAGGTGACCGATACCTAGCCAGGACATATCAGACGTTAAATCAAGGGATACGAGGCTGTTCATCGATTTTCGCCGCCGTTTAATACTATTGGGAATGGGAATAGAATTTAATTCTCACTCTTGTTTACAATACCATTGAAAATATGCTCTGACTAAATACGTAAGAATGAAGGGATTTCCGGTATTAATACATACGACCTACCACCACGAATTTTACATTTTATTTTGTGGTGCCAATCTGTACAAAAGCAGCGGTTGACCGCCCTGGTACAAAGTCTTTTTGAAGACCGCCTGAACACCTGAAATTTAAAATTGGTCTTATTGTTAGCGAAATTTTGCTGATGTCTCATACACAATTTCCCAAGTGATAACAATTAGGAAAATGCAAATTCATTACAAACAAAAAAGAAACTATATTTCTTTATTGCAAAAGTTTCTTACTAACAATGAGTAGCAAAAGAAAGCGTATACTGCCACGCAAAAGTATTTGCCCACCCCAAAAATTTAGTATTTTTAAGATTCGAAAATGGGTTTAGAAATTTCTGATAAGTAGTATTTATAGTACATTTAAGTAAATAAAAAATTAGCAAAAAATATTACAACTAACGATATATTTAATATAATTTAATAATAATATTAAATTTTGGACACATCAATGTGTTCACTCTTATTTTTTACTAACCGCTTCACAAAGCATTCTATTAACTAATTTTCTTAAAGTTTCAGGTGAAATTTTGTTCCATTATACCTACAAAATATTTGTTCAGTAGAAGTAAGGCAAACTTTTCTGACGTTTCTGTCGAACTCATCCTACAAAAGCCCAATGGGATTGAGATCGGGGGACTGTGGTGGCCAAACAATAATATTAAGCGTTCCCTCAGCTGATGATGTATCCAAGTATTCTCTCCATAGCTTGGAAGAGTGTTTCGGGTCATGCTAAAATGTGAATCCTTGTCAACAAATATGCAGTCCAGATGGCAAAATTTCATTTTCAAGGATATATCGGTACCGCCCCTTCCTCATTACTCCTTGAATTCCGCCAATATTTCCAATTCTGTTCAGACCCATACCGTAACAGAACCGCCATCATGCTTCATGGTAGGCACTAACCATCGATCAGATGTCCGTTCTCTTGCTGGCCCATTTAGACTCGTCACTCCAAACTTTTTTCCATTCTTCAAGTATCCAATTTTTGTGTTGTTTAGTCCATTGTAATCGATTCTTATTGACGGGGTGTAATAGCGGTTTTCTTTCATTCACTTGCGCTGCTATTTATGGTGTAGTAAGGCGTCTATTACGTTTGCAGAAAATTAGAATCTTTGCTATCTTCAGCCGAAGTCGTAGTTCTGGGTCTTCCTTAATGTGTTTTGTTTTTAGCGCCTTCATCAGTCTTAAATTTCTTAACGTTGTAGTCAACTATTGTTCTTGATACTTTCAGCTGCCTCGAAATTTGGCAATTAGTTTTGCCACTTTTATAACAACCAATTATTGTAGAGCGCATTTCAATTGAAAGTTCCTTAGTTTTCAGCATATTTACCCAACAAATTCTTAAACAATGTCACGCAGACGGCGTAAATGTTAAATAATGTTTTCTCCGCAAAAGCTAAAGTTGAATTAAAATTTCGACGCATTTTTAAGTGAAATGCAGTATCATTTTCTGAGAATATGTAAAAGATTTACTTTGGTAAATCCTACCCGAAGGCGGTACATGATTTTTTGAATTAGGTACATATTCACCCCTATTTCGAGAAATTTCGTAAATTTTATGACCACAGCTACATATCTTTTCTAGACAGACTTGGGGTATCAGCTAAAGAAATATTAAAATCGTTTTTCATAATTAATCTGCCTATAAATACGTAATATTCAAAAGAGAATGGGTGAGCTAACACTTTTGAGCAGTACTATATATATAAACCTTTTGAAAAATAGAGAACGAATCTGATATATCTTTTTATTTACCTCTATAAACTAATAGAATCATTATTTTTCTGAATTTGATTAGAAAATAGCTGTAGTATACATAAAATTGTATGTAACAAGTAAGCGATTAAAATTGTTTGTATTCACGTGATTACAGTTTTACATATTTAGGTCGGTTTATAGATGCATATAAAGGTCATACCTTATTTGAGTTAATTTCCTTTTTTAAGGGTGACAGTATCCACGTGCATGATGCATGGACATACTGTACGCTAAATTTCGAATTGTTAAACTTACGTATAGCATATGCTCTGCATATTTCTCATATGGTAGCAGGCTAACACATTACCTATTATATCATGTTCTTTCAACAGATGCTTTACAAAGAAGCAAGGCTTAATAGCAGCAATTATTACCTTTAACCAACGCCGTATACACATTTGCATGGCGTGTCGTATTATCCAGATTCGGGATTAATATTGTAGAGGAAAATTTGATATATGTATGGTTGAATGTTACATATTTATTTTGAACAAATCACTATCTCTGAATGAAAATATTAATAATTTATTAATTGATAAAATATTATAATAATAAATTGTTTTGAAAGAAGTAAATACAAAAGGAAACAAATTTTTCAAGTGGAAGTCTGGAATCGTCCGTAAACCAGAGGATTAAGCAATACTTCCTTGCAATATTTTACAGAAGAGAACACTACGTACTCACCATAACAAAAGGCGTCATCCAGTTGATTAAAAGAAATGTTTTAACACTTCTTATTATTCTGAGGAAATTGCTGTGGCAGTTGTATCTTCTGCACAAACATTCAAATTGTAGAGTTATTCCGGATAGACCATTCGTCGACAATTGACCAATTTGACTGCTTGTAAACATATGTATACATATAAACTTACATAGGACCAAATAGTCACCATTTCTATATAAAATAAAATATTTGCTGCTGGAAAAAACAATTTAAAGTTTGTAACAAAAAATTTCAACGGTGATCTTACAAATGATTGTTCACGATTCTTGCTACATTAAAAAGCCTTTTATCCTCATCGGGTATAAGGCGAACCAGGATATTATTAATCGTTGTGTCATTATTTTGTCGCAAAATATCCGGGTTTTTTTGTTGAAAATACATTTAAAATCCACAGTACACCGCTGCCATTACTCTATTTCCAATAAATTACGAACTCATTTAGAAGTTGGTGTGAAATGGCAATTAGTTAGCTCTCCCCCAAACACTAATTACGTATTTTATCAGTCCCTGAATACATACCTTTCCAAAATTACCATAGATATTCCAACACTAACAATACGATTGCAGTTCTTTTTTCTAGATAAGATGCGGTATATTTACTATTTTTGGAATTAGCATTAAATACAGTTTTGGAATCTTAATTAATGTAGTTGTTTTAGATGAAAACTTGATGAACTCCTGCATTGTATAATTGAGACCCTCTCATTGTACTCTTATTTGAATTGCAGATGCGTGTTCTTCACGTACTACTCCGAAGCCGAGGCCACCGGCGCCGACGGCTCGTCCCAACATCACATTCCTCACTTACGATTGCCCGCCAGCATATGCAGCGTGGTACTGCCTCAACGGAGCCACGTGTTTTACCGTCAAAATAGCAGATTCGCTACTCTATAACTGCGAGTAAGTGTCCAATTTGATTGTATAAAATGTTTTGATCGAGATAGTTTGAATTTCGTCCCGCCAGTTTTGATGAATTTCATGTGGTCAGAATTTTAAAAGTCCCGATATTGCATGTGAAATTCTCTCTCTTAAAGGAAGATGACGTGTTATCATTAAGTAGTATAAATCGGGCTGACACTATCACTCTTCCAAATTTTATTATTCAATGATAACTTATCAATGGCAACTTATAATTGAATAACAAAATTCGGAGGAGTGACAGCGTCAGTCCGATTTAGACTATTTAATGACAACACGCCATCCACCTTTTAACAAACTCTAGTGATGATTGATGTTAAATTAGGAATACATATTAACCTCACTGTTGTATTTTGCCTACATATCAAATATATGTATTACTACAGCGAAGAATCGGGTAACCGTGAAATGCAAACTATCCTCAATGATTAAAGCTTGTTCTGAATAAGTATATCTATAATTTCTTTTTTTTTAATTTGTGTTATGTGAAGTTATAAACCATAATAATTGTTATAAGAGAATTTATTATTAGTTTATTAATCATATATCTCAAGAACGTAGCTTGTGGCCTTTTCCAATACAGAAGGAATATTTAGAAGAGAATATTGCTAGTCCCATAGAGAGGCTACGATGATAACGCTTTATTGCTGCTGTCAAAACGAATAACATTTTTCTTAGGATATGCTAAGCTAGTGCCCGTTTGGCGAAAGTGTTTGGTAGGAATCATGTAAAAGAATTATAGATACATAATGGAACGTCGATTTGTCTCCATTCCTTATCTTGTAAGTAAATGAGAGGCAATTCTCTCTTAAAAAACAACTACTACCTGAACAGAAGCCCCAACGGTCATTGCATTATATTTAGGTCGTGAATTATGCCCTAATCACAAGTTCAGACACATCTGCTAATTAATTAGAGACCGGAATTGCATTGGGTTAAGCAGAAGCGAAAGCCTTGGAACGATTTCGCAGTAACTGCGACTTATTACTGGAGACACGCCGAAATTCCATGTTTACATGAATAGTGCTCCAGATAATATTCAATGTACATACTTTTGAATCATATGCGTCAGTGTAGGAGTAACGTTTCGGATGTCTTTTTAGAATGCTAACTATCATTGAGACATGTTTTACGTACATTTCATAGTTTTCATACGTTCTCATAGAGCGGGAATCTTTTGTAGTCAATAGTAATAAATGGACTTTACCTCCGAGATCAATTCGTCATAGATTTAAATACCTTATGGTTAGAGCATACCCTTTTGTAGTGGAAACTCATTTCGCAAGAAGTCTCTATACATGTAGGGTGACCGGGGAGAATACACCGTAGTTAAGGGAAATTCCATTTCCTTGTTAAATTTTGTCATGTATGAATTAGTTTTGCACATTGATCTTTTATATCATATCTATTGTAAACTTACACGCACTTTCAGCATAGGAAGAATGCACTTTTAAGAACATAATCTATAAAAATCGTTGAGCCTATAAAGTGGCATATTGCCCAGTGACGTGGGTAATATGCCATACCAATGGGGATAATATGCAATATGGAACAAAACATGGTGGTAAACTTAAATGAACAATTTATTCGTGAACATTATAACAAAAATAGTTGCGCTATAGTTCCTAAATTCCTAAATACATATCTTAGTAAAAAATAATGTTAACTAGATTTACTTAAGTACAACATAAAGCTTTTCCTGCACAGATCTCGGGTATCCACTTACTACAACCTTCAGAAATTATCCAGTCACATTTTGGACCGTTTTCTGTATAATAGTATCCATTGCGTGCAGCACAGTAGTCATTACCATGTTAGCTCATATCGCTGTTACTATCCTGATATGTAATATCTTATGGCATTTTATCCTGACGTTAAATTGGCATTTTATCCCAAATGCAGTTATACAGTATATGTATATTTTACACAATATGGCGGCCTTAAAATAAAGCGGTAAAGCATACAGTAGCCCTATCCTGACTTATACAGTTAGAATAACATTCCGCTAGAGTCCCTGCTTTCATAAATTTTACAAAATTGCTTACTCTATCCATTGAGAAAGTTGTAAATAGTCTCCTTGTCTTTGCTTACCGTATTAACAAAATAAAATCTAAAATATAAGCTACGAGCAGCACTGCCAATGAACACATAAACAGTGCTGAAGTGCATCAATTACTTACATGTGCAATCCTAGCGCCAGTTTCACTAAATCGTAGAACTGGCGTTTTGCCCTAACTGGCATATTCCCCCAAGTTACTCTATCCTGTAAGATGATTCAATTGAAAATGCGATATATTTCCACAATACCATTTGATTTTTGTCAGATTCCAGACAACAGTTACGGATGTTGATGCCATTCTGGGCGAAAATGACATCACCAGTTAAGAATATTGGATAATGACTTATCTGAAATACAAAATTACATGAAGGTCGATCATAGAACTACGGATAGATACTCTGCTTATGACGAAACTGTTGAACGGTTGTAATGTATTTACTTAGGTTTGAAGAACTACTAAAACAGATCGTGGTAAACCAGTCAGAATCGCGCTCAATAATTCCAGCCTGATTTATATTTGGGGAAATACCAAAAAGCTGCTAAATAGGTGTTTTATAATCGAACTGGTGGCGGTGAGAAGGGATTATTGTTGAAGTAGATTCAGAATATTCATAAAATTATTTCTTCCACGAATAATCAGGGAAACAAGATAGTTCCAACAGTTCTGATCCTTTCTTTTCACCTTAATTGTTAGAATATGTATATAGACTTCTGACAGAATTGTATAATATTTTTACGTGTCTTCTGTCTCCAATATGGACTATACTTTAAACTGAAATGTAACATTTTATAATAGTAGTTTTGAGATCGTGCATCACACAGTTAGAAGTGATTTAAACATAGATAGAGAAGAAAAATATATGATTGATAACACAAACTAATCATTTCCCGTTAATACAATAATCATTACGGACTGAAATAGCACAAAAGGTATCAAATGTACCAACAATCTATCATATTCAGGTTGGATAGTTAACTGTCCCTAACCTAAAAGGAATTCATGGATGACTTCCACAAAATTGATTGTTGTATACCAATTAGTATTAACAATTTGTCAATATACTAAAGTCTCGTTTACAACATAACCAAATTTTCTGAAAAAAAGCAAGGACCATTTTCTTCGAGAATGAGTGATTTTTGACTATTTTAGCTCACTGAGTACCTAAACAGCCGATTGTTGCCTTGATTCAAGCTTATACGAATTTATCTACGAGTTACTAGTTACAAATTGTGACAACGGAAAGTTCTTTATCAACAAAAGTCGAACAAAGTCTTGTTGAATTAAGTAAACCACATTTGAAATCATCGAAAATTATCCAACAAAAATCACCGAATACTTGAATTATTTTCACTAAAAACTACATTGTTGGATCAGTGTTAGCGTCTCAATACATAAGAACTTTTTCCGTATGTATCGTGTCTAAAAGCTCAATTGCAACGGTATATCTCATACGTGAACACTGTATGAATGACATTTCAAACTTACAAAGATTTTATTTATTTTCTAGATATATGACTGTTATTATATTTTTGTCAACTTCTACATACTAAACATTTTCGAATTTTAATTTACATACATTTCTTCCAGTAGTACGTGTAATAAGATGATAACCTATATTCAAATTTTTAAATAATTTTTGTAAAAGTTTTGAAGTCAAAACTATCTCCCAACCGACTTACGACGGACCATACATAGACACACACATATTGGGAGAAATAAATCGACACGTACATTAGACATCTAGAATCCTCAGTGAGAAAGGAAGTTGTCCGACAGACCAGGCAACCAACTACTCCCTACTCGTCACATATAATCTTACCGATTTAACGCCTAATATGTTATACCCACATTTGTCATGCTACGTTTTCCAACCCGGTATATATAGATTAGTAGTAGCATTAATAAGAGTAACATGTTCATAAACTATCACGACTTTATTTTCTTTCCAGGTGTGCAGAAGGTTATATGGGTCCTAGATGTGAATATAAGGATTTAGACAGATCATATTTACGTAAGTAATTTACGATTACATCGATTTCCGGTAAATAATGAATGATTAAACAAATCCACAAATTTCATTCGTGAAATCACTGAACTTCTTAATCAATAGAAACATGACCTGATAAATGTTATTGGGTATTTCGGAAAGTCCTGTCGTATTTTTTTAAATAAAAAGTTTAAAGGAAATTTAGAATATCTTTATTAAGAAATATTGTGGGCATTATTATGTAGGTATAATTGCTTTGGACTCTTCAGCAAGATAGTGGTTTTTATAGACGACACGGATTGCTTGAACGGAAGCGAGAGTGTTTTTCCCGAACTGTACAAAATAATGCTCAAGTGCCCCGTCTATTGGTGACCTACCCTAAAAGAATGAATGAATGGCCAATAAATCAATCAATACAGCGGGAAAGTTTTTGATCACCTCTATATGTGTACTCTCGAACCTGGTGCTTTATTTCCCTTCATGGAATTCGGAGCTCTCATTACTTCTTCAACTGTCAGAGGTTTAATTCGTGTGTTAGTTTCTTGAATTGTGCATGATGCTTTTTTAAATTTGATTCTATTCGTTCAAAAGGTCTTCATAGTATTTTCTCTATTTGTTTACATCTTTTGGATCAATATTTAGTTCTATCTTGTGATTGTATTTAATGATTTTAGTATTTTCAAGGCCTGTCTAGATTGAGAGCTGTCTATTTGTTGGTCTACTTCCGTATACTTTCTGCGCCAAAATAGACATATTATAAACAAATAAAACTTAATGAGGACTAGATCCAGCTAAATTACAGGAAACCAATTGTTTGATTAGCGCATTATTTAAAGGACTTTTATTAATAAGAAAAGTAAATAATACCTATAAATAATGTTAATAATTAATCGAGCGTTTGATATGTGCACTCTTGATAATTTTACAGTAACCTAATTGATGCCAGAATGTGTCAAGTACATTTCCCCTGCTTGAAATGAATTTAGAATCATCGATAATTTAGTTTATAATAGTAATAATTTAGTTTTATAAACAATTTTTTTTAGGTGTCCCAAAAATAAAAATCTTTAAGATCTGGTGACCGTGAAGGCTACTCAATTCGTCTATCGATACATTATCGGAGAAATACCTTATTTAAATAACGCTGAACATTTATAAAATTATCTCCAAATAATTATATTAATGCAGTTTCATTTCTAAGCCGTTTTATACTTGTTTGACGTTAAATTGAGTACGTAAAATAAGTAGCCACTGTACCCGATCATACGTTTAGCTTTTGGGGTCTGCCAATTTCAGTTAACAATTACATATATAAATTGGCAAAATTACAGCGTGTCGCAATTATCCAAATTTTAAAAGCCGTTATTTTCATTTGTTTATAATACGTCTCTTACTACTTGAAATCTCAAATGTGACATATTATTGAACTGACGAATTGAAAAGTAGAAATAAAAATGAAAGAATATACAGGTCGTTACATTTAAAACCAAGTGACAACATTCCAAAATAACAGTTTTGAAAACCCATTCTCGAATAAATTAAGCGTTTTCAGACTTTACTTTCACCTGTATAAGGATTGTTGTAGGACATTTAATGTCCACCGCCCTTTATTCCAAATGACTCTCATTTATACCATGCCAGAAAAACAACTTTGAGCTCATATCTAGCATGTTTTAAAGTATACACTAAACAGCAGATATGTTATAGATTCGTTGAGCGAAACACCGTCAACACTTTCCCAAGGCCTGCTGATGTGGAATAGTGATATTGTTCCAGTTTTTTAAATATGATTAATTTTTTAAATCGAGGTTCTGGTTAAAGTTGAAATCACTTCCCCCAAACTTCATGATCCATCATTGCATTGTACTTATAAGTGCCAAGTTTTCAGTGGTAACTAATATATTCATGAAAATGGGTTTCAAATAAACTTTATCGACAGGCATCGTTCTCTTTTGCGAATACAGCACAGAATGATCGATACGCTGTGAATTTGTTGTGTATTGTATAGGAAACGCTTTAGTGACTGATATTTTATGCATCTTTTTCCGGAAACGAAAGTGTATGTGATGGAACTTTCCGTTATACCCTAAAAACATTCCGCATAGAAACAAACTTACTTAATTTTTATAGATAAACGTATTAACTCTTCTAACGTACTTAAAAACATCGGTACAAAGTAGTTGTTTCGTGTCTTCACTCACTTCGCTACGTCTTCGCTACGTCTTCGCTTCTTCTTCGCTCGTCTTCGCTACTAGCTACGCAAAAACATCACCGATGATTAACATTAGATGTATAACCCAGAACAAAACAACTAACAAAAGAATGTTCTCCAGGTGTAAATCACTGATATAAATAAAACTTAGTAAATTTCTGGAAACCTACTCAGGGTAGAAGACGGTACTCTTCGTTTCTGTCAAGTGCTATATTTAGGGAATGAGAACTACCCCAGAAGTCAAAAAAATAAGCAAAAAGCAATTGTATGTACTGCATCATTTCCCTCTGGGAAATATATATGAATTTGTAAATGTAAGTTAATAGTTTAATAGAAAACGCCATTTCGGTCAATAATACGGCCAAATGATATTGAGAAAAATTGTTCAGAATAACATACATACATTAGGAACTTACATTAATTTTTGTTGCACAGAATACTAAACAAATAGTGATTTAGTCAAAGCGATATTATATTCTAACCAACTTTTCGAATTAATATCATGCCGTATTATTGACTGAAGTAGCACTTTACTTCGACAAATGTTGTTTTCCCAGTTGTCATGACGACCTTGATCTTTAAAAAGTAAAAATGTGCTTGAAAATCTTTTCAGAGCAAGCAGGACGGGATCCCAAAACATTAAAATGAAGTTCCAAAGTTTTTGTGTAATTATACCTAGAGTAAAGTCAGTTCCATTATATACGTTATAGTGTGAACTACGGTACTATTCAGTAATGTGAAAAATCTTTTAAATATAGAATGGCTAGGAAATAAATGTTCACTTTTGTTTGCCATTCGTTTCAAACACGTACATTTCTGCTTCCTTCAAAGCATAGCATATGGGTAAAACTTGTTTGTACTCCCTAAGTACTATAATATCCTGCACAATTTAGAGATGTATGCCTATGTAATCAAGCTGCAAAATATATTGAACTTGAGGAATTGCACTTCGGAAGCTTGAATGCGGAATTTAGGCGGTGGTTTAAATCGATTGTAAATCGTTATAAATTCTTACAATAATAAATTTGTGCACCGAATCAAATTTTGCTCAATCTTAGCTTGTATTTGTAATTTTTCGCGACATCCCTTAGGAGGAGTGGGACTGGAAGACGATGGATTGAAACCAAAAATTACGGATTTCACACATTTTTATAAGTATGTCAATTCAGTAGATGTAATTTTTTGGGTAAATTTTTAACTTCCGCGGTAGTTCTCATCTCCGGAATGTACGGCTCCACCAAAGAAAAGGTGCCATTTTTATCCTCAATAGGCTTCTACAAATCTACCCAGTTTTATTCAAATCGCTGAGTTATACCCGAAGGACTTGCCTTGTAAGTAACTAGTATTTGCATGTGTTCTGTCGATGAGGGGAGCCCTAGAATTAGGTTTGCTTCACAACAAAGGACTAACTTCATTTCATTTGAAACTCATCAGTATGATGCAAACAGTTCGAAAAAACTATTTCATAGCCATTCTTTACTCCAAGCATGATTCATTCCTAATTAGTACATGCAGATAGTGCCTATGATAGGGTAATTACCGATCGATTGAAATTACTACTTGTTCTGATTAACTATTATAATTTTTTGAGAAAATTAAAAAAAAATTATTAACAAAAAATGTTATCTCCTTTACTAATGTAAACTGTTGTACTTTCAGCGTCACAACAAAGGATAATGTTAGAAACTGCCAGTATAGCGGGTGGGGCAACTATAGCAATTCTTCTGGTCTTCATATTATGTTTCGTAGTATATATCCACTACAAACGCAAAGCAAAGCAGAGCAGGGCATCATCAGATTGTGTCGACAGCCCATCTATAACACCAATATGCAGGCCTACATTTGGCACTAGGTGGAGAAACTCACCCCAAATTGATTTACCAATACCCCATGACAGAGGTGATTCCAAACAGAACAAAATAGAACTGCATCAAGTTACGACGCTAACGCAGTGCACGAACAATCGAGATATGTAAAGTTTGTTTTATTATAATCGCATATTTTAGGATGAAATCGTCAAGTGTAGCTTTTGTCGAGAAAAGAGCTAATATAAACTGTTGATGTGAATTATATTGAAATAATGGAACTGTATTATGTATGTATAAAGTATTTATACGAAGGGAGGAGCACTCGTTATTTGCATATATTTTGCTGTTTAACTTATTTTTAGTACTATGCAGCTTAGAAAATCTTTGTCAAATTGTTGGCAGTATAAAACATAAATGTTAACAATAACATTGGTGATTTTAGTCGCGGCACCCAGTGATCGATAGATTACTGTATGGGTATCGGTACCTTTTTGTTTTATTTATATATATATATAGATATATACATAAATTTGATGCAACTAGAATTGCATTGTGGCCTATAGAAATGACTAATTTATGGTGAGGTAAATTAAATCAAACGAAAGGTGTATATGTACAGCAAGTCTGATAAATGTAAGTCTGAAGTTTGTATAATCTATTTAACGAATTTTGTAAATATATACCTCGCTGAGGTATTTTAAGGTTCACTGAATGGTGTGGAGCTTGTATATCTAGCCAACCTTGTACATAACAGAATTTATCAAAATAGCGCATTGTTTCCATAGACGTTTTGGTCTTACTCTTTTCGCCTTACTCACTCATTTTCTATTCACTGTATGTTATAACATTCCCGGTTGTTCCTATGATTATTATGAGCCTTTCTAACCAACTGACTAGCCACCTGAATAAGTGTATGTGCGATTACAATCAAATACGATATTTGTGCGCAATACTCGATAGCAATATGCTACAACTTCGTTTACGAATGCACCAAGCAAATTCTGGCACAGCTTAAACCAAATTTTTATCACTCAGGTCGTAACGATTTTTAAGTGATTTTTATTTACTACCATAATTTGTCGATTGAACTTCCATTTTTGTTTTTAAGTATTTTGTATAAATGTAGATATACACTAATTATTATTCCATTGAAAAATGCAAAATGCATTATCTGGACGACGTTAATACTTGTAATTAAGTAATTTAAATATTTATAATAAGCACTTGGGTTCCTAACGTATTAATATATTGTTTTTGTATTATTTTAGTAAAGGAAAAACTTGCGCGAGTTCCAGCCACCAAAAATTCAAATATCCCCATTTTGTAGATGTTTTAAATTATTTAAGTATTTTAACATAGTATTAATATATTGTAGTACTATTTATATTTATATGAATATTATATATATGTATATGTTGTGCGATATTTGTATTTTTGGTAAAATGGTTCATTTTCTGTTAGCCAGTTCGTACGTAATATTATTTACGTCCCCAAACCAAAGCCTTTTGTATTATTTATGTGACCGTAGTTGAAATAATCTTGTTTATTTATTAAATAGTTGTTAAATTATTTAGCCTTCACGCTTCTCAACTATATGCTACATAAATAGTACATTGTCAGACTTCAAGTATTAATATTATAAATATATTATTAATGATTAATCTCTTGTATGTGTCTACACTTATTCTTTAGAAGTGTAGTTTTAATTTGGCCGTAATTTTATTATTTTTTTGTCTAAAATGTATATAGGTCAAACAAACAAATGTTAGAATACCTTTGTTTATTTACACATATGTATTAAATTTAAATAAAAAATAAACGTTTTTTTAAATTATGTTGTTATCCTGTTTTTTCCTTTTCATTGTTATAAATTAGATAAATTAGGTCTCGTGCGAGACAACCGCTTCATCGATGATCAACTCAAAGGTAACTTCTTTCCAAGCCTCACGACTAAAACACTGCGGCGCGGCGCAGATTTATGAAGTATGCTCCCGTCCTCGCAGAACCTATGTACATGACAGCTTTGCTGCCAGCAGGAAATTGCTTTCTGAAATTTGTTGCAAACTTCGACTGCAAGCGTTATCGAGAGTGAACAATCCTACTCCGTACAAATTAATGGAAGGTTCAAGCTCAGCTCAAGCGGAAATCAATTACATAGTCGTAATTAGTCTGGGCAAACTACGGTAACAGTGTACAATTACGGAATAAGTTATATCGCCGACTCCCTACTCTAGTCAGTACGCTGTATGCGAATAGTTGTGTATATGTAGGCTGTCGTAACTTATTTCGTAATTACCGCTGTTTGTCCAGACTAGTAATTTTAGAACTGCCATTGTTTGGGTTTAAAAATGATTTTCCCGTAATTAACAGACCGAGAGCTTTAATTTCACACACACGAGCTAATTTTTTCTCAAACATTTTAAGGGACTAATGAAAACAGAGATTTCGCAGTATCTCCAGTAGTTACTTTGTAATTACTTCACCGAATATTGGAATGGTATCAAACAGTGGTTAAACTAAACAAGATATATTGTACTAGTAACAAAAATATTTATATTATATAAGCTTTTATGATAAAAGTAACAAATTCAGGTGTTCAACACAGTGATAGATCTCTTTAATTTCTCTTTGTTCTTTCTCTTCTTTTCATTTTTATTTCTTTCTAATGTTAAATCCCGAAATAATTGAACTCCTTCTGACTCCTCTATTTCATGTTGTATATGCTTCATCGCATGTAAATTATAACCTACAAGATCCTAAAATAAGCAGACATTTTGAATAAATTGAGATTATCAAATTGCAGATGAAAAAATCTACTTACTCTTAATTCCTCTACTTTCACCGTCGCACTTTTTGCAACTGCTTTAGTACTGATAATAAGCTATTGTTTGCAACAATTGGAGCATGATGTATTTTCAGTAAAAACACTAGCAGTTTACAAAGTAGTTCTGTTTCGTCTCCTCTCATAACTAAAGCCGGCAAAATCTGTAATATCTCACAGACTGATGGAAATGGTAATAACACAAGGGCTTCTTCCAAATCGCTTAAAGTATTAGGTTCGTTAGCGTGTATTGTACTAAAATTATTTGATTCTAGTTACCTGGGCCGTATTCTTTTGATAGTTTCCAGGAAAAAATCATTGGGAGTGGAGACATTCAATGCTTGCATTATCGGTGGCACAGATGGTAAAGGCAATGATTGCGTAGATGCGGCTTGTAGTGCCGCATGCTCAGCTAGTTGTTCTTTATATTTTTCGCAAGTTTCCAAACATTCGAGTATGCTTTCAGCCTTAAATGTATATAAATATAATTAGGTTTACATGGATTAAATGTATTAACTATTCGTATATAAAAATGTCAAACATTAATGACTGATAATGCAATCGATTAATACAAATTTATCTCGTTAATATATAGAGTAGCATGTAATTAAAAGTAAGGAAAGTAGGAATGTCTGGTTAAATGATGGTTTCCTCTTTTAATAGCTGTATTAACCGAAGTAACGCTCTCCTCCATTGCGTCCACCGAACGGAAGAATTATATTTGAGAAGTAATTACTAGATACACCAAAGATATTTTTTTAGGAAGTTTGACTTTCTCATATCTTATATCTAGTTTTCTATTCATAAACATATATTCCGACAGCGATGTGGAAAGAAAAAAGGCGTGAGAATTTAGTCAATGTTGTATCTCCTTATCTAAGGGTTGTTCAGAGTATACCTATAATTGTGTGTATATGGACACCTGTTTTCGGAATAAACGTATGAAATTTTAGGGAAAATAGTTTAAGGAGCAGTATCCATCCTAACTTACGTCGGAAACATGTAAACGCTCTCTAAACTGCTGTCTCAGCAATGCAAACGTGATAGCCAGATGCGATACAGCACCGCTAATGCCGTGAAGTGTCAGTTACATAATGACGTCCGATGCTAAATGAAATACTCCCCACTACTCTTTACTTGAGGGGACCAAACAAATGACGCCTTGAAGGGACCAGATTGCGATTAGCGGGATCAGTCATGCAACAACAAATTGCCCGTAGTTGGCACTACTTATATACTATCAAACCAACTCTTCAGTTGGAAGTGGCTCGTTCGTCGACATAAAGAAACTTGTGCAACTAGAAAGAGTACGTTAGGGAGAAAAGGAACTATGTCGAAAAATTGTGTTCTTATAAGTTTTTATTTTTACTGAAACGTGTTTCATAGATGTATTATGAATAATTATTACCTCGCTTTCGTATTGGTCTTTTATTACTAAATTGATGGTCAGTACAAAAATTAGTCACATTTATCCGTAAAACTACTGACACAAATATCACATCGGTAAACTCATCAGGAAAAAAATTACACTACAGTCCTTACAATCACCCCTTATCGTAAAACTACTGGTAAAAAGAATATTTTATCACACAAATTGTAGGGTGACAATTCACAAGGGAAAACAGAAATTCTGATATCAATAAAACTGTACAGACTGAAAGAGTACCATGCTATAAACACAACGCAATCTTTTTAGCGGCCGAATCCCGCGATTTCGGGGTACAGCCCCTCCAAATTTTACACGATTTTTTAATTTGTTTGTAAATATGTCGGAAACTATCACAGATATCTTTCTTTTTTAGAATGTAATTTGAAGTATACTACATAGTCTTAAAGATGGCGCAAATTACTTTCGGAAAAATTAAATAACGGGCGACCCCTTTTCCCTTTTTGTAATAATTTTTTATTCATCACAAGTATAAGCGGTTTTACGTAGAAAACGCTGCTGAATAACAAATTTAGATGACTGATAGTAGGGATGTTAAAAACGACAAGAAAGTTTCAGTTGTCATTGATCGATGTACATAGATAAGTGTCGTTATAAACATAAAATACGTTGAATTACTGATTATTTCTATAAGTTTGAAAGAAATGCGAAGTGTATTGTAGCATAGTAATACTCAAATGGTTAATTACCATTAGAAAATCCATCTTTTATTACAATTCAATATATCCAAATTTACAGTTAATGTTGGGGTTATGGTTTTCAATCGTCATTCGGTTTATTTTGGAGTTCTATTTATACTAATGTCCGACCGAAACAGGATTTGCAGCCGAAACCGAAACCGAAACCGAACCTTCGGCCTCGGTCTCAGTTTCGGCCGTAACCGAAACCGAAACCGAAACTTATTTAAACATATTAAAACTTCAATTGTATGCTGAAATCTAGTCTATGTTTTACATGTTATATAGTTCATTTGTGTTAAATGAAATAAAAAAAAACAACAATTACGGTATGTAGGAAAAGGAGATGTTTATGTATTTAGGTATTAGCTTGCTGACTCTGACAATTACGAGACACGAACTCGCTCGATCGAAGCACGACAATTCACGAACACTGAGTTTCGGTGCGGCGGAAGTTTCGGCTGAGTTTTGGCCGAAACCGAAACTATGGCCGAAACTAGATTTTTGGCCGAAACTGGCCGAAACCGAAACCGAAACCGAATGTTCGGTCGGCCACTAATTTATACCTTTTCGACGTCACGCCCACCACCTTGCGGTGTTAGCCTCTTATTTTAACTCCAGCCAGAGACGTTTAATGAGAGAAACAAATGTAACTAGAAATAAAATTATTAATTATTATGAAAAGCATATATTAATGGAGAGAAAAAATTGTAAACATTCAGCCACATAGGGGAAGATTGGGACCCTTCGTACACGGGGCAGTTTCGTACAGTAGCAATTAGACTAACCAAGTGGTGCACAAACATGCCTTTGCATATGTGCGTAGCACAGTTCTATTTTGTTTTTAACAAGATGTTTATGTTAGTGACAAATAAACATACTTAAGATAGTGTTTTAGTAACTCATATGTCTCAGTTTTGTACTTAACTAGACAAGAGATTAGCTTTTGCCTTTGTCTATCCTGTGGGGTTCATTCGGACAGCAAAAGGTGGGGCACATATATTTATTATATAAAGAGACGAGAAACAAAGAAGTGGACGAAGATTCGATGTATTCAGCTATAGATGATGTAATACAGGGACGACTATCGTATAGAAAAGCAGCGGATAAATATAATGTAAAAGTATCAACTTTGGAAAGTCGTGTAAAAAATTAAAAGCAAGGGTAGTGACGAAAACAGTAACATTCGTACTTTTAACTCTAAATTCACGAGTCTCCAAGTATTTTCTTTAGAAGAAGAGGGACTTTTGAACGGCTACATTACTAAATGCTGTAAAATGCATTATGGGCTCACAACAACTCAAGTGAGAAAGCTGGCGTAAGAGTATGCTAAAACTTTAAAAGTAAGGTATCCACAGAATTGGGACAAGAACGAAATGGTAGGTATAGACTGGATGCATGGATTTAGACAAAGAAACACAAACCTAAGCTTGCGAAACCGGAAAACACCAGCGCTGCCAGGTCCTTCGCTTTTAATAAAACAGCAGTAACGGAGTTCTACAATAACTTGAAAAACATATTGCAGCGACATACTTTTACTGCAGATCGCATATTTAATTTTGACGAATCAGGAATATCAAGTGTTAAATACTGCTAAAGTTTTTGCACCAAAAACACAAAAACAAGTCGGGCAAATCGTTTCAGCTGAAAGAGGTGAACTTGTAACTTTTGGAGGCATCATTTCAGCAAGCGGAAATACTATCCCACCACTGTTTGTGTTTCCACGCGTGCATAATAAAGTCCATTTTATTGAAGGTGCGCCTGAAGGAAGTATAGGGGCGGCAAATAAGAGTGACTGAATAAATGCTGAAATATTTGTTACTATTTTAAAACATATGCAAAAGTACACGCTTTGCTCGAAAGCCAACCCAATCTTACTGCTCTGTGACAATCATGAAAGTCACATTACTTTGAAGGCAATTAACTACGCTCGAGACAATGGAATAATTTATTTATCTTTTCCTCCACACACATCTCATCGTCTCCAACCATTGGATGTTGGAGTATTTGGGCCATTTAAGTCAAAATTGTCAAAACTGTCTTCAATAATTGGCATACTATGAATCCTGGAAAGACAGTCAGCATTTACAATATTCCGAAACTTATTAAAATTACGTACTTCGAATCATTTACAGCAAAAATATTATTAGTGGATTCAGTGGGCCAGGCATATGGCCATTCAATGAACTAGCCTTTAGTGATGACGATTTTGCCCCCACTGAAGTGTATACTTCAACCAATTCGGAAAATGTACCACCTATTCAGAATACAAACACTAACAATTTGACACCATGTGCACTGTCACCAGTTCTCACTGATCTCTGTAAACCGTCGACCTTCGCACTCCAAGATCTACAAGAATTTACAGCTGAAACACGTGAACCTCAAGATTTGCAAGAGTCTATCGCTGAATTCTGTGAGCCATCGACTTTCACAAATCAGGAACTTCAAGAATCTTATACTGAGCACCCAACCTTAATACGCCAAACTGCGCAAGCTAACATTCCTGTCACACCAGAAACAATTAGACCATATCCAATAGTAGTAAGAAATAAAAAAACAAACAAAGGAAGACAACCAGGAAAATCACGAATATATACCGATTCGCCCGAGAAAAACAAACTTGAAGAGCAACACAAAGAAATGGAATCGAAAAAATTAAACAAGAAACAAGAGCTAGAGCTAATGAAATGAAACGAGCTTTGTTGGTTCTTAATTGGAAACCGAAAAAAAGAAGGCAAAGAAAGTAGTGAGTGATGACCTGGAATCTGAAGAACCTGAATTAGGTTTGCCAGAGAGTTCTACATCCATGTTTGACACTGATGAATGTGATTGCAACGAAACTCAAATGGAAACAACTATTGATGTCAGACCAGAAAACATTAAAGACAATTGTTTTATTTTGGTAAAATTTGAGAGGAAACGGTCTATTACGTGGGAAAAGTTATAAGCCACTATTCTAGTACTAAGTTTAAAGTCTCTTATCTCCGAAAGAAAACAGGAACATCATGGTCCTTTGTATTCCCAAATATTGAAGACGAATCCACTGTATATATCAGCGATATGGCAATAATTCTACCTGATCCAAAACCACCATTAATTTGTACACCTAGGACTTCTAGACTGTTTACTTTCTCGCTCAATTTGACAAATTTTAACATACAGTAATTTCTATATACTCTCAACGACTAGAAATACAGAATTAAGTTAATTTAAGTTACTTTTGAGATTTGTATATTTTTTAATGATTAAGTAAAGATTGTGTATTGTTATTTAACTTTTTAATCCCATGTATGAAACCACCCCATAGTGTCCGAAAGAGTACCGAGTATTGTATGAAAGTGCCCCATTCGTGGGGCAGATTTGTACGAATGTCAAATGAAAGGAAAATCACTTCTACTCACAAGCCCTCTAAAATAACCATTTGAAATCTTTCTTAATTTAACTCAAATATGTGTGCCGTTGCTCGATAATTTCCGTTGATTCCTTAACTAGTCAGATAAGAAGAAAATAAATAAATATGTGAAAAGTGTACGAAGAGTCCCAGTCTTCCCCTACGTAACACTTACACATTACAAGAATTCATAAAAATTACTGGAAATAACCAAGGATACATCGACATTCAATACAGGTTTCTATAACAGCGATATGCCTGGATGAACTGGAGTAGGGGAGAGTTGAAGTTTTCGTTTCGTGGACAACGAAGAAATAAAGCAGTGTGGTCCTGGTTTCCAAAAATAAATAAAAAGTTTGTTTGGTTAACGACGAAGAAAATTTCAAAAGATAGATAAGTCAACAAATAAGTCTATAAATATATTTCGAATAAAAGGGTTTTAAGAAGAAGTACCAGTGAATAAAAGAACCTCACCACACCGGAGAAGAAAGAATTTAAGAAAATGAAGAAGGAATTTAAGAGAGGAGACATAGGAAGAATCGTCATCGAATAAAAGAAATTACACTCACACACACACAACACTAGGTAATTATCTTATGTTATATTTTATGTTAAATGTTTCTCAAAATTTATAAACATAATTTGTTATAATTTATGTTTTTTATATCATTAATTAAGAGCTAGGCCGGTGCAATTTTGTTTAAGAAATTAACTAAATTCTCAGTACAATATTCAGATAGATGTAGATGAAGTACTTAATATAGAAGATATCAATAAATAAAAAATACCTGCATTGTGTCACGTATACCGGTGGAGGAATTCATATATAAGATCGCCGTTCCGAATGATATATCAGTAGTATTTTTCGCGCAGTGTAAATTTATAGTTTGGCTCAATGGCAGCGATTAATATAACTACTGTGTTAAACATGTTACTAGCAACGTTGTAAGTAACTACCATCGCAGTAACTCCTGTCTCAAGAACTTGAATTGCATGATGCGTTGAAGCATATGATTGTAAGTGCTCAACAAGGAAAATTGTTCTCTTTTGAATATGTAACAGGATTGGAGTTTGAACGACTAGAGGAACCACACGAAGCGCAATTTGTGGAAGATGTAGCAGAAGATGAAGAAGACAATTGTGAACATATTGCCTGTGTTCCTGAAGCAGGATGCAGTGTTATTGACCTGGATTACAAAATTAGAGCTGTAGAATAGTGGAAACGTGGTAAAACCAAACGATGTTCTGTCGAAAGTGTAAAAAGAATTTCAAAAAGTGAAATCCCTACCCCAGTTATATATGTAGATGGGAAGAAAGTATTAACAGAGGTGGCACCCATACGGATAAACTGCGATTTATTACAGAATACGTTCATACAAAATTTCGAAATACCATTGACGATGGAAAAACAATTCATGAAGCTGGGCTTTAGAACCTAAACAAGAAATTGGATACGACACGTTTAATACAGGGCATTGGTTAGGGTTGGTAAGCAATAATTTTATTAGGGAAGTCAAACCCCAGAAGCACCGGCAGAAGCAACGTATACAACGCCGATGAGAGTGGATTTAATTTCGGCCGTACTTTGGCAGCAAAAGGCCAGGAAACCGTTGAAAGTGCTGTGCAATCTTTACACTCTACAACACATAGTTATACAATTACGAAATTCGGCCATAATGTACTAATTGCGCATTTTTGCAGCTGTTTTGATTCTACAGAAGTAGACAACTTGTTTTGCCACAAACTCCTGTAGTAGCTACAATCGCGCACTCGGTTAGCCCGCCGTGGGAAAATTGTGCTTAATTACTCTCATATGTATGAACATCTAACACCCGGGCTTATATAGAGCATCTATAGAAATGAAAACTACTTCACACAGTCGCACTGATGAGCGGTATGACCGCGAAACGCGCGTCTGCGAATAGTGAAAGTAGTTTTCTAATTAAGCACATAGTTATACAATTGTACCAGGCATTTCGGCATATGGACGCCTACTTTCGCCATTATTTTTGGTGTTAAAGAAATCTACGAATACGTTTGGACCTCGAGTTGCGGATTCATTGTTTAAACCCATAAACATGTATATTTCTTCTTCGACGTCTTTTTTCAAAATATCGGACCATCCATTGTGTTGACAAACTTCATAAATTGGTACCAAAAGATCAAACTGTAAAAATTTTAAATATCCCTAAAAACAACAGCAATGGTACAACCTCTAGATCTGTTTGGTTTGAGATTATGAAAAATTTTTATCAGAACCTTTTCTGATACAGTGATTCTTATGAACTACGACATAATTTGCATCAGAGTATTATTAAGCTGCAATCGTTGACCCACAATCAGTATTCTTCGACAAGATTTTTCAATGTTTTCAAATAATCGTGGTATAAGAGTGAATACCTGGATGAAAGACTGTATTCCTTTAAAAATCCTGTAGAGTTTTGTTTTGCAAAAGACGCGAAGTCTACGCCCTTGTGTAGTGTTTATAAAAAAAGTGCTATTGTGCGTTGTTCGTGGTGCAAGCAATACCTGTTTTGAACACTTATACCGACTACCATTTCTGCAATAATTACATAGCATAATTACTACATGCATAATTGTACTACTCACCATTATAATATCAATAACCACACTATTGAATGTTTCATTAGCATTATATTTTCTTTTAATACTGCTGTACTGTTTTCCAGATATTTATTATTGTTACAAACTAAATGTACACTGTAAGAAAAATATGCTATAAATGAATAAAATATGTAATTTTGTTTCTTCGTTCTTTTGTATATCAATTTCCTACACCACTATACGTGACACAATGCGTGTATTTTCTGTTTATTGATATCTGAATATGCTTCGTATTTCGTTAAAAGTTATCGAAATAATTAGTAATTCAAAGTATTTTATATTTAGAACGACACTTATCTATGTACATCAATTAATGACAATTGAAACTTTATTATGGTTTTTTAATATCTCTACTATTAGCTCTCTAAATTTATTATTCAGCACCGTTTTCTACGTATTTGTAATAAATAAAAAAGGGAGTAGGAGGCGCCCGGTTGCCTCTTATTTATTTTTCAGAAAATAATTTGCATCATCCTTGGGATTATGTAATATGCTTCAAATTATAATCTTAAAAAAGAATGATATTTGTGACAGTTTCCGAAATATATGTATTTACAAAAATTCAAAAATCGTGTACATTTTTGGAGGGGCTGTACCCCGAAATCGTGGGATTCGGCTGCTTATAGCAAGGTACTCTTTCAGCCTGTATAGTTTCATTGAAATCAGAATTTCTCAGTTGTTGATGTTTCCTTGTCAGTGCAGCGCCAAGCTGCCGTAACGAATGGTCGGATATCGAAGATTACACTGCCAATTTCGATGAATAAGATTTGAATTGTTATCAACAGGAAGAAAATGCCAAAGTTGTGACCAGATACTAGTGTGGAGTTCATCTTTCACACCTGCAATGAAACGTAGTTCGCCCTAATTGAAATGTTCCACTTTCCCAATTACAAAAAAGTGCCAAACAGTCCCATCTGTAGAGAAGGTAAAAATGGCGCTATTTTTCAACAAGTATTGTGTACAGCCAACTTATTATTTCTTTGTAAATAAAATATTCCATAATTTTGATCTTTTTTCGTTTTTTCTTATCGATTACAACCAACATTGTGGCAGTCAAATATTGATGCTTATGTTTCGAAACTATATAAAAATGTAGATATTGTGCATTGTAAGACGAACCGTAAGTGTGGCGGATAAATTACGAACATACAAAGAGATTGGAGTTCGAACAACGATTTATAATCTAAACAAAATATGAAACTAGTGCATATGAGTTGCATGGGATATATAAAATTGGATTTACACAAATTAGTACTCACAGCTTTCTCGCTTCCAACAGTTTTTTTAGATGGAAGATTTAAACCTGGTTGACCAGGAACTACAGTCGCTTCACCAGTAACTAAGCTATCTTGTTTTTCTCTCTCTTCTTCCTCTTCATCTTGTAATACCAATATTTGTTCAGTTTTTTCATACATACGCAGTACTTTATCTGAACCGCATGAGACGAGATGTTGGCCACTCGGACTAACTGCCAAGTTCCAAGCTTCACCAGCATGTCCCTATTTCAAAATCATTACCATTTCTAACCTATTATAATATAAATAGTACTTACTTGTAAAGTTGTGATTTTAACAAACGTATCTGCATCCCATTGTTTCACTTTACCGTCTTTTCCGCAGGTAAAAATGTAGTGTGTTCGCGGAATAAATTGAACAGCCATTATGGAATCATCGTGACCGAAAATGCTTTTGTGACAATCACCAAAATCCATTCCCCATATCTTCAGATTTCTATCTGCAGATCCTGTCGCTATTAATGTAGAGTCGGACGATATATCCATAGATAGAACAGGTAGTTTATGTCCATATAACGAGAGATAAAACTAAAACAGGGGACGAAAATATTGAACACATCTAAAGGCATCTATTATGGCTATATACACACATCAAAGTATACAGTGTATTCATTGGATATCCTGCCGGAAGCCTACATCCAAAACTATTAAAATTATTAAAAAATGCAAAGACAGGTCAATTTTTCAACAGTATATCACTATTTGACATTTGACCAAGCTTTAGGAGTTATAACAGAAAAAATATATTAAGAGAAAATTGTAGAATAAAAACATTTATTCAAACAGAATATCCAAATTACAATAGAGCGTCGATTATCCGAGCAAGTTTCATAGAAAAAAAAAAATTAAATCATAGCAAATGTTACTTAATGCTGTTACAGAGTATTTCTTGAGAGTGGTACTCCGGGAACACAGGTTCAGTCTTTACTTGCAATATTCGAAATTGTATTTACGAAAATCATTAAAAACAAAAAAATATGTATAGTGAAGTGCTGAGACGATTTACGTATAAAAAGCTTAATTAATTCTTAGAAATCAATTTATACGGCTGGCTACCAATCAAGGTCCTCAGTTTCAAATCATTCATTATGAGGCATACATTAAATTTGTGGTTGCATATTTTAACTAATACGTGCAAAATGTCGACAAAAAGGAAACGGGTAGTTTTTTTCATTAAAAGATAAAAGGGAAATTATGTATTACACTGCTGAAGAAAGGTGAAACGGGTCAAGCACTAGTTACCAAGTCTGGTAAACCAAGGACAACGGAAATAAAAAAATATTCTGATGCTTTTAAGGGTAAAAATGACGAAGAAACAATTATTTCTATGGGCAAAAACTCGATTTAAAAGAGTGCCGTTATATGTTGGTCTAAGCATGGAATGGAGTAAAAAACAGCACCTTGCATAAGTCGTGATATAAGCTACTGAAACCATCTAAAGATGAAATACAAGTGGACGAACCTATGATGAAGAAACTGTGAATTTTTGATTATCCGAACCACCCCTGACAATATTCGTTCGGATAATCGACGCTCTACTCTACGTTTATGAAATCCAAATAATTCTAAGTCGCAATTCGCCTATATTCTGCATTATTTTCAAGTGCCCCGACAAGAAAAATAAAGTGGGGTCAAATCTGGAGATGGACTATTCAATTGATCCTCGCCGCTCTATTCAATAATTTGGAAAATTATTATCCATACAATTTTTAACCGGCAACACGTAACGAAGAGGCGCTCCATCTTATTGGAAGGGAGTGAAACCATTCTAATCCACTTTATCATTTAGTATGTTACCGTTATAATTAAATTTATTAATCTGCTAATACTACAACCACACCAACAAAATACTACAACCGATCAAGTAATAATTTGAATATTTTATTTGAATAACAGTACAATCTTTGCTTAGCATAACTTCGTTTCTGTTATAACCCCCAACCTTGACAAAATCTCAAAGTGCGGTACACCATCTACTTCGCAAAGAAAATACCATTCCAAAGATGTGTCACAAATGGTATCATCTCGTTTAACCTTTTTATGTTGGAGGGTGTTAAGGGGCTAGTTTAAGATCATGATATATTAATTAATATAGACCACCTGGGAAGTCTTCCAATTAACAAACTGTATATGAAAATAGCAAGCTCACAATAAGTTACAATGAAATCTTATATGATAGAGATCTACCACTAATAGGTCAATAAAACAAGGCTGGTTTGAACGATAGTTATATTTTCAGAACGTTTACAAACGTTTTCGGAACACCTTCGTCAGTGAAAATATAACTAGATAAATATATAAACAAACTTTTGTTTTTTATTTGGGACTATCAACAAAATAACTAGTGACTAGGATTTCTTGATATAGAGGATGTGTAACCAACTTTTATATATATATAAATTATAAAAACTAAATTAATGTGTAAACATACATGCAAATTAAGTAAAACCTTATATCAAAAAATCTTTGTCGAAACCTTAACAATTCTGTTCAAGGACTAGGGAAAACCAAATTCAAAAACCTAGCCAAAGGTTTCCTTCTTAAAAAATGCAAATGTCATTTTAACAAATTGCTATATACATTACTTAAATTTTGAATATCGGTCCTGAAATTAATAGTTTTAGTGTCTTTCTGTATATTTATCATTTCATATATTAGTCTTTTTTATAATTATTCTCTGTTTTTAATATAATTGTGTTTTCAAAATCAAAGTAATGCCCAAGATCTTTGTAATGTTTTGTTATAGCGGTCATTGCACCAAAATCATTATTTAAAGAATACTTATGGCTATACAACCTTTTCTTTAAATATTGTTTCGTCTGACCGATGTAACAACCATCACAGTCTTTACAGTTTATTTTATAAACTACATTACTCTGATTTTGTTTAATTATTTTGGATTTAGTATTAGTAAAAGAGATCTGTTACTATAATTTGGAATGAAAATAATGTTTATGTTGTTTTTATTAAATTCTTTTTTATTTTTTCGCTTAAACCTTTTTATAAGGAATAGCGCTATAACATTTATTGTTATTAATTTTAATTCCTCTATTATATAATTTGTTAATTCTATTTTTTATTATTTTTTCATAAAAACTATTTGGATAATTATTTTTATCTAAGATTTCTTTAACTTTGTTTAAATTCTTTTCCCTAAATTCAGGATTAGCTAATCTAACCGCTTGATCAACTAAACCGGTAACTACATTAATTTTATGTAATTTCAAAATTTAAGTAATGTATATAGCAATTTGTTAAACTGACATTTGCATTTCTTAAGAAGGAAACCTTTGGCTAGGTTTTTGAATTTGGTTTTCCCTAGTCCTTGAACAGAATTGTTAAGGTTTCGACAAAGATTTTTTGATATAAGGTTTTACTTAATTTGCATGTATGTTTACACATTAATTTAGTTTTTATAATTTATATATATATAAAAGTTGGTTACACATCCTCTATATCAAGAAATCCTAGTCACTAGTTATTTTGTTGATAGTCCCAAATGAAAAACAAAAGTTTGTTTATATATTTATCTAGTTATATTTTCACTGACGAAGGTGTTCCGAAAACGTTTTTAAACGTTCTGAAAATATAACTATCGTTCAAACCAGCCTTGTTTTATTGACCTATTAGTGGTAGATCTCTATCATATAAGATAAGTATAAAAGGTCACGAAATATATATATATATATATATATATACATTTAAGTTACAATGAAATGTTTTTCCTCAAGATCAATATAAAATGAAATAAATAATAAATGAAATATTATGAACCATAACATAAAAGATGACATACGTGAAAAAAGTATTCAATAGAATATTCATTTCGATTAAAATTCTTCATGGCAATTTAAACATTATTCTTCCAATATTGACATCGGAAAAAAAAAGAATTAAGTACCTATAGCAAATTTCAAGTTTATAACATTTTGGTTCAAAATATCTTTGACGGTTCTTCATCACTTGTCAGTCATTGGAATAAGTGAACATTACCCTAGTTGATAAATATCGATTAGGGCAACGTTTACTCATTCCAATGTATCATGCCTGACAAGAGGCTGACAAGCTCAAAGCTTGGACAAAATGACAGATAGTAACATTGAAGTCCATTTCATAAAATATTTAATGATTTCATACAAATTATCACGCGTAAATCTATAAAACTATATGTTACATACCTTAAAGGAATCCAGGAAGAATATTTTAACTGTAGAATCTAACAATGCAACAGCTATAAATTTACTGTTCGGTGAAATTCTCACGCAAAGAACAGCGTCTTCATTTTTCAAGGTACGTGTATGCAGCAACGATAACACTTTTGCTTTAGATTCGCTGTTTTCTTCAACGATTAATTCAAATTGCCAAAATTTGACAGTATTATCACCACCCCCAGTAACGCAACCTCTCTAAAATGGATAAAGTTACAACAAAATTTTATTTACTGAATCCGCATTATACATATATTGTACTGCATAATAGCTGCTTTAACATGTCTTTTAGGTCTATCGTTAGGGATGTTTATGGAAGTAGTAATGCAACGCTGGTATGGGGTCCTATTAGTCTTACCGATACGCAGCTTCTAGTTTAAAATATAATTTGGTAGTATTTATGTAATAATACCACAATATGAAATGTAAAATATTTGAGACAAACACTACATTTTGAGCAAATATACAAAAAACAAAAATTTGAATAGTTTCTTCAATGTAAAATTATGATAAAAAATAAATGAATAATGTAAATGTGATGTAAAATTAAAACATCCAATATCGATATATTGGCAGGTTATTTATGAAATCTCTTTTTAGATAAAGCATGTATGTATCTAAAACAATTATCAACCGAACCGGTTCAATTCACAGTGAAAGCTCCCATATTGGAAAAAGCTGGTTAACTGAGTTTTTCTGACGATTGCGGTTTTGGTCAAATAAGGCCAAGTGGTAAGTGGCAAACTACTCACTTCCCTAACAAACAAACGGTATAAAGATAACTACTATTATTACCCTACATACTTTTTCAACTTTCAACTCTTTAAAATAATGCCAACCTAATTTCGAAATGCTGGTTTAGGAAACGTCCTCAGTGCCCTCTATATCCGATATAGAAGTTTGCACTGTATTATTATCAATTATCATATCAATCATATTGTAGGTGTATGTGTGAATGAATAGAGAAAGTGTTCAATGTTGCATTTTACATACCAAATTTGGTTGTAGGCATATAGACCATAGTTCTGCAGTATGGGCGGGAATTTCTTCCAATACATCTCCAGCTGAAATATCGATAATAAGCAATTTACCATCTTTAAGGCCCGCTAGCACGTGACGGTCACCAGGAACAAAAGCCAATGATAAAACATACCTACAAAATAGAGTTAATTAACCCCTTGCACTATTTTCACGAGTCTGACTCGTGATGAAAATTTTAGGCCAAACTTGAATATCACGAGTCAGGCTCGTTGTTCAATTTCACGGCAAACGTGGATATCACGAGTCAGGCTCGTAATCGACATTTCGGGCCAAACATGAATATCACGAGCCGTGCTCGTGGTCTTAATTTCGGGCCACCAGGAACGCCTGAATGAGGTCTTATCTCTTCTTTCCTTTTCTTGAATGATTGGGTATTTTATCTTGTATCTTGTTGTCTTTTGAATTTTACAAGAGCACCACCGCGTGAAGTCAACACGAGCACGCCTATCTCACATTCATTGTCAGTCGTAAGAATGGTCGTAAGATGTGTTCAAAGTTCCGACACTCAGTCTTCGCCGCTTCGACTCTTTTCGGGACCACTCAGGCGCCCGAGTTTGGCACGGCTGATTGTGAATTTCGGCGTAGTGCAAGGGGTTAAAAATACATAATATTTTAATAATCAAGAAACCTCGAAACGATTTTTTAGACGAGCGCAATATGATGAATTTTTTTCTAATCTATTTACCGTTGTTACATATTTGAATGAATAAGTGTACAAGATTCGAGTATGTGGATTTTATTGATTAATTGTTACGGAAAGGACTATTACAGACAGAAGTATTATAAAAGGAGAATGTACTACATCTTACAAGGGAAACATCAGACGACTCCGCTTTCGATTTTGACAGGTCTTAGATATGCTATGGGAGGACCTCTCCTGAGTATCTGGTTAACGGCTTAACTCGCACTTCGCTCTGATTCGGCTGGTTTTTGAAAAATATACCTGTGACTTCCATGCGTTCTTTATATACTAGTAACGTTAGTTGTAACTTAAGCATAGTAGAGTAGCGCAGGGGATCAAGTACACAGCTACCACGCTGGAGTGATAAGTATCTATAATACGTAATAGGTTAAATAAAATTGAAAACGAAATAAGGAAAAATCAATATGACAACAAAGAAACTTGGAAATATTAATGGACCAGTAGATCAATAATGTAATAGTAATACAGAGCAGACTAGAAAAATTGAAGCTGAAAATTACAGGAAGTACAACATAATACAGAAAATTGAAAGTGTCTGGTGAGAGATTACACCATGATATTAGAACAGGTATGCTCTTGCGCATCTATTTGTGGTCACTTGGGCCAAGTGCAACCACTTCAATAAGGTCGTGTAATTGAACATAGTTGGACTATTTCAATAAAGCCGTACGAAAAATAATAAAATTGAGAAAATATGTTTTCTAATACTAACTATAACTGCTAATGAGCAAATTATTAGGAAGTGCCCATATTACTCATAAATTTATTAGGTATATATTACATATTTTGCAAATATTGCTGCCAGCCTATTTTTTACACACATAACAACAAAAATTACGAAAATAAATGTTTATTTAAACATAGTCTTCAATAAAATAATGTTTTGGCAATAGGAACACATATATAAAAATATAGATATAAACCTGTCAAATTGTTATTTCGTCCATTATTTTTATTTATAGATCCTAGTGTTTTTGAAAGTTGGTTCTTTATGATTTAATTTTTAATGAAAACTTTAATAACATAAGACACACATAAACAGATGAGTCAAAGCGATCTGATGTTCCTATCGTGAGGACACTTGGGCCAAGCCACGCCCATGCGTGTTAAAGACGACTTTAGGAAAATTTACGAGCATATCCATTCTTCTTATATCATGAGATTACGCCTACAATCAACTCAAGGTCAAGTACTATTAGAACAGCACCGGTATTATAAATCAGTAAAATTAGAAATAATGATTAGTCTGGGCAAACAATGGTAATTACGAAATAAGTTGGGAGAGCCTACATCATATACACAGAACTACTCACATACAGTGTGCTGACTAGAGTCAGCGATGCTGTTGTAACTTATTTCGTAACTGTACGTGTAAGGTACGATATTAAACTTCGGAATGGTGTCAGCATCAGTCCGATTTACACAACTAATCATGCACTCGTTTGTCTAACCTTAATTATGACAAACAAAACACGTGTCACTGAATTCATGATTAAACAATTGTGTGGGAGGGGTTTGCAGATGTGATATAGTGTCAGTAAATACACCGCAATCGTTGCAATCACGATCAGTAATGATTATAGTTATTTCCAAACAGTAATTAGTAGAAACCACATTTAGTTGGTCGCCTCTCACCAGTGGCTAGTACGCCAATGATAGGGAGGTACATATTAATAGTACCTTTAGTGTATCTGCACCACACTCTGTTATTGTGGTGGAAATGTGGTAGGAGCTGTTTTGTTGCTTTGAACCTAGATCTGCAGGTCTCTAGTAATTAATAACTACAAGTTTTTCTAGCAGCTATACATAACTATCAGAAACTATTTTACATGCGCACAAGAATAATTTAGCTTTATAGCGGCGCAAATTTATGGTTTCTGACTAAAAATTTGGTATTCAGCAACAATTCTGTGTTGTTGGCTGGTTTCTGATGAAAATATATCTAATCTCAAATCTGTAATCTGTAATGTGGCTCACACGCACATGCACAAGTATTATCAATTTGAATTTTATTGCTGTTGGCATTAGCAACACAAAGTAGAATAGTATAATACCCAAACAATCAGACATTAATACTTGGTGGAGTCTGCGAAGCCTAAGAATACATAAAACTATCCGAAATTGTTTGCTACAACAAACTTTACGTAATAATTATTTTTCGGAAAAATTTTATTCAGTAGTGTTAAGATCGGGATATATGGTGTGAAACCAATACTAGTTACGAGGCATCTTTTTAAGCAAGCACTGTTTTGATATAAAAGAACACAAGTAAAATGTTTTCAACAATTTTGTTTTTAATAGAATGCCACCTCCCTTAATAGCTAAATAAAAGGATTGGAGGTGGGGTATTAGGAATTAGTTGAGGTACCAATTTGGAAAGCATTATTGCAGTACGTCCTAAAAACAGTAGTTAGGGCGCAATAATGATTCACAGCTGATATATAAATACACAGTGATCCAGAATGATTGACGGTCACGTGACAATTGTATTGTAGTTATATTACCAAAACTACTTTCCAACGGAAAATTGATAGTTCAGTTATGGTTCGTTTCGATGATCAGCGCCCTCATCATAGGCGTGCAGATAAAATTCTCAGTTGTCATTTTAGTGATTATTTTATTGGTGTTTTCGTTCAAGTTTTAGAGATTATTCCGATCGTCTTATTTTAACACAAACATTCTTCTTCAAGACTAAAACGGCAAATATATTATATTTTGGAAGATTTACCAACTGGAAATGTTAATAAGTGTTAACTATCAACCTTTAAGTTGCGATGGTTTTGACCACCGATTACTTGAAGTTTAGCTTAATTCTATATTTGGGTACATAAAGTAATAATTTTCGTTACTTTCAATACTAGTGATTTAAAACCAATAAATACATGTAATTAGAAAACTCCTTTCACCATTCGCAGACATGTACAAACGTACTAGCATATATAGTGGTTATTTGGAAATGAAAACTACTTCTCACAACGTCGCACTGATGAGCCATGTAACCGCGAAACTCGTTTGCGTATGGTGAAAGTAGTTTTATAATTACACATTTTCCCACGGTGGGTTAGCCGAGTAGCGCGATTGTAGCTACTGCAGCTACTTGTCTATGGCAACTTAGTTGTCCACTTCTATAAAATTAAATAGCTGCAAAAATGCGCATTTACATATTGGGGGAATTTCTTAATTGAATTCTCATATGTACAAACAGTACATGTTAAGGAATTATCCCCTTTTAGTCATTAAACTAACATTAAGCATAAGAATGTTTTACGTAATATCGGAAAGTCATGTCTAGTGGTTCTGTATTAATCTTGGTGGCTGACCAAACTTCGGCTTCGGTTTCGGCCAGTTTCGGACAAAAATCTAGTTCCGGCCAAAAATCGGCCGCACCGAACCTCAGTGTTGGTGAATTGTCGCGCTTCGCGTCATTACATACACAAATATCTACTTTTCTTATATGCCGTAATTGTTTTTTTTTAATTTTATTTAACAACACATGAACTATATAACATGTAAAATATACATTAGATTTCAGCATACAATTGAAATTTTATCATGTCTACAAATAAGTTTTGATTTCGGCCAAAACTGAGACCGAGGCCCAAGTTTCGGTTTCGGCTGCAAATCCTGTTTCGGTCGGACATTGATTAATCTTGACGTCATTGATAATTACTATTCCATTCTGTTCAGGTAATAGTCATTACTGTAAATCCAATTTATTGTATTAACCTATAATTGAGGGCCCCATTAGGTTTAAATGGCATTTACCACAAGATTGTAAAAGCGGAGACGCAACTAATTTTCGTCAATGACAAAACAAGCACTAACTGAGAATTAAGATTTAGGTCAACTCTGATCTTGGTCTCGCATTTTCAGGTGAAACGTTTTAGTTAGGCTCAATATACATAAAGTATATAATACGTGTGTTGTATTCACATTCATACGAAGAGAAAATTTATAATCCTTCGTTAAGGGGTAAGGCCACAGTAGAATTTTCAAGAAATCGATTTTTTTCTTTCGCTAAAACGGTGCTTTATCATCATAAGAATGAGTTACTATTCGATTTATAGCAAAAAAAAATTTCACCGACTTTGAGCGTATGACGTAGGCCCACCTCTGGCACAGCCAGAGAGTACCTGAGCGCGCTGTTCCACGGCTCTGGATTTTCGGAGCTATACCGTTAGGTATGACCAACCATCGGTCGGTAAATTTAATAAATTATATGGAGGACATTCCTTGTACAAAAATACAAAAAACAAACTGCGAATGTCAAGTAGTTCGTTTGATATTGATACTAACGCCGAACTTGGCTACAGATTCATAAATTTCGTATCTGTTATGAACGCAATTGCTCAAGTGTTTGTTTGCAAAAAATGCGGAGGAGAAGTAAACATCATCGAATCGGCCCCACGTGATTTAGGCTTTAAAATCATGATTTCTTGTAAGAACTGTAAAAAAACTGAAATACCTAATTGCCCTTGTATGAAAAATGAGTATAAAATTAATCGAGAAAAGCAGAAGGGGAGGAAATCTTGCCTTGGAAGAGCAACTTTAAAGAGCTGGCAACGCAGAATAACAGTAAATAAAATTCAGTTGCATCTTCTAAGTTGAACAACAAGAAAGTTATATCTAAAACTTTAAACGCGTTTTTCTCGAAACAGCTTTTTTCAATTGGGGAGACAAATAACTACAACAATTTTCACTCGATTTATTTCAAATTTAAAAGTTGTATTCCTAATTGCATTTCGCAGAGAAGTACGTACGGAATTTCTGATTAATCGGAAACTTTTCATTTTATGAGCAGTTTTATACGAAATTTTTCACTGAAAATTCATTTCTTAAGTTCAAATACCAACAAATTTGAATAAAACAATATTATTATTAAATACCGTACGTACTTCTCTAGGTATTCTAACGTAGATTGAGCAGAATTTTTGTTTTTGCTCTAAGTCAAAAATTGTGGACGCTAAATGTCACGCCGCAGAGCGCCTTAAAAAAGATAAGAAAATATTAGTAGTCAGCCGTTGTGTACATCCAAAAAAAAAAAATTTTTTCTAACAGCTTGATATTCGTACTAAATAGATGTGTAATTAGTTTTATGAGTGAATCACTTTTTCATACGAAAAAAATTGTTAAATTCGTACATGATTTTATACCCGTTACTGTGGCCTAACCCCTTAAGAAACTTTATCAAACCAGATGAAAACCCTTACAGTACATATTGTTAGAAACAAATGAATAATTAGGGCATTAAAGCGATCTAGTACAATATTCTATTTAGTAAAAGAAAACATAGTAATGGGGTACAACTATTAGCTGTTCTTCTCGATCAAAGTCAGTTTTCCTATCCCGTCAACAGAGACAACCCGGAATTTTTCGAAGTGTCAATACATTCGTTATTTTAACTTTAAACATCATCGACTACACACACAGTAATAGTTTTTGTACTTACCCTGTTTTTACAGTACGTAAACAAACTTGAGATGTTCGGTTCCATATTTTAACAGATTCGGCACTGCCCGATACAAGGGCCAAGTTGTCAGAACTAAATGCAACACTCCTAACTTCGCTGTGATGACCTTGTTGAGATATAGACCGCAAACATTTTGCTTCTTCTTTACTATTAATCTGAAGGCTATAGAGTTGCACAATATTATTTGATAAAACTACAGCTACCCTTAGTTCACCCCCATTTCCTAATAATACATTCAAGGATTTTGGTTTACTTGTTAGCTTGATTATTGCCAGTTTTTTAACTTCATCCTTTAAAGTAAGTTCTAAATTTTCACTTGCATTATCGTTATTCTCTATCTGTCCCTCCTCCTGACTCCTGCAATCCAAATATATGAAGTAAATATTAAACGGTAAAAAAGATCATTACTTTTTCCTTTGTTTTTTTAAACGCTTTTTCAGTCTAGTTTGTGCTTCAGTATCTGAACAAAAGTAAAATAATTCTATCTGCATATCCGTCCCATGGCAAGCCAATACCTGACCGGAGTCGTCACTGCACATTGATACTAATCTACCTTTACTTTGTCGCAATAGTGATCCTGCATTGTGGCATTGTAACAAATACTGAAATCACAAAATTAGAATAAATATGAACCATATTTACATAACAGTCTACATTGGAATCGTCTGTCTCTTCCATAGTTGCTAGTTCTAATTTCAATGTAAGTTGATCCATTTTGTTTTCGCTATCGCCGTCTTTCTGTGATAGTTTCCAAATTCTCAACTCACCATCACTACAACCAGTAACAAGGTAACGGTCATCTTTAATTAATGCCATGTCCCATACCTAAAACATGCATACAAATACATACTATTTTTAAAATCACATCCATATAACAAATGACAGCTGCAGAGGTTTCTGAGTTTATATATCTGATCATGATTGAAGTGATTACCTGTGCTGTTAATATAACCAGTATGTGCATTAGTACCTGCCACCAACATTAGCGTCTCACTACACTTTAGCTTTTAGAAAACAAGTAGTTATAGTATTGAATTAAGGTATACTTAGAAATAGTTTTACTGACGACTGTGTGTTTGTTTTCTAATATTGTGTATCGTATTGTATTTTACGAATCCAAAGTACAAAATTCCGTTGACAGATCAACATATACAAGATCTTTTGCAGCATATTCGTTGTTGGCGTAGTATGTTACACAAGCAGACACCAACCGTAAGCAAAAAGAATTCTTGTATGAACAAAATTCAATGATAGGCAATGACTGCCAATATCATGAAAATCATTACCGGTGCATACACAGAAACTGTTTCTAAAAATAACAGAAAACATGACAACCCTTAAAGAGTCGTTTCGACTGTAGACAAAACCGATACAATCCCGTAATGTCGCTGACATAGTACCACCAAAACTGAACAACATTTTGAATATATATATCCCTAAAACTAAAGGAGTTAGAAGGCAACAAAGAAAATGGAAAATTTTAGTTTTTTCTTATAAGGCTTAAACAATAAAACTTTATAATGCAGTTCTTGGTTGACCTGAACACCTTCTCTCAGTTAATCAAATTTCTATTTCTTTACTATTTCTGAGATCAACATGCTTAGCATGATCTTTTGAACATACTGCCATCACTTTTATAGCATAC
Organism: Chrysina gloriosa; assembly: GCA_038088585.1. NCBI lineage: Eukaryota > Metazoa > Arthropoda > Insecta > Coleoptera > Scarabaeidae > Chrysina > Chrysina gloriosa. The sequence continues at coordinate 73,530,393 of CM076087.1, read as the reverse complement.
CTCAACCATAATAATCACTATCAAGCTAATACAGTACACCAGAAAATAACACTTACTTCTGTTTTATGGCCAACCAAAGTTTTAAAACAATGTTGAGTATCAAGATCCCAAAATTTAACATATGTATCTTTCGAAGCAGTAATCAATACAGGTTGTTCTGTCATGAACACAACTTGAGTTATAGGACCTCTATGGCCACTTAAACGGCACAATCCAACTTCAGAAACAGTGTCCCAAATTATTACATCTGTATCCTAGAACAAAAATTATTTGGAACTATTTAAACTGAATAAACTAATACACTTCTCAGTTGTCAGACGATTGAAATTCGCTAACATAAATAATTTTTTCACCAAGAAAAGATTGTAAATATTTCAGTCTATCAAAACAGTGAAATAATAAAAAATAAAAGTAATCAATCTCATTGAATGTTAATTATTTTCACTAAAAAGTAATACTATTAAATGTATATAAGTTTTACAATTCGTTGCTTAAAAACAGTAGGTAAAGCACTAAAGAATCAAAAATATTAATAATAAGAGTTTTAATTTCATACACTTTGAAATCATAGTCATCTGTACAAAATAATTATTTTTACAAAATCAACCGCATTTGCAGCACAGAAAATTTCATAAAAATGGGAACATTTTCACTTTACATATAACTTTCTTTTTGTCCCAGCCTTTTAATCGCAACTGGAAAAATTCTTCTGAAAAATTTCACCTTAAATGTAGTCTACATAGCCATACACATGGGCATACACACACGCATACTCTCGAATCATATTGAGGAGTGAGGACCCCTCTTTTGCTCACACTATGGAGGTGACTCAGTCCTGATTCCCTCACACTAAAATTTGAGTGTACTTACTTTCGATCCAGATGCCAGCTTATGTCCAAAACTATCATAACATAATGTGGTAATTTCAGTATGGTGTCCAGAAAATATGCTAACAACATCACCTGGTTTTAAATCATATACTTGTATGTTACCATCAGCATAACCGACTGCTAGATTTCTTTTATTGGGGCTGGATGATAGATAAGTTGCGACTGACTTTTCTCCTGATAAAACTTGTGCCTAAATATAATTCAGTAATAAATTAAAATTATATTGGTAACAAAAACCAGACCTTTTCTCCTAGTCTCAAATCCCATATGATTACATGTTCACTTGCTCCAACAGCAACAAACCTGCCAATTTGTCCTTCTAAGGTAACAAATACATTATTGCAATTGGGGTTTGCTATGATATTAAAATTTCCGCAAGGAACATAACGAAGATACTGTTTTGTTAAACCCATAATGAATACGTGTAACTAAATATATTTATTTCACAAAAATGCAATCATCACGTTTAGAATACACTTAAATGTGCTTCACAACAACTAAAATTAAATTCACTCAATATAACCTATATTCATATATCATCATTAGCCAACATGCACCACATGCCGCATAACTGTACTGAAGTACGTATAAGTAATTAAAAAGTTAAAGTAACTGAAACAAATTGAAAACGCTAAAATCACATGATCACAGTTATACCCTTATATCTACATTTAGAGGCGATAATCAATAGAATTACAATATTGTTATGAGCTTTCTCGGGCTTTCTCTTTTACATTATGCATAATGAACGACTTCAACTAAAGGCAGTTGGTAGTAAAGTATGCGTAGGAAAACTTTCGCATTCTATGGTTGGCTACATTTTAGTTCTGTTTGAATCTGTCATCCGTTAGTCTCTTTTGTTTAAGAATTCTGTTAGTTATGTCTAAACTGTGCGACTGCAGCAGTTTTCCCAAATGAGATAGAAGGTTCAAGGTACTTAAGCCTTTCTTGGGATCCATACCCATCCGCCAATAAGTTGCTTATAAAATTAATAATCACTACCACCAATACGCTAATGTACGCAACTTAATTCTTTTGATAACGTGACTTTCAGTTAAATTTACTCACTCTGTATATCGGGCTTTTTACATCAAACTAAAAGAGAAGAAAGTTCATACAAAATTTATAAGAGAAAAGATTTTCCTACTATCACAGGAAAAGTAATTCTTTTTTTTTTTTTAATAACAAACTTTCGCAAGAAACATTTCTAAAACTTCTGACGTGGTATGCAGTTAAGTAGGATGTTTAATACAGCAAGAAACCTTTAATATGCCAAAATAAGAATACAAAAAATATTCGAACAAACTTTTGTAAACACTAAGGATAACAATAAATCAAAATAATATAAATAATATAATAAATTATAATCGTGTGTTAAAGAACGAACCTTATCCAATAAAGTTGTAATTAAGACTAGTTTTGCAAAATCAAAACTACATATATACAGCCTTGGCCATAAGTATTTGCCACCCATGGGAAAGCCCATTTTACTCTTCCCTCTAAATTTCTAGGAAAACAGGTATCCCTTTCACCTGTTATTTAGGTAATATCATAGAAATGATTTTGTAATGAATATAGTTAATGACAGCTAAGAATATTTCAAATTACCCTTACTTTCTAATCTTTTATGAGGAGTAGTTGTATTATAAAACTTCCTAGTTATTTCTTTTGTATCATAATGTATAATGCTCATGAACGTAGAGAAGTAGAACGCGATAAATTTATTTTGAGATATCAGTGATCGCAGAAAAATAGATGTACACGCAATACAATGAGGTATATTCCAAGATAGGTCAAGTGAGTGGAGCTTAGTCAAGTTGAAGATATCTATATTACGCTCCCAATCGGGATGGGTCAAATACTTTTGGTCAAGGCTATATGCTATATAAATTGGAAACTCCCCTAGATAACTGGACTTTTCATATGAAACTTGTAACGCTCGAAGTTATTCACAGGCGATTGGAAATTGCGAAAATGTCCCATGAGCGTACATATACACACTCGATCTCTTCCGAGTAAATTCGATCTTCGTTGATCATCGTCTTCGTAGATCTGTTTACGTTATCGAGTTATCGAGCTTACGATGCTTTTACGTTATCGAGCGTTCCGTATAATCCTATAGTACGAATTTTGTGCTCATATTAGCCTAATGTATCCAATATCGGCTATCTACGTTATCGAGCGTCTGCTGTATTTACAATTAGCCGCAGAAACCTAAACACTTGTAAAGTTTTATCCATATGTTTAGTAAGGTAAAGTGAGTCGTGTTTACTTTACTTTTTTCGCGAGAGGTTAAACCCTATGACACTGCCGATATGTGATTGAAAAATAAAAAGGAATACTTACAATTTAGTAAAAGAAATGTATACGCTATTAAAATTAAATCAATATGGTAAGCAAGGTCAAGTGGGTATTTGGATAGGACATCATGTTTGCTTTTATGGGTAGCTCGTTGGCCTGTATCTAACGCCGAGTTCAACATCATTTAATTACGTCTATTATGATACACGATTTAGTACTTCCAATATAATACTTTTATTTGCCCATTTTTTACACTCATTGACTTGCTTTTATCTCATATAATCTTTTGAATAAATTTGACGCAATACCCTGTTTGTACGTAGACGATTATCTTACTCATTATGATTTTAAGAAATGCTTATCTTTGGATTATAATTATAAAGCAACAAATTTCTGCAATAGAATGTATTCTAGAAAGGTCTTTAACCGGTTTCGTAATTGCAACTATTCTATTTAAACAAAAAGATGTTGTTTATATTTTGATGCGTCGCAACATAATACAGCACTAAAAACAAATATTTCTTGATACGTAGGATCTCTAGTAAAATTATACATTTTTACTTATTTTATTTTGTTGTAATAAAAAAATATTTGTCATAATTATTATGTATTTAAAAGTATTATCTATTCATGTAGCCAAGATTATAGGAACTGTTTAATAAACAAGAAGTCAATTCACATTGTATCTACAATAATATTCTTAAAGAAGTTCAAAATTTCCTTTTTCTTATTGAAAATAACATCAGGTCACGGGCCCAGATCACGTAAGATAAAAGAAAGAAATTAAGGAATGGTTTCACATATCTGGTAAAATTGAAGGTATAGTTATACACAAGCCTGTATATAAATAATATAAGAAAACGTCGGGGAAATGTAAATATTAGTGTGGATATTCCAAAAGTGACACAAATGACAATGTACCAAAGACGCCTTTATTACATAATTGTAAGGTAAGTAAGGATAATCAAAGTACGAGTCCTTTAAGTACGAGGGTAACATAAAATAGAAAGGAAATAAGCTCTAACCTTACAAAGTCAAACACGTTAATTTAAAAACTATATACACTGAAACAAATCCAGTGCTGTAATTCCTAATCTTGTTAACAAAAGGTGGAATCCTTTGATGTGCTTCTATTGCTGGAACGGTGTAAGTCCAAAATCTCGTAATTGAAAACTCATGATCGATTCGACATACATATTTCGGAAATTATAAATTGCGAGAACCTAGATTCGTTGAAACAAAAAGCCTAAATTGGCCAAAAGAGGTATAATCAAGAATGAACAAATCCATAATCAACAAAATCCAACCAAAAGTAATAGATCCGTACATTATTAAATTAAATTCGACAAATTTGTCGATCAGCATATAATTAGTCGATTTTAAACTGCTCATACATACTTTAATGCATGGTTGCACAGACTTATGAAGACTAGGGGCCACTCGGGCAAATCATGAACTGATGGCGGGCCGGCCGCCAGAAGTATAGGTAATTAAAGACAATAAAGAATTGATAATAATTTATTAAAATTCAAAAGAATTTATTAATTTGAAGCGTGGCACTGCATAGTGCTTACAATCTTTTATATTTGGCTCAAATTTACTTGTAGCAACACGTAAAACTGCTTCCAAACTTTCATTTGCAAGGCGGTTTCGATTTTTTGTTTTATTATTATTTAGTATTGAAAAAGTTTGTTTACATATATAGGTAGAACCAAATAAGCTGGCACATTTCAGAGCGTTTATGCGCAACTTTTCGTACATATTTTTATCAATGCAGCGGTAAAAGTTCAGCAAGTCTCCTTCGTTGAATTTGTTGCGTAAATCTTGATCGTTTTGAATGTCGATAATTTCTAACTGCATTGACTCTGGCGCATTTTCAACTGAAATCGTGAAAGGATTGCTGAATATGTCCAACAGAGGTTTCACTTTTTTAAACTCCGAAAATCTGTCTTGAAAAGATTGAATCAAAATATCTAGCTTTTCTACATAACTGAAATTAATCGCAGTTTTGTTGAATTTTTCAGCCATTTTCTTATAATTCGGAAAATGATTGTAATTTCCAGAATTCAATTGTGATCTGAAAAGTGTCAGCTTGCATTGAAAGGATGATACATGAGCGTAGAGCTGGGATATCAGTTGATTTTTGCCTTGAAGCCGTGTGTTCAAGACATTCAAATGATTTGTAACGTCAACTAAAAAAGCCAAATCACACCACCAATCAGGATTTTTAAGTTCCGGGACATCCCTTTGCTTTTCCGCCAGAAATATTCCAATTTCTTCTATTAAATTTAGAAATCGTTCCAGTGTCAATCCACGGCTTAGCCACCTTACTTCTGTATAATACAGTAAATCTCCGTATTCGCTTTCGATGTCATCAAGGAATTGTTTGAATTGTCTGTGATTGAGTCCTCGTGATTTTATGAAATTTACAGTCGAAACTACAACTTTCATGACATTTTGAAATTCAATTTTTTAGAACAGAGGGTTTCTTGGTGTATAATGCAGTGAAACTGCATGAGATCTTCAGCGTTTATGTTTTTTCCTTGCAGATGCTTTTTCAGTAAAGTAACTAGCCCGGAATTGACACCAATCATCGAAGGAGCACCGTCAGTCGCAACTCCCGATAATTTTGATAAGTCCAAATCAGTTTTTGAACACTCATCCAAAAGTACATTGAGTATATCAACTCCTTTGGTTTGACCTTTCAATGAACACATTCCGAATAACTCTTCTAAGACTTGAAAATCTTGAGTAACACCTCGTATGAATATGAGAAGTTGAGCTGTGGAACTAATATCAGTGGATTCGTCGAGTGCTAATGAAAAAATTCAATGATCTTAGTTTTTTCAATTAATTGTTCCGCAATATTACCTGACAAAGACATAATTCGTCTTTGGATAGTCATACGATTCAGTTGAATTTTCTCAAACTTTTTGCTGCTTCTGGACACATTTTCTTAGCGGCAATTTCTATGCATTGTTTTACAAAATCGCCATCATTGAAGGGGCGACTTCGCTTTGCTATCATTCGAGAAATTTCATAACTAACTTCTGTAGCTGTTTCTGAATCTTGAATGGGTTTTGTAAACATAGCTTGCTGACCAATAAGCTCCCGTTTTAAAGACAACATTTTTTGCTTTCTTAATTCGCCTGTAAACTTGGTAAAAGAAGGATGCTGCGTTTCATAGTGCCTTTTTACATTATATTCCTTTGCAATCGCAACAGAATTCTTGCAAATTAAACAAACGACTTTGTTATGCGACCATACAAAAGTATTTCTCAGTCCGAATTTCTTGAAACTGCCGATTTTCACCTTTAACCTTACGTTTTTACTAGGTCCTGGCTTCTCCATGTTGCGTTCTAATCCTGGCTAGGATTAACACAGCACCTAAAAACAATTACAGTACCTACTTTACCCATTCTTTTTAAATTATCAAAAATAATTGATTAAATTCCTCAGAAATTTTAAGATTTTTATACAGATTTTATATCTGAAATAATGACGTAATTATTACAGTTAGAGAAATTCTGATGAAAATAGTAATTTCTTTGTTTTATTTTAATATTTGGTCAACATTAAAGCTAAATTTGATTAAAATTGATTAAATAGGTAGGGAAACACTTATTAATAACTGAGTTTTACTTACGATTTCACAACACAATTATACACGGCACTTGACGGGTTAACAGGAAATCTACGTTGAATGTGGATCAAAATATATGACACCGGCTAGTCGAGTTAAAATCTACACTAGAACTATTGCCTCCCCAAAACACTATTAAACTGCACTTATTCTCAATCACTTTACTTCGCTTTGTATTTTCGCGCTTATTTCTTCCTGTTGACATTTCACTCAAATTAAAACCGAACTGTCGGTCGCTGCGGTTAGCGTGGCTTTTATACCGCGCATACGACTCTGGAAGCTTCGTATATCTACTCGTACCTACGCGAGCAATCGGGAATTCGGGACTATTGGTATCTCGCTTGCTCACACCGCGCTAGAAAATTCTTGATTTTTCTACTATTTTGAACTTATTTAAAGGCAGCAAGCGATGTTACTTGACTTAGCATTTTTGGGCGCTAGATTCAAATAGCGCGCGCGCGAGATTCAAATTACTTTTCGAACATATTTTTTTTTGGTTTTATTCTGGAATAGAATTAAATATTCTTCGAATGTACGAGAGTATTATTTTTGCTGTCGGCGGGCCACCAGTATTCGACAGGCGAGCCGCGGTCTGTGCATCCATGCTTTAATGCATCCAAACTAAATCCAAACTAAATTGGTCCTCAACCTCAACTACAGTGTAGCAATTTACTCGTGAGGGGTGGGGATAGTTACTGCGCAGACCATTGAAGGAGTGAGCAAGAAGTAGAGTACGGACTTCTAAATTGTAGGATAAATAACTCACTTCAGTTTTTAATATACTGTATATGGTTGGGATTTAGATGCTTACTACCGACAGACTAATACCACCTCCACTTTCTCCTAAGCTTATTCACTCCTCACGAGTAAATGGTAGACTGTAAATACCTCCACACTGATATGCTCCTGAACTTAGATTGGACTATAACTAAATGTAACCGAACTTAAAACCAGTCTAAACTTAAATATGTACATCCTTGCTAAAGTACTCCTTATTAAATTTAAAGTTGTTCCTGAAAATCGTAAATTACGATTGTATTCAAAAAATAATTTTGCCTCAAATATGAGATAACTTAAACGAGGAATCAGCCCATTTGGGGAGCTTGTTTTGCAACACGAGATGATGATGATCCACAATAAAAGAGATTATATTCAGTAAAAATTCTTTAATTTCGCCGATAGTTTAAGTTGGTATGTCCGGCAATAGTGAACATATTCGCATGCATTATGCTTAAAAATTAACAAGTATGTCCACTATTGCGGAAAATACCAACTTCAACTGTCCGCGAAATTTAAAAACTGTTTACTGGGTAGAAACTTGCTCATCATGTGGCAAAGGTAGCGTTGGTCTATTATTGCATCTTTAACCGTACGCACGCGAAACTGAGACGCAGCGGGGAACCGATACTACAATTACCGAAAGCGAATGTTCGAGCAACATCTTTGATTTTTTGTTGGCAAAATTTCGCGACTTCGGCAATACTAATATAGGTACTTTTGGGTGGAAATTTGAATTATAATTGCTAGAAATATTACTATTAAGAAAGTACTTTAAACTGGCTTCGCTTTTGTTTAAACGCAGTTCTACTTATTGTTACCCACAAATTTCACAAACCGTTCATCCATTAACACCCATGTTAAATAACGTTTAGCAAATACACAGAACTTATGCAAATTTAAAGACGCAAGAAATAAATAACGTGATAATGAAAAACCTTGTCTATGTAATGAATAGTCTGGACAAACAGCGGTAATAGCGTACAATACGAAATAAGTTACGACAGCATCGGCGACTCCCCAGACTAGTTGGTACGGTGTATGAGAGTAATTTTGTGTGTGTAGGGTATCGTAACTTGTTTCGTAATTACCACTGTTTGCCCAGACTATATATGAATATAAATTTCTTAGAACTACACTGTCAGATGTTTTTCGAATCACAATAATAGAAAAAAAAAAAAACATTTAAAACAATAAACTTATAAAACACTTTTAGATAAGGTTGACAGAAAGAGACAGATATAGACATTGCCATATATTTGTAGACATTTGACAAACATGCCCATTCAAATTCGTTGCCAATAATGTCGTAACCATAACCTTTAAACTTAACAACTTGAACGTTACTGTTCTACTAAAGTTGAGCACTGACATACAAAATGCTACAAGATGTTTGAGCCTTTATATCTTGAGAACCGTTTACTTCAAACCCTCTGTATCGGGTATTATGGTACTCAAAAAATTAAGTACTGCAGTTTTTAAAAATTTGGTGATATCGTAGATTAAATGATTCGATGTGGAGAAATAGTTTCATACGGAGAACATTGGCAATAAGAAAATAAAATTGACTTGTCCAAAAAAGACAATATAACAAAAATTATGAATTTAAGTTTTACCGCTCACTGTATATATTTTTTTGATCGAAGAGATACTTACATTTGGAATTAATTCTACTATGGTGGTAGATGACAAAAAGAGATTTAAAATTCAAAAGATTTTATTGATTTTAAATTTGCGGCATGAATATTGTACCGGTGTCATTTATGTGCCTTGCTCCACAAGATGCATGCGCTCTACCGTAGCGGTAATGTGCTACGTTTTCCTTAAGTCTTGTAACTATTGCATGTTTTAATTGGCCCATACATTCCCGACCGTTCTGGCCGTTTTGTTTGTCGGTATAGAAGCCGCTTTTATCTTTTGTTATGTTCTTAAATGTTATTACTTAATCCCTTTTGAAATTGTGTAATACGGCGATTTAATTGCGAGGAGCTATAGGAACAAGGGCAATTGAATTTCTTAGGTGTACTTTTTGTTCGATCTTCTGTAAATCGTTTTGAACGTCACTTATGAACTATTTTTAAAAATATATTCCAATTCCCTTTCTAACCTGTTTCCTGTTCGGGGAAGGTCATTAATATGACGTCTTCAATGACATCTTTTGTTGCAAGCGTGGTTTGAACCCGTCATTATGTAGATGTATTTACATTGACGCGTCATTTATGGTGTTTGTGTTGACGTTGATATCTAATATATTATTGCTTTTATATTTAATTACTGAACTATCTAGAACGGAAAGCGATTATTCATTTCTTGTTCAATCGTAAATTGTGTCGACATCTAAACTAGTGGCCATAACGACTAACGATGCAATTTTTGAAATAAATCTATTTTTGGGGATGATTCCCTGAGATTATGATTCCCTTATGTAAAGTCAATATATTGGAGTATTAATGTCCGAATTTTAGCGTTTTACTCCAAATGACTTGATTGAAAATGAAAATTATTTTTTATTTCCACATGAGGATACATTTTGTAAAGCATTTTATTATGATACGGGAGCAAAGCAGATGGACAGAATTCCGCATAGAAGATGACGTCATAATAACTAATTATTGTGGCGAACAAGATATGAAAAATAAGATGTGTGCATATTTAACGGAAGAAGGGAACATAAAGCATACGGTTGACCTTGCAATCTATACAAGAGATTTGTAATATTAAATTAAAATTAATTAAATTAAATGCACACTTGAGCATGATTTAAAAGACTGTAAATTGGACCTGCAAAAATGTGTAAACTGTTTAAAATATAAAGACAAACATAAATCAAATTATAACACTGATCATACTGCATTAGAGAGAAAATATCCATGTCTTCTAAAAGTTACTGATAATGGTGGCAATATGTTAATATTTTTGTTAAATATACAAGGTAAACATTTTTTCATATGCCTAACCAAAACTTGGTTGAAATCTGGTTCCTTTGAAAACGTTAAAAATTTTGAAGTATAATTTAATAAGCTCTGTCGGCAAGACCGATAAATTTGACGGTGGCTATCGAATATAGTGCTTGGATTCCCTGCGGGCAAAGTCGTTGGACTTGAATATGTATAATAGCGAAGGATCCATTGAAATTTGTGAATTGACATGGAAATGCGAGGCATTACGAGGGCCAGACCCACATCATAATAACCTTATACCGAACTGTAGCTGTGGATTTTGCAAATTTTTTGGTGACGATTCACTCAATGGTAAAGCATGTATTTAATGCCAAACAGAATATTTGTCTGTGGTGATTTAAATGTAGATTTTCGCACAAACAACAATGATCAACGAACTCTTGTTGATTTGTTATTTGGCATGAGACTCATCGTGACAGATTATACCAGAGTTACTGCTACTACTGCTACCTGTATAGATGTTTTTACCAACTGCTACTCGGATTTTGGTTTGTTTGGGATCAGATCATAGATACATAAATATCATAGCAAATGGGCGTTGTCTTTGAGGGGCAAACGCAGACAGGAATGGATAAGACAAGAAGTTTCAATCCACATAATGAAAGCTTATTCAAAGCCTATTTGGAAAAAGAAACATGGATGGGTGTTTACGAAGGATTCCATTTTGAAGCCAAATTCAAAATATAACAGCAAATATTGCACCGGCGAATAAAGAGATAAGAATATCAAATAATCCATCTAGTATGGTCCTGCTCCCTGTTTCGGAACTGGAATTGATCCATATAATCTTTAATCTGCGTAGTAATTCGTTAGCAGGTCTCGATGATACATTGGCAGCCATAATTAAAGAATTTAAAAATCAAATTGTTCATCCACCAATGTATTTAATCAATGAAGCATTTCAGCTTGGCATATATCCTCACATGCTAAAACGAGCAGTGGTAATACTAGTTCCTAAGAAGGGCAACCCTAAAAAGTCGAAAATTACAAGTCTATTTTCATAACGTCTACATTCGCAAAAATGTTTGAATACGCAATGTCCTCCAAGCTGCGCACCTTCTTGGACAGGTTTCAGATTAAGTCGCCTGACCAGCACGGTTTCCGAGAGGGCAAGTCCACAACAACTGCTTTGCATAGCTCTTTCAATTTTATAATAAAAGAAATTCACCACTTGCGTTATACTATGACCTATGAAAAGTTTTTGACTGTGTGCAAAACGACTTGCTTCTTGTACAGCTCGAAGCGTTTGATATCAGGGGAATGTCAGCTAAATGGTTTCAGTCGCACCTCTAGGATAGATCGGAGTTTGTCAGGATAAGTTTTAATAAGCCAAGCGGTACCAAAAAATAAGTGTCATCTAATTTGCCCGTGACCATGTGTTCCTCAAGGATCAATTTTCCGATTCTATTCAATTAATATGTCAACAACATAACTAACTGTATGTGAGAAGTGTTGTCTGTCATGTACGTTGACATTTTGATAGTCGTCTCTTCAAAGGATAAGGAAGAGTCGGTGTTTCGTGCTAACGTCATGATGGGGGAATTGAGTTCAAGGTTTTTTCAACACACTTAAAAGAGAAACAAACAACTATATGGTCTTCCATCCTTATCAGAGAATAATAGAAAATGAATGTTCAATACGTGTTGGTAATTCTGACATAACCTCGGTTGAAAGCATGAAGATTCTTGGGGTAACAATTCGAGAAAGATTAAATTGGAAAGAACGTTGCTCAGAAGTATCCAGTAGACTTCATTCGAGGACACACTTATTCAGAAGCTTAACAAGAAGCCTGTCCAGGGATGTACTGATAAATGTTTAGCATTCCTAAATTCAATCACGTCTGAGATATGGTTATTACAGTTATGGTAGTTATATACAGAGTGATGAATTGGCGGAGTAAGGTCGATCCTACTTCAAGAGTTCGTTATTGGAGCTATACTAACTTATATGTTTGGCGGTTTGGTAAGCACTGCAGCTTGCCACATGCGTAAACTCCAGACCCTTCAGAACAGAGCGGATTATATAGCTTTCGATATTGTTCCATTGATCACAAATTAAAACCCTCCACAATGACTTTGGGTTGACCTTGGAGTCATACTAGAACCATACCAATGTGACTGGATAAGGAGCGTGACCTCCTCTCCGCGAATAGCACGAATTTTGTCATGGTACAGGACGCACTTTTATTGACCTAGTTTGTTTAACAGTTTAGAAATAACATAGAATTTCGGAAATATAGATTTGGTGTAACGAATGCAACTCTGAATGTATTTCCCTGATTTGCTATTTCTAAATTGTACTTAACCCCGTTTTATAGCATAAAATTTGGAAACACGGGATCGATATAACGCGTAACGAATTCGCGTAGCTTATATACTTCCGTTGTATTTAAACAACAAAAGATGCAGGTTTTAGGAATTGTCTTGATTATTATTGTTATTTTGGCAACCACTATTTCATATAAACGCAATTAAAGCAACTCGTTTATTAAATATATTTTGTCAGCAATTACAAAAGTTTCGTTTAAATGTAACATGTGTATATACAATTTGTTAAATTTAATTTTACGACTAAGTCTAGCTTATATAAACATGGCAGTTGTTGACCCTTAGATCTATAATGAGATCCCAATCTCTTACAAATTTGTTTTTAAATAGATGTAAGTATAAAACACAATATTTATAAATATTACAATTTTCTTAAATATACATCGTTAAAGCTATCCTCTATCTTAAATATTGCAAATGTTTAGTAGTTCTCTATATTTTGTTCATCTTTTCGACATGTATGTTTTGAATATCACAATGTACATGAAAAAAAAATCTATACTGTATTTGATCTACAAAAGAAGATAATATCTATTACATTGAGCAAGGGTTTTACATTAGGTAGCTTCGAAGCTTATTTCAGTCATTTTCATAATACTTAAAATATTTACCACTGTCATTATTGTATCATTTGCAAGTATCGGTTTTCTTCTAATAAAGAACTCAATGAAGATGTCATATCATTAACAACCATGTTTGGATTGGAGGTTTCACCACATTTTGCGAGGGGGTGAGTGCTACTGCTTACCATATCGGTATTGCTGACCCAGGACTGACAATTTTGAACATACTCTAAAGTTCTTTGATAAGTGTCTTGTCTCATGCCAAATGGTTGAGCACTACTTGATGACTGAGTATTGTTGTGATTACTAATACTAGGAGACATTTGAGACTGACTAATATCTTTACACTGAATTTCTTGAGTTGTGCAATTGTGATAACATTTTTGGTTTTGAGGATACACTTTCTGACAATTACAATTTGTACACTGTTGTTGTTGATTACTATTATTTGTACATTGATTATTGTATCTAAAACAATTCTGTTCGTAGTGCAGACACGGTCTAGCCATTTGTGCTTGTTGTGGTTGATTTACCATGTCATTTGGAGCAGGAGTAGCAGGTGAAGTTAAGGGTTCGCTTAGATTTGGACCACAAACATAACCGGAATTTTGCATTGCGGTGTAATTATTTCCACAATTGTAATTTGTTTGTTTCGAGTGACAATTGCTGACATAATTTTGATTACACATCTGGAAATTATGGTTTCCACATTGACTTCCAGTATTTGATGACATAGTAGGCCCTACGTAGCCGTTATTCATAGGCATTTGAGCTCTACACTGATTGTTGTAATCGGCGCACATGTTATGACTTGATGGTTGAGTTGTTTGATTACTAGCTGGACATATCCGATTCTGGCTGGGATTTACTTCCCAACTGTTACCATGCTGTACATAGCAGATATTGTGGTTAATAGGTCTATTATAGCACCCGTTGGGCATGTTTAAGTTTTGTATTATTTGACTGCCTTGCTGCATATTTATTTGATGATTAGGAATTGTAGCGTTGCAGTTTTGCACTGTTTGTATCACATGTGGATTTGGACTTTGCATTGGTACCGACGGAGAAGGCATCATGTGTTGGCCTCTGTTCATATTTGATACCACAGGCGATGCTAGTTGAGCATGACAGTGCATAGCTATATTCGTCTGAACCATTTGATTTGTATTGTTTCCAGACGGCGAAGGAACCATATGGTTTGTGGACGGTGACATGACAGTTTGGTTTATACTAGGAGCAGGTGATATCATCGGATTTGGAATGTTACTGTAATTTGTGGTTGGCGATTGTATTTGATTATAATGTGGTCCTGGCGACGGCATTATTCGATTTACAGTAGTTGATGGAGATGGCATCATTTGATTGATGTTTGGTGATGGTGATGGTACCATTTGATTAATATTTCCCACAGGCGACATCATTTGGTGCGAAGCTGGAGACATAACTGAATTGGCGATTGTTTGAGGTGAGGGTAGAATTTGATTGTACATTGAAGAAGGTGATGGTAGAACTTGATTAATAAGATTTGTAGCTGGACTAGGCATCGGTTTCTGAGAGCCTGTGGTGTTGGTTTGGGATTGTGGCCATTGTAAACTCCCAAATTCGTGGTTCTGTGTATCAACTACTTGACTTAAGTACTGTACCATTTCGTCTGGTATAACCAGCTTATTTTCCACCATTTCTTCCTCACCTACTTCATCCAATATAACGGCTTGATTAGGGTGAAGTTCAGTTGGACTAACGGTACCCTTGAGGGGTGAAAGCGTTACTGAAGCTGGTCTAGGTGGAGGACTTTTCCTATCTGTTAACGTTTGACAAGGTTCTGACATTCTTCTAACCGTATCTGAACTAGCATTCGTTGTACTTGACTGTCGGACACTCTCATTTAAGTTAGCATTTAACCAAGTTTGCTGCAATGCTGTCTGTTGTAGAGAAGTGTTTTGTGTCTGCAATTTTCAAAAATTATACACACTGTATTAAAATAGTTACAGTTACCAATACGTTACCTGTAGTACCAAATTAGTATTTGTCGTTTTAGATGGGGAATTTTGCAGACGTTGAAGTTGACCCACTAATAAGTGAGAGGGTGGCGGTGGTGGTATAGAAGCACCTCCAGTTGTTGCTGCTGATAATTGGCTCGACCTTCTAGAACTCCCGACGGATATAGGATCATAGAATGAACTCGGACCAACACCAGGTCTCATGCTCGAGGCCTACAATTATAAAAAATAGTATGAAATACGTACTGAATAAATATAACAGATTGCTTAGACATACCTGCGAAGCTAGACTGCTTTTCCGACTCATATCTGTACTCCGCATGCTACCGTAATAACTGCTCACGGTCGAGTTACTATCTCTTCGTATTTGGGCTTGTGTATTACCAGGAGATTGCAGTCTTTGCTGTAGGTCATTTAATTGAGTTTTCGTTTGTGGTGGACCAGTTACACCGCCTTCTACTTTTAAATCAGTAATTCCTCTATTCAAATCCATTATGCCAATATTTTTCTTTGTACTGTGGTTAAAGGTTGTAACGTCATGGCCGGTTTAGATTGCAAACGAGTTTTCATCGTGCTTCTTGTCGTCAGTCTATCATTAACTGTCAGATTCACTCTCTCGGTGCCAATACCCACCATATTTCTCAATACTATTGGTAGGTCATCGATCTGAAATGCACTCATTAATAGTATGTACTTACAGGTTTTGCGTGTGTAGAAAATAACGCTTAATTAAACCGAACTGAGTAAAACTAAGCCGATTTGAAAATTTCAAATTACGGAGAGATGTAAACTTGGTTATTCGATTAGTTGCGGTTAATCGCGAAAAATCAATTTCGTCGACGAATTGCAAAAAACGCAAAACGTCAATTATGCAGTTAGTCGATTTGCCAACTTTACTCTGGATGCCCTAAAAGAACCACCGACCCTTAGGGATCGGCAAAGCACCTCCAGATCTGTGGGAAATGTGCTTTTCGCAGAGATAGACCTTAGAATAACAATGCGTTCCATACATTGCCGTATTCGTTCGTTTACTATAAGTTGATTTCCTGTCGTCGAGGACTAATATTGCTTCACTCACAGGCACAATCTTGCTTCTGTTCGTGGGGCCATAATGGTTGTAAACAAGTTTGAAGTTGAAGGGAGGAAAGGCAGTTTTCGATTTTTTCCTTAGACCATGAGATTGAACTTACTAGAGGCTTGACAGTTTAAGGTGGAATCAGCATAGGAAGTAGGACGCCTTTAGTGGTTCCAGAGGCTATTTAAATGCTTAAATATACATAGACAACGTCTTGGAACCATTCTCTTTGCCATATATCCAAGCGCTAAATAATGTCACATTCCAGCACGACAATGTCCGGCCTCATGTTGTCGCCACTAAATTACGATTCCCACGAGAGGCCGGATCTATCGCCCATTGAACAAATCTGGAATATGATGAAGGCTGTTGATAAGAAAAGAGGAAGAAACAAGGAGGGACAACATCAAAAACTAAACAGTCAAAAGACAAGTTAAAGAGAGACCCAGTGTAAATAACCATAAAGCAACCTATTTGGCTCGTGTATACATTAAGAAGAGACGAGAGACAAAATTAATTCGACAAATATTTGAAGCGAATGGCAAAAAAGATAAATCAAGAAAGCCGTGAAAGAAAGAAGTACGGGTGGTAGCGGTAAAGCGAAGAATAAAAGAACAAAAACAAGAACAAAAGAAGTAAAATATCTGTCAAAAGATGAGCGGATGGAAATGTGGAGGAAATTGTCGGTAAATTCAACTCCAGTGATACCAAAAGGTACAAAAGTTTCAGCTTAAGTAAGTAACTTTCGATAATATTTGGAATAAAAATACAATGTTTCCTATTTTACATTACACTATTCAACCAAATTGGATTTTTTGTAGCGACCTGAATAGAACAGGGGTTATACCAAATGATAGCATAAGCAGAAATGAGGAAAATCGCTCTTCTTATAATCCAATCTCAAATATCTGCGGAAACCGTGTTTTTGGCACTGATCTTAGGATATCTCGAAATTCTGACGTACTAGAATAATTCTGCGACCGGATTAGGATTTAGCATACAAAAATGTATAAGGCAAATGTTTGACTTAGGTGGCCAAGATTTGTAGAGACGTGTTATTTTGGCAAATGCGATTAAATCTGTTTTTGAAAATAGGTATTTACATTTGCCTATTGTCCAGAGTTATGTTATTAAGTTCAAAAAATCATAAATACTACTGACCTCTAAATCTTCCGTATCATAATGCCACGAAGGATCTTCTAAAAGGCCATTCCTTTGTACAGTAGTACCGATATCATTCGCTACATCATCATGACATCCACTGGGAAGCTGTGTCGCCCCTAGTGGACTTCCTTGCTGTTGACCAGGTGAATGGATATCGGACTGTAATAAAATTGAAAATGTTAGATGCAAAAGAATATCTAAGCTAAAATCCTTAGGATAAGCCAAATCACAGCGGGCTAAAATCATTTTGTAAGTAAAAATGTTTGATTTGATAAAAATTATATTAATAGTTTCAACATCTTCCCCGAAAAGGTTTCTGCTAAACGGTAATAATCTTCAAAATTTCTGTAGCAATAAAGTGTATTGAAGAAAACATTAATTACACTGTGCTCGAATCGGGAACTTTTTTCAACATCGGTGGGTCCTGGGTAGAAACCACAATTCGAGTATGCCGAATCTAACGCTGTCGGCCGTTTTGCGAAGTTGACTATAGTTTTCGAGATATTTATGAGTAAAGATTGTACAAAGAAAGGCCCAAGAAACACGTTATAAATACTCGGTAAGTTAGAAAAAGTGAAAAGTATTTCATAAGACGAAGAAATTTTGTCGAACTGAAACGATATTTGATGGATGAATGGTTGAAATATACGGAAAAACGTGTTTCTTGGGTCTCTTTTTGTACAATCTTTACTCGTAAATATCTCGAAAACTAGAATCGACTTCGTAAAACAGCCGACAGCGTTGGATTCAGCGCGCACTCGAATTGTGTTTTCTACCCAGGGCCCATTAGTATTGAACTTTTCGACTAGCACAGTGTTATTATTGAACAGATCAAATATAGCTTTACATTATCGGGGTACCAGGGTACTAGGTAGGAGGGGATAATATTTATTTTAGTACCTCAGATTTAATGCTAGGACTACTTAAGCTGGCCGTTTTGTGACTTTGCATATCTTCGCTCCGCGGGCTTGAGTCTAAACCTCCTGGACCTTCTTCTGATCCTCCGTCTACACCTTTATGCTTTTTGTTAGCATAGAATTCTGGTCCATGGACCGTCTTCACATGTTTCCTTAAGGAACTAGGATCGGTGTAACGCTTTGTACACCCTGGCGCCTTGCAAACATATGGTTTCTAGAAGTAAATCACTCAAATTTATCATTCGGACAAACGTTTATAAATAACTAATTACTTGTCATCACTTACACCTTTTCCTGCGGAAAATGTCGGCAATTAAGGAGTAAGATATTGATTATCAAAATATAACCAGAAAACTTTTATTTTACCTCATTACTATGTGTTCGATTTTGATGCTTAGCTCTATCTGATGCGTTGCTGAAAGCCTTTAGAACAACCGGGGTACTCGCACGTATATGGTTTTTCTCCTGTGTGGGATCGCAGATGAGTTTTTAAATTTTCCAGTCTGGAATACGCTTTCACGCATCCCTCAAACTAAATAGAAGTTATTGCTAGTATGAATGTTTCGAAAAAGATTAGACATGATTTTACTTACCGTGCATTTATGTGGCTTTTCACCAGTGTGTCGGCGCATATGTACAACTAACATATATTGTGCTTTAAAGGGCTTTTCTGCCCTTGAGCATCCATCCCATCGGCAAACAAACGATTTTTTATTAGCGTGAATGTGATCGTTATTTATGTGCTGAAATTTAAAATGCTGGTTTAGCCAACAATGTACATAGACGGAGAAAACACTAAAATTATTTTAAGATCGAATTAGGCGCTCCGATAAAAGTCAGGATTAACTACAAAACTTCTTTAATTATTGACTTTTTATTCTTACCTTCACAAGTTCATCTTGCGTAGGGAATTCCGTGCCGCAATCTCTCCAATGGCAATTCGTTTCGATGAAATCACCTGGTTCATCCTTCAGGTCGCCCTGATCGTTTTGACCATCGTTGGTATTCACGCAAGGAGTAGCACCCGGATTTTGTGGAGGCTCCTTTTTTATTCTTTGTCTTCTTGATGTCATCCCGTTGTCACCTTCCGCAGAAATTGCACCAGCATCCGATTTCTTCCTCGACTCATTATTTCCTATTTGCTATAAAAACGAAAATGTTATACATTTCCTGAGTTTTTATTACATGTATTTAGTTGCTACTTTTTTCATCTACGTACATCAGTCTTTGTTGTGTTGTGCGATGACGAAACATGCAGAGGATGATGTCCGAGAGAATACATAGGATGCGGTGCAGCTGGTGCTGGCGGTAAAGGCAGCAGTGATCCGGCACTTCTCATAAGGTGAGCTTGTAATTGTTGCAAGTGAACTCCGGGATGCATGCTTAGTGCTGGACTTATGGCACCCGCCGACAAGTGGCCGTAAGATCCACTTGCACTGGACGATCGGGATCCATTTACTATAGAAGCTAGGGAATTAGGAGAAAATCGAATCATGGAGTTTATGTCGAAGGAATCCGAATATGGTGACGATGAAAGCGCTCTTTTTCGAGACTGTCGTAAACTGCCTGGACGGGGACTATTCAAACGAGAACCTAAAAAATATAGTCGGTTATAGTGTTATAATTAGGCCAACAAACATACGAAAATAAGTATTATTAACGCGTTTGTAAAGTTATGACAAGTGATCCATGTGCCTAGACTATTAATAATAGACTGTTTAAAAAATCTATATCTTCTAGAAGAAATGCATTCTATTTCGATCGATTTCATAGCTGTTTCCCTTAGATATTTAGCCCAGGAGCGAAGAAAGACACATTGGCATACCATAGTTTCGATTGCATTATCGCAACATTTTCAGCTGTCAGCAGTGGCGGCTCGATAGGGGAGGCTAAGCCTCTCCTATTATTTTTAGTAAAATAAATTGTGTTTATTATGTATTGAAACAATGTTTAAGCACTGGCTATATACTAAGATAAAGCAATTTTTACAACGAATTTATAATAAATAACATATCTATTAATTACTTAATTTAAAAATGCAAATACAATTCCAATAATTAATGAAATTTTAGTGCAGGCAATATAATAGCAAGTGAGGAACCTACACACAAATCTGGCTTTGCGCCGATACTAATGCCATTGCTACAATCGATGCGTCCTCCTAAGTGCATGTAAGTGGATGTGTATTTTTAGGGCGAAAACGTATGAGCGGAGGCTTGGTCTCCAGTGAGATCGTATGAGATCGGCAAGTTGTCGTGCGTTATCGTTCGCAAAACTTTGCAGTGCGCAGTGTGCGACTCAGTACTAACGTCTCACTTTAACGATGTTTTAAGGATGTACGTAACAATTATTCGATTGATGTTCTTTAAGAAAGTTTGCTAGATCATACATAGAAAATGGATAAAACTAATGAAATAGGAAGATGCGAAGATGTTGTCCACTGGTTGTTAAGAAATTCTTTTAGTTGTTTAAACATAGAGACGAAATTACACCTCGTACAGAAAATTGAAAAACCTCGGCCTAATTGATCTTTAGTATCTAACGACGGCAATCGGCAAAATCGCGGTTTCAATTCATTGTGGTACGCTAATTGTGATTTATTAACGGGTTCAATTAAACGGGAAATATTATTTTATTGGCCATGTGCACCTTTTTGTAATCAAACCGAAACGTGGTCGGAATTAGGTTATACGGGTTTAAAAAATTTACCACGATCTATTGAACGGCATTCTAAGTCTAAAGAACATATTTTAGCGTTGTGCACATTTAAATTAGTTGGAGAACAAAATATTGGTACTGCAATAGACAGCGCGTGCAAAGATGCAAGTATTACCTATAATAATGAAGTTAGAGCTAATCCCAACAAAAATTAATCAACGTCACGATATTTTTAGCATCACAAGATCTAGCTGTTCGGGGCACAATGAGACTTCAGATTCTTTTATTCGTAGAAATTATAAAGAATTAATCGGACTCTTTAGCAAATACGAACCTAGTTTTAATAGATTTGTTAGTAGTAATATTTATTTCAATCTATTCAAAATGATTTAATAGTATGTATTTCTTTTGTATAAAAACAGGAAATAGATACGGAAATTAAAGAAGCTTCGTTTTTTTTGCAAGTAGATGAAACCACAGATATTTTCCTCCAAGTCTCAATCATATTACGTTATGTCAAAAGCGGTGTGGTAATTGAAAGATTTTTGGGTTTTTCTGACATATCATCCGGTTGAACAGCTGAGGATTTATTTAACCTTTTATTAAATAATTGCGGAAACCACGATTTGAAAAAAATTAGTGGCTCAAACATATGATGATGCATCTGTTATGGCAGGGCATTTAAATGGTTTACAAAGTAAAATAAAAACATTTGCTTCTTAAGCTCTTTTATTTACATTATCACGCTCATGCTTTAAATATAGTTTTGAGTATAGCTTGTAATATAAACAAAGAATCTACAGCTTTCCTTTCTAATTTCAGCGGATTTGCTGCATTTTTTCAAAATCAATCAAACGAAGAAACAATACAATAGAATAGATATAATATGCCAAAGTAGCTTACCAAATAGCTCTAATACAAGATGGAATTTTACATCACGTGCAGTATTTACTGTTCAATTGCATAAAACCAAACTGACTGAAGTTTTCACTTTATAATCGACAGTGATGATTTCAGAAATGATATCCAGACTATAAGAGGACTATATAGGATTAAAGAATTACTTAACCAACACAAAATTTTGTTTTTTATTAGAGACTTTTAAATTGATATTTGAACAAACCGAGATTACATTTTCAATACTGCAGAATCAATTAACTGACATAAATTTTGTGCGTAATCATTTGTTAGCTCTTATTCAAACTTTACAAGAACATAGAAATAATGATCGTTAGTACAGTGGTATATATAATAAATTACATTTTGACACAGAACCCAATCAGAAAACGCATAGATTATCCTACGAATCCGAAATACAAGATTATAAACAAATTTTTCACAAAATTTTAGATACGGTAATCGTTCAGATAGAAGTTAGATTTCAAGATATACACAAGTTATGTGTCTTCGACCTATTGACTTTTCACAAATTCTAAATATACTCAAAAAACTTTCCACAAAATTTATTAGAAAACCTTATACAACAATATTCTTGTTTTGATGAAATTCGAATAAAACGTGAATTATCTGCGTTGTATCATGATCCTCAAATGTTCGGAGAATGTAAAATTTTATCCATAAAAATTATTTATATGAATGTATGTCGGAACTAACAAGGGAGGCCACAACGTTTGGAACACGGATTGTCTTCAAAATTTGTACACCTTTAGTAGTCCACTAGGACAACATAATGTGGAAATAGTAAGGCGTACTATTCAAGCGTTATCAAGAAATTGATAAGAGAAGTTTTATTGTTGTATATACATATACCGGTGCGTTGCAATCATTAGGAAGAAGCGACGACGACCGAGGGGTTAGCGTTCAGGCCCCGTAAACCCTGGATCGAGTCCCGCGGGTCTTACGGCGTTTACGGAGCCTGAAGTCTAACCCCTCAGCCATCATCGGTTCTTCTTAAAGATTGCAACGCAGCGGTATATATACGACGATAAAACTTCTCTTATCAATTTCTTAATAACGTTTGAATAGTACGCCTTACTATTTGCACATTATGTTGTCCTAGTGGACTACGAAAAGTGTACAAAGTTTGAAGACAATCCGTGTTCCAAACGTTGTGGCCTCCCTTGTAAGTAAACTTATAAGCATTGTCGTCACCTTATATCTTTTATCCATTTTTCAATCCACGCAAGATTTTATTCTCACCTCTACGTGGTTCTTGCTAGATAATAAATTATATTTTAGTTTCTTTTATATCAATTTTTATTCTACACTTCCAATGCTACAGTAATGAGTATAAAAATATTATGTATTGACCTATCAGCGCAGCTTGCTTCATGTTCTTGAGATGATATTTTAAAGGATAATAACTACAAGATTTTTTAACTATTTTTGTGTGCTTCAAGAAATTAGTTTTTTTTAATTTAGACAGAAAGAATTTTTATTTTTCATATAGGTAAGCGATTGCCTGTTCAATCCAAAGGAACCTCCTCGGACGACGATGTCCGGCACTGTTTCCGCGCCTTGGTGGTCCTCCCTATGCTTTTCTTGCCAGTCGGTTGTTTTCTATTCTATCCACGTTTACTCCAGAATCTTCTTCATTATCTAGCCTATTTAGCTACATCTTGTATTCCGCTCTATTTTCTAAGATCGTAGTTTATGATTCTATCTTAACCTGTTTTCTCTTGGATGGTTCTTTCATAGTGACTTTGATTTATACCATACGCATCATTTGTATGGTTTTGGTGGTGTCCTTTCTAAGGCAACCAGGCCTGCATTGCATCTGTTTTTCTCCAATATTTTCGTTAAACATTAACAATTAGTGAATGTGATTGTAAAAATAACTAAACCTGTTTAGAAAACTCGCTTAAAAACTAAATGTTTAACACGACCACACTTCTTTCATGTGGTATCATTCTTTCAGGTTCATAAAATTTTATATCGACGTTTTTTATTTTTGATTTGACATTATTATCATCTTTTAAATTGTTACCGTTCAAGAAATTTCCAAGAAAAGGAAAAGGACGTAAAGGATTAGTTGATGATATCAGAATAAGACGTATACTGGACGTGGAAACATATCTAACCCAGCACTAATCATTTTTTGCCGACTGATTGAGGATTTATGTGATCCTGCATTGTCATTGTGAAATATAATAGGATTTGCCAGCTTTTGGGTCGCTTTTCTTGAATTGCGTTAAATATATATCTGTTATTTGATGGTGTTTTTACATGAATGCCAGCTTCGGGTGTTATCTAAGCAGATTTATCTTGTTTCTTCGATCGACAATATTGGAAATAACCAATTTCTCATCACAAGTTATGCATCTTTTTAAAAATAGGTTATATTTGTTATATTCGTATTTCATAAGAAAATTACAAATACTAATCAGTTGTTCTAAATGAATTCCTTGGCGGTGATGAGAAATCTAGTTTCTTTAGGTAGGCAAGTTTTTAATGTGTGTATGTACACTTTGCTATTATGATGCGAATCGACTATTGCTTTGATTTAACCCTTAATTAGGCACATCAAGAAAGTCACACAATTAATCGCATGGGGTCTCAAGTGACCCCAACGAACTTATTGCAAATGTAGAGTTAGAAATAAGTAAAACAAAGTATATTTAATAACATTTATTAGAGTGCTTTATTTTCAACTATCTAATTAAAAAAACAACAACATAGCTTTCGTTTCAAACATAAAAAATAAGAGGCAATCGCATTTCAAACGCTCTAACACATTCCTTTTCGATTTTAAATTCTCGTGACCCCATGAGTCTAATTAAGGGTTAAGAGTCGTCCATTTTAATCGGATAAACACAACAATATTTTTTATCAGTCATCTAAACGAGATTTACGAGATTTATAGTCAATTGTGTAGTAAGGTAAAATATGATGAAAGTTAAAGTAAACAAATTACACAATTGATGGATACAATTTCTGTTAAGAACAAAAATTGTAGCAACTATCAGACAACTATGATGTTTTTATGTTTTTAGGAAAGAAAACTAGCATTAATTACAGTGGCTACCTAATTGAAATTAGTAACTTTTCTCGATGATTACGTTATTTTAATTCAACCAAAACTGCCTCGGATTAACCAAAAATAGATATTAATAAATTTTAGTTATATCAAAGTCGATAACTTACCGTCTATGCTAAAGGGAAATTCCGAACTGGCCAGGGTGGAAGCCGGATGTAATTCAGTTAAACCTCTAGTGCTTAGATATTCTGGAGGAAGTCCCAAACCTGTGGACAAGTATATAGAATTCTTTAAATACGTGCGCAAATAGTTAATTATAATGTATGTATATGTATGTACGAATGTATTTATATGATTAACTATGGGAAGCGGTACCATATGTAAGGTAGTAATAGATTTTTATTAGTGTAGTTAATAACGACTACTACTACTTTCCATTAATTCTTCATTTCGAAATCTTCGATCAAAGAAGGGAATTTTAACACTTTGAGAATATAGAATAGAGAATAGAATATAAAAAAATCAGGTTTTGTCAGATGTCACTGGTCGTGAAATACACATTACGTATGTGTTGAATGAGAATGGAGAATAGGGCTAATATTACCGATACATAAGAAGGGCGATAGTAAAGATTGCAACAAGTATAGAGGAATAACAGTGCTAAGTACAATAGCTAAAATTTATGAAAAATGATAGAGGAACAACTAAGAAGTTAGATGGGTCACAAAGTGCATTCAGAAGAGGCCGTAGTACACAGGACCATACTTTTACAATTACAGAAATAATAAACAAGAAGTGGAATGCAGAAAAGACAGTTTACCTAGCATTTATGGATATGGAGAAAGCTTTTGATAGCGTACCTAGAGCGAAAATTTGGGAAGCCTTAAACCAAAGGTAAACCAAAAATACAAAAAGTTATACAACGTGTATATGAGGGTACTGTGAATTGTGTAATAAGAAATAATATGGTATCAGAAAAATTTACTACGGTACAAGGGGTTAGACAGGATGGAGCACTGAACTCTTTATTATTCATAATATATATGGATAAAATAGTAAAGGAAGTAAAATGAAGAAGTAAGCCGATAAATATAGG
This sequence comes from Chrysina gloriosa, assembly GCA_038088585.1. Lineage (NCBI taxonomy): Eukaryota > Metazoa > Arthropoda > Insecta > Coleoptera > Scarabaeidae > Chrysina > Chrysina gloriosa. The sequence continues at coordinate 73,504,085 of CM076087.1, read as the reverse complement.
GTATAGAAAACTAGAGAGAATAGCGTTGTCAGAATGTGTATTTGCAGATGATGTAGCCATTATAGCAGGCACTGATAGAAAAGAATTGGAGAAGAACCTGGTAACCTGGAATGAAACTTTGAAAAAATACGGAATGAAACTGAATAAGGATAAAACAAATGCTACTGGTCAGTAAGAACAAGGAGAAAGTGACGATAAAGATAGAGGGAGTAGAAGTAGAACAAGTAAAAAGTATAAATACCTGGGCGTAATATTGGAGGAAAGTGGCAAACAAGAAATGGAAATAAACCATAGAATAGAAAAAACTAATAAAATGAATTATGTAATAAACAAAGTTCTAGTAAATAACAAAGAAATAAGCAGACAAACAAAATTAAGTGTATATAAAACAGTATACAGACCGGTACTAGTATATGGGACTGAATCGTGGAATCTGACGAAAAAGGGAAAAAGCAGAATGCAGGCCATGGAAATGAAATTTCTAAGGAGAGTTAAAGGGATAACAAGAAAAGACCGCATAAGAAACACAACAATAAGAGAAGAGCTGGGAATGGAATCGTTGGAACAATACATTGAAGACAGCTGTGCTGGTGGGGACATCTGCAGAGAATGAGCGAAGAAGTGCCAGTCAAGAAAATCTGGGAAACCAAAAGCAACGACAGGAAAAGAAGAGACAGACCGAGAAGGCAGTGGGCAGCGATGATGGCGGATGTATTGGATCGGAGAGGGTGGACATGGAAGGACGCGAAGGAATTGGCAATGAATAGGAAAGAGTGGAGGAAATTCAGTAGAGGAGAAGGAGAAGCCTGAAAAAGGCACAATCACTACACCTTAGGGTAGAAGGGGAAACTGATTATATATGTATATATATATATGTATTGAATGATTATGATTATAAATACACCCGAAAATATATTTATTCTGATATTTTTGCGATTGAAAAGTGTACTACCGGTTTTTCGGTTGGTTAATCGCATTGTTGTTTGGTCTCTAGGGAATATTTAACCTTCCTATACTCACGTCAAAATGAAAGACGTGTACTATACTATATAAATCGGTCTCACAGACCGTATGCGTGAGTATAGGAAGGTTAACCTGACTTGTCGATGAGAGTTTGTCTATTTTCTATTATCTTCGTAAAAGTAAAGACAAAGTCAAAAATCCATCTTTCTCCGAACTGATTTGTCAAGGTCTTATTGCCAAAAAATGTTACGCCGCATTTCTAAGCTAAATTATCTAGAAACGGCAATGAATACGTTTCCATAAGACGTAGATAAACATGTTGATTCAAATTCTCCTCAACAAAATATGGACCAACGATTCGATCCTAAAATATTCGACACCAAACATTCAATTTCTATAACGTTGACTTCGTTTTTGAATGACCTAGTTTGGATTTGGAAAAGCCCAATAGCGGCTGTTTTGTGACGAAACGTGGCCGTTGGTAGAAGGTTGTTTCATTCTGTGAAAACTTGTACTTACGAAGTAATTCTCTGCATCTCCATTTTCAAGTGTATCTCGGAGCTTTGGTTTAAACGGTTTTCGCTATAAATTCTTTGCGAATGAGTTTTACAAATATCCAGTCTTTGATTGTTTCCGTAAAGATAACTTTGGTGTTTCCATTACATAATCTAATACTAAACGTGTAGCCGTATTGTTGTCGTACTTTTTCGAGGGTTTCTTAAAGGTCACTACGGATCTAGTTAAATCAAATTTATTTACAAGTTGGCGCTATACCGCAGTGGTTGGAAATTTTTCATGAAACATGTCTCTAGCATATTTATAAGATGTGTTTCCAATTCCCTAACACTTAGCCAAATAAATAGGCTATTCAATAGTTAGCATTTTGTAAAACCAACAGGAAATAACTGAATTGAAAAATCTACACTTGATGACGGTTTACAGTTCAATACTATTACACAACGCAATAAACTTTAATCGACAAGATTTTGTCGTAAAATCAATAATAAGAATTTGTTTCCTCTTGTCAACTCCATCCGGGGACACGGTGTAAAAACAAACCTTTCATTTGAAAACTTCTCACCTTGAATTACTCTTTAATCAATAAAATTATCACAAATCGCTGAAACACGTCAATTTTATTTTGGAGAGGGACATTTAATAATCTATTCTACTTAGTTGGGAAATTTTCGTCTTCCTCCAATCACACTCAATTCAAAATTTTAAATGGCACTATCCCATGCGTCATATATCATTTTAAAGAGTATAAAATTCTCAATTTTATATCAAGGAAAATGAAAATCGAATTAAAGAAAAAAAAGTGTTAAGCCGGACAATTGCAAAATGTTGACGGCACCTATCGATATTGATAAAAATCACCATTTTATGAACACGATAGTAGCAAATAATTTATTACTACAGTATCAAATGCAAAATAAACTTCTAATACGTATAAATCAAGAAGTGTTTACAAAATAAAACTAAAACTCAAAAGTGTTGTACGATAATTTAATTTTCTATTACGTACTCAGCAAAATGCGCACCCGGATTAACCTGTCTAAATTAAAGAGAATGTACTGTGCTAAGTAATTTAGTTCATCAAATATTCTATTGTGCGCCATTATTATTTAAGCAATAATACAATCTATTTTAGAATTTTTCTCGCAGACGTTGAAATTTTTCACCGGCAATCCGTCTGCATTCTTTGTTAATTCTATTTCTGAGCTCAGAAATACTTTCGGGCGAAGTTTTGTATACTTCCGTTTTCAAATGACTAAAAAAGAATCTAATGGTAAGGGACCCGGAGATCGTGCCGGCCATTCAGAGCACCTCTTGTACCAATCTATTTTCCGAAAATCGGCGATCCAAAAATTCCCTCGCCAGTAAAGCTCCATTATGCTGAAAATGTAGATTCTGTTCGTGGAGAAGAATCGATGATATTTTCTAAAAGATCAACGCACATTGGTTTAGTTAAGTTACTTTCAATAAAGATCGGTCCAATGTTGTCGTTTCCTAGAATACCAGCAAAAACATAATTTTTTGAGGAAACTGCGGATGGCTCTCAGGAAACACATGCGGATTTTAGTTATCCTAGTATCTGCAGATATGTTTATTAACTGATCCATTAAAAATAAAAGCCGATGCATCAATGAAGCAGATATTTTATTAACAGAGATGGGTTATTTTGCATTTCTTTGAGTTATTTCCCCACAAAATTCGATCGTTTTGTCATAATCGTCTTTCATTAATGATAATTTTGAATTTTGTAAGGAAATAATTTGTTCCGTTTCAGTACCTCATGCGCAGATCTAATGTAGATATCAGTTTGCTTGGAAACTAGGAATCGAGGATCCTGGATTTATCGCAAAATGAATCAGAATGACAATGACAACAACTCAGTTGATTTCTTTTCTTATTATCTACCGAATCAGTTTCTACAACATTCTGCACCAAGTCGATATCGTATCGATGAGAAATATTTTTGTGGCGATATGTCTCATTAAAATAACCGCAATTGACGAACCCAATGATTTTCTTGGGCGTAAATAAAAATTATTTCTGTTCTTCCAGCCAAAGTGTAAACCATTTTTAAAAGTACATCTTCTCGACTTTAAGTTGGAAACAAATCATGTCAGATTAAAATACAATTGCATGAAAAAATATATAAAATTAAATAGCTCTGCTAACTTAATATTAATTCGTTTGTTTCAATTTGACATTGGTCTACCAAAAACTGAAATTTTGAATTGTCAGAGGAATAAGGATAGACAAGAAGATAATCATAAAGAAATTTGATTGTATTATCGTTAAAGTAATAAAGAAATACAGTTTGATAAGTGAATTACCCAATAAAGAAATTAAATTTTTGTCTCTAATTCACGATTTTAATTTTCTTTGATGTAGAAGGTTGAGAATTTTATACCCTTAAAAATGATATATGACGTATGGGGTAGTGCTATTTAAAATTTTGGCATGGGCGTGGTTGAAGGCGAGGGTGAAAGTTTCCCTACTCATTAAAATAGGTTATTAAATGCCCCCTAAAAAAATCGACGTGTTTCAGCAATTTGTGATAATTTTCAAACGAAAGCTCTGTATATATATTATTATACATTATTATTTCTTAAAGTGGAAATATTTTTGTCTCACTCCCCAAAAGTTGAGGCTTGATGCAAAAATCATTCTCAAAAATTTCACGCCCCTGGGACCACTCCTTCCCGTGCCGACTTACGTTTGAAATTTTATTGAATTATACTAATACCTAAAATGATAACGAAAAATATGATAACATCATGAAAAATCATTCTGTGCAACTCAAAAGTACAATTTTAGAAGTGTTTAAATGTCATAATTGTTATTTAACGTAAATAAAAATAAAAATATAACGTAATTTTTTACAATTAGGGTAAAGTTTTTGATGCTCATGAATACATTTCATTACATATGCCATCTGACTTTCATCCTTAGTTATCAGGCCGTGATAGTCTTCCACTAACTTCGCCGCTCTTTCTGCAGTATCATTCACAACCTTCAAATTCTAAAGTGAATTCCTTCCATTGATATAAGATTCCTCATTTTCCCATTTCTCAGGGTCTTCTTTTAAAAGAGGAATCTATATTGAACCGTGAAAAAAAATTAAGGCTTCTACTTCTAATAAAAAAATCGATCATGAGCATCAAAAACTTTACCCTAACTGTACAAAAATTACGTTAAGTTTTTATTTTTATTTATGTTAAATAACAATTATGACATTTAAACACTTTTAAAATTGTACTATTGGGTTGCACAGAATGATTTTTCATGATGTTATCATATTTTTCGTTATCATTTTAGGTATTAGTATAATTCAATAAAATTTCAAACGTAAGTCGGCACGAGAAGGAGTGGTCCCAGGGGCGGGAAATTTTTGAAGTCATTTTTGCATCAAGCCTCAACTTTTGAGGGGTGAGACTTGAATATTTTCAGAAGAAAAATTGCCCATACAAATAACGGACACCTTAATATACATATACTGTATGTGTACAATAAAACTAGATTTGGTTGATAAACATATATCTAGTGTGTCCCCGGATAGACTTCACTATAGGTATAATTGATCAAAAATTTTTGAATCTCGTTCTAATGTTTTGTGATGCTGCCCTGCTTGGTCTGAAAAGAATTTCAAGCACATCTTTACATTTAAAAAATTAAGACCGTCATGGCAATTAAGAAAAAAAAAGATGTTCCGTTGAGATAAAGCACCATTTTGGTCAATAATACAGCAAATTGTCATCGACATCACATTTGTAAACATTTTGGTAACAGTCGATAACATTTTACCGAATTGTTGAGTGAAATGGCACTCAATAGAAAACTGCTTTTTTATCAGATGGTCATTACCGCCTTGATTTTCAAAAAGTAAAACTGTGCTTGCAATTCTTTTCAGACGAAGCAGGATGGCATTCCAAAACAATAAAACGAGATTCAAAATGTTATCAATTATACCTATAGTGAAGTCAATCCGGGGGTAGACTGTATATATAAGAGCGGAACATCAAATTCTGGTACTAGCGATGCATTGGATTGGTTGGAAGCGGGGAACCGCTATTTGCCATGTTTCCAATACATCGGAGTAGACGACACCACCTCGAGCTTCCTGCGTATGTATTGAGTCTGTACAACAAAACGTGATGGATTCAAAATTTCAGCTCCTTCTTGTTGATAATTTTTGTTTTAAATAAAGAAGAAATTTTACCAGTAGCGCCTGTGTATATAAATTTAAACATTCTGAAAGAAGAGCTACACTTGCTATGCATTAAGTAAGCTGCCTTAATAGAGATTTCATTGTTGTTTTACGCCAAGCTAGTTTTTCGTAGAGGAAGATTAACACGAGGATGGCAATTTGTCACTGTCATGTAGACAAAAACTAAAGGAGGAGTAAAGAAGATATGTGTAGTATTGTGTAGATATGCACGATTCGTTCAATAATAAAGATGTAACATAGGCTAATTGAAAACGGTGGTTGCAATTTATTTTCTGAGACTAATTCTCTGATGTGGAAAATTCTGAGAGGATACGGAATATGAGACAAATACATGCGAATAATTAAAACTTTTTATGACATCTTCGAAACAAGGATTTAATACAATGATGATGAAACTCACCCAATTTGTTGAGATAGAAACAAGTGCAAAACAAGAATGCGTAATATTACTAATATCATTTCTCATAGTAGGATAAAGAGAAGACCAACGGATAGTAGAATACTGTAACACATTCGAAAAATTAGGAGACTTAAAATTCGCGGGCGAATCTCCCTGTGAGTAGTAACAACAAACACCTACGTAAATGAAAATAGGGAGATTGATAAGATTGGCGGTAAAAGTGGGGTTTTATATAAATACAGAAAATATAAAAATGCTATCAAAGGGAAAAAAGTGGGCGAGAATTAAAGCTTGACGGACACATAGCAGAACAGAGGGGACAATTATGTTATTTGGGACGAACTAACCAACTACAAATGAAAAGTGAATAACTGGTATGGAACGAAATAAAAAGATTGACAAAAAAGAGGAGAGGTGTCGTGCGACATACGCATTTGATGCTTATTTTAATAAAAGGTAAAATTCTATAATTGAATAAACAATGTATAAGGAAAAGGCATTTCATTTCGAAGCTGATGGCAAAGAAGTTGAGGTTGAATTTGAAGTAAATTCGAGTCTGAATAATAATGGCGCCATCTGATGGGGGAGACGCAAATAGGATGAGATAAGTATGCGTGTCTGTGTGAGAGAAAGAACAAATGAAAGAATTAAGCATTTGGTGCTTATTTGAATAAAAGATAAAATTCTAAAATCGAGTAAAAATAAATAATGTATAAAGCAAAGGTATTTCATATCGAAACTGATGGTAAATAAGTTGAAGTTGAATTTGAAGTAAGTTTGAGTCCGAATAAAGAGAGCGCCATCTGATGGGAGGAGACGCAAATACGGCACATTTTGCTCCTTCGATACGTATGTGTGTGTATGAGAGAGAGAAAAAACTAATGAAAGAAGAAAAATAGATCTCAAAACCGTCTATTTGACGATTTCAAGCGTCTTATTTTTTCCTAGTTAACTCTCGCCGCAGAACCTTGTTAAAAGAACTTCGCTCTTAAAGTAAAAAAGAAATAGAGTAAGCGTTTGATATATTTGTAAACAACGAAAACACTGCGCAAGAACAGCAGCCCTACTACAAGGAATAGAAGCTGCGTCGAAAATACTTATGAGGTATGTCCCAAAAGGCGACAGGAAAAAAAGAGGAATTCTCTGCTAACCATGTTGTGCGGTGCCCAGCGATTAATCGTAATTCTATATAGCTGGGAAGGCACGATGGCGGTATAAGTGTAATAAGGCATTTTTGGGATGAATATTAGATTGAATTTGTTGTAGAGCGGCAGATACAGCTGCCGTAATGATCTGGGCACTATTGTCTGCGATAGCTCAACGTCATTAGCATTTATTAGAAGCAGAATGGTAGCGACTGATTGTATCTACAATATTTCTCAACTCTTTCTAATAGTACGTCTACAAAGTTTTCATAATGTATCATAATATATTTTAGCAAAACAATATAACCTTAAAAACTGTGTATTTCTTCGAAGAAGCTGCAATAAATATTTTCTTCTAGATCTGCTCATTACTTTGAGACCAACATCATTAACTTCCTCAGTTCTCCCCAGAGGCGTACTGATGATAACTAGTGATGGAGCGTGTGATACACTCAATTAGTCGTATTGGCTGCTACTATTTTCATTGTGAAGTAGATGTTGTGGTGTTGACTGTGGTAGAATTTGTGTTGCTCCTTCATTCCATATGTACGTAATGATACCAGCAAGTGGTATCACTGGATTCGATGACCTCTTACTCAAGAGTTTTCGTGTAAATGTTGGCTATAATTCGTGAAAATAAGGATCTCGGGTTTTGCTCGTAGAAACTGCGATTCAATAGAAAATAGGTTGTGAATCGATATACCTTAGGGAAGTCAATTATTTGTTCCTGTACGTCTCGTTGTTTGCCTAATTTAAGAGTTGCTCTCAACTCGATGCTAATGAAGAGCAATTCTGCGTAGAATTCCATCAAAATGTTCTCACAAAACTACTGGCTGATCTCACGTATTGCCGAAGTATTTTGTTAATGTATTTCGCAAGTTCGTGTCTTTGTGATACAGAATTGTTAACAATAGGTCGTAGAGCTTCTCCATGCTTTTGTACCTTGCGTATGTATTGTGGAGTTCTCGATCGCTGCTCTTGGTTGGCGTGCTACCTTCTTAATTGGGTCTCTAAATCTACATATTATACATAGTAGTCCGTGTTTACGTTATTGCGAAACGGGATACAAAAAGCGAACAGTGACTTCATCCTCTAGGATACACATATCTCGCATACGTTGCTGGATTTATAGATTACTGGGAAAAATAATAGTCTCTTCTGAATAACAATCTCTTACTGCAGCTACTGACTTTAGCAAATGGAAAGGAAACTATTAGAAGTTTCAAAAACATTTACGATAATGATATGGGACACATTTTAACCAAGAAAACAGAAAATAAACGGATGAGTATTGAATACCATATAAAAAGTAGGAGAAATGTTGAAGAAACGAAGAACGAAACAATTCTACTAGATGTCTACGACAATTTACCACAAACATCGGTAATTTGCAGAGTGCTTATACCTGTAAAATTTATAATAGTGAATATTTCTTATATTTAAGTTTCTAACTGACAAAAAGTTTGGCAGCATTTCGACTATAGACGATATAGTCTTTGCTTAGAGCAGTGAAATTTCGAACCAAGGAATTATTTTCAAAATCAACTATATTTCGTACAAGATATTTTAGCTACAAAGACGCTATAATTTTGGTAAAGCTACTGCATTTAAACTTTGGTTATTACTGCCTTCTACTCACCGTTTCCATATCTTCCTTATTCTCAAAGAAATAGTTCCACTAATAGTATATGAATAAATTTGAACTAATTGTAAGTATCTATATCTATTCTTATTCTTTTCAGTTAGGAATTCAAAGAAGACATTACAATAACGCAACGAGGTATTACCATTTTTAGGATGTTGCTTTATAAGCTAATTTATAATGGTTTTAGCGTCATTAAATATAATGGAATGTGAAACCTTTGTACAATTTTATATATCTATGGTTATGTAGTGGAAATGGAAAGAAGGGTGAAATAATGAAAAGAAGAGTAATGCTCTAGGTCTTGAAATATATGATGTTCCAGCTGAATGTATGACAACTGCCGTCCTGCCTTAGATAATAATTTTGGAGTGTAGTTTATCCATGTGAACTAGCGTCAGCACGGTCGCCACGCATACAGATTTATTTCCTATGAATGCCATATTGGAAACCATTTGTTTTACTGACTATAGAGTCATCGTCGTGAAGTAGAGCAACCCAATTTTCATTTCCTCAACTACGACTCTCTTTCGATCACTACAATTTTTAGTCGTTATAATTTCGTATTTTATTTATATCGACATCTATTTCCAAGTTGTGATAAGTTTGTTCAGTCATCAACTGCAATGCCAGTGTGAGAAATCATAGATCCGACAAAGTGGACGTAATATATAGTGTAGACTTTACACTTCCATGTTTGTTCACTCTACACTGTAGAGTGAACAAACATGGAAGAGGCACTGTCTTTGTCTTCACTTACGTGCAAGGCGTGACATTAAAATTCGGAGAAGTTAGGGCGTCCGTCCGATTTACACTATTTAATGATAACACGTCATCCACTCTTTTATCAAACCTTAGACTTATTACAACTAACGCTTAGTTCGGGATTCGTTGGAAGTAATGAACACCGATAACCTTAACTGCGAGGATAGCTACCAAGTAATCACCACACAGAAGTTGGCGCTAAGAAACTCTAATTGGTGAACCGTAACGAATACACGTTATCTAAGCAGAACGAACGTACAGTCATGAACCTAAGCATTGGCACACGTACATTTCCAGATCAAAATATCAGACAAGAAAAGGTACATAATAATGCCTTAATAATGTAACACAGTAACATATTATTCCTTATAACAACGGGGAAGAACACAAACTTGCTAGTTAGCTCATTTGTAATGTTGGCATACTTTTTCTAAATAAGTAAACTGTACTCATGCACTTGGATTGTTCCGTATTCTGTGTGTACATGAAAATAATATTTTATATGCTAGAGACAGTAAATGATGTGAATTCTTGTAGATGTAAGATAAAACCGAATATTAAGATTGTAAGGTACTTTCTTTCAAGATTGGTTGAACTTAAATTTTTTTTTGGTTTCAAAACTATTTTAAAAATCCTATATCTGACCTTTAAAAGTAGTGTGTGTAACGATAAAATACTAGTTTTTACAATGTTAAGAGCTTCTACAGCTTTAATATTTTGTCAATAACAAGTGAAGAACCAATAAGTTTACAGCCTCGAAATTTTGCATACAATGTATTCGTCACGATAGCGACTTGTCGACGAGCTTTTTGTAAATTGCTTATTTGTTGTTGAATTTAACCTCAATTAAAGAATAGAAAAATGATCATGGGCTTACCGTTACTTTTGGATTTCAAGAAAGCAACGATAGCAAAGGAATTTACAAAAATGCTCTTTGACAAGTCTTAACTACCGTATTGAATATGTGGTATTCAAAATTTCAAGCCTGCAAACCTGCTGGTTCTTCACATATTACTGTATATGTAATATACAGTGTCTCCAGATTAATTTCACCATAGGTATAATTGATCTAACATTTTGGAAGCTCATTTTAATGTTATGGAATGCCGCCCTGCTGGTCTGAAAAGAATTTCAAGCATATTTCTACTTTTTAAACATCAACGCCGTCGCACAGTGGTCGGAATGCCCGAAAGTCGGCAAAAGTCCAAATATCAAAGTTGGCGGTCAGAGGTGGTTCTGAGATATGTTGAAGAGAAAGAATCACTACGTAAGTTTCCAGAAGGGCAGATCGCTAAGTCATGTATTTCGGCTATAACAATTGTCCAAAGTGAATCGTCGCGACAGTACCCTAAAGGCTCTGTGATTGCTCAAAAATAAGCGCGTCACATAAAGTGTCAGAAAATTTTCATATTAGTGCGGATTGTTGTGTGCGATATGGAGGGTGTTCCGGGAGGTATGTAGAATATATTTATACATTAACTACCTATTTTTTCGATAATTGTATGTTTCATAAGTAGAGACAAAAACCTTTGAATTTGGTATCGATTTAAAAAAAAATAGTTGTGATCCCAAGAGATCCTGCGCTACGCGAAGTTAGGTACATGGGGAATAGTGTCTAGTTTCATAATTTTCAAAAAAATGTTCCGGAATCCCACAGCCTCAAGGCCATTTTTCCCTTGACGGTGTACGGCGTGTGGATTCGCTGTGAATGTCGAAGTATTTAAAAATTTCTGCTTCGAAACCGCGGAAATTTTCTCGAACTTGTACCCCTGGTATTGTATGCCAACCTCAGTTCATAAGATTTTAATTTACGGAGCTAAAATTGTCCAATGGGGCCCACTTCCGATCGGGCAATTATCGAAACAAGGATATTAAGAGATATAGAGAACATTTCTCGCGAAAAAGTGCAAAAGGAAAAGCAATGGAAGATATTTTTCAGCGAAAGAAGATCATATCTGATCCATACATTTTGAGCATGGAAAAACAATTAAAAAAACTAAAAAGAAAAGCTTTTCGCCTGAAGCCTTAGCAATATTTCTGTGTACTGATGGTTTCGTGGACATAGAAAAAGATGACTATGATGGCGAATAGGTCAAATAAATTTGAGTAAAATATGTTGTAGCGTTTAAATTCACAAGTTTTACAAATTTGACTTCAGATTCATGATCAGCGACCTCGGAAACATAGACGTACAGAGTTTGACTCAAATTCGATAAAATTTTAGGCTGTCGGTCGGCCATGTTGCATCCGCCATTTTGAATTTGACAAATTTTACTTCAGATTCGTGATCAGCGACCTCGGAAATAGTAAGTTCCAAAATTTCATTAAAATCATAGCCTTGGTGTACTTTTGCCGATTTCTTCCGCGATCCCGACCACTGTGCGTCGTGACAATTGGGAACAAAGTTTTCTGTTCAAGTAAAGTACCATTACGGTAAATAATACGACAGTATGGTATTGAGAAAAGTTGTTTAGAATAAGAAATTATCACTCTGAAACATTTCACAAATATCGGATTACTTTGACTAAATTAGTATTTGTTTTGTATTCTTTTGCATAACAAAAATTATTGTAAGTTTCTAATAAAGTATTTTATTCAAAAAAGAACAAAAGAGAATAGATAACGATTACTCAATTTGTATTTTTCCACGATCGCCATAATCGATTTGAAACAATTTTTTAAGATGTGATTTTAATCTTAGATAATGGCAATTCAATTTATGTTTTGTTTTACTAATTTTTCAATTACTGTTCAATTGCTTACGTACTATGCGAGTTTCCGTTCATTAAATTAAAAATTAAAAATAAATCGATAGTGTCTTTGCATCTTTTAATAATTGTATTAGTTTCCAATGTGTGAGAAGCTTTCAAATGAACATATGTATTATTATAGTGAATAGTTAAAGTAGATCCGAGAAAATGTGATACATATTTCCCTAGCTGCGAATTTCTTGTTTATGAGTAAAACCAATTGTAAATTTCAATAAAACCTCGACAATTGTATCAACTTTTTTCTATTACAAACATTTTCTTTCATGTTCTGTTGTAGTAAAATGTAATACTACAAGAATGGAATATCAAGAAATTATGAAACTTAGATAACATGTAGATCACATATAGGTATGTATTACGCATTTTTTTCTTTCTGCGGGAAAACAGTGGGTAAGAAAGTATTTGGAATTGGAAAATTTTGCATTCTGTATAGAGAAAAAAACTCCAAGACAAAAATATTTACTGTATTCTCTTTATTAAATTAGATTGTTTTTATCTAAAAGTTATAGGTTATCGAAGGAAGCTACATCAGACCGGTAAATAGTAACCATGTTTTTGTAAAGAAAATAGGCTGAATGATATAATCAAGTAGTATATATAACTCATCAAACTTGAAATTAATAATAATTATCGGTTGGTTATATAGTAGAGCTGTAGTCGGGAAATATGGTCGACATAAGTATTATAAATGTTTTCCGTTTACTGATGATAACGTTCGAAGTTTCCAATAATAATAATGGGCCCCTTGTTAATACCAACGAAATCGAATTGCACGACATAATAAAAAATATTCTTCTCGATGCTCAAAGAGAAATTGGTAGAATTTTTGCAACCGCACAGACCTCATTCCCTAGAATTTGTAGATGAGGTATATGCGCCCATAAGGGAAGAAGCTTTAGAAGTAATAGAAGCTGAAGAAGAAGAGTGTACACCAGAAGAATTATTTTATTGTATTGTATTGTAACTTTACAATATGAAACCAACGCTGTCACGTATCGGAAAAGTGAGAAGAAAAGACGACTTGCGTTGAATACCGTCCAGCGAAAGTTTCGCAAAGTTTTATCTATGCAGCAATTGTAGAGGTAAATCGTAAAGTAATATTGTAACCTTGCAATGATTTTTTTCTACTTATGTTATTCTATACTATTATTAGATTCATTTTCTAGGTGGGAAGAAGCAATAAACAGAGGTGGTACGCCATGAGAAAAGTTGCTTAAAATTTCTCAATTCCTATATAATGAATTTGTAAATAGTATTGATTCAGGTGCTATAATTGATGATTTGGACGTCCAGCGATGGGCATCACAAGCTAGTACAGACATTGATTTACAGGATTTTAAAGCATCATAGCACTCGGTTTGGAATTTTAAGAGAGCTTTCCAAATAGTTTCAAGAAAAATAAATAAATTTATTACGCGATCATATGACACAGACACCGGGCAACTGAAGGAAATTGCTTCAACTTTCGTTAATGGTGCAAAAGATCATATAGATAATACATTCAATGTCGATCAGAACGAGTTTAATCTAGAGCTACATTCCGGCCGCACTTTAGCTGTGCACTATATCTGGAAGGTTAACAAAAGAACTATGTCAGCAATGGTTAACCAATATGTATTTGCCAAATGTGGAAACTCACAGCATTTTATTATTGGACTCCTGGACCGACCACTGTTCTGCTACATTACAAATCAGTATATCACCCAACAAACGTGTGAATATATTAACGATCTCGAAGGAAACTACATGAATGATACAACCTCTTGATGTATATGGTTTTCGCATATGGAAAAACTTTGTAAGAAAATTTTCTGATCTTGTACTACATTATGGTGGCGATATTGTGTTACGTAAACGTAATAATACTATAAAATTACAATCTCTTATTCATAATCAACGTTCTGCGCTAAAATATTGAGACCTATTTGCTTACGCTTCAACCGAATTGGAGAATCCAGCAACTTTTACTTTCACACAACAAGATTTTGTGCATCCTCCTCGTTGTTCTATACGTAGTAGCCATACCAGCGTACAATGTGCACTGTGTAACAAATTCCTGTGTTTTAAACATTTCTTTGAGGAGTTTCATCACCATACAAAATAATTCATTCTATGTTTAAATATAAACAAAAATTGTTTTGGTAAGTATTTTAACATATAATAAAATCGATAGGATAATTGTGGTATACTATTGTATAACTCTAAATCAAAATAATTTACAATGTATTTATCACTTTCTTGTTAGTTTATAAAAGTACATCCAACACTACAAGTCTGTTATACAGTCAACCAATCTCTATTGCCTATCATTATTAATCCCAAAGATGTTTACCTATCAAAAATATTTAAAAATGCTTATACTTTTCTCTTGTCTGTTTAACCTTCCTATGCTCACGCATACGGTCTGTGAGACCGACTTATATAGTGTAGTATACGTCTTTCATTTTGACGTGAGTATAGGAAGGTTAATAAAACTCATTCAAACAAACAATTTTTATCTTAAATTTTTTTCTCCAAGTATTATCATTAGTGAGTTATGTGCATAGGCCGAATGCAAAATTTTCCATTTCCAAATTTTCTTTTCACCCACTCAGTATTTTTCCGCAGAAAAAGGATTGCGTAGTACATACCTATATGTGATCTACATGTTCCCACAATTTCATAATTTTTTGAATTTCCGGGTTCGGGATCTTCCCTTGTATTGTGTGTATTTGTTATTTCAAGAAGTTATGCAACACGCACAACTTTCCTTTAAAGCAATTACATTGGAATTCAAGTTACAAAATGTGACAGTCCTATATATATACTTTCCGAACACTTGTAACGTACTGCTAACAGGTAACTAAAATGTTCAGTACCTGATAACGGATTTTGCGTTTATTTAATGCATTTTTTCCCAGCGTATCAACAAAAAAATACACGAATGAGCTTATTTCTTGCTCATGCAATTTGGCATGATCCCTTAAATGGTATCAATATTTCCAAGATCGAGAAGAAACTAACTGGTTGTATCTGCTACATTACATCCTGCAGATTTCAAAACGCCCATAAGATTACCCAAAAGTTCGTCGGTCACAGCAGTTTGTCTTCCATTCCGTTCATTCCGATCATGAACACTAGTTCGTCCTTCTTGAAACATACGGCGCCATCTTCTAACCACACTGTCACTCATGCTATTTTCAACATTGGTAGAACAAAGTTTACGATGAATCTCAGCTGCATTCATGTTCTTTAGATAAAAGCATATAGTTCACAGTCGGTGGGATTTTTAATTGCAGCAGTCATTTTAAAATGGCACGAAAGAATGTTCATACGATTCTCTCACTAGCACTGGCAGACTCACATTGAACCAGATTACGATGCAGTGCTCCGATCGCGCCAATATCCCCATTTCTCTGCTCACTAGGCGGAAACGGAACTTACTTTACGAATCGCCCTCGTATTTAGAAATAAAGGCCAATGTAAATGAGAATAAAAGACAAGTATATGCATATATATACGTTTTTGCAGTTAGGTTAATTCATATTCGATTGAAGGTATTTATATACCACATAAAAGCATAGGCTTTAAATATACACACATCAAGTAAGATAGTTTTATTGTTACTTGTTTTGTTAATCATACGGCGACAAACTGCTGTCGTATATACATCATTTGATCACCATCAGGCTAATAAATTATGTATTTATAAACTAACAGTCACATTTATCATTGCAGATAAAAAGGAGTTGACGATTTAGCACGTGTTGGCTTGAAAAATATATGGAATAGGTGACAACGAGGTTTTCATTAAAGAGTAGCAGGATGTACAGAAATAACTATAAGAATCTTCTTTTCTCCTAACAATCTCAAAATAAACGACACAGAGATATCTACACCGCTTTAACGGAAAGGGAATATGTTTTCCTGTTGAAAGAATTTAACTGGTCCACTGGATTTGGGCACGCACAATAAAATTGACTGATAGACTGAGAAATGTCAACAAACCCTTTCCATTAATTATATTACGATGTTTAAATTTCTGTTTCCTTACACGGCATGGTTTTCTTATTCATTTAGATGACTATGATTCTTGATCATGGCCGAATAAATGTCTTCTATAAATCTCATTAGGTATTCAATTTAATAAAATTAATGAAGAATCAGTTATAAATGACAGGGGCACTTTATATTGGTGTGTGTAGGTTGAGGATATTGATTAGGAAAAAATAACTTCAATGTAACCTTAACATATCGGGACGTACTTTTAAAAGGAATTTTGTTGAATTTATAGTCAGGTCGCTAGTATTGTTTACAAATATAAGGTACTAGATTTCTAACGAACTTGCATAGACATCAAAACAATTAAAATAAAGTGTTTTCAATATATTCATTTATGTAGTAGATATTAATTAATTTTCTCCCTCGGAAATCTTCAATGAGCTAACAGTAGTTGTGGTTACGCCGCATGAAAAGGCACACCAAATATTTTTCACCGTAGTTCTAGATTTGATGGATGATTTTCAATTTTAGTAGGATCTAAAAATGTGGAACACCATATGTTGCTTATTAATTTAGAACGAATCAGGGATTTACAATCCACCCATAAGTACTGAAGAGTTCAATTAAGGAAAGAGAAAGCTCTAAATTACCACTCTTAACAACTACCACCAAAATAGCTACGGATGAACGTTATTAAAGGTAACAAATTAGGAACTATTGTAAAATCAGAGAACAAACATGATTTGATATGGTCTTTAAAGACTGCAAGAAGATTATTCATTGGTATACTGCAGGGTGAGTCATGTTCACATGGTACCACTGCAGCCTTTGATAGACTTAAGCCTGCTTAACCACCTACTTTCATTGGTTCCTGTTCAACGCCTTTCTTCTCCAACTTTTTGTTCTTCTTGAGTCTTCTTTCACATCATCAAGTTAACACATCCACTGTCTTCCTCTACGTCATAGCTCCATTGGATTTCGAAACATGATATTTTTATAGGGGCCTCCGGATCCATTTTAAGTACGTACTCCAAAGGTAGTCGTTTAAAATGCATTAAAGCTTTATAATTTTTGCAATATCGAAGCACGTACAGCACGTATGCGCACTGTGTGTTCAGTAAGAGAAAGGTAAAATTCATTCGTCGTTTCTTTCCCATTCTGTCACGAATTTTGATTAATACGAATATAGCACAGGAAACTAATGCAAGTTGTTATATTCCCTACTAAACTTTACACAAAATATCTTTTTGTACAGGCCTTAAATATGATTTCTCGTAGCATTAAATTATAACGTAATGATACAACGAATGCAGTGTACCTTCCTCTAAACTAATATACTTTACAGTATTTAAATAAAGTATGTAAAAGAAATTCCGGCAGCCAATTCTTTCAGATATCAGAAATCACCATTGGTATCGGGTTTATCGGCACAGATCCCTAAATTTGAGTGACGACGTAGTCCAACGTAACATGACAGAATAGGCAGTAGCTAGAAAGCTAGAAAATCTTGTGGTAAATTCTGTATGCGCATGGCCGGGAACTATGTTCTAAATACGACGACATTGTTATATTTGGCTAACTTCATTAATGTTATTATTCTGGGATGGTGTGTGCATATTAAAATTAAAATACGACGATTATTGTTGTGTATCACCGATTTAACTTTCTAGCAAATACTATTCTTTTAACATATCCAAAACTCAAATATTTTTCAATTAATACGAAACAATGTGCACCTTTCGTATTTTCAAAACGGCGTTAGCTAACTTCTGAGCTATTTCGAGGACATTCAAATCGACCACATGAACATCAAAGCTGCCGACATGCTTTATCGCTTGTGTCTATTCTGTGGTAACGTCTATCTGCTGGGTAGGACGGTACTTTAGTTATGACACCACTTTCGGTGTTTGCCCTCGAATGTAAGTAAGTGAACTCATTGCCTGAATCTAGTATTGCGCCGTTAATCCGTAATACTTTGTGTGTCAGTCTCCTGTGCTGGCTGCAGACTACATACATATGTATGTATACATTCTGTTTTATTGCTGCTTATCACCAAACCCATCTTTTCGGCTGCTGTTTCTAGCGTAGTATACATTTCTCTTACTGCCAGATGAGCGCAACATAATGTAAAACTAAAGATAGGGACTTGATAACATACAAATGTTTGACCGAACATTATTTGTAAAGCTAGAAGTAGAAATAGTACGGAACCACGTCAAAAATAAAAGTCTAACAAATAAGAATTAGAAAATGGAGACAAAGAGCGAATACTATATTGAAGAATGGTGGGGAAAAGTTAGTTACATGCATACAGATATAAAAGAGATGTGAAAGTAGAAGATACTAGCTGATGAATGAACTGTACGTGCCCTACATCAAAAGATGTTCTGAATTGTTCCAGGCACGGGGAGATTACTTTACTTAACACTGACTATAAAGTGTTTTCCCGCCTACTCTGCTTCCGGCTTAAATCATACGCTGTGCAGGTTGAGTTCACAAGTGATAAACCAAGTATAAACCAAATTTTCACCGTTATATTAATAGTAGAGAAGACTAGAGATAAATAAAAAGATAAGGTTTGTGGACTTTCAACCTGCATATGTCTGTGTTAAAAGAACACTAGGCACACCAAGTCATCTTATAAGCGAAACAAAACTATCAATGAAAAAATAGTGTGTTTAGGTATGCATTTAGGCCGGAAAATGTCCTCTCGTGCACATAGTTCAACTTAGAATAACAATAATAAAAGGGTCTAAGATCTGCTGGAATCAGTAGAACTGGAACACTTTTTAATAGTTAAAAGTGTCGAAAGTTTTGCATTTTCTGAAGATGTAAACATGGATGTAACACATTACAGAAATAAATTGCTGCACGATATCTGCAACTTTAATTAGAAAACATCAAATTGTTTTCAAAAAGAAACGGCAAGTGAATATGAGGAGCGAAATTTGAATTATCTTCTATTTGCTTATCCGAAGTATCAAATTCGAATACAAAAATTTTGAGGCTGCCTGTTGTTACTCCAAAGTATTACTGCATATCAGAATCCGGTGATCCGGTGCATCCTGATCTGTGCTACAAGAATTTGAAACCCTGCTGTTAAAAGTTCTACATTCGGAATTCATTTATAAAGGAAAGGAATACAAGTCTTCTGGAATCGATTCTTCAAACCAAAAGTTACAAAAAAATACATTTGAGTGTTTCAGTCCTATTGCATATATTCAGACTATATTGACGTAAATTACTTATTGTTAGAGAGGGCCTACGCCCTACGACTTTATTAAATGCAGATGTAGGTAAGAGGTGGGCCACGTTCTTGTAAATGTCCTTAATGATGCGTTGCTCTTGCTATTTCCAGTTAAAATAGTACGC
Source organism: Chrysina gloriosa (assembly GCA_038088585.1). Classification (NCBI taxonomy): domain Eukaryota; kingdom Metazoa; phylum Arthropoda; class Insecta; order Coleoptera; family Scarabaeidae; genus Chrysina; species Chrysina gloriosa. The sequence continues at coordinate 73,484,308 of CM076087.1, read as the reverse complement.
GTTGGTCTGCTGGGGTTTAAATTTAAACATCTGAATATCGATGCAAGAATACATGGGTGACATATACATATGTACACAGAATATGTAGTAGATACTTCTGTGGATAGGTAATGTACATACATACATTGTAATCAATTCTTTCGAGTTACCACCAGCACCTTCTAGGTCAAATACAAGACAAATTTCACTTAAATCTTTTTTTTTTTTATAAGGATTGGAGTTATACATTTTATTCCCAGTATCTTGATTACCTCTGCTATATAAGTAATTTATGAATTTAGTTTTTATTTAAAAAATATGTAACTGTTACAATATTTAATTTCTTGCGGTATGTCATTGTACATTTTTAGTCATTTCGAAAACAATGTGCTTTCTGTTGTATGTCTATTGTTATATGTATGAATCTCTTGCACAAGTACAAGCTACCTAGATAAGTGAGGTGCCTGTTTATTAATTATTTTATAAATAAAATATAGAGTGTTGTAAATCACTCTTTGGTTAACACTTATAAAATGTAATACTTCGAGTTTGATAGTGATTGGTGCACATGTAGATTTTACACCAACTACTACTAGTAGTAGTTCTAAGGATTACACGCATAGCTCAATTTTAGATCTTTTGCATTTTTTGTATTTCGTTTTTGTTTAAATTAAAAAGAACAGTTGAACAGAAATCCATATGTGACATAATAATAGCCTTATATATTAATATCCGCATATAAAAACCAAGGTTTTTGCCAATTGTATACAGAAAATGCACTTTTCTCGACATTTTACCCATAACAGAAGTAGAATGTCTTTCAAAGTTTAATTGAATATCTAAAATGACCCCTAAGTATTTAATTTCGGAGAAACTTATCGAGCTAAATCAATATAATTTGAAATTTGACATGATCAAATTGTTGTAATATATAGTTGGTGCTAAACAAAATGTATTTACACTTATTTATATTCACACACGTTTGGTTGTCACGAACCTGTTCATATATGTTGCAAAAAGTATGATTAATAATAAATACCAATTCTACAATATTCTTCCATGTCACATATATCATTGTATCATCAGCGAAAATATTTTTAACAATATCATTTATATGTATATATATAATAAAGGGAAGAGGACTCAATATTGTCCTTTGAAGGACGCCCATCTGTATTATAATTTTATCTGAAATTTAGACACTCGTTACATTAATCTTGTTTAAATAAAACTCGGACACAGAATTGAAGTGTAATAAGTTCTCTACGTTCTGATATACGTAGAAAATAGAATTTGATGATTTTTAAGTATGATGGAAACGAAGATTGATTGTTATATAATTGACGAACACTTATTTCGGTAATTCTCGTAGGTATATTAACCTTTTCGTTGCTTGTTAATAAATGTACCAGTTGCTAGTGCGCTTTCTGACACTTCATTTCTAACTTTGTTATAATTATTAAAAAAGGTAATTATATAATTATAATAATTATGTTTTGGGGTTAATTTGTATGTGCAACTTTCTCATAATATTATTTCTGGTGGAGAGCATTTATTAAACAATGAAATATAAATATGGATGATTAGGCTTCGTAGACCCAAAGTTATTGGTTACGATTAAAAAGCAGATTGACAAGCACTACGTATAGCTGCCGAATTATTATATTTATCCTGGAAAGAACATTTGTCAAGCACAGAAACCTCCTGCTTATGCATATACCTACAAAACATACATACATATGCATATTGTGTACTTAACTAAACAATAAGCATGCCCATTACGAGTTTACTTAATTTTTCGGAACTACAAGTGTTTTCTTTCGTTCACACAATTATCTAGAGAAAGTAAGAAATGAAAATGATTCGTAAAAAGTTTTGGAGAATAGAATTAATGTAATAGAATTTCTTGCATCAATTCGATGGCTTTGTTCTGTATGATCCTAATTAAGTGTTAAGAAGTCAATATTTTAGAACAATAGAAATGCAAGACCACATTATGCAAGTAAGTCTAGAATGTAAAATGGAGGCTACTGAAAGAATTTATAAAGAGAAAGAGATCATAGTAGTTCATCATAATAAATATGCATCTGATAATGTGATAAGATGGAGTAAAAGTGCAATGAAAACTAGGAAAACAGAACTACGAAAATTCGATCTGTAAACCGAAGTGAAACAAGGTTGTGGGGTAACTTTGTAGTTTTCTTATTATGGAAATATGAAGAATATTACAAAACATAAGAAAATCCATAACAGCAATCGTATAGAATATTATGGTTACAGTTGCTCAATAGAGCTAACGAGCAGTGGCGGAGATTCGATACAGCTTTCGGAAAACTACGAGTCTCAACGAGATCTGTTGTGTATACATCTAGGCTGCCATAAATACTATTTTGTAATTCTACGTTTGTTTGTTGTTGGACAGGGTTACAAAATTTATAGCAGAAATTCCTAATCTAAATTATGATGGCGTTAAACTTCAATGTGTAGTTTGTAGTATCCCTTTAATGTGGTGGTCTAAAAGAGATTGTCAACGTCACGTAAATGGCAAAAAGCATTCTTCCAAAGAAAGTTGAATACTCCACTATGAAAAAATTAAATTTCATGTGTTACCTTTATTTTAAGTAATCTACCGTTTAATTTACTAGACAACAAAACATATGTCTTCTTTTGGGATAAATATTCGGACTGGAAATTATGATGGATCTGTGCCATTCGCTCGTAAACATGTTGAAGAAAGAATAAAATCGGAGTTGAAAGATAAAAACCTGTGGTTATCTGTGGACGAAACGGGTCGTCAAAAGTATTCTGTGCTTAATGTAATGGCACCTACAATTGAACCACAACAATCGTCACCTGCAATTCTATTAGCTTCCACACTATGACAACAATATACTGCCGAAGTAATTTCAAAGTTACTGTTAAATACATTGGAAAAGTTCTAACTTTCGACAAACCAACTGTTAATGTTTATAAGTGATGGTGCCGCAAACATGCTTTCTGAAGACCAGTCTCTTAAAAACATTGTGCTAATTTGTTTCATGTTATGTGTAAGATTCATCCTGTTAGTCGTGTGGTAGTACTATGAGAATACTATGTAAGTTAGAGTGGCTCATCTTTATAGGGATAAATATTTAGTTTGAAATTTTTTGCCTACCACCCCTTAGAAATATTCCTTTATGCCAACAATAACTTGTGTAAACATTTGAGATGAATTGGATAATTGTAACCCACATGCAGTTTGAGAAGTTGCAGGTAGACTGACGAGCACTACCAAAGTCAGTTCGAAAGAAAAAGAAGACATCTTTGTAGAAAGACTTGATCATTTGATGTATCACATGCAACTACTTCGGAGTTGTTGAAAATAGATGGAAACAAATACTTTTTGGTTGACAAAGAAAAAAGGGCGACCTAGCTGCGTCCAAGAGCTCGATTACCACCTTGATTTTCAAGATAAAGCGGCCGTATAAATATCTGAAAAACTATCCGAGCGTCTGAAGCGAAGTGTTCAAGAACAATCCAGATTAACGCAAACAATTACTTATTCTTCATCAAGAAGTAGCGACGATTCTAGTAGCAACGCAAATCAGACTGATAAATTCCAAGAAGAGGTGTTACAAGAATAACCCGGTCCATCACAACCGAAAAGACAAAGATTCTATGGAACACAGATCATCACTAGTCAATATTTTGACACTCTAGGATATGAAACTGCATTTTTACCCATAAGCAGAACTACATTACAACGATCTAGGGAACAAATATACATATATGTATAATATATGTATATATATATATGTATATATATATTAATATATGTATAATATATATTTTATATATTGTAAAAGGGGGGCTGCGGTACACCTTCCCTAATTTTTCTCACTTATTTTTTACAGGGATTATTTTTTTCACGAATTTTAATCATTGCCAGGGGTGGGAGATTAAAATTTTCGAATTCGAAAAAGATGGAACACTCTAATGCAAGTACAGTAACTAATGATAATGGAATAGATGGAAACTTATCAAAAGAACTGATAACATGACAACGTTATGCTACGTGTTAAATAATGATATTTAAACGAAACGAGACAGAGGAATATACAATTCTAATGGCAAGGGAAATATTATTTAAATGGTATGGCCACATCTCAAGGGCGAACAGAGACAGAATATACAACAAAGTTCAGGGGTCAAAGAAATTAATGAGAAAAGAAAAATGGACAGAAGAACACTTAGAAAAATGAGGATCAGCTGGAAAGTTGAAATAGGAAAACGTAATATAAAAACTGTAGAGAAATTAATAGAATGCCACTTGATGGATAGAAAGGAATCGCATAGAATCATACACTAATGTCCGATGCCTGAAATGGAAAATAGTAGAAAAGATTAAAAAATAAAATTAGATCGTATAAATAAAGCGATTTTCTTGAGAATATCATTGATGTTTCAAATCATTTCTTGAAATATTTTCCAGTTAACGCACACACTGCATGTACTAAATACATCTGACTTGAAATCTTGCAACCAGATAGTAGCTTAAACAGAAATTACAAGACATGTGCATGTCCTGCTGCATACATCTGGTTGGTCCAAAATACATAGTCGTAATCTATTTCAGTACACTTTAAAATGTTTAATGGCTTATTTTATCACTGTTTTAAACTTGTCTAGCGTTGTCAGATATAAAATGAAAGTGAAAACATCGCGGTTTCTGATTTAGTAGATGCATGTATCCTTACGGACCACTTTTTGTTTATCTTTTAAAACGACAAGAGGAACTTCAAAACATAGCATAAAAAGAATCTGGGTACCCACGCATTATATAATAAATAGCAGTGATGATTTGTGGAACGTGAAAGGTCGATATATGTAGCAGGAAATAAAAGTAAAAAGGATATGTCGGTACTGTATATCGTTTCCCTCGAACAAAAACAAACATGCACCGTTTTGAAATAAACCGTAATAGTAATATACTAACAATAATAAACTGTACCCCTACTAAAAATAAATCATTAACGCAGCAGATACAAATATTGCATCTCGATTTATCGCTATATAAATGTATACAAAACCGTTCATATTTCGAATTATGCATATAACACATCATATAATGTTCACGTATTACATCGTTCTAAGGAAGCTTAAACGGGATACTTCATAAAATGTGTAACGTGAATATAGGGGTAAAACACAGCACGTGTGTGAAATAAATGTGGAAGACGTGATGTGTAATATGCTGACAGGCAAAGATAATAGAACAAAATGAAGTTCGTATCCGGTCGTATAAAATTTCTGTTTAAAACAAAAAGAAGGTTTTACAACGAAGAATATTTTTCTCACTGCTAATGAATATATTTACATGTTATATGCTACATATTCGTACTTGTAATTTCAAGGAGTAATGGGCATCGTTGATAAACTGAAGTCAATAATAGATAAATAGATAATAGTTTTAACATTTTTTTGTATATTTATTATTTCGAATATTAGTCTTTTTTATAATTATTTCCTTTTCTTTAATAATTGTGTTTTCAAAATTAAAGTAATGACCTAAATGTTTGTAATGTTCTGTTACAGCAGTCATTGCACCAAATCATTATTTAAAGAATACTTATGATTATACAATCATTTCGTTAAGTATTGTTTTGTCTGACACCCACCACAGTCTATTTTATAAAATACATGACTTTGATTTTATTTATTTATTTTACACTTAGTATTAATAAAAAGAGCGTTGTCACTATAATTTGGAATGGAAGTTATGTTTACATTGTTTCATTAAATTCTGTTTTTATTTGTTCCCGTAAACCATTTTTTATAAGGCAGTGTTATAACTTTTATTAACAGTATTTTTAATACCTCTATTATATAATTTATCAATTCTATTTTTTCCTGAAAATTATTTGGATAATTATTTTTTATTTAAGACTTCTTTAACTTTGTTTTAAATCTTTTTCTCAACTCTGGATTAGCTCATTTAACCGCTTGATCACCTAATCTAGTAACTACATTAATTTTATGTAATTTAGAGGTTTCTAATTTAGATGTCTCCTGTATTGGTAGACTTCATATGCCAATTTATTTTTACAATGCCGTTACTGGGCATGACTGTCATGTTCAGAAAATTTAATGACGCATTAGACTCCCTCTCATATGTAAATTTTAATCTCTTATTATAACATTATTATTTTAACGTTCTGTAAATAAAACTATTACGTCCAGTGTTGCTGTTTAATTGACCTATTAGTGGTAGAGAGAATGTCTATAAAGACTAATAACCGAATGTTCATTCACTCATAAAGGGTAGGATTTCTTGTGTGGCATTGCATCGTTCGTCATGATTGTTTTTCGATTTTTTGTCTGTTAGTTTAATTCAACATGATTTTGCTTTGTCACAATGTCTAGAGTAAATTATAGCAAAGTGAGCAATTTCGAGATTGAATTATTGCTTTGCGCGAAGGCTGCAATCAAATTCATTTAAGGCAGTCGCAACTTATTTAAAGAGAAAGCATGCCACGATGATTGGAGTGTGTCGACGGTGGTATGAAGAACGACAAGAAAGCCACCGAAGAGCCATTGGAATTCAAGGAGGAACAACCGAACACCAGGAACGCTGCTTAATCCTGCTGGTTGCTAGAGACTGTTTTTCGACAACTAGGTCTACTCAAATTGCAGTCCCTTCAATGTGTCTTTGTCTTGTTTAGCTTACCAACCATATTTAGTGCTTTCCGTTGGGGCTCTGCACCGGTAACAACGTTTAGTCTGGCATAGGGAGATATTTCAATGTAATATGGAGTGGCACTGTATAGTCTTTAGTAATCAGTCAAGGTTCTCAAGTCATTTGAAAGACATGTGCGCCGCACTGTGCGGGCTATGGTATAGAGTTGTATTGCCTATAACAGTAGATCCGCTTTGGCTTCATTTGAGGCAATATATCATGTTGTTTCAGTTCTTCAAACGCTCGAGAACCATCTGTTCCGACAAAATAATGCTCGTCCTCGTAGCAAGATCTTCGGATTCCCTGATAGAATATGTGTGGGATATTATTGGTAGGAATTAGGTAATTTACTTAACCTACCGTTGCCTGTGGAATCTTTGAGATATGAACTACAGACTGCTTGAGATGCAATAGGTTGACATCGATAAACTTTTAGATTTGATTCCAACACGTGTTACCGAATGCCAGAATGATTCAGCACATTAAGGGTGAAAAATAAAAACCGTCAATTCATTTTAATTATTTATTACTTTTCAATAAAGGTTTCCGCCAGATTTGTATCAAGTAATTCTAACGCCTTCTGGTACTGGGAGGTACAATTTCTGTCAGGTAGTATGTTTAAGTAACAGTCAGAATGTTGGCTTGATAACCTATTAGAAACTCAGTTTTAACAACAAAAATGAGGAAGTGATGGAACTGGTTAAGGGAAAGCAAAATAGAAGTGTAGATGATTGGGATGATTATTTTGTGTAATAACGCAACTCTAATTTTATATTAGCAGTTAAAAATCATAGTACGTCGTAAACGTAGAGAACTCATAGTGTTTATTGTGAATTGTTTACCCATAATTAGGGTATATTTAACAATGCATTTTCTATGTAATGACTTATAGAATGCAAATCGCCACTGTTACTACTTAGTCGCCCAATTTCGAACAATTGAAAGAGTCATTCAACGAATTATGTTGAGAATAATAAGATCAGAGACCACATCACAAACGAAGTTATCAAACAGAAAACTAAAGTTTTGACATAATACCCTACGTAGTTCAAACGAAATGTGGTTAGAGAAAACGAATAGCACAAATAGAGACGACGATTACATAAACGATGGTTAGGCAACATAAGGAAACAATTGGGTAGAAAGTGGCATCAACTCGTGAACTCGTGAACAACAAAGAGTCATAGAAGGAGATAGGGGAAGCTTATGACTATAGGCTTTGAATGGCTGCTGACAGAGGAAGAAAAAAGAGGTTCTATAGCTAGATATAAAGATTGATAAAAGATAAGAGAAGCCGTAGGTGCTATAAATATATAAAATTTTTATTTTAAAGAATTGTTCTCCATAACAATCTCAATTGATTATTGAGTTAATATTTTAAGATGAATTTCTTCCTTTGTAATACAGCTCATTCTGTGAGCTTTTATTTCCTATCCATATTTTCATGACCTGGAATCAATCAGTGAATGAGGTAACAGTGCACAAATCAATACAATAGGTTTAAGGTCTTCTGATTCAATCTACGCTTTCGTACAATTTTTTTATAAATAAAGATTGCATTATTCTGACCCCGATATCGCAAATATCCAAACAGTGTTTTAGGGTTATTTTATGAATATTTCTTTACTTTTGTTGTTGTGATATTTAGAAATAATAACTAATTGAGTATTCACGCTCAGATCCAAGCTATTTCAAAGCGTCATTTAGTACGGTGAAGTTAAACTTCTAAGCGGGACTCCGTCTTATTAAGCTAGTTAGTATCGATAGCCACTAGAAAAGGAAACTCAACGTTCATACATCCATAAATTTTACATCGTTTTAATCCGATCATAAAATGCTTAACATAGGATTAGAAGCAATATTAATAAGGAGACAATAAATTACGGCGTTTTTAATAGACTGGACTTTAAATACTGGTCCGTCAATAAAGACTTTATTTTATTAACGTTCAACCTTGTTTGGAATCAAGCTGAGAGAGAATGTCGTGTCATTTTATTAGATATTAAAATATCGGCCGAGTAGGCTGTAAAAAATGACACGCGGACGTTTATTGCACCCATCTTCGGTACTCGTTAATAAAGGTTTAAATATAGAAAGTTCTTATCTTCATTCGAATGTGTTTTAAGTTCCGTCATCAAGCCATGAAACCAAAAAGAATTCCCGTTTGATTTCTATCATCTCAATGTATAGAAATGCGTGAACCAGAAGTAAGGGATATTTTTACAGATTCACTTTTGGAACTTTGTAAGTTGAGAGATTGGTTTCTAGCTCAGATATCTGAGAACCACTGTTGAATTTTAATCCATTTGCATTCGTCACCCGCCGCAGAATATTTTGCGAGCCATAACATCTACCGTGGAATAAAACGCACACGATTAGTATATTTTATTTTTCTAATTTGAGATGAACGTCTTCCATTTTTGAAGTTGGTTGCTTGTATAGAGCTATGGGACAGAGGTTAAATTTCATTCAAATACAAAGTCGCTATAAAATTTATTTGCAGTTTTATAGGTATATATTCCACGCATTAAGTTTACATGCTATATAATCACGTTTAGGAATAATTATGGGATAGAGCGCTAATGAACGTTTCTAATAGGATGGTATTAATTTATTGAAAATGACGCATGCAATTCATATTTTACGAGAGGCAATCAAAGCATCCGGTGTTGATGAACCTAAGATGGACCGGATCAATCTAGGATGGAATTCTGCGATTGGACGTAGTCCTTATGTGGTAAGAAGTATATACTGCGTATGGGGAGGAAATGTACATCCGTACGCAATAGCTATTAGCTATCGTGAATAGGAATAATACACTTACCGTGAATGGAATTAGCGGTGGAGTGTTGTAGTGAATAGAGGTACTCCATGTGGGGCGGTAAGCGGTAGGCGGGATGAAGATCCCTACCAAGCAGTTGCAGACCACCTCCAGGGTTACTGCTGACTCTGTAAGAAGAAAAAGGATTCATAAATACAATAAATTGAACATATTTAATTCAAGCATTTGATATTTAATATTTATTTCTTTCTTAAATAATAAACAAAATCAATAGCTAGCTAGAACTTCGGTAATTTGAATGCTTGGGTAATATAGAAGTAATTTGTTTTGGCACCGTGTACGTTATAGTTCAAAATATCTCTCCGATATGGCAATCCCAATCTTTTATTTATGCATCTTTATGTTGCGTAATTTTTATTCCTTGTGCAAATTAGTTACTAATATTCAGTTTACTTAAATTGTTCTAACTGCCGCATGAACAACAATAGCATTTTGAATCACAGTAGAAGTAAAAATTAAATTTGTCTTTCAGTTTTGTTTAAGAAGTCAATCGGTTTTATTTAAGAGCAAGAGGACTTTCTAAATATCTTTGTTTATTTTGAACGTAACGTCAAAAATACCTAAGAAAGAATAATGAAAATAATACTTAAAGTAAACTAATCACTAATGTTCGACAAACGAGTGCATGATATTTTGTGTAAACCGGACTGACACCTCCACTCCTCCGAATTTTAATATCCCGTCTGGCACGGAAGTGGGGAGGAGCGGTGGAGTAACGTCAGTCCAATTTACAGTACTTAATGATAACTTCAAACACTTTGTATTATATTCATTGAAACTAACTCTAACTAACTAACTAATAAACTAACTAATAAACTAACTAATAAATTATGACGTCCTTACTTCTCGGAATTTTAATATTGCGCCTTGCACGTAAGTGAAGACAAAGACCGGTTTGCACTACTTAATGATAACACGTTATCCATTATTTTATCAAACCATAATTATTGCAAACTAAAAGCTGCTCGCCATTCACTTTTCGCGCAGGTTTAGTCATTCGTGATCAGCGGCGGCTTGCGATATCGCATATTCGGAGCTGCTGTGAAGATAACATGAGTTCGTATATGCTCGTGTATCTTCGCTGCAGCTCCGAATATACGGTATCACAAGCCACGGCTATTCCTAGTTATGTGAAAGTAATAAAAACAATTCCAGCGACGGCATTGGTTTCTGCCTATTTACAAAATTTTAGCCTGAAATCTGCTTATAAAGTATATTAATCAATGGTCATTATGTTGGAAATATATTTTATACATTTATGCAGTCATTAATGAGTAAGGTCTGATAAAAGAGTGGCTGACGTGTTATCATTACGTAGTGTAAACCGGACTGACGCCCTTACTTCTACGAATTTTAATGTCGCTCCTTGCACGTAAATGGAGACAAAAACCGCTTTACACTACTTAATGATAACACGTCATCCATTTTTTTACCTTATTAGTGAGTCTACAAGCTTATAGTCAGTATATTACAAAAAATGTTGAGATGAAAAGGAATGAATTTTGTTCTTCCACGTTACCACATATTCCACTAATTTTGAATTCATTTGTCCATAAAAAGATCTAGCAGGTTATTTTCCTATTATTGATTCAAACGGCGGAAATTCTGCAAAAGGAACGGAACCAGTGTCCAACTATAATATATTACAATCAAGCGTGAGCATTTCAAAATAGTATTTTTTTCAGCCAATATTTAATATTTCTGTGAAACTCATGCTGCGAAAACATATATACCGGAATGGTATTCGTTAACAATGTGCTGTACACAAGCACCATTGTCTTGGATAACAGTAGCTTTTGGTCTTCCTTCTCGCGATTGCTCTATAAAGCTTCAACTCGGCTTAAATCCGACAAACCAGTAGTAAATGGTAGATCTTTTGATTAATTTTGATCTGAACTGCGCTAAAAGTTGTAATAAATTTTTGAATAATGTTCAATTCCCACTGAAAGCTGAATAATATCATCATTGTATTTTATTCTACCTTCTCTATTTAATACGCTGCCATTCATCAAAACATAATGCTGGGAAACAATTAGTAGTTGGTATATATTCTAACTTATATATATACATACATTATACGTTTGTGCATTCAAAAGTTATAAAGTTTAAAATATTTCGTCTTCCTCTACCGGTTGAAATCTGGCTGCCACACGCTGATATAAACAGTAAGTAATTTTATAGGCACACGGTGATGCAGTAAAAACATAAACAGAAGAATTCCCTAAACAGACAAGAAGAAGAGGCGTCCAAATATTTATTCGGCTGGTTTTATTACGCCAGTTATAGTAGGACGGTTCAACGCCATTGAAAGGGAGTAACAATGGGTGCAGAAATGAATACACACACGCACACACATATATATGTACGTACATAGATACATAAATACATATGTGTCTGTACGATCTTACTGCTGGCGTTATATTTCTCTTTTCCTTTTTGTAAAATAAAGTTTTAGAGTCAGACTGCATTATCAGGTGCGCCACGATGCAGTTGTCAAATGGAGTGTTGGGGATGATTGTAACGGATATATACTCAACAATTTGCTCACGTGCACACTGGCTTAGCATAGTTGTCTTGTATAAAAGTCTCGTATGTATTTGAATCACTGGTGTTCAGTTCTCACTTCAATTGTGGGAGGTTTATACAGTTGTTCTAGAACAAATACGGTAAATAACCGGTATATTTGGTCATTACTCTTTTGTTATCGAGTGAACCTTCCAAGAAAATAATTCTCTTTAAAAGGTTTGCCGTCTACAAGAGATTGGATGGTCGAAAGCAATGTCATCTGGAAAGAAGAGCGTAGATAATAAAATAATTAATGTCTTAAGTGATTTTAGGAATACCCATATCGAAGAATTATTTTAATTTCAAATCAGATTATCAGTAGTATTGACTTGAATGAATTTATTTATTTGACTTTTTTAATTTCAATTCAAGCATCTTCGTTATATATGTACCTATTATGTTATTCACAACATACAATATCCATACATAACATATGTAGGTGTATGAAGAAAAAAAAATGAATTATAGTAAACTTATCAACGTGTTCCGCCAAGAGATAACGCAAGTAGAACGAATATGGCTGACGTTTCAGTACTTTTCCGGTCGCGAATTTTAAAATAAATGTATAACCATTCCAACTCTTTATGCTGGAATATTAGACCCTGTAACACATTTCTACTTATACGTATCAGAAACGAGTTACAATTTGCAGTTTATATATAAGTTTTACTTTTTTATACTTTGTTACTATGTTTAGCAAAGACGATTTGCACTCATCATTAATATTCATTATTAACTTTAGATGTCAATCATTCGTGGTATTCTACAGTTGGAAATTCGTAGTTGTTAATTATACCGCTCATAGATATAAGCAGCAGAGGAACTGATACATTTTTCGTTTACTTTAATGAAGAAATATTTCTCTAGTTGCCATATAACTTTTCATCATACTATTGTGTCAGTAATTCAATTACCTTAAATATCCTCGTGTCGAGGCAAAAGGTGTAGGTCAGCAGAAGAACGGACATCTGATCAATGTTTAGTACCTACCTTGAAACATGATGGCGGTTCTGTTATGATATGGAGGTGTTTTTGTGGAAACAGAATCGGCAATATTTCTAGAATCCAGGGAATAATCAGAAAATAGCGGTACCAGGATATCCTTGAAACTAAAACGTTGCCACCTGGACTGTGTATTTTTCGACACGCATTCACTCTTCAAAACTATGCAGAGAATAATGGGACAAATTATCATCAACAGTCGCCTGATCTTAATGCCATTGAGCTCTTGTGGGATAAGCTCGATAGCAATGTCAAAAAAGTGTGCCCTGCTTCTGCTAAACACTTGTAAAATATGTTACAGGCAAAGTGGAACGAAATTTTTCCGGAAACTTAATAAAAAACGTAATAAAAGTGCTTAATAGGATGCCAAAACTTTGTGAAGCGGTTATTAAAAATAAGGGTGGACACATCCATGCCTCAAACATTTAATAACAATATTGTTATTTGCTTTTTTGCTAATTTGTTATTTACTTTAAATATACTATAAATACTACTCATCAGAGATTTTTAAATCAATTTTCTAACCTCAAGAATGCTCAATTTTTGTGGTAGGCAAATACTGTTGAGCGGTATGTATGTAGTATGTAAAGTTTTATTGACATTTGATGAAGAAAAGTAAAACATGGGCAAACAATATAAATAAAATGTGAATAGAAATATTAATGACGTCAACTATCCAGTATAAAACTCAAATGACATTTGTATGTATAAGCACTAGTACCTTTGATGTTTATGTGGATGAAACAAGGGCTTGTGATGAATAACACTTTGCAAACCAAACCTCTAAAATATTGAAATATAGAAATATAATGTAATATAATAATAGTATAATATAATCAATATGAAGAAGGAATTGTCCGATCAAAAATGGAAAGAGTAAAGGAAAGAAAGAAGAAAGGAATTAAAGAATAAAAATGACAAAAGTCCAGCGCAGAATAATAAAAAACAAGTGATAAAGTATAGGCGAACATATAAATCACAAAATATACAAATTGATAGAAGATATTAGGAAGAAGAAGATAATGGCAAGACCATGGGAAATTGCATTTTTGGTGCCAATATATAAGAAAGAAGAAAAAGGACGGATGGACAAACAATAGGAGAATTTCCCTATTGAACATAATGTATGAATAGAATAGGAAAATCCAAATTTTGTGCGGGGAAACAGACAGAAGACAAAGCTGCTTCGGCACAAAAGATCGGTGCTGGACTGATGATAGATGATCTGAATTATAGCTTTCTTTGTATTGCATTTAAAACACTTTCCCTTAGCTAGATTACAGACAAATATTGTTTTAACCTTAATTTCTTTTTTAATACTGTGTTATCTGTAAAGGCCGGATAATATGCAGTTTGCATAAATTTGCATATTTGCATAATATATGCATTTTATATATTATTTGCATATTTTGTAGTAATTCAGCATATTTGAAGTATCCGAGTTTTATTTATTTATTGGATGTAATTTATTATAGGATAGGCATTACTAAAAATATGTCGTGGTTTTAACAAACAAAGAGTTAAACAGCCCTCTTTAAATTAAAAATAGCATTCTATGAAGCCTCTTCTCGATACTTTTCCGATAAGCGCTTCCAAAAATTTATTAATGCTGTTCCCATACATCTAGACCGGGACAGAATTCAAGGAAAAGCTAATTCCACGAAACTTCTAAATAAATACAAAAATACATTTTACCACAAAATTAGGAGCACAGGTGTTTCCCATATTCGAAAGCAATCTTATTTATTTTAAACTTCGTTTTACGTTGGTTTTTCGAAGTGTAAACTTGTGGGTTGTTATTAATTATAATAGCAAAAATGCCGAAAATAGCGACTGTGCCTGGATGGATTGCACCTTATTCAGAATTGCGCATGGATTGGAGAAAAGTATTTTGCGTAGCATGCAGCAAGATTGTAAGTAAAATTTAAGTTTATTTCCTCTTATTAATCTATAGTTTTTAAACGATGTTTAACAAAATCACCAATACAACGCTTCCACAAATAATTTTATTTTAAAATGAGTAAAATGAGATGTATATTTCATGCGTATTTTTCGCATTTCATCAGCACAATACGGAATATCTGATATTCCGTATTCTGATGTAATTATTTGTCGAAGCGTTGTGTTGGTTATTTTATTAAATGTCGTTTATTCCGATTGCTTCGCAAACTCTTTACACATTAGTTTTTTATTACTCCTTTATCTTTTACTAACACTTATTTTATAAGAAAACAACTGATGATGAGATACTTTTTATGCAGGTTGCAAGTGAGAGAAAGTTTCAAGTCGACCAGTATATGAAAACTCCATCTCATGCTGCAAAACTATCAAAGATGAAATTGGCGAAGAAGGGTCAGCAAACATTACCGCAATGTTTGCCATCAACCTCCAAAAAATCGGAACAAGAACAATTTAATGAAGATTTGTGCCTAATGTTTGTGTCGGCAGATATTCCACTACATAAAATAAACAATTTAAATGTCAAGTTATTTTTGCGAAAGTACACCAGCAAATATAATATTCCCGACGAGAGCACCTTAAGAAAAAATATATTCACCGTATCTATGCAGAAACATTGAGTAGCACTAAGAAGGCTGTATCAAACAATTACCTTTATATATGTGCAGATGAAACTACTGATAGTGTGGGCCGATACATAGTTCATTTAATGATAGGTATCCCTAACGTATCGGTTCCAGTAAAATCTTATTTAATTTCATCCAAAAAGTTGGAAAAGGCAAATAATTTGACAATAACAAGGTTTATACAGGAAGAACTGGCAACCCTTTTACTTACCGGAATCGATTCCAACAGAAAAAACTCTATTGTTTTTAACGGATGCCGCACCATACATGGTGTAGGCAGCTTGCAACTTGAAAATCTTTTACCTAAATTTAATTCACACAACTTGCTTGGCGCACGGACTAAATCGTGTTGCAGAAGAAGTAAGAAATCATTCTCCCTTGGTAAATACTTTAATTAGTAGTATTAAGAAAGTGTTTTTAAAGGCTCCATTAAGAGTTCAATTTATAAACAACATCTACCCGGCATTCCGCTTCCTCCTCAACCAGTAATCACACGATGGGGAACGTGGTTGGAAGCTGCTATTTTTCATGCAAATCATTATGAAGAAATAAAGACAATTATTATGGATCTTGATAGCGATACACAATCTGTGCTAGACGTCCAAAAGGTGTGTGTATTCGAGTAAATAAATACCTCAACAGTTGGCGTTTATTAAAGCCAACTACAGTTTCATTTCCACTTCTATATTGCAATTGGAAAAATAATTTATGTCGCTAATTGAGAGCGTTGAAATAATAAACAAATTTAAAGTTATGTTTTGATGTTAAAGGAAGGGTGGGAAAATCCGTGTATGAAAAATTTTTAAGTGTAATAGAAAAAATGAGGGTTTTAAAAAGCTAAAGGATACTGCTAAAATCTTGTGTGGTGCGTCAGTAGAAAATATTGAGTTGACAATAGAGGATATTTCTAATTTGAAATATGCTCCTATAACAAGCGTGGACGTAGAACGAACCTTTTCAATATATAAATACATGTTATCAGACAAACGCCACAATTTTTCTATTGAAAACTTTGCGAAATATATAATTGTAAATTGTTTTCATAGTTAATTATGTTGTAAAATGTTATAAATAAACTTGTAGTAAACATAATAGAATATTTTTTTCTATAGTATTATATTTTCTAGCATTGCTCCTATTTTTTTATCTGCATATTTTTTATAATAAAGTGCATATTTAGGCCAAAACATCTGCATATTTATGCGCATATTTCTACTTTTTTGCATATAATCCGGCCTCTAGTTATCTGTTACTCCTTATTTAATTAACACGTATAAAATTGTCTGAAGTATAGTGAGTAGTAGTACTCACAAATTGTCGAAACTAATCGTAGCAGTGCAAAACAATACATAGCGTTAAATTGTTATTAGTATCATGAATGCAGGTGAAGAAACAATTCCATATTATATTATTTACTTCATGACTTCGAAATCATTTTTGGTTTTCTTTCTGACATTTGCGGTTATTAGGAATGTAAAATAACAGCCTATTCAGTTCAATTAATAATACTAAATTATTTTTAAACTAACCAAACCTATTTTCTTAAAAGTAAAATATCACACTGCCATTTATTTCGGATCACTTTATACCCGCGTGAAGTTAGCTATAAATTCCATCCATAAAACTTTCTTTCGGTTTCAACCTCCAACTTTATTAAGCATATTTAGAGTAGAATAATAATAATAATAATAATAATAATAATATTCAGCCTTATTGATCAGAGCAGATGTATATAAGTAAATATAAATTTTTAAAATAAACTTAACTATAATTTTTTTTACAATAAACGTTTTCTTTACAATTTCCAATCATAATATCTAATAGGTGTAGGATTAAGATAAAGTTTGCTCTTCTTTCTAAAGCACCAAATAATATCCTACATACATAAGAATAATTAATTTGGTGTTAAAAATAGTGACCTGACTGACTTTAATGTATATTTTATATCATCTATATAATTGATTCCTTAGGTAAAACCATGCATATAGGAAGAGAATTTTGTTGCCGCTTTAGAAAGAGAATGATAAGTGTGAGACTGGAAGCAACCAAATAAGAATGAAAATCAATTTGGTTGAGGCAGCTGGAAATTCCTAGGTATATCTAGATATTCCAGTTTGCTTAAGTTCAAACACTTGCATAGAAGAAGAAAAAGTTGAAGCTGTGAAGAAGCTGACGACATAGAGGCACCAAGAACAAGGAAGGTGTGAACATAAAGGATCTAGAAAGAGATGAATATTTATTTAAAAATATGAGTAAGTAATCAATAAAATCAAGCGCTAATTCATATTTAGTTTTATAAAGTTTAATAGGGGCAAACTAGTTCTAATTGTAAGTTGCATAAAGAAAGACAATTATATTTAAGTTATATTTGAGGTGATTGAGATAATATGTACTTAAGTGTTGGCGTTGTATATCCAACGTTATTAATATTTCTATTCACATTTTTATTTATATTCTTTGTCCATGTTTTACCTTTCTTCATCAAATGTCAATAGAATTTTACATACTACTTACATACCGCTTAACAGTATTTGCCTAGCACAAAAATTGAGCATTCTTGAGGTTAGAAAATTGATTTAGAAACCTCTGATGAGTAGTAGTTATAGTATATTTAAAGTAAATAACAAATTAGCAAAAATGCAAATAATAATATTGTTATTAAATGTTTGAGGCATGGATGTGTCCACCTTTATTTAAAGTTTTGGCATCCTATTAAGTACTTTTAATACGTTTTTATTAAGTTTCTGGTAAAATTTTGTTCCATTTTGCCTGTAACATATTCTACAAGTGTTCAGTAGAAGCAGGGCACACTTTTTTGACGTTTCTGTCGACCTTATCCCACAAGAGCTCAATGGGATTAAGATCAGGCGACTGTTGATGATAATTTGTTCAATTATTCTCTGCATAGCTTTGAAGAGTGATTGCGTTTTAGTTTCAAGAATATCCTGGTACCGCTCTATTCTAATTATTACTTGGATTCTAGAAATATTGCCGATTCTGTTTGCACAAAAACACCTCCATATCATAACAGAACCGCCATCATGTTTCACGGTAGGTACTAAACATTGATCAGATGTCCGTTCTTCTGCTGACCTACACCTCTTCGCCTCGACACGAGGATATTTAAGGTAATTGAATTACGGACACAGTAGTATGATTAAAGGTTAGATGGCAACTGGAGAAATATTTCTTCATTAAAGTAAATGAAAAATGTATCAGTTCCTCTGCTGAAGGTGCTGCATTGCTACAAACTTTTTCAAGCTATAGAATAAACGGTTAATGCTGATGACCAGTATAAATGTTGGCATTAAGACGCGACTTACAGTGCTTCACTGATTCTTTAGATAGGTTGTGTGTGGCGTTACCAAGCGAGGACTGCTAACCATGTGAGTTTAATAGTGGAAGACAGAGTTACAAAGCAGAAAATACGAGCGGTAGCACGGAAGAAAATTGTATCCACTACTGGGAATAATGTGGATATAAAAAGAAGGGCATAAATAGAAAGCGCATGATGAAGAGGTAAATAGAAGTGAAGTGAAGAAGAAAATATGAATTAACATGCATGTAAAAAAATAAATGTGACTGAAGAAGATGACAAAACGGTCATCTAGCATCAGAGAATATAAAAAACTTTAGTTTATACTTCCAAACATTTCGAGTTTATACTTTATCTAATACAGGTAAATATCTTTTTTTAAATTAAATCTCTGATATAAATGCAGACAAATTTTACCATAATATGTTGTGTAGAGATCTTTATACAATAAACTTCAAAGTGAACGGTGATAAAGTAGAATCCAACAAAACTGATACAAATAGTTCAAGATTTACATAAACAGACTAACTTATTGCTTCACTGAACGCTGTATTAATCGGTATCACATGGGTACTATTCTATTGATGAATATTAATTGTTGTTACGTCTGATTGATGAATGTGAATCTGGAAAAGTTACACCCAAGGCTAGACCAAGATTGTGTTTGTGCGGTAAATGAGTTTCGCGTTAATCCACTCTCTATTTAATTTATTCATGTTGCATGTAATAGAGTTGGTTTTGAAAAAAGCCTGTAACCAAAATAGTTCTAGGAGGCATTGTACTTTTCTATTTTTTAAGCAATGTTTGTATTAATTTAAACTGTTTGCATCCCGAATAAAGCGATATCTTATTAATTAATTCTATCATTGGATATGTTTCTATCCATAGACGGACTACTGATTTTGCATCTTTTTGTGGGATAAGAAAGTAAAATGGAATTAATTTCGACTAAACCAAGTTCTTGAATAAAAAAAGGAAAAAGAATCTGGAGACTTTCATTGGCGCTGCTTTAAGCGAACCCAGTAAGGCTGTAAGCTCGATAAGATCGGACATCTCGCAGTCGATGGGTTTGAAAGAGGTGTCGATATATTAAATCAGAACTAATTAAAAAGTTACCAGTGTGTTCATTGCCGTGCACGTAATTTGAATTAATTAATATGCGATAGTCTTGATCGTGAACGGCAGTCCGAGTTATACATATTCAAGCTCACGTTCGCCCATTTGCATAGAACACGGACTGTCTCATTGAAAGAGTACCTACGCGACTGATTATTGCTTTGCAAAACAAATACTTCACGTTTTCGAAATTGAATATTTAATACAAGTAACTTCACGCCAACAACATTCTCTACGTGATACATTGTTACTTTTAAACACTTAAAATAGCACTGCGAACTACAAAAGAATTTCAAACTGTAATTGTTAGTATGAGTAAAATCTTTTTTGTAAGAGATTAGTTTGCGATTATAGTTATGTCTTGTTCATTGAATACAAATTATTGAAAACATTTGGTGTTATGAATTTTATCTGCCACGCATATATATATATATATATATAGTCGATATAGTTCGTGATATAACCAATTACTATTATTAATTTTGTGTATAAGAACAACTGCTACTGCACACTTCCTAATTTACATTCTCATAAATAAGCACGATTTCATAATAGGAAATAATTATTAGTTTACTGACCGCTACATAGTCTAGAAGTGATATATTAGATGATAAGAGGTAAAGATAATGTGTACAGATCCCTCACGTACATTGACTATACAGTCACACTTCGGTTTATACGGTTGTGATGATGCTTGTGTCGAAACGTAAGTAAAACACGTGTCACCAATTTTATTACATTATGAAATAATTGTGTGGTGAGGAGTTTACTGATGTGATATATGTAGTGTCACTATACAGTACCTCCATAAAAGAAATTTATCAAAAATATGATTATACTACCTCTTAGCTGCGGGATTTGACGTAATCTTGTCTGGAAGGAAAAGATATTCACATACTCAGATGTGACAGATTTGAAGGGATTCAGCCTTTTTGAATTTTAAACTGAGATAAAATGAAATACTTCTGATTTAGAACGGTTTGCACTAAATTTACGTAGGTCGGCATCTAGATTGCCATTCTCAGTGGAAAAAACGCATAGGAAAGAAAGAAACAAAAAAAGTAGACACTGTCACACATCTGTGGGTAATTTTCAGAGCAATGTTGACAAAGTTAACGGACGCTTTCCACTGTACCTTGCCTACTGTCCCCAATTGTCGAAATACGAAACTCGTAAAGCGTCGCGGGTCGGATCTTGTTTGGACACTTTACGAAGTCGTGAAATCCAGCGTTGCCTTGCGGAGCTCGTGGTAAAAACGGAGCATCGAAATGTTTGTGGATCGGATAAAGCGACAGTTTGCGAGGTAACAGTTTACGAGGTTGGAGTGTTTTTGAAATATTTGAAATGTTCACTAGTGTATCATATCTGATCATAGATTCACTTTGAATTTGATGATGTGGGTACCAATATCATATCTAAAAAAAGTTTAAGAAGCTTCCGTCTTATTTGATACCCATCAGCTGTTTCTTGCTCCTAGCGCTATTCTTTTTGTACATATGTATTTAAATACTTATTGATTAATACCTTCTCAAGCACATTTATCATCAAGCTTAAATCTTCTCTAGTATTGTGGGTGTGCACGTATGTAACATGCACTTTCACAAACATACTATTAAACCTCATTGGTTACGATATCGCCACTGTGCAAAGAATACAACGTAGATTTCTTTACTTTTATTCTTTCAAGGATGATAGTTTGTGATATAATTGTCTATTGCAGAGATACAAAGTAATGTACATACAGTTCTTTATGAAATATTTGACAACTTGCACTTTTTATCCAGTCTCATTAGCAATCGCATATCAATTGCTGTTGAATATTTTGTTGTTGTAAGGACCCATGTTTTAGTCACTACTGCTTTAATCTTTATATGTTACTATAGGTATAGGTATAATTGTTCAAAAAATTTTAACCTCGTTTTAATGTTTTGAGATGCCACCTTGCTTCAGTCAAAGCCGTCATGACCATTGAGACGGAGAACACTTTCTGTTGAAGTAAAGTATAATTTTCATCAATAATACGGCAAAATCTTATTGATAAAGTTGTTCAGAATATGAAATTATGACTCTATGTAAAATTTCACAAATATGGGATCATTTTGACTAAATCAGTATTTGTTTTGTATTTTTACATTGTAACTACAGGAAAGCAACTATTCTGTATAAGCTGCCAAAACAAGTATCAGTTTCAAATAAAGTATTTTAATACAAAAAAGAAAATACATAACAATTTGAATTTCTCCACGATCAGCATATTTTTACTCTCTCGTAAATTCGCATAGTACGTAAACAATTGTATTATTATCAATAAAATAAAACATAAATTGAATTGTCATTATCTAATATTAAAATCAAATAAGAAAAAATGTTTGAAGTCGATTGTGCCAATCGTGGAGAAATTCAAATTAAGTAATTTTTTGAATAAAATTTTATCAAACACTTACACTATTTTTTTAATAACTTAAACAGAACACTTGTTTTCTGTAATTACAATGTAAGAATACAAAACAAATACTGATTTAGTCAAAGTAATCTATTTGTGAGAAATAGTTTCATATTCTGAACAACTTTTCTTGATAACACTTTGCCCTATTATTGCTCGAAATGGTACTTTACCACAACAGAAAATCCTTGTTTTTTCACAGCCTTCATTTCTAAAAACTAAAAAGTTGCTTCAAATTCGTTATAGACCCAACAGGGTGGCATCACAAAACATTAGAACGAGATTCAAACATTTTGAATCAAATATACCTATACTGTCCAAAAATCAATCCGGGGACGCGCTGTATATAAGTTGAGTTAATAGTTTCACTTCCAAGATATAAAGAATAAAGAATGTTTGATCAATTATAGCAATAGTGAACTAAATTCGGGCATCCAATATATGTATATATATACATATATATATATATATATATGTTTATCAACCAAATTTAGTTTTATTATACACATATATATGTATATATACAGAGCTTTTATTTGAAAACTCCCCACCTTGAATAGCTCTTTAATTAGTAAAATTATTACAAATCGCTGAAACACGTCGATTTTGTGTTGGAGAAGGACATTTAATAATCTATTTTAATGAGTAGGGAAACATTTACCCCCGCCTGCAACCACCCCCATGGCATCATTTTAAATGGCACTACCCCATGTGTCATATATCATTTTTAAGGGTATAAAATTGACAACCTTGTACAGCAAAGGAAAAAATCGTGAATTAGAGACAAAAATTTGATTTCTTTATTGGGTAATTCAACTTATAAAACTGTATTCCCTCATTGTTTTAACGATAATGCAATCTAATTTCTTTATCACTGTGTTTATCTGTTTTCTTGTCTATCCCTATTGGTCTGAGCATTCAAAATTTCAGATTATGGCAGGTCGATGTGAAATGAAAACAAACGAATTAATCTCAAGTTAACAGAGCTATTTAATTTTATAATTTTTTACGTCATCGTATTTTAATCTGACATTAATTGTTTCCAACTTAAAGTCGAGAAGGTATACTTTTAAAAATGGTATACATTTTGGCTGAAAAAATAGAAATTATATATATGTATTCTTTCCTGATAGTTCTGTAACAAAAATCAAATTTAACCTATGGATACTTGTTATATATTCAATAAAAAACAAATATGTGCGTTCGTTGATTGATTGTTCTAACGCAAAATTTGTTAACTGATAAATCCTTGATATAACGAGAGCATTCTAGACCTATTCCTGTCTTATAAGAAAATGTCAATTTCTTAATTTAATAATATTATCTTTATTATGACTTTCAACGTTGAGATCCATAATCCCTTAAGCCATGTTGTTTTTTTATTTGATTAAGACCGCTGAAACAATTCTCACTAATTGACAGTTATATCTCAGTTCACCTCGAGAGCATTTCGTATTACCGGTGTAGGTATAAATCCTTAATCAGAAATTCTCGTTCCTATAGCTCGAACAGATTTCAGATATACTAAAGACATTGAATGATTTGTACTGCCAGCAAAAAAGGAGTACGGTTGGCGTGAGAAAAATTAAGACATTAACGAAAGGTGCAACGCTACTTTCAGCGATTAGTGCATTTACATTATCCGATACCGAGAAGAAAGTTAGTTATTTGCAGGAGCTTATCAAAAAAGAGCAGTTTTTAATACCCGTGCATGTCTGGCGGAGCAGTTAGCTCCGGTAATTGGCAAGACGTAAGACCGTATGGTGTCGTGAATCGTTGCAATCTCTCCTACAATCGGTAAATTAAATATTCATGAATGAGGACGTACAAGTTCACCTTGCTATTATGTGACTCTGTAACAGAACAAAACTGTTCTAGGATTTTACGAGCAGTACACGATACTTGCATTATTTTTTACTTCGTTAGAAAGTATTGTAGTGTCTGATAAATGGCTCAAATCCTTATAGTATTATACTTTTACATCGTAAATACATATTTTACATACTTCTACGACTAGTTGAATATAAAATTAATGATTCAATTGTAAGCGCGGCAATTTATAACAATATCTCTCTTTGGTTGGTGATGATGGTGAAGTTCTAGAGAAACAACTATATTCTCTCATATTAAAAGTGATGGAGGTAACCCGAAAGTTATTTATGTATTAAAAGATTGACTCAGATAATCTGAAGAATATTTCATCCGTGCGTTTGCTGACATTATAAATGCGATAAGCAAGATACGTACGTAGTTATGTAAGTTATAATATACAACCTAATATATGAATTTGAAATAAAATGCTAAGGAAAGCCTGCAGTTTAAAATAAAACAAAGGAAACTACTCTAACCGTTAAAGGCCCGAACGCACTTACCGGCAACGGACGACTACGGGCCACTACCTACGGACGGCAATTTATTCTTTGCATGTACGAGGGCGGATTGATATTGAAGCTACCTAAGTAGGAAAAAAACCTTTTTTTTTTCGAAAACCATTTATTTCTCAACATAGTCTACTTTTAGCAAAATACACTTAGTAAGACGATATTCCAACTTTTTATACCATCTGAATAATACGATTTTGAGAACCCCTCAAAATACGCGTTAGTTTCAGTAATCACTTCTTCGTTTGAGATGAATCTTTTTCCTGCGAGCCATTTTTTCAAGTTTGGAAACAGGAAAAAGTCACTAGGAGCTAAATCTGGACTATAAGGTGGATGATCAACCAATTCGAAGTGTATTTCACGTAATTTTAGCATCGTATCTAATGCTGTGTGAACCGGTGCGTTGTCTTGAAGAAAGAGCACTTTTTCTTCTTTAAATGTGGTCGTTTCTTCTTGATTGCGTCAATCAATTGATCCAATAATGCACGATAATACTTTCCTGTGATTGTGGATCCTTTTTCAAGGTAATCAAGGTAATAACCTTGCCAGCCGATTTCACTGTCTTCGCCTTCTTCGGAGCACTTCCACCAGCTTCCACCCATTGTTTCGATTGATTTTGGTTTCAGATGTGTAGTGGTGGATCCACGTTTTATCAACAGTTATTAATCGACGCCAAAAATCAACAGGATTACGCTTTATCATGTCCAAACACCGCTGTGAAGTGGTCTGTCGAACTCGTTTTTGTTCGACACTCAACAAACGCGGCACCCATCTTGCCGATAGCTTTTTCATATGCAAATGTTCATGCAAAATGTTGAACACACGTTCATATGATATGTTTACCATTTCAACAATCTCACGTAACTTGACTCGGCGATCATTCATAACGATATCGAGGATTTTCTTGATATTTTCTTCAGTAACCAGCTCTTTTGGCCTTCCTGTTGATGGTATTGTTGCAGTGCTTGTTCGGCCGCATTTAAATTCAGCAATCCAATATTTTACCATGTAATCTGACGGGGCAGACTCACCGTAATGTTTATCGAGCTTTTCTTTTGTCTCTTTCGCCGTTTTCCCTTTCAAATAATAGTGTTTAATCACTGCACGAAATTCACTTTTTCCATTTTTCAAGAAACACAAAAGTTGCTTACTTCAAACGACTACAACAACTAAACTAATAGATGAATTTGGGTGAAATTTTAACAGCTGACGTTTGACAGATCGCAATTTCTAAAAAAAAAAGTTTTTGTGTTTGTGCTGCCATGTAGCGCTAAGTAGCTTCATTATCAACCCGCCCTCGTATATTAATGGAGCTGAGCTCATTTATCGGAAATGGCCCTACTGACGACACTCCATTAGTACACATGGAAAGAATAAATTGCCGTCCGTAGTGTAGTGGGTCGTAGTCGGTAAGTGCGCGCGAGGCTTTAGACACTATAATAAAATAAAAACCAATTCTTATCAAGCGTGGCTAAAGAAGTTCATGTACGCATTTTGACCACTAACAATAAGTTGTTAGCTTTAGTGCACAAATCTACAGAATTCGTATACTCTACATTAGCATTAACTTAAAAGCCACATTGAACAACCGCATAATAACAACAAGTCACTGAACAAATGACACCGTAATATTGAGCGTGATTTGGTTGAATGCATCTCATATTTGATGTGATTATTTGCCCAACGTCGACACATGCAATACGCGAACAACTTATTGTTAGTTGTACGTATCTGATTTTATCCAAATAAGGTGTGGTGAAGACTACCTTCGCTTTTCTTTACTAAAATATAATCTTTTGCAGTTGTTCAACGTTACCACACTGAATTTATTTGTAGCATACACTATGTGAAAAAAAAAAATTTATCAAGTAAAAGTTTATACATAATTTTAAACCAGATTTTGTTCATTTGTCTATGGTGTTGTGAATAGGAAATAATAACAATATTAACAAGAAAGCAACAAATCTTTCTGCCGCTTTTTTCGCTTAACTCCAATGAAAATATTCATTTTGGTTTTCTTTATTGTGAATCAGTTTACTTCGGTTGTTCGACTGCAAAAGTCTATAGTTTAGTTTAGTGTTTAAAAATGTCAGCTTTTAAAGACAACCGAATTGAGCTATGTGAGGATATTGCATTTCGTAAAGTTGCTAGATGGACGCAAATATATATTGCAACTGTTATTCGTAGTTGGTGATATTGATCCCAAATAGGTAGGCAACATCATAAAAGAAGCTCTGGACGCCCGACATGAATCGCCGAAGAATTGGGAATCGACATAGTACCTCAAGGTCTGTGGGAAATGTGTTTTCAGTAAAGATATGCCATAGAGTAACAATGCGTTCCACAGGTCGCCGTATTTGTTCGTTTGGGTTGATTTGCTATCGTACAGGATTAATAATGCTTCTCACTAATCGGCATCGTGACCTCAAATTAAAATGGTACTATGTACAGACAGATGGGGATCAGGAGTGGAACAATATCGTTTTTTCAGACGAATCTCGCTGGTTTTTTGGGCCGCTGATTTTTGTAGACGCGTTCGACGTCGAAGAGGAAAACATTATCGCTCATAGAACATGTCTGGGACATGATGGGTCAAAAGGTTAGTATACTTCCTAACCCTCCAATGATCTTACAACAGCAACATGGTGCTCTACTAGTTGTTTGGAATGAGCTATAAAGGATACGGGTTTTACAATGAAAATTTCATAATTTATTATTCTCCAAACTGTAAACATTTGTACAACTTGGTTTAAAAATATATACTTTCACTGGGTGTTTCGTTTTCCTTTGTCACATAGGATATATGCAAATACGTATTTCATGCTCATTAGAAAAGTACATAAAAATTATACCGCCTGAGCTTTGGTTCACACTTGGCCAGAAGATATCTGAGTTTTCGTACCGGTTTGGAAATATTTAAATTGGAGTGAAAAAAAAGCAATAAAATTAAAAAGCGGGCTGTGCTCACTGGATAATTAATTTCGACACGGGCAATTCAAATAAATTTTCTGAAATTGTATTTTATACAGACAGAAAATCTCTTTTCAACGCGGCATTCTAGGGATATAATTTCGCTCCAATGCGGTTAGTGAATTTGAGAAAACCCGTTTATAACAGCATTGTTACAAAAAGGTTTTGAGAGTTAGAGAAATCTTTAAGTTCAAGTTAACATAGGATATTAAATATACTTTAAGTTTTTTTGTGCCAGACTGGGTTGTGGAATGACAAAAGTTTTATTGTTACAGATAGTTTCAGTTTAGACATTTAACTATCAAAATTTAAATCGCTACGTTCATTACTTTCGTCTTTACAATCGTTTGCATGGAAGCTTGGAAGAGATTTTATAGAGGCGGATAATAGTAAACATAGTACATAAACTATACAACGATTAATATTGGAATATACGTTTTCATTAACTTTAACGCCAAATGACGTTCAGAGTTGAAGTATGAAGGATTCGATTTCTTTATTCCCCAGTCTGCTCAAGTGGGTTCGCAAATTCAAACGTACTGGATGTCCGAAATGCGCCACAAAACCACAAATTAGTGAAACGTAATGGCGCCGCGAAAATATCGTTCATGAAAAACCATCATCAAGGTTAGCGCTGGGGATGTTTAGATCCAAAAATATTGAAGGTGCAACGCTTTCGTGAATGTTCAGAATGTTTTGAACAAAAAGACGTAATCTTCGTGTCGATTCATCACTATAGATGAAATTTGGGTTCGTTACTATGTACTAGAAAGAAAACAACAATCGAAATAGTGGCGGCACCGCAATTTACAAATTTTCAGATTAAACTATCGCAGGCGAAGGCAACGTGGGTCTGTTAGATAAACTAGAGTAAATAGTTATAAAAGAACATCGTCATTTCTACCAGAAGTTTTCGACAAGAGTGATATTGGGATGGCAAAAATTTATTACGCTTTGATTTGCATCAACACTGAAGAAATACCGGTCAGGCTAGAATTCTCAACAGACGACCAGGTTAGAATTGGATGTATATTTTGAAGAACTTGGCAGTAGATTGCTTATTCAAATGTTTCGAGTTGCAGATGATTAGTTAGAACTTAGAACTGAATTTACAATTGTTAAATTGCATGTTTTTTGTGCGGTGCTTTAGAGTTGTACAGTGCTGGTCGCGTGGTGTTTGTCTTAGGCATTATCCGGATATCGCTTGTGATAGTTAATTCCTTAGGTTTCCCACTGAGGATGGCAACTTAGTTACCAAAATACGTATCTGGAATTATTTTCGAAGGGTAAGAGTTATTTTATTTCTTTTATGAATCATTATATGCGTTGTAAAATTGTATGTACATATTATATATATATATATATATATATATATATATATGCACTTAATAAACAGAGAAATTATAAAAGCTCAATCCCTAGTTACATTGATGACTGTTCAAAAAATCAATTTCACTAACACTCGACATTATTGAATATGACGCGGTTAAAGCCGTCTTAAAAGGAACTGCAACTAATTATATTGTGGTCGCTAGCAAAGACAATGTGCTCTCTAATTTTCACCTCTTGACGTGCGCATTCTCTTTTGTCTGTGTGGCTTTTTAAAAATCGCAATATTTTGTGCACCAAACTGTGTAAGAGTAGGCAGTCTAGTCGTCAGTACGTTGATCCACCACACATTTCTATAAATTTATTGTGCACATTTTACAGGAAACACGAAGCAAAGGTTAGTCCAATTGTTTCATAAAGCATTTAATTTTATTAAACATGAATATATAAATAAGGAAACTTATCACCTGAGAGTGAGGCTGTTAGAATTTATCCAAGCAAGCCATTAGAGAAAATAAAGGTCTAACAGAAAATAAAATTTCTTATGAACCGCTAAAACTGATTCCTAGTTATAAAACTCTTAATTTTGCTATTTAAATTGGAGTGTTTTATCAGTATATCAGATTGCTAATAACGAGGTTTAGGTAAATTGCAGAAATAGTTTGGAAAGATATCGAATAATGTAGCAAGTCTACATTTAAAGTAATCAATAATGCAATATTCGTATTGCCGTAAACAGCTCTTTTACTTCAATTGCTAAATCAGAGAATTTGTGCCACATTTCAACCTTATATTGAAGTTAACATTGAGTTCTAACTAGAATGGTATATGGATAAAGTCAGTTTAATCTAATTGAGTAAACAGAAAATAGAATTGATGCGATAATAGAAATATATGCGTATAGGACCGAAAGATGTTAACAGTACCAATGTTGAAAAGAAGCAAGAATTAAGAGTGGAAGATATTATCTAGTAAACCATTGTCATATTCTTCAAAAAATATATTGTACCCCAAAAATTTTATAGAGCATGATCAGTCGTATAGGCCAAATATTTATTCTGACTACAATTATAGTAAAACATTTGTTCCGAATAAACAATTTAATGTGTAATCAAGAAGTACAATGGGACATTTTAGTTTACACTACGCGGTTTATATGTATGTAAGACTATTACGAATATTGCTTTTCCTTTATTTCCAATAAGTTTTTAAAACCGGCTTTTAAATGTTAATTGACATTGCTAAGCTGTTAAGGTGTTATTGACTTTCTTGGGTAGAAACCAACGGAAGAGAATTATACATATAGAAAACCTAAATTAGTAAGGTAGCTTTACTTCTATAAGTTCACTGTATCTAATATAAAAATACATAGTCGAGAGACATAGCATTTCACTAAATACAACCGAATCGAAGGGAAAAGAATCCAAGGAGGATAATGGTAGTGTTTCGTATTTACACGGAAATTTAAACCGCGCCTTAGTTACGAGAGACGATACAATATAAACAAGTGAACGGTAATTGATTTACACTGTGTCATGGGCCCTAACAAAACAATCTTCGAGTTTGTAGCCTCCCACACCTGAGCCATTAAAGCACCACAACACTAATGACGGAGAGAACTAAAGGAACGGTGCTCGTACGGCTGGCTCTGAAGCTTTCTCGTTCGGAGAGATAACATCGCCAGCTAGGGTTATCTGAAAGAAACAAAAAAAACGAAAAAGGTGAAGATGAAAGAGAACAGCAATACTTTGAAGTCCGACTTTTAAACTGTCTAGGCGACGATCCTTTAATTTTATAATAGGGGATCGGTCAGGTTTCCTATCCATGGTTCTGTATTTACATATGCACGTCAGTAAATGTTCGAATTATTTTCTTTTTGTATTGAATAGCAAAAATCGCTATTACATACAAACATATATTAGCTAATTAGTAACAAAATATTTATATACAGATTCATATACAGCGGAAATAGTGATAAATTTAGCTGAAACCGTATCAATCTAAAATTAAATAGAAAGATTTGCTTTTATTCGTTATATCATTGTAATCGGCACTACGTGAACAAATTTAGTCTAAAATAAATACAATATAAAAAGTGTATCAAATAATAATAAAAATATATCACAACATAAATGTAAAATAAACGAAAGATATAAAGAGCATTGGATAGTTTAACCAATCCAATTCCTATGGATGCGATCCATTCGGACACTATGACTTGATATTCGGGACTATCACAAAATGTATGCATGGAGTAAAAGTTCGTGAATAGTAAGAATTTCACCACTTCATAGTTAGATGAATGACTTACCTAAACTAAAGATTTCATACTATCCTGTTTTGTGTCGTGTTAGTACCTGGTAAAGGTAACGGTATCTCACTAACCCCTAAAATCTGTCACAGGTATCGTATTGTATTTATATGTTCGTAATTAGGTTCTTTGTTCAAGAATATAAAGTAAGAAGAGAGGATATGGAAATGCAGACAATCTTAATTACTTTTGATAAGGTCTCTATAGTTGGTCGCCCTGCAAACGCTCCCTATCGAGTGAATAATGGTTCCACATATATTAAAAATTAACAGTCCACGATAATTTGCCTTTTTAATGTGTATACTTAACAGCTGCGCATGGATGTTTTGTCCCTCTTCGCCTTTGTTGAAGTGTTTGGATTGTGGATAACTTAGGTGATTAGCGGTAAATTATTTGAATATTCGGCACAACATTTTATGAACATCACCGCGTCTTCACAAAAAATGAGTAGTCCCTATAGAGAAGTGAAATCTCACGCACAGAGGCGGCTTATTCATGTAAAGCATACATATCAGAAGCTCAAGAGCGTACCCTGGGGCATATTACGTCCTAGTACTTTCTGCAGGATAGGTTCTGCCTTCAATTGCCAAAGTCATTTTATAATAATACCAGTGCAGCCCTCCTTATATCATGTGCTTCAGGTTGTCGATTATAATTCTATAATCAACGCAACCAACGACTTTATTATATCATATTCACCCTTCTCATTAAGGATCCTTGTTGTCTTGTTTATCAACCCAGAATGGCAATTATTGCGAATTTAACAGACGGATTATCTCGTTTAAAATTATAATCTTCTGTAGTAAACTGAGAATATGATTTTTTATTATGATCTCAAATGTTGGAAATAATAAGAAGGATGGAAATGAGTTTGCAGTTATTTACATCAGTAAACGTTGCCTTTCTTCTCGTATATGGGAAAAATACTAGTTTGCTCCAATTCTTGGGGTGGCCTTTCAAGCATTACAGGTATGTTCACTTGTTTATAACGTGCGTTAGTTTTAGCAATTCTGGGGTCATTCCGTATATATTTTGAGTTCCGTATTTATTTAGATCCTTTGCTATTCTTATGATGTAAACTGCATGTATTAGCTTTTGCTTGTTCTCAGAAAGCAATATTGACCCGAGGCAGTTTTTATCAATTCAGAAAAATGCTTATATATATATATACATATACAATAGTAATATATAGTAACCATTTCAAATAAGATATAAAATAAATAAAATTGCCCTTATCATACCTTTCGGAAATAATTTCTGATACGTATTTCGGCAAATATGTTGTCATCCTCAGTGGAAAACTGGGGGAATTCAGCACCATATAACTCTAAAGCACTGCACAATGTAAATCACACACTGAACGGTTGGGCGAAACAAACTTAAACACTGTTGACACTGAACTCTCATTATAAAGAGCGTGTTTTTATATTAATTTTATACTTACTCATAATTCTCTTTCTATTTTTATGAATATATATACTTTCATAGCCAGCTAGTTCCTTGTTATTTTCTACCGCCCAACTGATTAAAGTAAAACTAAGTCAACACAATTAGCAACCTTAAAAATTTCAAAGCAAAAAATGCTTCTATCTTAAGGCAGATAAAGGTAACAAATGGGTAATTTTGGAGAAGCAAGATTATTTTAGTAGAGTTAACGACATGATTTCGAATGGACCATATATTGGGTTAAGGAAAAATGAATCCCATCGTATCAGGAATTAATTCATCGACATATTTGATATCCCAGTGGCTTGTAGAAGAGTTTAGAAATTTACCCGTAAAAAGTAAAAGTTTGCCAGAAATTAATTCCTCAAAATTCATTGAGAAAATTAAAAATTACAAATTAAAAAGCGAGACTTTGGTATCTTTTGATGTCAGTTTATTAGTCCCATCAGTACCTATTCCCGACACTGTGAAATATTCGGAAAACTTATTTCATAGAAATGATATGAGCACAGCAAAAATAGAATATATCAAATTAACAACATTCTGCGTCCAAATTGAGGGCAAACATTTTGAAAAAAAAACTCGGGACTATTTTGGGCAACAGTTTGTCATCATGTGTGCCCGATTTGTTTATGAGCAATTTCGAGACTCAATTTAAAAGGGATGCTAGGTATATCCCTAGTGTGTGGATTAAATATGTAGTGATACTAAATTCTCCCAGTTTTCCACTGAGGATGACACCTTAATTGCCGAAATACGTATCTGGATTTATTTCCGAAAGGTGTGGTAAGGATATTTATATATACAGTAGAAGCCGCTTATTATAATCACGGTTAATGTTATCAAACGGTTATTGTTATCGAAAACCGTTGGTCCCAAATCACTCTATTTAAAACTCATTGAAAGAAAGCCGCATATTGTAATCAAAAGCCGCTTAATGTTATTAGTTATGAATAGTATCCTTTGTCGGAAAGTTTCTTCAGGCGACGGTGTCTGCAGCGCAACTCCTTTGAACGAGCCGCTTTTTCTCGCCGATTTCAATTAAAACTCTCATATCGCATATTACAATCTAACGAATTGTTATTTCTATATTATGAAGAGGTCATCTTTTTTTTTGATGTACTTTATGTATAAAAGGTCCGTTCGTTTAAATGATATTCAGTTTCTCCTATACTCTTCTACGAATCTCACGTTCTACAGTCTTGTGTACGGGTAAATTATTGAAATTTCGCATAAACCACCGTGGTCATGGCAGAAGTGAATGAAAAACGTCGCGATCTATCGAACGAAGAAAAACGACAAATTCTCGATAACTTCGATAAACTTCCGAAAATGAGTCAAAGGAATGCTGCGGTACAATTAAAAATTTCGCAACCGCTGTTGTGTAAAATTTTAAAAAATCGTACAGAAATAGAAACGTGTGCGCGTTCGAATGAAAACATAAAACGAAAAAGGGGAAGATCTGGAAAGGATAATCAAGTTGAATCAGCTTTAAAAATTTGGTTTACAAATGTTCGCGAAAAAATGCCTCTGTGAATGGTCCTATCATGCGTCAAAAAGCAGAAGATATAGCCAAAACTATGGGGAAAGAAAATTTCATTGCAACAGACGGATGGTTCAATCGGTGGAAAAAGCGAGAAAACATCGTTTATAGACCTCTGCACGGTGAAGAAAAAAGTGCTGATTCGTTAGCAGCCGCTGACTGGATGCGTTCGGAATGGCCAGAAATTATTGCAAAATATCCGCCTCGGGACATCTACAATGCAGATGAAACAGGACTCTACTTTCGCGCGATGCCTAATCATACTTATTTGTTCAAAAACGATAAAGTAAGAGGTTGCTTATCTTCGAAAGAACGAGTAACAGTGTTATGTTCTGTTAATATGGAAGGTGAAAAGGAAGAACTTCTAGTGATAGGAAAAAGTAAGAATCCTCGGTGTTTTAAAGGTGTTAAAACTTTGCCCGTGGAGTATTTTGCTAATGCGAATGCTTGGATGATAAGTGTCTTGTTCAGCGAGTGGTTACTCAGGTGGGACAAAAAATTGAAACGCCAAATCGTCTTATTAGTAGACAATTGTACTGCGCACAAAGTGAATGCAGTTTTGACGAACATCCAACTTATTTTCTTACCTGCGAACACTACGGCATTGATACAAACATGTGATCAAGGAATCATTCGAACATTCAAAGAATACTATCGAGAGCAAATTCGAGCCCAAATTATACAGGAACTTGATGAGAATCGAGATGCACCTACTGCAGATGCGATAGCAAAAAATCAGTCTTCTAGATGCGCTGCATTTGCTGGTGAAGTCATGGAGGCAAGTTCAACCAGAAACGATGCGAAACTGTTTTCGAAAAGGAGGTTTTTCCAAAACTGGTGATGAAGAACATGATCTCCATGAAACGTGCGCTGACATTTTAGAAGGTATGAAAAAAGAACTTGTTTTGTACATCTAACTAATATTTTTTAATTTTTTTGTAGTTCAAGGTCTGTCCAAAAGCAAATTTTCCGATTGGGTGGATATCGACAATGATGTTCAAACAGCTGCCACAATGACTATATCAGACATTTGTCGGGAAGTTGTGGATCAATCGTCCGAAGGAAGTAATCCTGAATTACCCGAAGTAGGAGAAGAAGAAGAAGAGGAAATGTCTGAAGAGCCGCCAACTAATGGCCAGATGCAAGAAGCGTTAAATATTCTCCGACGTGGTGTACAATTCCGAGAAAGTAATTTTGATAGATATTATGATTTTGAAATATACATACAAAATCTTATTAATAAAAATAAACGTCAAACGACGATCGACCAGTTTTTCGAATGAAATCGTAAAGTGTAAATAAATGTACCTACGTATTGTATCGATGATAAAAAATAAACAAATTTGGTAAAATATTAAAAATTGTTGATTAATCGTTAATTTTTCCCTTGAATTTTATTTGTAAGTCGTTAAATAATTTGATTACATACATACATATTTATTATTGACTACATCAGCATAGAAAAATACATTTATATTTACCTTCCGCTTACTGTTATCATTCGGTTAATGTTATCAAAAAGGGTTTGTTCCAAATTGATCACAATAAGCGGCTTCTACTGTATATATATATATATATATATCAGATCACCTAGAAAAACCATCTGATATATATATATATATATATATATATATATATATATATATATATAGAGTAGAATATATAAAATCGAGCGAAAAACTCTATTGGGCTGGTCGCTCCGTGAAATAAAAAGTCTCATTTGTTCAACCTCTATATTTCGTCACCGTTTGGTAACTTCATCAGGAGTATGCTGAAAAATGTGCTATCACAATGTTGCAACTTAAGGATTAAACTAAGACTTACAACTAGAGTAGATCACTAGCCCTCAGATACATATT
Organism: Chrysina gloriosa; assembly: GCA_038088585.1. NCBI lineage: Eukaryota > Metazoa > Arthropoda > Insecta > Coleoptera > Scarabaeidae > Chrysina > Chrysina gloriosa. The sequence continues at coordinate 73,447,906 of CM076087.1, read as the reverse complement.
AACGTGGTATCAGACCATCAGATTTTGTACGTGTAATCACATGAACGCGTGGAATATATACATATGAGTATTTGTTAAAATTGCAACGACAAGTATACATGTTACGCGCAAGAGAGACAAAAACATGTTTGTTTTTATTGACGTGCAAATATTTTTATGTACAAGATGCATAAACTAAAATGTATACACAGTTCATCGCAAAAACCACCAAAATTGGCAAGGTTACAAGCACATCAAAGATTTAGCAATTCAGTATATATTATGCTCAATTGATTGACATCTGTCTTAAAGTTGATGGCCCTATTGTTTTTTTGAATGTGTATCATTTCCAACAACAATCTTGTTTTGTAGTTGCTTTCCCTATCCAAAATCTTGACACACAAGGGTATATATATATATATATATATATATATATATGTATATACCCTTGCCTCTCGCTAGCTCCGCCCATGAATATGGTAGAGCGAAGTGTGTAAGTAAAATTGTTTGTTTTTAATTAATATTTGGGCAATAAACCATTCTTGTTATTCTTTATTTAATTTTCGCTTTTGTTGGTTGAAGAATGCAAAGGTGAATTGCGTTTCTGGTCATATTTCTTGCACGATAGATGTAATTAATAACTTCATCCTCTAAGAACATGCTAGAAGAAGAGGAAAGAGCTTGGTGCGAGATATGGAAAGGTGTATTGATTAATGGAACGCATATCAACAAATTGCTGATATACAACTAAGTTTTAAAACCTATTTGGATAACTTGCTCAGCAATTATCCTGCAACTCTAAAGATGTGCCAGACCCACTAATATAGAGACAGAGGGACAATAAATCATACTACATACGGGTGCAAGGGCCTCAAATTTCCTATGGTAAGAAAAAGGAAATAAAAGGTTTTGCACAGAACGATTATCCAGCTACTTGATCATTATGACACACGAAGAACAATGAGTACGACCAATTCATCTGATCCAGTGCAATGTATTATACATTATGTATATATATATATACATATATATATATATAAGTATGTACTGTATTAAGTACAAAGTATTGCGAGCGAATTGTACTTCATAATTTATATAAGAACATTGAAACGTTCGTTCTTTAACTAGGGCTGAGTTTGATATATGTATGTACACACATATGTATATACAGAAGAATGTTAGCCTACCCGATTTGTGTATTGCTAAAGTGTTAAAGGGAAACTAAGATATTTTCTGATATTTAATTAGTTTCATTTCATCGCTTATATAAGACTGGCCCATTTCGTTTTCCATTCAAATCTTCTATCTTTCAGAATATGTACGATACTGCTTAACACCAATGCGTATTATTTAAATCTAAAATACTTTAATCTTGATCGTAGCTCGCTTTTCACCTATTGCTGCTTTACGTGCTGTGCTATTCCACTGCTCTGTCAAGTTATATAAATTCTAACGAGATTTAATCTTTTACACAACCGGAAAGCTAACTTGATAACTAGATACGTTACTATGCACGCAAATGTACTTACATGCGTGTGTACATGTCTGTAATTATCGATACCCAGAGCACTGAATTTGGATCAAATTGCTAGAATACCATCATAAATGCGACAGTTGACGAGGTTACAGGTCAGACATTTGATAACAACTCACGGTTGTTAGTTGACGGTTTGTCGTTTATTACTGAACGTGGGTGTGTTCTGGTTTTGTAGGCGATCGTATTACTGTTATATATTGCGTTATGTGCTCGCTCTGAAATCTATCGAGTGTAATGCTTTTGAAATTGCGCTCGAACGGTCGCCTTGCACGCATAAACATTTACCGGACTTTTAACACAGCCACGAACTAAATTGTTGTAATACATTCCTAGGCATGCAATAATCATGCGTTAAAATGTTGAAACTCTGCAAGTCTGATTAATTAAGCAGTGTTGATGTTGGCGGGGTTCAATTAAACATATTGAAAAAATTCCAACGCGCCCGAAAACTGTTAGCTAAAAAACTAGTAGATCACTACAATTTAATTAATCAGATACAAATTAAAATTAGAAGGATTTTAAAAATAGTTTTCAATTTCAACGAGTAAATGCGACGGATATTTTTAACATCACTCTTTCTTGTCGGTGCTGTTATATGCAAATATATTCTTTGGGTTCTCTCTACAATTGACATCTATATTTCATCAGTACTTGTGCTGAATTTTTTAAGTGCCTATTGTTTCCATCGATGATTTTAACGCAGCCCAGATACTCGACCTTACATATGCGACTGGCCTAACGTTAATCATTTCTTAATGTAAAGCCCGTTTACATTATCATATTAAATTCTACGTAAAAATGAATACTACTTTATAGTACAATATAAAACACTGTACTGTTTTTCTGTTCAAAATTATTGTATGAAATTAGAACCTGTCCTATTTTCATACTAAATGTTCTGACTTGCGCCTGCTCACTAGGCTGCATTGCAGGTATTCCACTCTAACCTCATTTTCTTATGTTTACGTCTTGTCCAGCCCTGTTACAGTATAAAATAAACGTGGGTTTATACATTATATTTTGGTCGTGTCAGCAAATGTTTTTATTGAGCGGTTTACTAAAAGTATTAGTGTTATTAGCTAAGCATAAAATTAATCTTTTTGGAGGTTATGAGAAATATTTGTAAATACTGTGTGATAGTGGTGTACAATTTGAAACGAGGATGTAGCATAGCACAGAATCATAAACAGAATGTTTGTATAAGTTCATAATACATATGTAATAGCCTTGAAGAATGATGGAGTCTAAGTTTATACAATAATCTTGTACAAAAGACTGGTAAAGCGTTTTAGATTGTACTATAAAATAGTATTCAATTGTTTGGTACAATTTAATATGATAATATAGAACGGGCTTAACTTAATTAATGGCATACAGAATCTGTTACAGTTTCAAATTCAATGTTTGGCTTTTATTAATCTTTAGAACAATTTATTTCCAAATTCTAAATTCTCGAATTTATCAATTACTGCATATTATGCATATATCTTGTTGCTATACGAACACATGATTTTTCTTGACCAATGGAATCACGTGGAGTAATCTGAACTGTCGGCGTATAACATTGAATTGCACCACTTATTTCGTCAATAGTATTCTATTGTTGTTTTTCGAACCCCCGTCGATGCCCTAAAGGTCCCGAATGTTCTAAAATGGTATATATATTTTTTCGGTAATCAAAAGTTGTAATGACGTGAAGTGAGTATTGTTCGTCAGTTATAATGAATGGAATAGTATGGCCAACCTTCGGCCCGCGGGACATATGTAGCCCTCGAGTAAGATCTGCCCGGCCCGCTATTGAATTTTTCCGTTGCATATTAGCACGGCCCGTCAAACTTGCTTCTTAGGATGCTACAAACATGTATATTTTTCCCGTGGTCCGTTTTAATTTCTTTTATTTGGCCCCCTTCAAAAGAAAGGTTGCCCATGCTTGGTCTAGGGTATAGATGGGCAACCTCCGGCCCGCGGGCCACATGCGGCTTCGAGTAAGATTTGCCCGGCCCGCTACTGAATTCTTTCGTTGCATATTACCACGGCCCGTCTAAACTTAATTCATAATAAATCATAAGGATACCACAAAAATGTATATTATGTAAAAATGTACATTACTCGCAGCATAAAAGTTCTACAAAAAAAGTTTGCCCATGCCTGCTCTAGGTGTTCCAGAAAACCTAGGAATCGAATTTCGGAAATGTTAATTTCCTCTCGTTGACGAAGATATCTGTTTCGAGGCTGTACAGGCTGCAAGACAAATATCGACATCAATATGATCCTGTGTTGGAATTCGACCCCTCCCTTCCACCCCAACGATCACCTGTAAGTTTCCATAGAAAGGTAGAAAATTTTGAATTTTTCCTTCATTTTACTGTAAATATTGTAAAGTTGTATCGTTCAACGTCGATAATTCAATTTTCCTTTTACTTTTATATCGCTCACAATGCTTTTGGCTACTTTAACCTCCAAACTGGTCTGTAAACAAACTTTTTATTTACTATTTTCAGATGCAATTTCTTTATAAAATTTGTCACACATTTGTGAATTTAGTATTGTCTTGTTATTTACTACGTTATGTTTGAAATATTGTTCGCGAGATTTTTGTCACAATAGTTATTCACACTAATAAAACACCTCGTCTTTATTTCCTCAATAAGCTTCGAGTTTATCAATTTCACTTAATAGTTCTATTTCATTTCATTTGCGTGTTTTATATATCTAAGTCAATAACTGAAGATATAGTTTGAGGCTTTGCAGCTTTATTTTCACATACATTTGCCTGCTTTCAATATTTTAAAGACATTTATTTGTTCCATCACTTTCGTTATCACTTATATTTTTGAAGAAGAAATTCTAACCAGTATTAGCACTATTTAAAGCTACTGCTGACTCTAGGTGATGGTCAGATATCTTATTTGCTTATTAAGGATTGCCTCCTTTAAAAATGATCTTCAATTTGGCTCCAAAGAACAAGTGCGTTCCTTTTAAATGGAAACCTATATTTTGTTAAAACATTTCAGCAACCCTCTTCAATTCTAAAACATTTCTTCCACTCAACATGTGAGAGGTTGATTACAAGTTTGACATATCTCTCAGAAGACCCATACACTTCCTTAGATCCTGATTCTCAGATTGAAGTGATTTATACCGATTCTTCCCGAACTTTTAACCCCAATGACCATTTTAATGTCAAATAAATTATATCGACTTGCATTGAGCAATAAAGCATTCTTCAGACAGAATGTCCAACATAACGAATACGGGACACTGGGTGTTTTATTACTTACCCGACAGAAAAATTAACATGTCCAATGTTCGCTTATTATTTGCCGATTATTCGAAAATCTTCATACAAATTAATAACATCAACAATTACAAAAATTCTGCAAACGAATCTCAGCTTATTATCCACTACAAAATAGGCTTAGCGGTAACATCAATAAATGCTCTGTAGGTCTAGGAAAGTTCTGCAAAATATGTAGCTGCACTTACTTCACTTCCTCAAAGTAATTTATATAGCACTCTATGTACCTTTGCATCCATCGAAATAATTCATAAATTTCCGCAAGTGTTTTTTTTTGACAGCTGCGCGCATTCATTATCTTACAAATCGTCGGCTACGGCAAATTTCGGCTAACTAGATACAAGGCAAAGTAGCGTAAGACAAGTTGGGTCTCGATTTTGAACGAATGGTTGTGAGCGTGTCTGCAATTCCCGTAGGCATTGTTCGGTGTCCTACTTCGCAATGATTGCTACCTTTTGTGAATTCAGCACCGCACGATGTAACACGCCTGTTATGGTGAAGAAGACTGCCACCATGCCCTCCTTGACGGATCGCGATTGCCGAATTGGGACAAGTATATTGTGTTATTCAAACACTCATTTCTTATTCTACTTCTTGTTCGGAACATCTGAATAATAAAGTCAGATTCCACCATCTGTAACAATGCTGTTCACGTAGGAGGATATGCTACTTTTGCATTTATGGGGCATTTTTACACCACGAAACAGTAGGTGACAGCAACACCTCTTTGCAGAGTGTGGTCATCGTCAGCAACATATCTTTCTGGGTCAAATGTTGTGGTGTAGAATGGTATCAGTTGTAAGTGCAGTTGAGGTTCATACCAAACATACTTAAAAAAATTCGAAAAAATTAATTTCTTTTAATTGCAACATTCCACTGTTTTTTACTCCACATGCCATTTTCCAATTGAGGGGTTGAATGTAACTAAAGAGACTGCACACATTCGTCAGACTCTTCCTTTTTAACACATTTGTAATTGTATGTTCTGATATCGGTTACGACGTGCGTTGCATCATAATTTTATGATTTGCATTTTAATTTATTTAAGTGCTTCAAATGTTTTGTAATGTTCTTTCGGATTGTTCTGAATTTGTAAGTAGTACTCTTTTTTACTGTAAAGCTTTTAACAACTAATGCACTTTTACTTTATTCAGTTACCCCTGAGGAAGCATACAGTTTGATGGGAAATATCGGTGAAAAAGTACATTGAACAACTACTATTGAATATATTAATTTGATGAACCCCCAACAACCTTCTTGAACCTATATATATATATATATATATATATATATATGTATATACATACATACATATACATTATATGTGTATATACATACATATATATGACAACTGAAGGTTCTATACTACAATATAACTGTTACTTTACTAACACCATAAACACCATAAAATTCAATGTTTCTTTATTAACCCAACTGATTTTGGTTTTGATAAAGTACAGAGTTTATAACATCTATGAACGTTAAAGTATAACCTACCTTTAAACCCAAACAAAGGACACAAGATATTAGTAAGTTAGTAATGGTTAAAATGTAGTAGGTAAGTCGAAAGAAGGACATTTATGGCTAATTAAAAGCGCTCATTTCGCAATCTTCTTTAATTATCAAATGCAAGGCAGCCTATATTCTAAGCTATAAACATTTATATGAGGTAACAGACTAAAGAGAAGACGATCAACCATATAAATAAAGCAGTAATTTATTGACAATGCACTGGGATAAGTACACTAGTCGTAAAACTATTTAATGCACGGCACTGACCGGCAGAATACTCGAGACTATTAAGCGACCAATCAATACAAATATTTAACAACGTGAGCCGAGCGTATAAAATAACGACCTGAACTCTTTAACTAGTCGAACATGTAAACCAATCCGTGGACCATGCTCACATGATTCTGTTCTGCGTAAGCGTAGCTAAAGCTCTGCGGTTCCATAAACACTCAAGAAAAGTGAGCAGTCGCCAGTTGGACGCTTGTAATCTCATCTGATACAGACTGCTTGGTTATTCCAATTAAGCGACCCACCCTCCTCTTTGCGATGATCCTCAGTTTACGTGACCGTAGGTGTTAATAAGTCTTATCTTTTGTATTTGATTCCTCTTTTCCATGTTCGCTTAAAGGTCACAATTAATCAAGGCTACCGACTAATAATTCCTTTTCATGCTTCAATTACCTTTATGTCTTATTTATAAATAACTCAGTAGCTCTGGAAGAATAGGATTTTTATGTGGAATTTAAATGGTTAGAATATAATGTTTGTATAGTTATGATGTATTGGTACTCATAGCTAAGTTAGGAGAAACAGGCAAGGTGATTTAATAAAATGAATTTGATTTTCAAGTTTACTAGAATGAAATCTGTATTGCTCTATATTGCACTAAATTAAGGATACGGATCCGTAGGAAGCAGAAATCACCCGATAAATATGTTTGTTAGGTTACACATCCTTTCCGTCATACCAATTGGAGAAACTATTTCACCATCAATGTACACAAACTAGATAAGATATATTTGATCAAATATATTTAGAAGCTTGCTCCAAAGAAATACATACTTGTATATAAAACTGAAAAGTGCTAGCCAAAACTTATAGTATATTACGACATAGCACATACGCAACACAAAAACAAAATTTTGGTGTTCTCGAATGCTTGTTGTTGTAATGAAGTTATTTGATGTCATTTCTCGTTTCCTTTTTGTTTTCAGTAAGCAATGGTTCTTAGTAAGAAATCATGTGGTTGGATGCTATCTCAAAATGAGAATCATTAACAATTTATCGAACAATACTTTAGCTACAGCCACTACACTGCGAAGTGCGCAACAAGATTGTATGCTATTTTCAAAATCACTATTTTCAAGTTCTCCATTAATTTATTGTTCAGTTGTTGAAATACCGAATATGCAGAAATCAAATGTTAAATGGCTTTTTTAGAAGGCGAGAGGGTCAAGTGAAACCTGGGCTGCTGGTTGCATAGAATATGCTCTATAGTTTCATCTTCGTCCAAACTTAACTTGTGATCGTATCCACAGAAAATTTTTGAAGTTCTTCTCTTAAAAAGAATGGCATGTATCCGAAAATAGATTACCCATCTAGTGATATTCTATCCCGACATGGTATGGCTTCACTATCTGATCGACGGAATTTGTTATGTGTGAAACTAATATTATCATAATATTATCAATAAAAAAATAGACTGCTCCTACCTGTTGTTGTCTTGGATCTAGAAGCGATCGTACATTCCAGATACCTTTAGCTAGGACCAATTGTATGAGGAAGACTCTCAGCATAATGTGACCTGGTGCTAGTAAGTCTAATAGCACTTTATTTGACTAGTTTAGTTATTTGTTTTTTCGTTTTGTTATATATAGATATGGCTTAATTTTAATTACGTAATTGTTTTCCCTTCTTAAGAGATTTTTTAGTGATTGTGTCTTGTTATTGTAAAATTTAATTTATCATCCTGTCATGGGGCTTTGGCTGTTGAATAATTAAGATTATTATTATTATTATGGTATGCAACTGCTTTTATAGCCTATAATCATTGCATTTCTATCTAAACTCAATACTTTTTCGCTCTATGTTTTGCAGAGTTACAAGAAAAGCTTTTCAATACTCTCTATAAGCTAGTCCATCAACGAAAGCTCCTATCTTCTTTCTAGCGCTAATTTTTTAATATTTGAGAGACCGGAACCGGTTGCAGTAGTACTATTTTTTGGGGAAACCTCCTTCCAAAATACAATTGCATACGCCAAGAAAGCAATACTGCTGTTTAATCTTCGGTCAGCTAAGTTGTGCTCCTATGACAGAACAGAATTGAACGCTATGTCGCTTCTACCTATTTTCATATTCGGACGAATGGGTTATCTACAGGGAACCTCTAGGAAAGATTGCGAAAGCCCAGGGTTCCGCAGGACACACCCTGAATACCGTTGCAGTCTAACCAAATACTATGTATAAAACTGACTTCTAGCGGCTTCTTTTTCGAGGCAATTACTACAGTTCCATATGAAGTCGGATTCAATTTGACTTGACCTCAGTTCTCGCATATTATTCGCCACTTTAATGTTTCTTTTCGTACCTCTAACTTTGGAGAGTCGACTCCTTCTCTAATGCCAAAATATGTCATCATTATACTAAAAGAAAGATGTTACTAGAAGATATTCCACATCTGGCACCCATTTCTTTTGCGAAGAAAAATTTTACCTTCATTCACATAGAATTTAATGAGTAGTTTAGCCGATTCAAGGTAGGTTAAGAGTGTATAGAAAACAGCAAATAGACGAATACGCCCGGTAGCGCCAAAAATCAAATATTGAATAAATAAATATATGAATGTTGGCAAAAGAGTTGAGGGTCGCCAGGATAGTTTTACACGAGGATTTTGTATCGTACTCATTCACAGAAGAAGAAAATACCATCACATTTCTTAAAAATTGTATGCCAATATCTCTGGTACCGAGTTATGGCTGGAAGATTGCCTTGGAAGACGTTAAATTCTACTACACCATAATGCACTTTCATGCTGGTATATACAGACGCACACAATTTGTCAATTTTTATCTCGGCGAAGTGTTGTAATCTTCGATTATCCATTCATCTAGCATGGCTAATTTTTGTTTACGAAATTTAAAATTCGAATCAAAGATTCATTTCAACATTCCTGAGACCCTTGAACGAACAAAATTATAAAGCGCTGTTACTCTGTAGACATTTTTTATTGTTCAATATTTAGCGGTATCTTGTCAAATGATTTTCTTTTGAGGCAAGTGTAGATATAGATCAGATAATACCAAGAGTGGGCGCGTCACTATTTAAGTATTTGTTAATCTGTTCTAACACCCTTCTAGTAGTTGCAATAACAAATGCTTTCACCTTAAAGTAAACAACGATTATTGCACACATTTTGCTCACACCGTAGTAAAATAGAAAATAAATTACATACATACGTCAATGGTGAGTCTACGGCGTCAGAAATAAACAACTGCAATGTATTTTAACTCTGCGGTGGTGTGCTCTCCACACAGCACGGTATGTAATACGATCGCATATTCATAGCTCTACGTATAATTGTCAAAGGTATACAATGGGGTATAAATAATGAGCGTTCAAGTGATATCTTAAATAAGTTTAGCCGTGCCTCGGCAAGATAAATAACAAACGGCGTTTCTTAGTGTGTGAAATGGACGGCCAATGTAAGATTCTATCAGACAGGGGATTTTACTAAGACTGCAATCTTTTATCGGCAGGTGGTACGCTTGCTCGCCCACAACTACAACGACAATCTACATGGTTTGGGACCCTTTAAACCTTTCCACGGCAATTACTTAAATAAATGCACTCGTTCTGAACGCTTTTCGCGACAGACGGACACGCGAAACGTCCGAAATAAAGTCGGCCACTGAGCAAGACATGCGTGACAATGAACTACGTTATGAGGAAGGCGCACAGAGCTTTTATGAGATCGTTTGCCTGTTTAGTATTATACGAATGCGTCAGGAAGCGACTGATTTCCTCCACGATATTTCTTTGATTATTAATCAAGGAACGCACGTGCTCAGAAATGAAAATAAATGCACTTCCACAATGCTTCATTTCAAATTTAAATTATGTTAATTTATATTATTCCAAAGCTAAATGTTCAAATACAAATAAAATAGGTGGTGGATTAGTTCACTGGTACTTACCATTTTAGTTATTGAAGAAAAAAGAACATAGTTGAGGAGTGAAATAAGGAATACATAAAGCAACATTCTTTTACGTGTGCTACATACATACATATATGCTATCCAATAAAATAATTCACATTTTTCTAAGAGCTAAATTTGGTATTGATGCTTTTATTTTTCCAAGAAACGTGTGATATTTATAATGCAATAAAAAAGTGATATAAAATTATATGTGTATTAGCACACTATCCAGCTAATGCTAGACCATTGTTAAAGAAAACTTTACTGGATAAGATAACGAATTACCGAAACTTCCGGTTTGGGAGATGATTACATGAATAAATGGATCTCGCATTCCTCCAGCAATTAACTTATTTTTGAATTAGGAACTGGGTAATGTAAAACAACTGCTATCCGTACGAAGGAAAACGCCGGTCGATAAATTACATGCATATTGAGAATCGCGCGAAGACCTACTTCGTAGTAAGTAGAATCCCGTTCAACAGCGAGCAACAAATTTAGACCGGCTTTAGTTCGATTGGAAGTCGTAAGCATTATTATTACCCATGTATTTGTTCGTAGTCGGTCAATATAATCCAATTAGCGTTGGTGCTTCTATCCGGGTAGTATGTAGTTGTTTTTAGGCGAGAATGGCCCCCGCCAAATGACAGACAATTTATTTACACGGAAAATTCCCTGTTTACATACGTCATTTTGCAATTACCACTGCGAAATATGCATCTGTACAACCCCAAATAAAGCAGTTCTGTTTGACACGTTAAATACTACAATTTTCAATTATAGTGTCAAGTTTATTAATATAATAATATGTAATACTAATACCAAAACAGCATTAATTCATTTAAGAAGAGAAAAATAAATTAGCTCCAAGCTGTACCACATCGATTCCTTGGAAACCTACCCCAAATACATATTTCGACCACCAAAAGATCATCCTCACAGGAGAACGTAAATGAAAGAAAGCCTTTCATGCAAAAATTGGTTAACAGGCCTCTAAAAGGCCGCACTTCATGAATCGCTGTTGAGTTCTCCAATCCAATAGCCATAATTAATTAGAAACCAATAGGAAACATCGATGTAATAAAAATCACGTGGATACAATCTCATCCATTCTAGGCTAATAGGATTTCGTATTTGGGGGACGGTCAATAACTATAAAGTTCTTGTATGAGAAACTCAATAATAGATTTTTAATTACGAAAATCTAATAAAGGGTAGTGACATCACTCAGATTACGTGTTCCTGTTCTTCGTTACTGTCTACGGGATAATTTAATATTTTATAGATACGTCAAATTTCTATGATCACAACTTCATTCGCATTGTGCATCACATACACCTTTCGGAAAAAATCCAGATACGTATTTCGGCAAGTAAGTTGCCATCCTCAGGGTTGTCCAAATACGTATCTGAATTTTTTCCGAAAGGTGTGGGGGAGAGGGGAGGGGTGTGTGTGTAAGGGTAATCTTATTTACCTTATATATTATTTTAGCCACAGTCTCCTTATTATTGTTTCTGTATCATTGGATGCTAACCTGATTGGAAGAGTTGAATGAAATATATCTTAACTTGTTGTTATTGTAATTACCATACTAAAACACACCTAGATGTCAGAACTATACTACGGTTTACAATCCAGATTTTCTTTTTGCATGAGGAAGTAGAAGGAAACTGCGATTGAACGGACTCCTCATATGAATATTTCCTGATTAAATAAAGAATGGTACATTTAGATTAGAATAGAATAAATATAAATTAAAATAAAGTTTTTATTACAGCGTAGATCGAATATCAGTGGGCAGAACCGGAGTTAAGATGATAAACGGCTTTATTATACCTACCCGAGAAACCGGATTTAGTAACTTCATCATTTAAAGTTCTACCGTGCTTCGCTATGAGACTCGTTTTGTTTTCGTTGGGATGCATGAATTTCGAGCTTTTAACGTTTTTTTATGAGGCTAGTGGTAGCACACCAATTCGTGTAGGTACAGCGTTGGCCATATGTATTAGACACCTTAGTCCTACGTACGAAAAACTTTAAATTATTGTTACCCGTAGTACAAAATCAAGAAATGAAATCAAAATCACAAACAGGAATGTATTCGTCAGTAATTTATTAAAGAATGTTAGTTTATTTTAATATTTAGTAGCACCTCCACCTGCTTTTATAACAGCACGCACTCTTCTCGGCATACTTGCTACCAGGTTATGGCACATTTCACTGGATATTTTTGACCATTCCTCGATTATTCTTTGTTTAAGAATGTTTTTATTGTTGCATTTATGTTTTACCACCTTAGTTTTTAAAATATTCCATAAATGTTCAATCGGGGAGAGGTCCGGAGACTGAGCTGGCCAGTCTAGAATCTCTACGTTATTTTCGTTGAACCACCCCATTGTTTGCCGTGATTTATGGCAAGGCGCATTGTCCTGTTGAAAATAATATTCAGGTACATCTGTATCAAACAATTTTAATACCGACGGCTCCAATACCTCCCCCAGCATATCAATATAAGCACCACTGTTCATACGACCTTTGCACAAGAAGAGTTCGCCGACGCCGGATGCAGACATGCACCCCCAAATCATAATACTGCCTCCACCGTGTTTTACTGTAGGTACTATACAATCCGGGTGATATGCCTCTCCTCGTCGTCGTCGAATGTACTGCGCCCCAGGTTGGCCGAAAAGCTGGAAAATAAAGTAATAAAATATACTTTAAATTGGCTGTCTTTTTTGAAAAACTTTAAGCGGTAATTTAACTTATCTACGTTTACTAACATTATAAATATCTATTCTTACATACCTCTATATTAGATTCATCGGACCATAATACTTTGGCCCAGTTTTCGACGGACCAATTTTTATATTTTCTAGCCCACTGAAGTCGCTTTTTCTTGTGTTCTGCAGTTAAGTATGGTTTTCGTCGAGCTCTACATCCACGTAAACCAACTGCCACAAGCCTTCTCCTAACTGTCCGTGCAGAAATATCAATTCCATGACGCAGGGCTAATTCGCTGGCGAGATCTTTCGACATTTTTGTCCGATTCCGTATGGCTGTTCTCTCTAAAATTCGATCTTCTCTTGCAGTTGTTAGGCGTTTTCTTCCACTTTTAGGCCGATTAGTGAATGATCTTGTCTCCTCGTACCTTTTAGCGTGGTACGAACCGCACATCGCGAACACTTCATTTGTCTTGCGATCGCTGACAGTGTCATCCCTTGCGAACTGAGCAGAAGGATCTGGCCGCGCTGCACTTCCGTTAATTCACGAACTTTTGGCATTATTTTATACTTTACTGTATACACACTAATAATAAAAAATACACACTTGAATGAATGAATACAATTTCGCAACAAACTCCTTTTCGTTAGCGTGTCGGAAATAAAGTGATACTCAAAACTGTAAAATGACCCCTTACTTCAAAACTACCTGCTTAAGTACACACGACCCTCGTTAAAATTACATTAAGGAGTTTTATCGAAAGTATTTCCAGTACTATCTATCTGTAAATATAAATGTATTCATAATACGGCATTTTCACAGAGGTGTCTAATACATATGGCCAACGCTGTACGTATATATCTAAAACAATTATGTGTGTTTAGGAATTTTTCCAAAAACGATTATCATAATCAGGCCGATGATATTGTGAATAAAGTTAATATTGCGAACTGGCATTATAAATGTAAATTTTAAATGTTGTTGTGAAAATAATATTTTATAACAACTTATATAAAAATTCAACGGCATTCCATAATAGATATTCGCTTCATTTACATGAATAATGTCGTTAGCATAATTGCAAACAATAAATTTAGAAAAACTAAATTTTATTGTTGCTATAAGATACTGACGAGACGATATTGTTAGAACTTTAATACCAATGAATAAATACAGTATATGTATAGAAACACAAGATTTCTCTAACAGAGAGAAATATTGTGAGTTACGTGGATTCTAAATTTTAGTGTACTATATGCAATGGCGCAAATAGCAAGGCATCCTAAAAAGGCGGAGAGGTGTCGTGGTATACCTAACAAGAACCAAGCTCTTTATGCATTTGATGCTTCTTTGAATAAAAGGTAAAATTCTGTCAGTGAATCAATAATGTATATGTATATGTATGGTAAATAAGTTGAGGTTGAATTTGAAGTAAATTCGAGTCCGAATAAGAGCGCCGTCTGATGAGGGAGGGACACACAAATAAGGCGCATTTCATAGTTGCTCCTGCAATGAGTATGTGTGTGAGAAAAAGAACTAATGATAGAAAAGGATGAAAATAAAAGCGTCTTACGATGATTTCAAGCGTCTCACTTTTTTCCCGTTAACTCTCGCTGCAGAACCTCGCTAAAAGAGCTCCGCTCTATAAATATGTTGCAAGTATATACATACATAGTACGAACATATCTAGCCGACTAATTGTGAGTATCACTCCATGCTTTCTATAACCGTGCCATTTTTAAAATTCAATTTTCAAAACAAAAAGAGTTTATCGCAAGCATTTTTAAATATAAAGAGAACACTCACTTTACACCCGTTCTCTATTGTGACTCATGTTCGAACTGTCATGAAACTATTTTATCTATCTCTCACATGATCCGCAGGTTACTGCAAGTTAACTAAATACAGGTTAATATATTTGTAGGCAATCGTCACGCGTATTACTGGATTACTCCTACGGGTGAGGTTGAATAGATCAACAGTAGTTTAACCATATATAAGACTAAGTGATCGGGGGCAGATTCAATTCGTTATATATGTAATTTAATATGTCGTAAACAAGGATACACAAATATGTACAGCAGTGTTACCTCAACTTTTTAAAATGTAATCAAATTTTATTATCTTAGGTTGCTTTACAGTAGACTTCAACAGAAGCGCAGTTCGCAAATCCTGTTTTCTATTTCTCGCAATGTGACTGTTCTAATATATATTATTCAGAATTTCCTTTTATTTATTAGAATGACATGACTTCACTTATCACAAAACAAAACTATTGATTTGTTCCAAGCTATGGGTGGTAAGGGTTTTATTTGTTTTACTGATATGTCGAAATAGTTATATATAAAGAGCAAATCAATTCTTAGCTTACGTGGCTCTGTATTGAATCCAAATAGTACCGCGATATTCAAGAATTGATATGAGCAAATTTAGAACGAAGTAATAATATGTACATGGGGAAAATATTGTGTCTGGTGATTGATGAAAAAGAAATTAACGAGAGAATAGAAAAAACAGCAAAGACGTTCAATATGGTAAAAACGACATTTTGTGGGAATAGGAAATACTTAGCAAAGTTAAAATCGAAATAGTCGGAGGAAGTCATAAGGACGACAATCATTTACGGTAGTGAAGCAAGGACTTCCTGCTAACTATTCCCAATGCTTTAAGCTGTATTCTTTCAAAGCAGCAGAGAAGTGGATATAGATTGAAAGAAATAATTATGCTCTCGACAAGTCAATGCTGTTTGATAATAATAAAAGTTTAATCTTCAATACCTAAACGGTTACTGACTTATACTAAACCACAAAATTATAGACACAGCAATGAATAGATTTAAGAGTTACTCCAACATACATAATAAATAAATACGCGTTATAGGTTATCTACATATATTATGATAGTCTATGTACTTAATTATTAACCACATAAACTATGCAATTAGTCAAAAAATATATAAAACCAATGCAACCTCAAAAATAGTATACACAAAGGTTTACACACACCCGTAATACACGCGAGAGAATTTAATTTTTTATTGAGTACTTCCTGGAACATATTTAGGGGATCAGCCGAAATAGAAAAACATATAATATTTACAAGTTGAATCAGTGTATCAGTGCAAATAGTAAACAATTATACAAATTTAAAAAAGAACAAGGAATATGAAACGTTATTATAGACCTTCACCAGCAAAGTAAATCCTATGCAGGCATCGGGCGAATAGTTACAAGAAGTTCGATTACCGTTAGAAACATTGTACAGAAATTTGTAAATAAAAAATATTGGAAATGGTTACTGACATGGCCGCCCCAGAAGTAGACTGAGAGAACGGAGCGGACAATATTGAGAAAGCAAAAGATTCTTAGTAAATTACTTTTCAAAATATCATTGCAAAGGTTTTATCTATTATTTTATCTATGTATAAACACCAATTTACCAACACCGGAAGATGCCATGCAAGCCATGTTTGTCATACGCGTTTATTATCAAATTCGCAATTTGGTCGCCTAATTGATCTATTACTCCTGAAATGTATTACTTTTTGATGTAAACTCCTTTACGAATTTTAATTGTAACTTCTTATTTTTGTTGGAAACGCCTATTTTTTCTTATTGCAATTTTGAATCATGAGCCTGGGCTTCCATGCAGTATTTCATAAATATCAAAATAATACACGTGTCACGTGAACATTAGGTTTATGGTGGTTGCAGAGACCAACCAATCGGGTATATGGGTTACTCCTTTAGGTCTGGTTACCAGCCTAAAGGCCTAAACCGATGAACGACATGCCATACCGTTTGGAAAATCCCACATATGTAACTAGATTGTCATTCTTGCAATTAGTGGAGAAAACCACAAACTAAAAAATCATGAGTGAAATTTAGTTAAAGCTGCTCTTAAAAGACACACCTCATCATTTCTCAATCGACATGGCGCTTATTGGGGATAACAACTAAATACATATTTAAACTTTTCCGAAATTGCTGTGTTACGGGTAACAGCTAATTTCTTCCTCTATCTCAGGTACTATTGGATGAGGTAAAATAAAGTAGCTTTTGCGGTAGGATAATAAATGGATATATGTATGTAATCCGAAATGGCTTACTTTGGATTATTGAAGTTTCTAGCAAAACCTTTGGAAGAAAGGGATTGGGTGAATAAAGAGATTGGTTTTAATCCTTGCCTTTTCTAAATGTACAGTTGTACAGTTTCAAAGTGTTTCTTTATAACTTTCACAGATCTTAATATATCAATTTGCATTTCTTTTCAAGACGTTGTGACTTTACAACTTAGATGTATATATATATATATATCTGTGTGTGTGTGTGTGTGTGTATGTATAGTGACCTTCTTATACTTATCTACCAGTTTTAGGCCAATCAAACAAAGAATTGTAAATCAACAGTTATATTTTCATAAATAAGGTTTTCGTATAACCTTCATTAGCGAAAATATAATGCTATTGCTGTTGATTTCTAATTTTTTGTTTGATTCACCTGCAAGTGGTAAGGAATATTTAAAAATTTCGGTAGTTAGACATGTTATCATTTTGACAATGTAATTTTGGTTTACTCTGGCAATGAAAAATAAGTAGTACGGTAAAATGGAGACAGATAATTTCGCCACCACCAAACATTTTGATCTTTTCGTTACTGCTTCTAACGTTAATCCTTAAGGTAATATCACCACCAATATTTTTAATGAATCTTTATTGAGGGTGCGGGATTAGCTAAAGGCATGGGGAAAATCCACGAACATCAAACATCTTTTATTACTTGGCCGATATCGGTCGAATAAAATTATACCGGTTCATCCCTAGTTATTACTACTCTAGGCAAACAGCGGTAACAGCGTACAATTACGAAATAAGTTACGACAGCATCGTCGATGCCCAACTCTGATCAGTACGCTGTGTGTAGTAGTTGTGTGTATATATAAGATGTCGTAACTTATTTCGCAATTGCCGCTGTTTGCCCAGATAAGTTATTACCCTTCAGTATTTAGAAAGTGTCGGTTCGCTAAACATTTCAGAGTGGACATCAAAATAATAAGAAGTATCCGCGGCAAGTCAATGTTAGTGACTGATAATTATAAATTCAGTTTTCACAAAAAGTTGAAATCAACTGAAGAGAGTTTATGGAAATGTTTTATTCGAATGTGCAAATGTACCTACTGCTTATACACTTGGTGAAAATGAATTTAATTTTGTCGTCACAAAATCAAATGGGGAATACTGTCATGAACCAAATTTGGCCATTTTGAATCGATAAATTAACAATGATTCATGCAAGAGAAAACCCATTGATGATTTGGTCGAGAAACCATCCAAGATTATTAGAAGTATTCTAAAGGAGAACCTGTCGTCCACTGTAAATACCCTGGACGTGGAATATAGCTGTGCAATGTTAGACGTAAGATTTTTTGCCCATACCAAGAAGTGACAATAAAGTACATCGTGTTTTATCTAATTTAAACATTAAAACAGACAGAGGAGAACCGCTTTTGTTCATAAATGATGAAGTTGGAAATATTGTCGTTTTTTCATGTGAATCAAATATTCGCGTTCTGAATAGTGTAACACGAATTTATATGGATGGCACTTTCAATTATTGTACGTATCACTTTTGTTAATGTTTTACTATTCATGGTTTAAAAAATGGCCACTATGTATCACTTTTATTCCGTCCAGCATCAAACAAACAGGCAAATAATTAAAAAACTGTTCAATTTAATTCAAAATAAATGTAACACTTTTTTAAACATTGGGAGGTTGTGATGGATTTTGAACGGACCATACATAAGGCAATTGAAGAAATTTTGCATCATGCTTGTATTATTGGTTGCCGGTTCTATCTTAGTCAAGCGTGGTACCAAAACATATAAGAGTGTGGTTTAATCAAAGAAGATAATATACGGCTAGTTCAATCGGACAGTGGTTACGTATAACATTCGTTTTAACATATTTAGACCCCGATGAAGTTGGTGACTGCTCTACCATTGATTTATTTCAAATAATGCCTAAAGATAACAGAATACAAACATTATCAGATTATCTAGTTGACACATACATTTCAGCAGACTCACTTTTTCCACTGAAAATTTGGGCAGAAAATTCTGTATTCGTCACACGTACCACTAATGCGAATCATTTCATTTATAAACAACGTAATAGATAGATACAATAATACAATACAAAAATCAGTAGGTTACATTTTTTAATATATATATCTTTTCGTACATTGCTGGTATTTTATGCTTACATGATGTACATATTAATTTTTTGTGTTTTCAATACATAATCCTCAGTCTAAAATTTGTAGTTTTATTTTTATTATATATTATTGAAATTTGTTACAGGTGTGAGTAGGTAGAAATAGATCCGCAGACAGAAATTATCTATAAGTACAGTGGCGAAAACGGGTGTTTTAAATACACTGGAAAAATTATTCGTCGGATTACTATGCCCCCGATAGAACAAACCTAAGGATTCTAGCTTATATTATTCATATCTTTACAATGTAAACAATAGTTTAAATTATGTAGTAAATTTTCCTTTTTTGCTTTTTTAGTGTTTCGATTTACTACACAAAAAGGTTTAATTTTATAGTTTCCTGGCCATTACCTTTTGTTCAGAACGAGGATGTATTCATTTTAAATATGAACAATGTAAGATATTTCTCGGGTTATTTCTTTGGCGCTAGTTCCAAAATGAGAAGGTCATTTCAACAAGACCGTATTCAATAAACTTGTATGTACCCTACAATTGTCAGGCATAAAATTTTTAAGGGACTGTAGTTTAAGCAATGGCTATTGTTGAGTTACGACAGATTTTACCAAGGATGTCCCTTTTCAGGTAAAAATGCACTGTTCATTGAATAGATTTACAGTGCAACAATATTTCAAGCTATGTAAACGATGTTATTAGATGAATATGCATTTTCCAAATTTCTTACTATTTGGATATTGGCCATTGAATGAATTACTTAAGTTTAATTCCATTTTTACATTCTGTGTTAATGTAGATCCTATAATGTATTTGTTATTTCTGACGATGCATTTTCTACGGTGATATTGCATATAAGAATGAGAACCTCAGATATAATATCGTTGAGAATATTCCTTTATGCTATGAAAAATAGTTCTTTGGGTGTTATTCTAAAGCATTTCCTTTCAACAACAATTAAATAACGGTGTTATGTCATCTAATGCACAATATAACGTAAAAATAATTGGTGGCATGAAATCAAATATGTCACTTACAAATAATAAAGTACGTTTAAACATTCCTCGAGTGCAAGTTTCCAACTTGGATGATCATTGAAGTCTCTTAATTCGTTGCATAACACGAGCACAGAAAATTGTTTCCAGCGCACGTCTCTTACGTATTAGATTTAGATATCCATAACATACACATACAAGCACGATTTCTATTCACAACGAATCGACGACGAAATTGTTACCTTTTCTCGTTTCCGCGTAAGTTCTTGGTCAAGCTATTCTTTAGAAGAATTGAAAGAGACGAAGACGAAGCACAAGAAAAGAGAAACGACTAGAAAATTGCTGTATCACTAAAATAAATTGAACTTAAGCCGGTTGCGTAGATGTATATATATTGAAACTCTAATTGCACCTTCTATCACATTCGTATTTGTTTGTTTATTGTATCAGCGCATACTGACTAAAAGCTCTCTCTAGACGAGTTGGTATGTTATGTGTTTTGAATTCATTAAGGTTTGTATTTACAACGAATCCTGTTGTTGTCGTCCTGTCGCGCTCGTCTCAAAATTGGACCGTACATCGATGAGTATCTTCTTTCCACATAGCGCCTTCTATTCGTACGCAGTGCTTGTTTTCGCCGATGCGGTGTAACTACTCGTTTCGCGAACGGTAAACCGAGCGGTAATCGGTAAATTCCATAGTAGACAACTTCAGACCGGTAGAGAACGAATACTAGAACACGGCAGATACAAATCGCGTATAGTAAGATGTGTAGGGAGTCTCAAGTTAAACTGAAGTTGGTGTTGTCGGGTGAGCTGAGCCGGGCGGGGAGAGTCCGACCACCCAAGCGGATAGACCAATCTCTGCACAGAATGTCTTATTCTCGGTCCGACAATATAATAAAACACAATCACGATGAAATAAGACCGCGAGGATGATTGAGCTGTGGATTGTGAGCTGCCAGAAGGCGGTCAAGATGGCCGAGGGAGTGTTACCAGTTTACGCTTATGCCTGCTGATGACACAACAACAACAACAACAACAGCAACGAGAACACGCGGTGATGTTGTCGATCGTGGTTTGCAATTTCGATCGCAGCACGAACGCTATTACGGTGCTTCTCGATGATTTCTTCATCCTGATGGTTGTCTACTTACTGCTCAATTGCCAGCTACCATTTACTCCACCAACACGAATATAGAGCAACTTCACCATTCTTCCAAATATAATCACATGCGACTGATCCGGAAGTAAAACGCCGATTGTAAAGCACATCAATTAGTTTTTAAATAAGAGTGGCTTTACCTATCTATTAAGTACTTTGAAAATGATCAGAAAAAAATATATCGAACAATCACTGTCTCCCTATAACTACTATTTTGACAAAAAAACAAGTTATAGAATAGTAAATGTGTTTTGCTTGCACCAACCATTATACTAAATGTAAAACAAGCATTTTTTCCTTTTTAAGTCATTGGATACTCTTTTTGCCGAACAGCTCAAATAATTTCTGGCATTGTTTTATACGTTTTATATTTTTATATTTACGTAAACTTACAACACTCCTTTTGGTATACATCTGAAATTCTATTGTATTGAATTAAATACACATATCTACGAA
The DNA here is from genome assembly GCA_038088585.1 of Chrysina gloriosa. Classification (NCBI taxonomy): domain Eukaryota; kingdom Metazoa; phylum Arthropoda; class Insecta; order Coleoptera; family Scarabaeidae; genus Chrysina; species Chrysina gloriosa. The sequence continues at coordinate 73,425,822 of CM076087.1, read as the reverse complement.
GATCTAAAGTGTTCACAAATTTGAGGGTTTTCGATAACTTCAAGATCAATGTACAATATTAAAACGTCAGCTATCTTGCGCTTATACAAATTATTTTCGTAAGGTTGAGAAAAGCATTTCAGATGACCCCAGTTCTTTTGGTCATAAATTTAGCAAAGGAAGAGGAAAGCCAAGAATATTCAGCAAGATCTACAACAAAATTGCAACCAACAACTAGTTATAAATTCATTGCAAACCTGTTCTATCCATTTGCAGGCTAATATTATTAGTAATCCACAGCCAACATTCGAGAATATACATATACCATACATTCGCAGTGATTCTCTGAAATTTTTATGTTCCTTGAACGCTATCAAATAAAATGGCAGCTGGTCACGGTTTAGCTTTCTAAGTAAAAAGAAGATGTGTGGTAAGGCGAAAATAGAGATCAGAGGGATTGTAAAACCTATCCTCATCTATGCATGTAAGTTATGGATACCAACAAAAGGACAGAAAAGTAGATTAATAAGTACGGAAATAGGAAATAGAGGGATAAACATAGAGACAAGGGATGAAAACAATCACAGAATAAGAACAGCTTAGACGATTCGGACACGTAATCAGAGGAGACGACGAGGGACTAGTTAGACAAGTATTTGTAACGAAGAACGTTGGGAACGAAAAGAGAGGTAGGCGAAGAAAAATGTGGAACGGAGAAGTACAAATAGCAGTGGAGATTAGCGAAACAAGGCGGAAAGAAATAAATGATATGGTCAAGATAGAAGCAAATGGAAGAAAATGTGACATTCTAGTTTCCTTTTTAGTTTTGCATCACCATAAAAGTATGGATTTTTAGCTAAATGATCCATTGTCCATAATTTTCTTTTAACTTGCTTTTCACAATACCTAAGATTGTGGTCACACACGATTTTTACTGACCTTCCTAAAGTATTTTATTGAATAATAAGCAGTCAATGTTATTCCAGATCCAGTATTTTGATTTTCCAGTTATTAGACAGAAGAATATAGTCATTGATTAAATACTTTTTTGAATCACTGCATATCAAGATTGAAGATTAAACTACATATCTTTTGAGGTATGACTGTTTAGGTAATATTTCTGAAACTTGAAACAATAGTGATAGATGGAATCTGTTCTTTCTTGAGCTTCTCTATATTTATTTGGCGTCTTTTTCGGTGTTGCATTGTATACAATAGAGTAATTAAGTTAAACAGTTTAATCGTTCTATTTTTGTTCTTTTGATGTGTCCATGGCAATAACAAATAATTACACTGTCTATGGATTAATGCAGACAAATTAACCACAAATCTACCGTACCTTTCAACAACTGCAGCCAAATTAGACTTTCTATTACACCATGACTTTTGTTGCTTTATAAGATGTTCTTCCTTAAAAATAATCTTAACTGTAATGTTAAAATTATTATAATAACTCACTTAATATGCCATATGATTCAAATATGGGTACGTAATTTTCAAGTGCAGTAATTAGATAGAATTGATTAAACGTTGGTGGTCATACCCAGTTATAGTAAACGTGACTTCACAAAAGTAAATCATAAAATGAAACTATCAGCTTAATCTATGTTAATCAGACACACAATACGTACATTGGTATTTTATTATATATTAGTATGCCACATAGTATGCAACGAATTATACATTTACTATGAAGATTCAATTTTAGATGTGACTTCTTTATTGTGATGAATAAGGAGCATGATCTAAGTCATACGGTATTTAGATTTTTAAGTTTTGATAATTTTTTTATATTGGTATGATTGAAATTGTTTGTGATAATATTTAAAGTTTTCTTTAGAACTGGTATGCAGGCTAAGTAAAAAGTCCCGGAACAGTCGATCTCCTTTGTTTATGAAGCAATTTCTTTAATAATTGGTGCGATTATATAACAAACATTAATGCATTTAATAATCGTAATGTCTTCTTTTTCCGACTTCCGGAAATGACCTTAACTTTTTGTTTTTACATGCAAAACCCTGTATATTTTATTGTTATCGGACGCAGAATAAAAAACTACTAGAAATGTTATAAATAAGGTTTTTGTTTTATTCGAAAAGTGATGAAAAAATTAAAATAAAAAATACTTGTAGCAAATCGCATTACCTTTGAAAACATTGACATGTTAGTTCCTATGGCAAATTATTTGACAAGTCTTTAGTAACGTGTGTTAAATTTATCAAAACTGACTGCAAATATGCCTATGAATCTTAGTGAAGGTGAAAGGATTGATACTTTGATGATGCGCGAGTATGGTGCTAGACAACGAACATATGACGAAGTTCGTATTTTATTTAATAATATTTATCCAATTCGATCAGTTAGTAAGTCTACGGTATGTAAGACTGTTGATATGAAACAAGTCATAATGCTAAGTATTTGCTAAGAACAGGACGACCGAAATCAGCCACTGACGAAGAAACTAAGTTTAACGTTTTATTACAGCTTGAAGGAAATCCCCAAACTTCCTGGTACCAATTAGCGTTAGATCACAGTATTTGTCAAAAGTTTGATGAACATTTTAAAGTCAGAAAAGGTAAAACCTTATAAAATTCATTTTGTTCATGAATTGACTGAAGATGATCCAGACCGCAGAATTAAATTTTACGAAACTATCATGGAAATGATCATGGCCAATCCTAATTTTGTAAACAATGTGGTGTTTTCAGATGAAGCCACATTTTGTCTTAATGGCACAGTAAATAAGCAGAACTGTCGTTTTTGGTCCAAAGACAACCCACACTGGATATCTGAAGTACATACCCAACATCCTGAAAAACTCAATGTATGGGCAGGTATTGTGAACAACCATATAATTAGGCCATTTTTCATAAATTGGGATTTAAATGGTGAACGTTACCTGCAACTGTAAAGAAATGAAACTGTATCCGCTGTTTCACTTTTATTTCCAAATGCCAATAACCCTTTAACACCAACTGAAAATATCTGGTTCCAACAAGATGGAGCATCGCCACATTTTGCCATAGGTGTCCGGAATTATCTGAATGTAATATTTCCAGCAAGATGAATCGGCCGAAGAGGTCCTATTGAATAGCCCTTTCTCCCGACCTATCCCCACTAGGCTTTTTCCTTTGGGGACATTTGAAATGCAGAGTTTACAGAAACAGGCTAGCCAATCTAGAAGAATTACGACAAAGTATAACAGAAGAGGTACGCCAAATTTCTCCAAAAGTACAAAATGCTTTACGGAATTTTAACGAACGGCTGGGCTATTGTCAAATTGTAAAAGGAGAACATTTCGAACATCTACTGTAGGCATAATTAAAATTATTAGCTTCTTAAAAAATGATGGAATTTGTTACAAGTATTTTTATCTTGATTTTTATCACTTTTCGAATAAAACAAAAACCTTATTTATAACATTTATTATGTGGCTTTTTATTCTGCGTCCGATAACAATAAAATATACAGGGTGTTGCATTTAAAAACAAAAAGTTAAGGTCATTTCCGGCTAAGCCGGAAGTCGAAAAAGAAGACATTACGATTATTAAATGCATTAATATATTTTATAATAATAAGCATCTTTAAATGTATGAATAAAATTACGTGTATGATTTTTCTTTCTTTTCAAAATTTAAAAATTGGACACAAGTTTATATCAATTCTTTTAACCTGGTATTGTTCATACCGTATGTTCTTTGAAAAATTACCTATTCTTCATGATACACTCTGCAAACAACAATAACAAAAATGTCCAATAAACTTTTGTATAAACTTCGTAAGAATAGTAGTCACATTATAAGTAACAATAGCAACCTATTTAATACTTGATATCTATAGTTTATTTCACACAGGATCCTAACTATACGAATGGGTTTTCGGAAATCAGATAGATGTTGCCATACCGTCATTGTTGGGGATATATTTATATAGGCAGTATAAAGCAGTATATTCCGGTACGATGTTTCAATTTTATAAGTTTTTATATCGACCATTATAGTTTGTATGTTACTTCCAATTCAGATCCCATAAATTGTTCTCTTACCATAATAGACACCCGCCTGTTCCTTTTTTTGTTGATGCTTGACCTGGTATCTTCTTAGGTATATCTATTGTGTCTTGTAAGGTCAGTACAGGGCCTCAGGGGCTCACAAGGGGCTTAACAAGTTATACAAGTGAGAATTTAGCGCTCCTGAGGTACCCGAGCTAAAACCCAAATTAAGGTGTAAGGTAACGTGCCCAGAGTTGCGTGGTCGCAGGGGTGTGCGGTATTTAACGTTGCCCTGGGGGCATCAGGCGAAACCCGAAACCCGAAGGTATTTCATTTCCGCAGCATTTATTACACTATCATGTTTTTGTCTTATCCTCCTTTCGCTCGCGTATGTTACTGTAGGTACAGTCACCGTTTTGTATATATGTAGCTTGATCTTTTTATCTATTTCTTTTTTTCCCTAGAATAGTTTTATTAATGTACTACTTTATAAGAAAGTAATTACACAGTAAATAAAATCTTAGTTATATGTGCTGCTATTTTAGTTTGTATTCGTGCATTTTAGTTGTGGGTGTAGAGGCAGTAGAATAAGTGCCATCTTTATCTGCTTCTGGACGACTTCATCTTGATACCATAGAAATAGTGGAAGATCCTATCTGCAGGACGGGTGCTGGTGAAGAGGAATTTCTAAAACACTTTAAATTTTGGTGCCTACGGGCAGAAGAGACCAGAAAGGTTTCCATTAGCAAGGTACTAGATTTCATAGACGACTTGATGAAGTAAACACGTAGGGGGCACAACGCGATGGACAGTGCACCACATGCTTAGGGAAAAAAATCTTACATGCTAAGATCCAATATATATTATCTTTGCTTTTATTTCTCATACGTTACCATTTCTCTCTAGCAACTCATTGAACGAGTGTAGATGTTGTAGATAGGTTGCTCCTCCAATAGTTTCTGAGCCTTTTACGGGGCTATACGATTTTTCTCTTCATTAGCAGACCATATTTATGATTTTGATTTTCTCAGAATCAACAACAAGAAAGCTTCTTTTGATCATCATTCTCAAGTAGGGGAAATAGTAGTCTAGTATGTATTCCGATTTTTTCAGGTTTTCAAAAGTTCGTTTGTCACTAGAGATCGCAATAAATTAGTTTCATCATTACCATATTGACCTTGGAAATCTTGAGATACGTATTAAACCAGCAAATTCACGAGCGAGGTTTTCTTCCGTTTGTATTGTTTACTGAGGATAACCATCTGGTAGTGGAAATACGTATTTAGAGCTTTCCAAAGTCGGTGTGAAGGGGGTAAGAGCTAATGTACTTCCGTGTTAAAGCATAGGTATTCCTACTTTTATCGATTTACTCTACATCGCGGTAAAACTAAAAATACCCCTTCCTGGGAGTTGCCAGTACTCATGATAATCTTTTTGAAGTTCTTTGAACCTATAAATAATTTTTCTCTAAGTGTAATTTTACTCACTAGACTAAAATTCGCTACTATTTATCATTTAGCTAAAGCCCAAGGTCGTCGGAGGCAAAATTCTTCCTTGTTATTTCACTTCAAATCCTTCAGTTACTTCCCCAGTGTAATCAGCGCTGGACCTCGAGTAGGCTGTCTATATTTAATTACTTGTGAAAATTATGAGTTTTCACATTTATAACGAACTGGAGGAAATTGGTCCCAACAGCATAAAGCGTAGATGTGGACAATGAAGTTACATATGTCTTATGTCTGAAGTTCACGAGAATAAGGACTGAAGAATGCAATCGAAAAAGACAACTGCTCCATAAAGTTCTCAATTTCGAGAAGAGTAATTATTGAGCCTTTTGAAATGAAATACATTCATTCTAACAGATCTATATGGTTTTCTCAATGTATAAGTGTCCCGTTTTATATAGGCAGATAAGGATTTGGATCACGAAAGATGTCTTCAGTCACAGTGATTAAGCAGCATTTCATTCCGAGCGATAATTTGAGATACTACTTACCTTACTCAATTCTTTTGCGCTTACTTTAATTTAGCCAGTTTCGAAACAGTGCAAAACTTTGCCATACTTGTAATAGTATACCCTTCTAACAATTATTTAGAGAGAAAATATTATGATCTAATTAAATACATAAAATACCAAAAAAGGCGATTGGTTACCTTCCAAAATGAAATGTGATCTGCAGTAAGTACCATCTATTTACATAACATATTTTGAAACGCACAACAAATTATGACATTTTTGTAATAATGTATTTTGTTAGTTGTACATCATTAACACAATTTTATTAATAAATGAAAATTACCAATCAATATAGCAATTGGACAAATACCCTTAAACTAAATAAGTAAGTTTAGTGAATAGATAAACACAAGTTAAGATAATGTGTATATACGTATCCTTGGATTGAAATGCATTGTTCTCTCAATAATGTTACTTTTTTAGTAACCGTCACATCCTTTTGGTATCAAGTTCTTTGTTTTGAAGCCAACAGTTGCATCGACTTCGTAGGATCGCACCGCCAAAGTTCAATCCAGTTTCATTTTTAATCGTTTTTTAAAGGTTTAAGTTGTTTGTATAACAGGTGGCAATGGTAACCTTATATTAAAATTGGATCAAAAGATAATTTGTATTTTAAGCTGTTCCTTTCTTTTTTATGTCGCGTTGATAAATTTATTTTCTCAGGTTTGTATATGTAGGTTTTTGTTTCCTTTTTGTTTGCGGTTGACCCAGTGCTTATAATTAAGGACAGACAGAATATATATACATACGTATGTATATCTTAATGATTTATTCTATTTTGTTTTTATTAAATGAAACGCTTTTTTGTTATACCGTTTTCTTGTTTTATATCTTAGGACTTCGCCTGTTATTCGAACTCTTTTAAAAACTTAATTTTATTATTTTCAAAACTCGCGGGTAAATTTGTATATTATACCTTTACAAATTTAATTCTTACTTGTAATGTTTTTATTTACTATATATCCAAATAAACGGCTCTAGCCTCAACTTTACACATTGTATAAACGATTAAAATTTATTCATATACAAATTTCTAACTGAATTGATTTTAAACTCTCTTAAGCAAAACTAAAATAGAAATTATTATTATATTAGATCTATTTTAACAAATAAGCAAACAAAATAAGAATTTCTAGTACTCTTGATAAGTCTCTTTTTGGGAAATAAAGTAGGTTAAGCTTGGTCACTCTAAGGTTAAAAGGAAATCATAAGCACTAAGGAGGGAGTTTATTCAGATGATTCCATACCATACAACAAGTATACATTCTAGAACGGGAAATACAACTAATTAAAACTGGCTGAATTTTAATAAAATTTTATAATTTCTAGAAGCGTGTTGAAATAGGTCTTACTTTTACAAAATCTGGAAACAAACTCCCATTGTTTACCAAAATGCTTCAATGCAACTGGTTTAGACTCCAAAAATCTCATATATGTAATTACATATACCAGAGCTATATTAGAAAACTGGACGAGAATTTCTGTTGGAAATTATTACTTCTTTGGAAGAACTTTTTCACGTAAAAATCGAATTCCAGGAATTTTAAAACTTTAGCCTAGGAGGGTAAGTGTGAAGCTTCAAAAGGCGCACGTACCGCGTGATACGCTATAATAAAAATAATAGTTATTTTACAAATCAACAATGCCTCGAAAATATGTCCGCAAAACAAAAAGAGCAAGCAACTACACAGAAAACGATCTAGGAGCTGTTTGATAAAGAATAAGAGATAAAGCAATCAGTATAAAAAAGACAGTGTTCTCTACAAAATTTCTAGATCGACTTTATCTGTTCACCTCCAAGAGAGAAGAAGCACTAAAAGTGTTCGTTTTGGAATGAGCACCAATATTTCATTGGAACATGAAAACAAATTTGCAGACCGCTTGAAAACAATAAAGCGGAGGGAATTTTGGCTATCTCGGTTTGAAATTCTTGACAAATAGGAGAGCTTGTTAAGATCTATAGTGTTATATATCATTGACCGAGTTGTTACGAAAACGGTTTAATGACGTTAAAGGTGATAGAGGCAACCGGAAAAATCTAAATAGGCCAGAAAATATTAATGTGCATAAAAAATTAAGTTCACGCTGGCTTCTCTTTTAATAAAGGTATCTCAGTACCAAGTAGTTGAAACTTATTCTTGAGATCACCGCACTTACCGTATAATAGATGACTTTATAGAATATAAGTGAATGGGTTTACTGCCGTATTTTTCCTACTAACTGCAGTAAGTATGGCTGTACGAAATGAAAGAAAATGCTCTAAACTATTTTTTCAGTAATGTTTGTCTCGAATAGCAAACGACCTGACGAACCCCTGAGCGAGAAGTGTAAGTGTAACTTTTAATTATATTTTGTTTTTGCAAAATATTTTAGTTGTAGTGAGAAGCCTTTTTTAATTAAGTACAGGATTAAAAGACTTTTCAAAGAACTTGAACCCTCATACTCTTTGAAAATTTCCGACAACTTCTTCTTGCGCCGCCTCTTCATTAATAAAAAATTAATTGATGTCAATAAGAGCGCACTTTAGAATCAAATCGACCTGCCTGAGCACGTATAACAGACGCCAATGTATAATACACAAAATAAGCGAATTCGAGAATTTTAAAGCTGCGTCCAGGAATTCCAGTACCACAACACTATGTTATAACGAAATGGGGAACGACACTAGATGCAGTTTATTACAGCAAGTATTTCAACATAGTGAAAAACGTAGTTTAAACTTTAAACCCGCAAGATGCAAATGCGATAACAAAAGTCAACCGTTTCGAATTCCTAAGCTACAATAGCTGTACAACTTATTGCGCAACATTACACAGTTATCTCTGATTGGATTAGGAGTTTGCTGGGTATCGGTTTTAGATCATTAGAACAATCAATGACACTTATGCGAACGTTCGCAGCCACGTTAAATCAACTAATTGGTTCTGCAGTCGAATAAGTACCTATAAAATTACTGTCGATTTTACATCAAACTTGTTGGTATCTTTCCGAGTTACATTGATCCATATTAAATTTGCAAATTTTACCTCGATTAATGCCGAACACTCTTTCTCTACATACAGTCATTTTTCGTGTTAAACGTCGAAATTTAGCAAAATCAACTACAGAAATCTACTTCATGCTCCGATTTAGCAACAGGTCTGGAGACTGTCTGTGCGATGTGCTGCACTAGTTTCTTAACAACTAACCACTTCATATTTACTATTAGGTAATAGTTGCTGCTTTTTGTAATACCATTAAAATTCCGGTAAAAGTGAATAACCTACATATTTATGGAAGTAAAATAATTTAATATTAGCAATACTAGGCGACACTTGCCCCCTTTGTGACGTTTATGTATTTGTCCCGTGTTAGCCACTTCATGAAACATGGACACTGAACCAAAAAGATAAGGAAGCAGATATTTTTGAGTGGGAGATTCTAAGAAGAATATATGCTGGAAGGAAAATGGGGGATCTATGGAAAAGATGAACAAATGATGAACAGCTGATGGAGCTGTATAGAGAAGCATCCATTTCCAGTATAGCGAGAGTGGAGAGAATGAGATAGTTCGGACAAGTGGCGCGAGTGGAAAAGCCGGCATTGACGAGAGAAATATCCCGAAGAAAGAAAAGAGGAAACGATAGTTGCAGGCTGTAGAAGAGGAGAGAACTTGGAAGTAAAGGAGTGGAAAAGTGCAACGGAGAATGAGAAGAAATGGAGGAAGATCTGTAATCAAGCTATAGGCCTTCTTGACTCACAGTACGCAATTTTTCGTGTTCTTGTATAAACTTTGCGTCGGCTTTACTGTCGATTCTTCTGTCCCTTTTGCTGTTAACACATTCTATTAATCTTTCCTATTTACTTTGTTAAACATCTTTTCGGATTCGATAAAACAGCAGTGCACCATTCTATCTCCTTAATCGTATTTTCTGTTTTATTATCATACATATATCTTACAGTATATCACTGATCTGACATTCAGTTATACATATGTCTGTCGATCCCTTCTCTAATTTTCTACTGTGCTTTGTGATATTTGACCATATATATTGGCTGCACTGTTAAGCATCGTTATACCTCTATAGCTCTGACACCCCCTCTATTGAAATTATGGCTTTTAGCCAAATTTCTGGGGCTACGGGTATTCATTACGTCGCTTCGTTTGTTTCTTTCAAGTGATTTGTGGCCGTAGTATATGTGCTTTTAACTACTTCATCAACATTATATTCTCCTAGGAATTTTTCCCTTTCCTCTGGTCCTGTTATTAGGTCTTCGTTTTATTGTTTATCTTTCCTAGTTTTTTATTTTTCTCCGTCCAATAATTATTTGAACCAATCTCGCTCCCATCTTTCCATTATTCTCTCTTATTCTCGAAAAGCTTCCTTTATACTCCTTGCCGTATGGCCTGTATCGTATATTTAAATATACGGCGAAATAGCTTTTAGTTTTCTCCATATGTATTTGCCATCTGTTTCCCAAAAACATTCCTTCCATACTTTTAGTTTTGCATTTTCTGTTATACTATTGACCCTACCCTTTTTGCTATTGAATTCTTCACGGTGACTAGAGTTTCTTGTACTTATGTAGCAACTATTTACAATGTCGTTTCCCTTCGTCGACAGCTGTTTTTATTTTCTATGACCAACAATTTTTAACATTCTTGTTTACCGCTTGTATCACTACACTTTTAGTTATAATTAAGATTATGCAAGTATTTGAGATTTAGATCCAAGTATTTACAAACTGGTAGCTTGTATAGGCAATACATTAAAAATATCCTTCGTTTGTTACGATTTAGCTATGAATGGGCTTCGGTTGCACAACCCCTATAATTCATTACGGAATCTACATCGAATCTATATCGATCCCCAGGGACAACTCCCATCTGTAAAGGGTCAATGTCAGCGGAAAAAAAAAGTGCGAGTGCATGAAATGGACATAGAGGTCCACGAGTGTAGTAGATCATTACCAAAATGTTGGCTTTCCATAAATGTAATAATATACCTAACACAGATGGTGATAGTATCTATGTTCTCCTATTTGTCATGATGTTTCAGCCTATGTTCAACATTTAGATGTCCTTCATACAGACTTTGAAACTGGGTTTGAGGATATTTCAACTACGGAAATACCACCGTGGATTATCAATTCATATGGTGATATTGAAGAAACGGATGTCATATTCCAAGAATAAACACTAACGAAGAACTTAAGATGCAATTTAGAAAGGGGTATCAGTAATTCTGGCTTCATCTTTTTGATAGCTTTTCCATCTTCATACCTCGTGGAAAGTGGTTCCGGTACGGTTACCAATCTATTTACAAAAAAGAAACAGATTGGAAATTACTGGCCGAGGAGATTTGAGATTTAACCTGACTAAATTGGAGTTAAATATTGAAAATTTGTTATCAAAGCATCAGGCTCCTCTCTACCATTAAAAGCATTGATTCTTTGAGTATTTCTTTTATGTAATAATGTTCCTAGATTTTGATTTTGTGTCATTTTATTTGTTTTTATTTTATTTTAAAATTGTCCACTCTTATTGTTAGTATTAGGAAGACAAGGCGCGTCTACCGAAACTAAAGACAATCGGCACGTAGTCTACGGGACAAAAACCGGCGACCATTGTTCTAGACTAAATTCTCCAGTTTGTCACCTCAGTATCGGTAAATTGTGATTGATTGAATTTTACTTCATAAAATAGTATTAGCTGGAAACTATGGAGCTAATATCAATATTTAGTTTAGTTTAGTTTAGTTTAGTTTCTTTTTAATTTCTGTAGTACATAGTAGATGCATAGAAAACGTCAAATTAATTGTAAATATATAAAATGCACAATGATAAAAGTCGTAACGAATATATATACATACATACATATTTAAAATGTTCCTCTTTAGTCGGTGATACAACATACACACCAGATTAAAATATAAAATTAAAATAATCGTCATAATTATAAAACACACTGTTACTAAGAACCTTAAACAGTGTTCCCCTAAATTTCTTTTCATTTAGTTCTTTCATCTGTTTAGGTAGATGATTATAAACTTTGACCATTTGCGAGACGACACTTTTGTTCACAGTAGCCCTTTTTGTTTGAATTGGAAGAATATAGGTATCCAGAGTTAATCTTGTATTGTATCGGTGCTGAAGTTCATCACCAATAAAGAAGTCATAGTTCCTTCGGACAAACAACGCGCATTCGTAAATGTACATGCAAGTTAATGTGAGTATATCGTTACCGCGAAAAACTTTTCTGCATGAGTCCGTTCGTTTAAGGCCAAACACACTTCGAATACAGGATTTCTGTAGTTTAAAAATTCTTGTGGTGTGTATGCATCTCATTACTAATATTAACAGTGCAAGTTGGAAAGTGTAGTTACTACAAGTTCAGAAGAATTACTTTCATTTATATTAAAGTTCCTGTCGGTGACGGAACAACGCACAAAACAGCACGAATATATGTATATGTATCATAAGAAAGGCGATTATACCTGCATTTTAACCTGCAAAGTGCTATGATAGACAATGAAAAAGAAATGTAGATAAAAAGTGAGTAATGAGAATCCGCTTTAACATGTACTAATTATTGCAGCATTGACTTTTACATTTCATATGAGCACATTTTATTGGGAAAACTAATAAGCTTAGTGAATAAGCGGATGGTGCAATATAGTATTAAATGACAATGACAATGATTACAGGATGTTGTTATGCATACAATTTCTATTATCGAGTACAAGTTGCTTTCTGTAAGAAGGTATATCAAGAAGCGATGTGAACATTGCGTAATTGCCAGGCGGAACTTCTAGAACTCCAGGTAGTGGATATCCTGTTATAATCTCAGCGTATTTATTCAAAACATTACGGAACTCATATAAATTTTGAAGGAGTCCTTCACGCCCTTACAACGAATTGGGTCGATAAAATACAATGGTTTCGAATACCCCCGATAATGACTATTTATGGATACACTTTCATTTCTTTTAAATTTCCAAGGTGGGGATGTTCCTTTGTGAGTAATGTCACACGCATTTACAAAAGTTAAAAATTCCGTTAATTCTGATATGCTCTTTAGTCTAGAGTTGGTACACGGTTAATCACCTTTGACTTCAATCAGTTTTAATAACTATTTCGATATTCATGTGCATTTCCTTACATGCTATTCTACACCTACTGAGTAGTAAAATTACTAACTAATTGGAAGTATTAAAGAGCTCTCGATAATGATGTTCATTTCAACGCAGATAACTCATTTAAAAGGTGGAGAACCTGTAGCACTATTACGAAAACAAAAATGCATTTAGATATACTTGTGAAGATATATATCTATATAGATATGTGTACATACATATGTATACGAACACCATTTTTAAACGGTCGTTTAGTAAAACGCGCAATCGAAAATCGACTTCGCAAAACAATCTATACGATCGAAGTAGCGGAGATCGTCTAAACGGAGAAGAAGACCAAAGAAGGAGGACAAAGGAGAACGAAGAGAAAGAAAATCATCTACTATCCATCGACATGTGGAAAGAAGATTGGGTTGCGGCGGTCGAACTCTATACAAAACGAGCACTTGGAGTGAAATGAAGTATGAGAAAACGAAATTGCCGCAATTATGGGTTTCGGACCGACTTGGACCCCAGACCGCCCATGTAACCACAGCTTCGGGGATTGTACGAGCCAACTTCATTCGCCCGTTCATATCTCAATTACGTTTACATATCAGACGCAGAAAGACATACCATTCGTCCGCTGCGTTTCATCGAAAATTACCTCAGTTATTGGCTGATGTAGTTATTGCAGCATGATAGTCTTTATTAAGATATTAACCTGCGTATTGTTGTGGAGACAGCTTACTAAAAAGCTATTAATTTTTTAAATTTTAGTTACGTGTGTGGTACATTACTCACATATTTTGATCGACAAACAAGTTGCTGCAGATTTATATCCCCGTTTCGAATTTTTTATTGTTAACAACATTCCTTCTCCGAAATCCAGTCTTTAATATCTAATAACTGAAAATAATTATTTTTACACTATTTAAGAAAAGATACTACTCTAGAAATTAAATCATAAGGAAAGAAATACGAATCGAAGGAGGCATAACCTTATTCGTTATGCCTCTTTTGATTGAGAAAAAGTACATCAAAGCAAATAAAAGGAAAATTAATTTTTTTAATAAAGGACAGCACATTTTGTTGACCAATTGTATTTATTGGCGGATTCGCGCGATTTCTTAATTCTCCTGCGCCACTTACTTCGATTTATAAACTAACTGTTTTAGGTGGCCCCACAAGAAAAGGATCTAGGCGGTTTAAGTCGGATGACTGATATGGCCATACGATCCCTCCGGGACCTATCGAGCAATTCTCGTGTGTGCGATTTAAATGATGGCGAACGACTACGCGGAAATGTGGAGGACTCCATAGTGTCTAAACCACATCTTTTCTCGAATATTGAGTGGCATTTCTTCGAGTAATGGTGATAACCCATTTTGCAGAAATTTTAAATAAGTTTGTCCGTCCAGACGATTGGTAAGCACAATTGGCTCAAAAATAAAGTTACGTATTATGCAGCCATAGATTGAGGGAAAATCATTGTTGGTAATACCACATAGCATACTGTACGTATTAATAATTCCTTCATGAGAAAAATTAGCTTCATCTATGCATAGTATTTTTGTTAAGAACTTATGTTCTGCCTTCCTTTCTAATAGCTATCCACGAAACTGCACTCGCTACGTATAATGATCTGGAGATAAGGTGTGCACCCGCTGGAAATTATATGGATCCAACTGATTGCTCCTCAAAGTTCGCCACACTATTGAATGCGACGAATTAAGTTGCGCTGCAATTTGGGGAAGTATTTATTCCAGGACCATCGTTTACTAAATTTAACACTACTTCCTGTGCATGATTATTCCCTTCACGACCACCATCTCGACCCTGTCAAGGCTGCTGGAACCCTGTATTACGTGCACGTTGCCCGTAAATTTTTATTAAGAAATAATTCCGCATATCGTCTTCGAGCGCGCGTGGAGTTTTGACCGGATTCGCCATAAACAAGATATGTACTAATTCCGTATTAGTATAGGAAATGATCTGAATTTATTATCGATTAATCCAGCTGCCTATTGCTAAAATTTTAACATTCCCAGGTTCGCAAGGGGTGTTTGATAACAGACTGGTTTATTGTTTCGAATTCAACCGCCGTATCTGAACGATGAGTCATCACTAGAAGGTGTCAGCGATTTGATAATGAAATAGTAGTCTCCCGCTCAAAGTATGTCAAGGGCATTAGTTTTTAGCACGAATAGTATCATCCCGAAAACATAAACTGGAAATTTCCTTTTTTGCACTTTCTTGTTCACATTTTAAATTCCTCAGGGGAAATTAAGGCGCACGGTGTATACCCTGAAGAGAAAATTATAACGCGCGACCTAAAGGTGCGAAGTATGCTACATGATTTGTACTGCGATATTCTTTCTTCACTTATGTGTTTTCCGCATTTTCACAAAGATGGATAGCAGAAAATATTAGAAATTGTGGACCACACTTAGCCCTTGGAAGCAATGTGTTTTAGAAACTATATTTCTATTCTACATACATATCTGCTAATAAGAGTTTGTTAGTGATTACAAGGACTGTGGTGTAGTATTACTGACACTATATCATATCGGTAAACACCTCTTCACACAATTATTTAATTAAATCCGGTGATACCTGTTTCGCAATGAGAAACAAGGTTAACATATACAAACCGTACCTTACCAAATCAACCGCGATTTTGTAAATTGTATTCATGCAAACTAAAGTTTTCCGTCTTCAAGTCAGTGGCATATTTTTGCCTACTAGGATAAAAAGTGATTCTGAGAAGGGTTACCTACGTCATTCCAAATCTGGTTTTTCACGTTTCTTTTTACGCTGCCGCCACGTACCTCTCCTTTGGACAATTTTTCCTAGTTACCAAACACTCATGCAAAAGACAAACTACTATTCCTACAATAAGTCAAACAACAACGATTGATCCAAGGAACAATGGTCTTTTTTAAGATTCCAATTTTGCCGTCTTTGACGTATAAAAATAGAAATACGATGTTTATTATTTAGACAAAAATATGAGCGCTAGTAGTGGCTCGGGCCATATCTTTAGCAACTTCAAGTGATATATTACGTTAGGACACATCGAACGCAGAGTTTACTCAACTTTTAACTTCTTATCAAGTAATATGTCGCGTTAAGTAACTCCAATGTTTACTGCTTCGGTACAGAAATAAACGGTAGTTTGAATCAATTAAGGCGTCTATTGTCAAATCGTCCCAACGTATGGACGAGTACTACGAAGGGACCACTAATGTGCGGCTATACTCTTACTACTAATACTAATTGTAAGTATATTTTGGGAACATTGCATCAGGCGTCAATGCGGGCAACTCGCCAGGTAGAATCTTAAGGCATAGGTAGAATAGGAAAGTTTTTCTCTTTTACATTTATTAACTTGCTTTTACCTCCTCTAATAAATTTGAGGCATATATTGAAAAAATCCTGGCTGTTTTCACAAGTTATGCATCGAATTAAAACAACAGAGTTTATAACAACTAAAATAGCATTTTGTAAAAGAAAATATTTTTATATTAGCACAGGAAAGTCGGAATTAATTTTGAGAAGAAAATTATTTTCACATGCACACAGTGAAGACGTATGTTTACTCTTTGGGCAAATCTTCTAGATAATTAGGCCCATATCTTAAGAAAGGCCAAGTACAGCAAACACTCGATAACGTGAACTAATGCACAACAAGGATTTTTCACATTATCGAAATGTTTACATTAGCGAAGGTGATTAACGAGCAAATCATTAAAAGAAACTTTAATACGCCAAAATAAAACACTAAGGATGACAATAAATCAAAATAGTGTCTTATAATCATGTATGAAAGAACGAACTTCAGCCAACAAAGTTGTAATTTAGGCAACTTTAGGCAAAATCAAAACTACATATGTATGTATACGCAACTTAGCATCTGTGCTTCCTGTAGCAATGAGTTATCCCGCGAATGTACACAATTAAGTTCAAATATGCTACATTAATCGAGCCTCCCCTACATAATTAGGTAACTCAGGGATTTATCAAACTGGGCTTTTCATAGGCAACTTGCAACGGTCGAAGTTATTCGT
Organism: Chrysina gloriosa; assembly: GCA_038088585.1. Lineage (NCBI taxonomy): Eukaryota > Metazoa > Arthropoda > Insecta > Coleoptera > Scarabaeidae > Chrysina > Chrysina gloriosa. The sequence goes on along the minus strand of CM076087.1, from coordinate 73,408,671 downwards.
AGGCGATCGGAAATTGCGAAGACGTCTCATAAGCGTACATATATATATATTCGATCCGTCCCGATTAAATTCGATCTTCGTTGGTCATCGCCTTCGTAGATCTGTTTACGTTATCGAGTTATCGAACTTACAATGGTTTTACGTTATCGAGCGTCCCGTAAAATCCTATACTACGAATTTTGTGTTCACATTAGCGCAATGTTTCCAACATCGGGTATTTTTTTTCATAGAGCGTTTGCTGTACATGTTTGAATAAAACGTGTACATTTATTTCTAAGGGCATCGCATCTAACGCCGAGTGTATATCGGGCTATCCCTTGCGGTCCTAAAACTAAACTTATGTACTATTTTGTTTTAATTTATTAGTCCTACATTAGTTGTGAAAAACCTTATATAAATATAATACTTGAATAATGCAAAGAGTAGTTGTGGAAATATACGGTTGCATTATGATTGCAGCTACAAAGTGTACACAAATAGGATTTAAAATTCTTAGAGGCACAATAACAATAGTAGTTAATATCAACTAGTGTTTCGCTGAATAGGTTCAAATAAAAATTACACACGTGTTTACGTAATTTTTGTTTTACATTCTTTACGGTCTAGCAATAACAAACATTTTCTTTCTCATTAAAAATAATAGGTGTGTTGATTCCGTCAAAATTAGAGTTCTTGAAACTTCATGTTCCGTAACCGTTAAAATATTATACAGCGTGCGCCTTAACTAACCCTTAGGAATTAAGTATAGACATAGACATGGTGAATCAATTAGTATATATTAATTTTTACAATCCTAAAAGGAACCAATTTTTTACAATAAGTAATAAGTTTTTTTGGAGAATCAGTTACATGAATTATACAACGTCCGGTACATGATAAGCTGTAACAGGAACGATTGCTACAGACATTCTTAAGTTCAAAGTGCATTGGTATTTGTATGAATTTTATTTATTAGGAATTATTAATCATCTTTACATTATCTTACATTATTGTACACATAAATGAGAAATGTAGTTTTATAAGCATGCATTCTGTTAAAAGTTCATCCAGAGTTTATCATAAGTTAATTTATTTGCGGTATCAATTTGTGTGGTCGATCTAGTGCATATAGATCGATTGTAACATTCAACTGTTAAATTAAAATAAATTTATTATCTTGTATAATATATAATTCCATTAAAAAGAGCACATTATTTAGTTAATTTGTTTACACTGCGATAGCCTCCAAGAAATAATCTAGACAATCCGAGTATTACTCATAATTTGGACAATCTGACTATTCATTAGCGTTCCATGCCGCTCTATAGTAGAACGTGACATGCTGTTTTCAATTATTTGTTTACAGGCGAGAGCATATCTGTACACACGAAATGTCAACAACCTCATAAAACAACACTGGCAATGATCTATCGATCGTCGTATTTTATTTCTTTTATATTAGATAAATTACATCTCATAATACTTATTTTTAATCCTCGTTTTGATCTTCCGCTCATTTTCTTTCCGATTTGTTGGGATTGAGTAATTATTAAATACGTCTCAATCACGATGCACCGCATCGCAACGGTGAGAAGTTTATGCAGCCATAGGCAGAGGTGTAGGCATATATACATAGCATCAATGCAGAACTGCATCGGCGTGGTCGATTTCATTTTCCTTAGTGCATGAGGGACGACGATCCGGAGAATTCAGGAACGAGTTCTAGAGAGAAGGGAATATTCCAAGTTCTACCAACGTACCAAAATTACCAGTCGACCAGCATTATTTCTTCATGGTAGAGGAACGTATAGGTACGTTCGCGGTTGAGAGAACCAATTTAAATACGGACTCATCAAACCACCTGCTTGTTTTAATAACATCTTGGACTATAAATCATCTGATGAATGACGGCATTCTTATTATAAATTAGAAGGTGTTGTCTGTGACCATTCTTTTGACTATGTGATTTCTTTTAATTAATTCTAGTTACGTGTATGTACTACACTCTTAAATATTTCTTAATTTTTACGGCCATATCGGTTTACATATGGCATGAATCACTGTGCTAAGGAGAATATCATTACCTATAAAGAGAATACTATTATTATTTCTAATACGTAAGTGATTTGATTCTAATGTTGAAGAAGGACACAATTGTAATGATTTATTAGTTTAATTTTGCTATAACTAATTAACAGTTTTTGAATTAATAGATATAATAAAAATATTAAAAATCCCTTGGTCTTTTGGTTACATAGGCAACATTTTTTGAGTATATGCTACTTAAATAGATTATAGTCGTTCATCATTATAATTAAATTGCTGCAAAACCCACGAGCAGTGCTAAAATATTCTGGAATCTTTAAGTCAGTTTTGATTATGAAAAATTGGCGATTTGAATATTTTTCTGTTGAACTATTTTCGCAATAGGTTTATTCCAATAAGTCCTTCAATCGATTCTCCGATTGTTTGAATATGTATGGTATTAAATATGCGTTACAACAAACTTCTGGTCGTAATCTCTGACCGACTGTTCGCTGTTTCAACAAGAAGTTAGTCGATCTGCGGACTTTCTCGATCGTCAGATCAGTGGAGGATTTTTTCACATTGGTGATCTGACGCATATAGTTTTTCTACGACAAATTAAGACATCTATGTCATATCATCATTAGTTTACCATATTTCTAAAATAGCTGTTTCGACAAAACGACTTCATATCAACCAGAAACCTGTTTCAAATCAGGCGTGCACATTTGACATCAATCGTAAATTGATCGACGATTGTTTGTTGCAATAAACCTAATGTGACTCAAACAACTAATTCTATAAGAAAAGAAAGTTACTTTAAGATCATCCGGTCATAATGATGAAATCACCTAGTATTCATCGTTTGTTGAGGCTATGTGGCCCTCTCATATATACTGTTAAGCAGGACTATAAACAAATTACATGATTCTGTTAGCACTAATGCACTTTTACGTTGACGTAATTCGTTTGGTCCCTGCTTCCGCTGTATACGTACACTGGAGTTTATAAATCATTCGTGCAACCAACTAGAATTTGGTCGAACCTGGAGATACTCCACCACCAGTAAGGATTTTTAACGTGTCAAACATCACATTGACACAAGGTGTACGGTTTTACTTCCTACCTGAGAAGAAGTTATTTTTATCTGCAATTAAAAATCACCGGTTTCAATCTGGTTTGAACCTGCGAGCTTTAGATCTACACATCTCTTCGTTTGATTGTTAATACTCGATTTTTCGGATTTTCAAGCTGTTTCTCGATGAATCTGGGCATTCTTTACATAGTAGAAGGCGTTTACTAGGATTCGGAGGCGTAAGTCAACAGCGGCCAAAGCGTCGAGGTATCCTAGGTGAAGGGAACTCCTTTGCCCTAGACGGGTAGTGATGAATCGGGGCCGAACGTCTTTGACATGTTTCTTGCAGAGTAGTTTCTGGTCGAAGTATACTCCTAAGATTCCTCCACGACAGGACTATAACATGGAGAAGTACGAAAGCAACAGTAGTTTCTAAGTACAAAAGGAAGCAGAAGAATGGTGGGTGATATTTGAGAATAGGTGAACTTGCATCAACGGTAAAAATGATGCTGAAAGAAACTGAATTGTATTCACGAATACTTATGAAGAAAAAGAAAAAGGAAAAAGAACATTGGAATATGTAGTGGGAAAAGGTACTGTGCGACTCGAAAACTTATTCTATTTTTTTATTTGTGAAGGAGGCGAAAAGCGTGATATCAAGTTACAATTACTTCTTCGATCGAAACTCTTGATTAAGCATTCAAGTCGCCCGCTAGATATGCTAATAGTAGCGTGTTTCGAAAATACTTTGTTTGATTCTTATAGATTGGCTAATTTAAAAGAAATTTACGGATGTCTTGCATTTTACGAATATATATAGATTAGCGAGGTTAGAAACGGTCTCATCATTTCATTAATACTTGTGTACAAAGTTATATATCAGAAATAGAAATAATACATGACATCCTAATGCAATACAAGTTAATCTTTCGGGTACCAAAATTTCTGTTTAATTAAACTTCCATTTCTACTTAAGATGTAAAAATAATGACGCTTCCATTCTGTCTTCTATTAAATTCAATATATTTTTCCAAACTACAACATTCCCTCGTACTTAATTATAATACATAAAACTTTAGAAAGCTCGTTCAAATAAATCATTAACATTTTATTCTATCTAATAGCACACTACATGTTACAAGGGTATTTACCTTGGGTAGGCTCTATAGACACAAACGATGTTGTCCGTGTTTCGCAAAATACAAGTATATACCACCAAGCACGTTAATTTACTGGTGCAATTTTTTATTTCGAATAATTTAAGCGTCATTAAAATGGCTTTAGTTGCTTCATTATGTAGTTCGAGCATCATGCCTAAGTACCCGCTTAATTTAAAAATTATTTACATTACGGCCCAGCAGGCATTTCCCTTTAACACATCTCATGTGGAGAAACAGATCGTTAGAAGTTATATTATTAGAATGATGACATCCATGAAGACATGCTTATAACATTAAATGTATACCTCATAAGTATATTAAGTAATTTTGAAATTAAGTTATCTAAGCTCAAACGATCAAGTGTTTTTAAGCTAGGTCTGTGTCTCTTGCTTTTAAACATTGTACGATTTGTTGTATACGGTTTTTCTATACAACAGCAATAATAATAATACAAAAATGATCAGTATTATGTTTGCGAAAGAATCCGGTATTATAATAGTAATCTAAAAGGTAGAAAACGACTTATAAGTGTTCGACTTTGAATTAATGACTTAATAAATAATTCACGATCTGGCTTCGCCAGAAAGCGGCTGAAGTTGGCAGTCTGTTTTATGACACGTGTGGTTGCTCGTTTGCCCAGTCTCTCCGACTTTCCGATACCAGATTAGAGGCGAACGCATAAATTTTAAACAGTCCGCCTTGATATCTTATTCGTATGACGTGCATTCTATGTAAAATTGAAGTTCTCTTCGGTTGTCAGAGAATCAGGAGTAGCATTCGTAAAACGAGCTCATTGGCGTTTCGCGATTGATCACTGCAATGTATGTGCATATACCGTTTGTTGAAATCGTTAAGAGAATTGACATAGAGTGGTGAATGTTCGTTAATTATTTACTAATCAAATGTTTAAACGTTACTACTGTATTCCCGTAACAAAAGCGAAACACTTCTGAATTTTATTGTTCTATTGTTGTCTATCGGATCCCTTTTCTAGAACTTCCTCCACTCTTTCGGCGTTCCGCTTTCTGCTTTTGTCATAATTTCTTTTCATGGCTTTTGGTATTCTGTTTTTCTGTTTTCTGTTTTTCTTGGCCTTCCTTTTCTTTTTTTTCTTCTGGGTCTAGCTTCGCATACTGGTCATATTATTATTTCTTCCTTTCTCCTTTTGATATGTACATGTTATTTCAGCCTATGATTTCTATGATTTGGGTCAATGGTTTTATATCAAGAAATTTCCTTATATTTTCATTTTTTGTGTGGTTGTATTGTTGCCTTTAATTCGGGCCAAACACTACAATTATTATGTATTCATGTATTTTCTTTGTATTATATTACCAACATTCTTTGATTGATTATGTTATATCTTTTCACAAATTGTATTTTTCCTCTTTAAAAGCTGTCATTACACGAGTCCTTGTCTATTATTTGTGTCTGTTATGTTTTCTATATATCCAATTCTAGGTTTTCTATCTCCTCTGTTAGTTCTATTTCAGCTTGCAAGGTGATCGTAACTATTTAATTATTAAATGTCAAGGTCATAATAAACAGCAATTTAAACAGTGTTCATACCTGTGAAAATATGATGTCAATGAAAATATTGTACTTAAACGAAAAACATAGTTATGGGCTCTAGTGGACTGTAATTTGTGATTATGGTTCAATACAACTGTTAATCTGAGGATTAAATGCAGCACTTATGGTTGTATATTTTGATAAACAATAGGAGATCCTTCTTGAAATGAAATGAGATCTAGTACGTATAATTCTAATAAAAAGTAAGTATCCCTGGCTATGGTAATATAACAAAATTATACTTCTACAACAGCTGTGTATCCTTTCCGTTTAAAGGTGATGATTAAGGTTTGATAAAAGAGTGGATGATGTGTTATTATTAAGTAGTGTAAACCGGTCTTTGTCTCCACTTACGTGCAGGGCGCGAATGAACATTCGGTGAAGTAAGAGCGTCAGTCCGGTTTACACTACTTAATGTTAACACGTCATCCACTCTTTTACCAAATCTTAGTGATGATACGATATAGGCAGAACCTGTTACGTCACAGTAAACTTTACAAACTTGGAATTATACCATATCCATGCTGTACATTTATTAATTATTAAGATATGATGGAAACCTAATCAGATCTTGTTAGCAGGTCAAACGCACTACAATTGTTTATTGCTGGATGACAAAAGAAATTATAAAAGTGGAAACTAAAATTTTAGAATTCGTAGAATCCTTATTACTAGCACACTGTTGTGGGGAACCGCGCATCAGTTGCTCCATTCTTGTGTTATCTACTATTTCATCATTCATTCATGACCCAAAATGTGAGGTATGTACCCCATCTTTTTTAAAATTTTGTCAAGTAAAAGGTATGTAGAGAAATTTAAGGTATGGTTCTGGTTGCATATTCTATATCTGTTGCGATACGTAGTATTGAGTGTTTCGGTACAGAATAAAGCTGAAATCTATGTTATTTTTAAGGCCTATATTAATTTTGTTTTTGCGAAGTACAACCTTTGATAGTATCAATCTTTATGAAAGGTTTAAAGGTATGTATAACTAATAGGGAAGCATTTAGAATCTTTAACCAGCAACCTCGTTTTTTACTGTTTGGGAGGAATAGGTTTCAGAATATAATACCTCAAAAGAGTTCATGTGAAACCTTACCTTTTTGATCTTATATATAGCTTATTCTTCTTCAATCTTATGTTTAGTAACCAACTGTTAAATATACTTACTTTTACAAAATATTGCGAACACTAGTCATAAAGAAAACTGTAGGAGCTGTTTTTCTTAGTCGTTATCTATAAATTTTACTTTAAGAGACGACCATATTTCAGCCATAAATCTGACAGTATCGTGATACGTTTCAACCGGCCACTTTGCAATTAAGCTCTGCTTTTATAATTGATTTTATCTAAGGTTAACGTGTACTGAAAACTATCGTTCGTCTGATAACTTGGAAAAATATTTACGACATGTCTAATTGTCGGCGTAAATATAACTTCATCCGGGGTACGTCAGACGGTGACTTTTTCTGCTTTTGTTACCTGCTCTGACGAAGGTACAATAGACCAAACTCGGGCTCGTCCAAACATTCAGTTTTTCTCGTCGGTTTCTATGCATAATTCATAGTTGACAAGCACGAGTGGATTATTTAGGAATCCTATTATTTAGAATATAATAGGAATTTTTTTCTGGAAACTTTTCATCAATTTTTAATCACTTTCATGTGAGTATCGTTTATTTTTCAGAACAACCAATGCACTTCTTCTATTGAGATAAAAACTTTTAGGATTATCACATTCATCCGAGAGTTAACTTGAGTTTTAATTGTATAGATTGCACTCCAATATAAAAAGTACAAGAAGAATACGCTCTTGCCTCGTTCCAATTTCACCCGTTCCGTTCCATAACGTACGGACAAAACTGAATGTGTATACAGGATTCACACTTGCCTTCACTCACCTTCAAAAAATCTTAAAATTATCAACAACAATTTCTTACGGTCTAATTGCTTGTCAATAACACGAAACGAAACAAATTATCATTGTTTCTGGGTATTAGTAACATTTGGAGCTATAATCCATGTAATATGAACTTGACCAATATGTTTCTTGTAATTTACTATGAGTGTCAGAATAGCGAAACTATAGAAAACGTTTCAAAGAGCTTTTACAAAGGTCATAATTAACCAAGATGAATATTGTGCGATGTATCAAATTCAATATGCAACATGCAATGTACGAAACTATTTAAAAGTTCCTGTGTTAAAACGCTTGGAAATAAGGGTCAGTTTTAGCAGGGACTCCGTCTCCAATTCACCGAATCTAAATTAGAGCAAATAAACAAATGGCGTAATGCGATTTTTAGTGATGACAAGAGAATGAAATTAGATGGATCGAAGTGATTCTTCTACTATCGGCATGTTTTATGAAAGAGATATACGTCTTTGTCCCGACAACACAGTCCAGTAGACCTGTTGATTTGGTGATAATTAAGGGAAAGCAGAAATGAAAAGTATATCTACTTTCTACAAACGGCAAAAGATAAATTTGGTTTTGTGATAACAGGACACATTGCAGAATAATGACAGCATACATTTGGCTCACATCATACAATACTGGTTTAGAGAATAACGTACGGACGCTAAAATGAGCGTTATACTGATCAAGGTTTACCGGTCAAAAAAGAAAAATATTTCAAAAAGGGTTTAAATATCATTTTAATATGTATTATTCGGTATTCATTATTCTCGTACCATCATTTTTCATAGTACCGAGGCATTTGTTCGCCCCATTCGCCCACACCGATTGCAGAGAGAAATAGTTGCACCTATGTGCAAATAACCATATCATATTAACTCTATACTGATCGTAGCAAAGGTCAAGAGATAAGTAAGTATATTGAGTTCCCAAATATTTCACACAAGTCCAAAGCTGTTTGGAATAATAAATAACCCCTGAAGCAACTATATGATAATAGGCTGATCTTGATATGAATGACACAAAATTTCTAATAATATTCCAAGAAAAATATAGTCAGCTTCTCCATTTAGACCTAAACCATTCTGTGGAATAAGCTGAAACCATGCTGAAGGTTGTGTGCGAACACAGAACGAATAATTATCGTTCGGTCAATTAAACAACAATACTGGAAGTAATAGTTATATTTTCAGAACGTTTTCGGAGAACCTTTGTCAAAGATTATTTTAACGTTCTGAAAATATACCTATTACCTCTAGTATTGTTATTTAAATAACCTATTAGTGGTAGAGAGAATATCTAACCATATGTATCTAAAAGCTCACGAAACACACAGCCGTTGGAAACAAAGATTCAAAAAGGTTGTTGGGGAGTTCAGAAAATTAATACATTCAATAGTAGTGGTTCAATTATTATTTCTTCACCGATATTTCGATATTTCTATACCGATATTTCGCATCAAACTGTATGCTTCATCAAGGTTAAAAATTCAGAACAGTGCGAAAGACCATTAAGAAAACATAAAATTACAAATGTATTAAAAGGAAGAGGTAATTACAACACTTGGACAGACGTCCTTTCTTTTGTGGTCGTGATCGCGGGGTGAAAGGACGTCTGTCCAAGTGTTGCAACTGCCTCTTCCTTTTTAACACATTTGTAATTTTATCTTCTGACAACGGTTCCGACGTAGGTTGTATCATGATTTTATGATCTGCATTTTAATTTATTTAAGTCCCTCAAATGTTTTGTAATGTTCTTTCGGATTGTTCTGAATTTTTAATGAAGCACACAGTTTGATGAAATAAATTGAACTACTATTGAATGTATTAATTTGCTGAACTCCCCAACAACCTTTTTGAGCCTATATATATATATATATATATATATATATGTAGGTTAACTATATATAGGTTCAATAATATAATGTAATCAAACATCCAACATCATTTCTTGGCCATAGAACTAAATCGCTTCTTGAATTAGTGAAAACGCAAGTGAAACATTGGGAACAAGGGGAAGCGGCAGTTAAGTCTGTCAAAGTGAGATACGCATGTTCATTCCGAAAGATTTACAAAGCATGTCCTAATAAATACAGGTGTTTGGCATCAAATTACTTACTTTTATCACAAATAAACCAAACAGATAGCCCATTGACAATTGAAAACGTCAATCCACTTCAAGTAGAAATAATTCCTATGCTAGACGTTAGAAGAGGAAAAATAATTGATATCTGTATTATTTATCTATGTTTATATGCTGAAACATTTCAACTTTAAATTTTTAAAAAGAGTTTAGTTATTAAACTATATTTTACCAATATTCTTTTACTTTTTAAGGTAATATCTAAAATTAAATTCCCTGATATTGAATTATCTTCTTTGTCAATACATTTATGTAGTACTAGTCTCATTAAACTCTCATAATAAAGGAAAACAATCACACGATTATAAAATAAATACAAAATGTAAGTTATATTAAGAATAGACACATAATTCTTAATTTACTTTAATATGGCCTTAGATAGTCATAAGACAATATCAATTAATGATCAAATACATATTAAGGCTGCATAAGAGATTTCAAATTCAATTTATTTTCTAATTACGGTAGGTTGGGTCGTGACTAATTCTTATTTCGCATCCAAATAATAGTTCATTATTATCCACAAAGAAATTGATAACGCCAACTTATTGTATTATCTCTAAACATAAAAGCACGAAATAGAAAAAAATGAATAATATGATATTAACATCATATAGTTTATTATATAAATAACCAATGAGACGATTGCAATACGCAGCCATAACCCGAGAAGCGAGAATTATGAAGAGACTGCAGCATTCTGATGTCTCTTAAGAGAATTCATCTCGCCGGCTATGCACGCAGCTTATTCTGTGCTAATTGAACATCGAGTGAACGCAGACGGACGACAAAAAGTGCTCGAAGAAGGCGGTTACATGTGTTCTCGAGCATCGGCTCGCGGCGACAGAGGCGACGTTTTTAGAGCAGCGGCGAAGCTTTGAACTATAGGCCGATGATTACAAGAACACCGGCACTGGTTCTTCGAGACGAAGCGAACTGTAGAGGTATATTCAATTGTTATTATTTCACTTACTCTCTCTGCTGATACACAGGAGTAGAAAGTATTTAGAGTAACAACCCATTTATGGTGGAAAAAATATTTTTGAGCACGATGTATAGAAAATCATTTTTCATGGTAAGCATCGCGTGCAGTTAATTAAGTAATATTGCAGATAGTTCCATTATGGCGAGACAGCTATAATTTTGTGTAAAATAAATAAATAAGGGCTCTATTGGAGCCTCGAAGATACAATGAGAGACAAAGATGTAGTTTAATTAGACGAAATGCACTGTGAACTGACTCTAATTAAATCAGAACTAAAAAATTGATTATGTATATAAAATAAATAAATATGCCTTTACCACACCTTTGGCAGCAATAAATCTTCCCCTCACAACAGAAAGGTATCAAAAAGGAACTTAAATACATAACAAACGTAGCCGAATACAATGGTTTCAAAGCAAAATTAATTGATAACTTAATTAGGAAAGAAAAATTCAAAACTTTGATTAGGGAACTCAAGTCCAACTTTGATTCAACAAACCAAAAGTCCAAAAGTTGTGAAGCAATTAAATTTGGAGGTATAAATTAGTTAATTCATTACGTAATCTTTTAGGAAACGGCAAGCATAAGGGTGAAATAAAGCACAAATAAGGTATCTACGAAAGAGTTGTCAGGAATGTGGCACAAAATACATTGGACAAACAAAGCGATTAATCCTAACACGATACAAGGGGCACATTACTAGGGTAAGATAATCGTGTCGTCCCAGCATCCGTAACAGCTGGAGCAGCCAACGGAACTCGGCACGCTCGGCTCTGATGCGATGCGTAAACATCTGCCAGGTGGCAAAGCAGTTCAAATTCGTACACATTCATCAGTAATTGGCTGCTCCAGCTTTTAGACCTAGAGCACATGGGCGGGCTTTCCGTCGCTTACTCGCCGCGATTATTTCGTCACCTTAATGAAACACATTAATTCAAATTAAAATGAGTGCACTAAGCGGGAGTTTCGTCGCGGCGATATTGTTATCACTACGTGCTCTATTTTCGAGGCGACGCGATTATCGCCTACAATTATAGAACATATACATATATCGTTTATTTGCAAGCATCTCATGTAAAGAAGGGTAGGTTTCTGTGTAACTATAAATATACACTGTTTTGGAACCCTTGAGAAACAGATACTTTATACAGCTATTTTACTAAAAACAGATGTTAAGGGATTAGCATACGTAGAAGAAAGAGGAGATAGAATTGAACATACTATCGTTGCGTCGAGTTCTGTATTATTTTCATTGTAATATTACAGATAAAGTTAAATTTAGTGTAGTATATAGTAATAAAATGACATATCTTTTCATAACAACAGCATGTCAACGTATATAAATAATGAAAAAGTAATAATCCAAGTTGAGAAAAGATCGACATTATATAATAAGAACATTCCGGAATACAGCGATAAAAATGTGAAAGAAAAGTTATGGAAAGAAGTGTGTGAAAGTATTATACCTACATACATGGAATCAACTGGAAACAGCAGAAAGAATTGAAGAAGGTAAGGATTGTATATGTATAATTAATAAATTATTGAACACAATTTAGTACATAAAGAAAACAAAATGATATAAACAGTCTTTATGTATAACATTTTATTATATTGCAAAAGGTATTGAGCCTGCAGGGGAAATGAAATATTCTGTCAAATAGTCTCTCTAGTATAGTTCCCTTAATAGTACCTCTAATTCCAATTGCGGCATTTCTTTCAAGAGGGCAATGGTATATCGTATCCTCGAATCGTACTCCATCTCTTTTGAATGAAATTGTGAAGTAAACAACATGCTTTTACTATTGCATCACAAAAAGTAGGGGCTACGTCGATTGAACGGTGCAAAATACGCCATTTTTGGCAAAATATTCAAAACGCACATTCTATCATTCTTCTTACCCTTGTCAAACGATAATTAAATATTCGCTTGGAAATACTTAAATTTCGGTGTGGGTATGGGAGGAAAATATATTGAGATAGCGCAAAGGCTTCGTTACCTACAATCACATAAGGTACTTGTTTTTCTTTGTCACCGTTTGGTAATTTTTTCGATTGGAGCATATTCAATTGCTTTCTTTCCAATTTCTTGTATAAATCCGTTGCTTCGAAAATGTTTGAATCACTAGAAGCGCCATATGCTCCCACGTCAAAGCTAATAAAGTTATAATCTGCGTCAACAAGAGCCATAAGTACTATAGAAAAGTATGATTTATAGTTAAAATATTCAGAACCACTACTATCTGGTTGCGTATCCTAATGTGCTTGCCGTCGACTGCTCCTATACAATCAGGAAAATTAGTTCTTTCATAAAACTTCTTTTCAATACGTAGCCAATCTACTCCAGTTTTTTGACCTCTAAATATAGGTTGCAGGCATTCCTAGATTGCGTCACAAGTGCTTTTCACTATCTCGCGAATCGTTGTAACGCCAATTAATTATTCATAGTGTAACAAATGGAAACTGTGGCCAAATACCTACAAAAATACATATTTTCTTCTTCAATTTATTACATAGTAATATATTATTTCTAGACAAAAGTGTCCAAAGCAGATGGAAAAATTTGCGAGACAACTTTACAAGAGAACTGAACCTACAAAAAACAAAATAAATCTGGGAACCCTAAGACGAAAAGAAGAAAGTACTTGTATTTTGAGCAAATGTTGTTTCTGGTACCGTTGTTACACGAGCGTGAAACGGTGAGCAATTATAACCCACCACAGACTACAGAGGAAGCCGGAGGAAGCATTGGAGACACGGGACTGTTGGAAACCGAAACGCAAGGAGGAAATCGGAATGTACAGATACGAGCCCAATCAACGAAAGCTAGGAGAGAAAAGAAACGGAAAACCCTAACATATGAAGAATCCCTCCTCCAAATTCTAAGGGACAACGAAGAAGAGGAAATTGACGAAGACAAGTCCTTTCTTTTTCGTTATTACCGTCTTTCAAGCAGTTGCTTCCGCATCAAAAATTACGTGTAAAAATGGAATTTCTGTAAGTGCTTGAAAGAATCATGTACACGACAACTCAGTGACGACCTCCGAGTATGGTATATAACGGGCCGTATTCCAGCACATCGTTTCATCAACATAAATCATTGGCAAGGAACACACTTCCTCTTGGCTTATATCTGTTGAATGTAATGGAAACAGATACAAGTGGCATTGCATCTGATTCAGAATTATTGAAACTTCATTAAAGTAAGAGCATAGGTTAAATAGTTAAATATTTAGTATATAAGTGTGTTGTATTACGATAAATAGAAAATGAAATCTATACCTTAAAGTGACTGCTAATCCTAGGATATATAGTCGTCCTGATGTTCGTGTTTTGATAGGTAGCATAGAGTACTATTATTCTTAAGAGCTCTTCAAACGATTTGATGGTCGTAACCAAAAATTTGTGCGGATACTCGTATAAATCATCATATAATTTATGAAACTGACCCTTTAAATATCTTTAAGCAATCTACATTTTTCTGTTTTTCCTTCGAAAACGTAATAAGACCGCATATATTGCAGCTTTCTTTCCAAACTTCATTTTCAAACTGATTTTACGGGAGTACTCCCACTGTAAGATGTTAACGATCGCGATTAAATTGTCGCTCGTGTGTTCACGCAATTTACCAAGGCGATTATTTCAACGCCGCGAAAAAATCACGCAAATTGAAGTCGCCCGTGCGCGCTTAGCATTAGGGCTATGCTAGGACGATACCATTATCTTACCCCAAACATTACTCATTTCCAAATCAAACGTGGCCCGACATATTTTTGACAAGAAACACGCCATACCAATAGAAAGTTTTGAATGAATTAGCACCGTAGAAAATAAGAGGGAACTAGATAGCTACGAGAGTACATATATTTATAAAGATAGAAAGAGAATTATGAATCCAGATGGAGGACCTATTCGAAATTCCAAATTGTACGACCTATAGAATTAAATGTAGGTTTAGTCCAGGACCATTCAACCGTTTCGACACGCTCGATAGAGCATGATTTTAAGGTTTAGAATTAGTAAAAATACACGTTCCTTATAATGGGCGTTCAGTGTCAACAGTTTTTACTGTGTGATGTCCATTGTGCAGTGCTTTAGAGTACTGTGCTCGTTGTGTGGTGTTTGTCTTGACCGTTAGCCGTATATCGCTCGTGACAATAATAATAATAATAATAATAATAATCTTTATTGTCCATAAATTACAATTCAATTACAGGACAATTAATGAAATTATAATATGCAGACCAGTATAACCCTACAACAATACAATATTTCCGGAAGAACCTATACAAAGGCATTGAAATGACGATCGCAACAGTTGACAATATCCTGCAATGAGTCATGGTTGATATTACAGTCAGTCGAAATTATATTGTAATAGGCGTGGAAGATCCAATATTCGTTCTACATCGTGGTAAATAAAATGTTGCTGGATTACGAGATAAAAATGGTGGTACATAAAAGTTTAGTAAATGCAAAAGATCAAGACAGTCAATGTTACCATGAATTAAATTATATATGTACATATTTAACGCTATAAGTAATTCTTCGGAATTGAAGAAGACTGTATCTCAAAGCGATTCAACAATATTGCCTGATCTATATTTCTAGCTGGATAAACATTATCAATTTCTCGGAACACTTTAAGACCATTGACAAACAGCAACTTATTGGAATTAATTACAGTTGTCTTGTCATTTATAAAGATATTGAACAGCAAAGGAGCCCAATTTGAGCCCTGAGGTACTCCTGACAGTGCTTGAAATGATCCCGACGAGTAGCCATTGTAGAATACATATTGTGGTCTACTAGTTAAGTATGACTTAAAAAAGCCAACCAAATCTTCACTAAATCCAAAAGCCATCAGTATTCTAAGCAATGCTGCATGACCAATACGGTCGAACGCCTTAGAAAAGTCAGTATAAATGGTGTCTACTTGGCCACCAGCGTCAAGTGAGCTTGCCACAAATTGTTTAAAACAAACCAAGTTTGACACGGTCGATCGTTTCGCCATAAAGCCATGTTGACAAGGAGAAATAAGATGTTTCATTAGAGGGAAATATGTGAGTACATAATTAGTTCCAACAACTTAGCGAAATTAGAAAGAATAGCGACAGGTCTGTAGTTCACCACATTACTCACATCACCGTTTTTCTGTATCGGAGTAATCCTTGCCACTTTCCAGATGTCAGGGAAGGTCAAAGATGTAAGAGCTAAGTTGAATAATTTTGTCAAAGGAATCGCAAATATATATATATATATATATACAGTCCTTAACCAAAAAGCGGGAACCTGATCGTGACCAGATATTAAACTATCTTTAAGTTTTTTGGTAAATTCAATTACTGTAGCCGCAGAGATAAGACCCATATTTACGTTATGCGAGCTGTTTCCAATTTGTTGGTCAATTGATACATCAGACACTGAATTAAGGCAGGTGGTATAAACCGAACTGAAGTATTCACCAAACGAATTAACAATAGAAATAGGATCATTTAGATGTTTATTGTTGAAAGTCATGTTTCCTTGAATCCTAGACGACCGCTTCTTGTGGTGGATAAAAGTTCAAAACTGGTTAGAATCTAAACAGAAACTATTTCCAATATTTACTAAGTAAGCTGAAAATGCTTCCATACTCTGCTTTTTAGTAAGATAGCGGAGGCGCTTAAAATTGGCTAAAGAAATAGAACATTTCACATTATAAATTAACTGCGGTATAAACCATTTCGGATAGTGCCCGCGAGACCGCATTATTAGAGGAATATGTTTGTCAAAAACATCATAGAGTACCCGATAAAAAGGAAAAGCAAGCTGCCTTGACATCCACGAAATCGTTCAGAAAGTCCCAATTAATACTCTGTAATGATGCATAAAACGCTGGAAAATCTGCTTTGCGGAAGTTATAAGTATTGTTATAATTAAGTTAAAATTGGTGGCAGACTTGCAGTCTATTGAAAAATAAAAACAGTGCGGGTTGGTTAACATCCTCTGGAATCAGTGGAGAGCTATCTTGTTCAATATCACAAGGAATACCCGATATAAGTAAGTCTGAAATTCTACCGTTCACATTGAAAACAGTGTTAGATTGATCGACGTTAGTGAAATCCAAGAACGATTTCAATATACGGGATTTGGAATCTTCAGCATCATGTAGTATTAAGTTCGAACAATTAAAGTTAGAGAGAGAATTAGAACATTTTGGTAATTTATTACCAGTTGCTCAAGCGACTCCATGAAGCCCTCAAAATATTTACCGAAATATCTGGAGGAATGCAGTAAACAGTCTTACAATCAATTGTACATTTACATGCAACAATATCGATTAAAGGAAAATCATTTAAAATACTGGTCGCGTCCACTCCATAAGCATCAAAACAGTTATTATATGCGAACAAAACTCCACCACCTTTGATACGGTCAGTTACATCGAAGTTACGGTCAGTTCGAATCACAGAAAAAGAAAAATGCAGCACTATTCACTTCTTTTGATAACCAAGTCAAAAAATTAAGTCATACGATGAAACACTAATAGACGCATAGAATTCCTGAGCTTTGGTTCTTATGTCACGGCAATTTTGATAGTAACAATAAAGATTAGTGGACAGAGCGTTAAATTTGTTGGACGTTTTTAGTTTAAAGCGACAATTCTTGCGATACCTCTGACTTATTTAATTTTCAATTCTTCTCTATTATTCCTTCGAGAGTTCAGTTCTTCTTTAACATCACGGAAATAATTGATCTGACGCGGTATACGATATAATGACACACGAATGTCAATAAAGTCAGTGTTGCTTTTGAGAAGCTTAGATCTGCGAATAGCATCATGAACCAACTGCTCACCATCAAGCGTAACTCTAACAGGTCTAGGCTTAGGATTGGAACTGTCAAATCTATCCAATCGCAGAGGAGAAGCATTATACTCAATGAAGAGATGTTTTAACAAATTCTTAACCACTTCGTCGTCATTAATATGACGATCGGCTTTAGAATTAGACGATTTTTCGTTAATTCCATAAATAATCAGGTTGGATTTCCTTTTGTCTCGTTCACGAATCTCCTGAATAACCTCCTCAAACGCGTCATCATTGGGTCCAGTAGATGTGGAAGCAGAATTCTGATTTCTCAACTACGACAACTCCTCTTTAAGTGCAAAGATAGCAGCCTTCAAGTCGTTGAAGTTATTACCCAAACTAGAACAAGTACTACATGTCCAATTAAGACAACGCAACGTTTGGATTGCGTATTTCAGACACAGTAAGCTCCACACAAGAATGGTTAAATAATTTTTTACAAACACAGCAAGCAACGCTTTTGTGCTCCTCCACCACAGTGTTACAACAAACACAGATTACAGATAATGTAGGTGCCATGACTAATAGAAAAGAATAATTAACTATATAAGGAATATGCAACAAGGATACTCTTCTTCACAGTACGGGGCCCTGTCGTACTGACTAACAAAAGCAAACAAGAGGGCCGCGGTAAGGTAATTAATGGTTTAAACAAAGGAAGAGGAATAAATTTGAATTCGATTTATATGTAAGTAAACCGCAACAGAATGATACTGAATTTCTCAAGTTTCTCACTGAAGATGACAACTTAGTTGCCGAAATGCATATCTGAAATATGATATTAAAATAATTATATACGTTAAACACAATACCGTTCGACTGGGAATTCCTTTTTTGTTTTTCGCCTCCATTTATTTCTTTTAGTACGAAATTACACTTTAAGTGCACATACACTCACAAAGATAGACTCTATGCAAATCGACTACAAATCACGGCATGCAAAGACTAACTGAACCTACTACGGTGAACGCCAATACTCGATTTATTCCAAGAAATGAGGTAGAGATTTTCTAAATTTTGGCTCGACAAATATCGTACCGGCTGCAGTAATGAATCTACACGAAATACAGCTGTGATTGAAGAGTAGCATATGAAAGCTAAGGAAGCTATTCATTAACTTTATGCTCCGCTGAGAGACTTGTGGATCTGTGGAGCTAAATGGTTACCATATGCCTCGTGCAGGTGCAGTTAAATATCTAGTTGATCTATCAGCTATGGTGTACACGGAGACCTTAAGGATATTCTAAATGGATTTCTCGAGGCGCCAAGCATAGTTAGCTGGCGATCTATGATTTGAATCTGGGTGTTATTAATTCAGTGATGATGGTTAGTTAGACTAGAATTTGGTTTAGCTGGTCTATCACCTTCTAGAAGGGTGACCGCAAGTTTTATTACGCTGAAATTCCACGGCCGCAAATTGCGTGCTATTGTTCCTTTGTCCTGGTACCATAAAAACAGACACTGTTACTTCAAACAGCTACTAAAAAAATTAACCGATGAATTTGTCTTGAATTTTATAAGGTGGCTCTTGAGAGATGCTTTTAAACGATGCCATTGAAATTTTCTGTCTAGACTGGTCACGCCAAACCTGATTATTTACAAATGCGCCTCCGTATGTGCTTGTTGTGCTTGTTGTGCATTATATGTAGTCGTAGCCTATATCAATAAAAGTATTTTGTAGTGCATACATAAATATTAAATAACCTAACATTACTTCCTCCTTATTTTTTCCATTTCATTGAAATCTTTAATACAATAAAACAACGATGTACATATGTGTTTGCAAAACCAAATAATATATAGGTATAAATCTAATTTTCTTAGGCTCTCCGCCTACTGCAGTGCGACTTTGTTTACAATAGTTTGATAAGAAGCGATTTTGGGTTTACTCTTTTATTTGCCGTAATCAAACACTTTGTGCGAGGAGCTGGTTGAAAAACATTGCCCATTCACTAGAAATGGACACAAACTGGACGAAACGTATTGGGATGTTTCTCCATAGTTTCAATAATTTTTGTACTGAAATCCTTATCACGTTGCTGTTTCATTATCTTCATGGAGCAAGATCGCACAACCCACGAAACGCAACTGACACAGCAGTTGTACTTGAAATTTATTCATTTATTGGTTGACAACTAGTTGCATTGCAGTCGCATGGGAAGACGAGATGCAATATAATTCCAACAGTGAGACTCTCTCGAGCAACTGCTGTTCGATGCTCTAGTGATATTTTCTATAATCAGGTTGCAGTTGCGTTGCGCTAGTGGACGAAGGAACTTACAAACTCTGGTAGATTTTAATGGCAGTACAGCTTCTGCAATGGAAATTAAGCTGTTCTAAAAATACTTCCTTTATCTCTGTGAAAGTATGGCTTCTTATGGCTTTTTTAGATTTTAAAACGTAATCAATAAACCGTGCATTAAGCTTCTATAATTTTAAGTTAATTTTTCCAATTTTCGGCGGAGAAAAGTTGGTTACTTTTACAAAGAATAGAAACAAACTTTCCAATTAATGATCTACACTGAGGTTCATTCATTGGAGAGTTTGTTGATTTCTGCTTTTCTATTCTTTGTAATTGTAACACTCTCAAATATCTTTTGAAACTAGTTTCTTACCTGTTACTTTCATTTATTTTTAAGGCTCTTGTTCGCTCGAACATTTCCTCGTCTGCGCTCTTGGTATTTTTTCTTCTTCCTCAGTAGAAATTTTATGAACACCGTTACGCGATATAATGTCATTCAATACAGCTGTTTTTAACTAAACCTTTGCCCCACTTTTCTTGCTTTGTTGTTCAAAATTGTTGACCAGGAGGACCGCTTTTTTCCGAATTATATTAGGAGAGCTTGCAAGTAGTCAAGGTTTGTAATTTTATATAACGAAGTACATATACATACATATGTATACATTACCGCGCATGAGTATTTGGACACCTCATATTTCAGGGTAAATCATTTAATATTTAAATAGAATATTAAAGTATGTATTAGGAATTTAAGTATACACAAATATATAACTTTAACTATTAAAATTATTTATTTGACCTAAATTTTAGATTCGTCTGTGTGCTTGCATAATTTTGAAGTGTGCTTTGGGTCACTGCCTTGTTAGAATTTAAATTTCTGACCAAAATTCTTACATCAGAGTGTATTGCATTTTCCTCTAAGATGCGTTTGTACTGCTCTTTTTGCATTATGCCTTCAATTTTCACGAGATCATCTGCGGATGTAACAGCAAAACAACTCCAAATCATTACCGAACCACCACCGTGTTTGACGGTAGAGACAGTCAATAAATTGCTCTCGTGCACGTTCACCTACGGATTCTCTTACAAACACTCGTCTTCGCGAAACGAAAATCTCGAATTTGGATTTGTCGCTCCACAATACATTGTCCAATCATCTACCGTCCAATTTTGATATTCATTGCCCATTGTAACCTCTTTCTCTTATTAATTTAGCGAAGCAAGAGCTTTCGCATCGCTATCCTTCCATGAAGCCGGCTTTTGTTGACGGCATTTAATCGTGGATACGCTAATCAGCTTCAAAAATGCAGTATTGATTTCAGTGGCGATTTCTGGAGCTGTTTTTCTTCTATTTTACTTGCTGGACACTACGATTGCAATATGTTCAGCTGATGTTACCGCCCTTGGTCTACCACTTCACTTTATTTAGAAAAATGCCACTTTCACGGTACTTTTTGATGTTATAATCAACAGCGGGTGGATTCAAATATAATTGTTTAGCAATTTGACGATTACTTATGCTTAAGTTATGCTTTGCTGTTATAATATCAAGTGTGTCAAAACTAATTTCTTACCTTATCGGCATGTTTCAAAATTTTAAACGGAATTATAAATACTATTCGTTAAGAGATGTTGTCGCTACTAATATGGAACGATAACTGATCGTAATTTAAAAATGTTACTTCGAATGGCTTTGTTATAGCTTCATGATTCATAGTAAAATTACCAACTGTTACATTTTTCTGGAATTTGAAGGAATACGCTCTTTGTTGTTGCTACTACCTGCGGTTTTACGACGGTATTACCTCTCACACAGATAAAAGAAGTCAATAGGCCTATATTATTTAATGAATTTAAGTGGATCTTACTGATTATTAGTATACTTTTCATTAATGCTGGACTGTATTTCCTAAATACATTCTTACAAAGTCTAAAATCCAAGGGTGCCCAAATATTTATGAGCGGTAGTGTATATGTGCATGGTGTTTATATGTATGTATGTATATACATGTCTGTTTAAAGTTAGCATTTCTTGGTATTAAAATTCCCTACTCGTATTATTGAAGGCGATGTCGTGTTTATTTTAATGATGACAAGCGAATAAATAATTTATAAATGATTGAGTAAAAATTATACACATTCAAACAGAAGTTGAAAACAGAACCGCCGTCTGACATACGAGTAATTTTCTTCACGGTTCTTTATTACTTGTAGTAATAACGTAACCTAACACCACGATTCGTTATAAACGATTGATAAATCTGAACGTTCTGTTTAGTCTAGGTAATGGTATAAGAAAAACGTTAAGTTTGTTGCATTTGACATGAGTGATTA
Organism: Chrysina gloriosa; assembly: GCA_038088585.1. Classification (NCBI taxonomy): domain Eukaryota; kingdom Metazoa; phylum Arthropoda; class Insecta; order Coleoptera; family Scarabaeidae; genus Chrysina; species Chrysina gloriosa. The sequence continues at coordinate 73,386,389 of CM076087.1, read as the reverse complement.
ACTTGTAAATACAAACTCATGAATTATAAAATGTGGTAAAATATTCAATCTGCACGTAACTGACTACAAATATACATAAATAAAATGCTTTACTATACATTCATGTATCCGACTCGTATTCAAGGAGTTCACTAATTACATACTTGTACATATTTGAAGCATACGATTTCTTGCCTTTTCCACTGATTGTTATAGACCACTAACAATAAAATATTGGGTTGATAGGAAACTAATATCGGTTTTTTTACGTAATGTTGATGAAATTAAACCAATTTGTTCTAATCATCGATGCATTTATTACTATTTTCTGTGGTGTGACCACTTAGGTAACATAAATATATAAACAGCCGTTGAAAAGTTTGGAAGCAGGTTACACAATAAATACAGATTACACTTGCCTAATAGAATTATTGTGCGCATAAGCTTATTTTGTCCTTAAGAAGGGGCAACATACAAACGACTCGCGGCTATTTAAAACGTATTTATCGAATTATCCTCGGAATTCGGGTAAAATTACTGTGATAGCTTTTATTTGTTTGAATAATAGTAGCTGTTTTTACCACCTAAGTAACGATCGAAGTGTAAAGAACGTTTATTTTGAGTGCAAATTTATTTCATTGAATTTTTTATTATTAATTTAAAACAAAATTATTAAAAACTTTTCAGATTTATCAAAATACCAAGGGGCGAGCAAAAAGTGTCGAAAAAGGTGCCGTTATGTGTTGTTTGAAGAAGGTCTGAGCGTGCAATCGCAAGAAAAAGTTGTTTTTGCTGAAGGCATGCACGCGACAATTTTCAAGAAGAGAAAATCCAGTGAACATTTGGACAGCAAACGTAGTGGACGAACAAATGGAAGCACCAGCACTGAGGATTGCTACATTGTTACAACATCTAAACGTATTCGGCGGTTTGCACCTCCAGAGTTCACTCGGAAAGTAAATGGAGAACGTAACAAGAAAGTATCGGCGGTAATGGCAAAAACCCGGTTCCTGGCTGTTGGTTTAAGGTGTTGCGTTTAAGACGATCCATAAGCAAAGTCGGTCGATGGAAGAGTGGACAAGGGTTTCTTGGATTGATGAGTTGACATATAACCTTTCTGGTAGGAAACTTTCGTGCGCCACCGCCGTGTGAACGGGTAAGCTAGAATTGCTTAGTACACACAATAACGTATGAAAAAGAAGAAAGAGATGAGCTCAAACTAATGGTTTGGCCATATCAATTGCCGGATCTGTCGCCCATCGAACAATTATAGGATCTCTTGGAGCAAAATGATTAAGATCGACAACCACAAAATAATAAACAGTTGGGACAATATTTACAAACAAAATGGCAGAAGGTTAGCTCCGACTATTTAATAAAATGAATGGAGCGAATGCCAAACCTCCTTAAAGCGGTCATCAATGCGCATGGACACAATTGTATATTATATAAGCATATTCCTATTTAGTAATAAATTGTGTTTACGTTTCATATCTGTACCTTGTGAAGAACAAGATAAAGTACAACTTCCAAACTTTCCGACGGTAGTGTATGGACTTGCAAAAAGGAATTTACTGGATGTTGTTGAACTTTACACTGCAATTCTCTTTATTTTTGCGGGGTTTGTAAACTAGCATCCGACCATGCATTATCGTCTTGCAAAATAATGTTTATGTTAGCATTGGATAATACTGCATAGCCAATATATACGTTGAGGCTGTTCACGGTAGGAACCTCTACTGCTACGTGTCTTTGTTTTTCTTGTGGATTCATTAATTCATTCACTCTTTTAGGGTTGGTGACCGATAGATCAGGTGCTCGAGCATTATGCTCTTTGTACCGTTCTTCAATAACACTCCCACCTCCGTTGAAGTAACCCCTGTTCTCAACAAAGGCTACTATCTTGCTCAAGAGATATCTGACCATTGTCATGGGCTCCAGTAGATCCTTATAGAAATGGTTCCGTATATGTTCGTGCAATTCCTCAGAGGGGCAATACATGTTAGTTTCCTCTTGGAGTTCACATTTTCTGCACCATAGTTCGCCCACCATTCCCATGTTGTTACTCGGCCGACTATTTGTAGAAAAAGTATATAGTAAATTTGATATATTATGCACCATATCAGCTTCTCAGAGGGAAGTGGCGCTCTCGAAATGGTTGGAGCTTTTTCACTTGATGCACAATCAGCGCTTTCTCATACAACATTTCTGTAGATAATCTACTTTTTATCTTCTATTATTAGGTCGTCTAAAAATGGATAGGCAGTCTATCGAGTGATTAGTGACTTGCATATTTGTACACGATTGCCAAGTTGCGATCGCTTAATTCATGAGGAATCCACCGACAATATTTTATCCAAATCCTAAACAGTGTATATGCTTCCACAAAGTTGACTGGGCTATCCCAAAGTCTTGGACAAGTTGACAAATGGTTTAAATAAATCAGCTTGAAGTTCAGGCCTAGCTATCAAAAGCCGATATCCCCTCTTGACCGGGTTCACCTTCCAAATCAAACCCCGCACAGCACTACCCCAAAAGTTATGTTCTTAAACGTAGCTTGTTCTCTTTTGAAATTCGTAAAAAACAATGTTGGAAATGGCGTCGACTAGCTATCATTCTCGCCAATATATATCTAGGAATAAACTCGTAGTGACAGCTATGCTGTTTGAATTGATGCAGGTACTTACGATTGCCAGGAATGAAGTCTATGTGTGTTCAACACTAACCCACAAAAATTTAATTTGGAATGTGAAAAATCGAAACACGATAGATTCGAGATATGCATACATGTGTAGGTACCTATTGGTTTAGAAACTGTAGATTTAGTAATTGCAGATTTAAAAAAATAAAAATTCTTTTGTTAACGGAGCGAAATAACTTTATTTAGTGATATATTGTCCATGTTTATAAATGATTTTTTTGCCATCGTTCAAGTAGTTAGAATTAGTTGCGACTGTTTCGCTCTTTTGAAGCTTCGCCGTCATATAAAATTTACTTATTCGTATAACCTTTTGCCACTTTGTAATATATTCTGCTTTGCGAAATGATTGAGCCAAATACGACGAAAATACTTGTTTCTATTTATATAACTCGTATATCAAGAATAACCACAAGTACCAATGAAGATTAAAAGATATTGACAATAGGTATCTTGCATGACGGAATTCTATTGCCCCCACTATTGATGGCAACTTCGAGTATATAGAGAGTATATATCTGTAACTTTCCCAGATTTTATGTGCTGATGGTAGTTTCATACAAAAAATAACTTCAGCGATTCTCTTTAGTGATTACGTGTTTAAGGAAACTTTTTACGTATATAGTATGAAAACCTAAGCTATAGTCCAAACAAATATTTAAAAAACAAGCTTGTTTTTCTGACGAGTATAAAAGTTATTTGCCATTTAAGATTGAGCAATTTTCCTGATGTGTAGTATCAAATCCTTCTTGAAATAGAGACATTCAGTTGTTTATTTTTCGCATTAGTCGATGAATAAGACACTGAATTAAAACGCTCATTATACTTGATGATTGCATGGGCGAGAATGGAAATGAAGACTAGATACATATCTCAACATTGGATCTTGATGCTGACAACGCTCCGATACTGAAACAAGTTATATGAAGGGCTATAATTGAAGCAGTTCAATAAACGATTATTATTCCTAATGTCAGACGAGCATCTTGCGTGCCGCGACCTAATAATTCTTTCTTCAGTTGCCATGCAAATGAAATATAGGAACTAGCAATGGGCCGGCAAGTGCATAACCCAACTGTTCGCATACAGTAATGTAATAGATGCATAAAGCCGGACGTTAGTAGAAGCAGGCATTAATTTCGTGTCTAGAAAATCAAATTATCTATTAACGATTTATGGATTGAACGTGTTACTTAAATAGCTTAATCACTGCTATAAAAACACCGCACCACCTGGGTGACCTAGGCGAACAGCAACTGATTAGTATCCAATGCACGGTGACAATAGATTTAAAAGATATTACACAAGGTTAAAAAATCCCATAGATACAATCGCTCTTTTGATGATTGTAAATACATACATATGTATTTATACACTGTTGCAATAAGCAAATTAAATTAAATGTTAGCAACAATTGGTAACGATTGTTTCAAATAAAGTATTCCACTTTTAATGTTCGACGGTTTCTGTTTGTTCAAATGTGATATGATAGGTTAACATAAACAAATGCGATAAAAAACCTAGAATCATATACACTTTATTTCGAAGCAACTCTAAATAATATTTCGACAAGCCAATTGGCATCCTTTGAGGAAAAGCAAAGGTGAAATGTGATTGATGAATTATAACTCAAAGTAAAAATTCAATTTTGGGAAACTCTAAAAGCGAGAAAATGTCCCCAAGGGGTCACTGATTTCTTGAGCTGGACGTCTCGTGGAGACTGAAAGTAAAGGAATCTGAATGCGTAGAAGTTAGATTCACACGAAGAAGAAAGCATTCCGGTGAGAAAATCCTAGTCGGTAACGTTGTGCTGCCATGGAGCCCTGATGTTAACACTTTTGCTGTCATCTGCAAGTATTCTCGTAGACATCAAACTGCCAAGTGAGGCCACAACGTTTGGAAGACAGATTCTCTTCAAACTTTGTACACTTTTAGTAGTCCACTAGGACAACATAATGTGCAAATAGTAAGGCGTACTATTCGAGCGTTATCAAGAAATTGATAAGAGAAGTTTTATCGTCGTATATATACCGCTGTATTGCAATCTTTAGCAAGAAGCGACGATGACCGAGGGGTTAGCGTTCAGGGCCCGTAGACGCTGGATCGAGTTTTTCAACACTCGTCATATTTCTTCCTATGTATTACAATTCAAGGGTAATATAATGGGAAAGATACGTGTATTCGCAAGAACCTTTATTGAATTTCCCATGTTATTCGGCTGTCTACTAATTTTCATCATTACGCAAGGAATCGACCAAACGCATAAAGTTATCCTGAAAATGTATATCTGTCCGTAATTTGCTAACAATAAATTCCTTATACCAAATTATAGCAAATTACGGATAGGTATACATTTTCAGAATATGTAACTTTATGCGTTTGGTCGATTTCTTCCGTAATGATGAAAATTAGTAGACAGCCGAATAACATTGTAAATTCCATAAAGCTTCTTTCAGTAATACTACAGCACAGTCCTCGCAATCACAATCAATCACGAGCATTGTTTAACATATACAAACTTTTGGTGTTCATATGTATAAACTGGTATTGCTTGAGATTATTTTCAAAAAAGGAAAATAAAATCGAACGATAAAACGCTGAAGAGAGTTTACAGTCATTTATAATGGATATAAAACATCTTGCAGTTCTTGTATGCAATTTTAATCAAGTATATGCTAAACTAAAAGAATTAATGGCTCCTTTAACTTCAATTGATATATTAAGATGTTTTAATAGTATCGAATTTAGACATTAACATACAATGTTATGGGTTCTTAGAAATAGAAAATTAACTCAGTCTCGTATCTTTTCGATCTAAGTACCTGTCACTTAAAGTTAACTGTTCTTTAAGGAAAGAATCCACATACACAACGTATTGTCCAGACAGGCTTTTGTTATGAAGCGAGCATAGTATGTAACACAGAAGATAGCCATCTTATCATTATTCCTATCATGTGATCTTTTGTTCCACGGTCGTGGACAGCCATGACAATTAGCTCACAGTCGCAGACTACTTGATACGAGATTCACGTAGGTTATGTAAGGACACAGGAACTGGCGCTGGATATACCTTTATCATTGTTTTCAATAAATAGATACTATTTATAAGCATTCTCTTTGTCGTTTTTTTTTTCTAAATAACGTTCGATTCATATTAGTGACAAAATTTACGCGTTAATTAAATCTGTTAGTGTGTGAAACTTGATGTATAACAGTCTGTTACGCACTTTATTACTCTTAATATTAATGGAATTTGAAAATTCGTACGCTTTTTTTATAAATTGTAATTACAGTATAGTCCCGATAATCTGAACGCAAGAAAAACAGCAGCTGTTCAAACTATTACAAATGTTCATACTAATCAGGTCAAATGTTCATACATATGAGAATTCAATTACCAAATTTCCCTAATATGTACTTAATTGGCATATATAGAGCATCTATAGAAATGAAAACTACTTCATAAAGTCGCACTGATGAGCGGTATGATCGCGAAACGCGTCTGCGAATAGTGAAAGTAGTTTTCTAATTACTACACATAATCAGGTCAACTTTGAGATAATTTTTTAAGATGAATGATAGATAGATAGATAGTTTATTAATCCTGTAGACTATAATAATAGTATAGGACAAGTCATATTTTGTATGTGATGATTTACATTGACAATAAATAAAATATTTACATTTAGATAAGGCTAACATTTATAAACATCACATTTTACATATGCCACACAGTTAACTAAAAAAAATTATTAAAAAATTAAATTACATATAATAACCAGAAGAAAACCATCAGCTCAGGTTATCGCTTAAGAACTCAGTCAATGAATAGTAGCACCTCTGTAGTAACAATCTTTTGATATTATATTTAAAAAGATGCTCCGCTCCAGTTCTAAGGGTTTGCGGAAGTCTATTATAGGCTTTTATAGCAAGATAACGCGGATTCTGTTCGTAGAAAGATAGTTTATGACTGGGAATTTCTAGTACGGATCTGTTGCGTGTGTTGTATGCATGACAACTACCTAGTTTGTTCAGTACATTAATGTTTTGCTTAGCATGCAGCAATAATTGCATGATGTAGATACACGGCAGAGGCAATATACCCATAGAGGTGAAATGCTCCTTGCAACTTTCTCTATAGCCAAGACCCTTCATAGCCCGTATTGCACGTTTTTGTATTTTAAAGACTCTGTCAAACTCGGGTGACGATCCCCATGCTATAGTTGCATATGACAACACAGAGTGAAACCGACCAAAATATAGGGTTAAGAGTACATTGAAACTAACCTCTGCCTTGAGTCTTCTGAGTACATGACACAAGGGCAACAATTTACCGCATGTGTTATTGATATGTTCTCTCCATCTGCATTTGTAATCGAGTGTGAACCCCAAGAATTTAATAGTATCGACTTGGGCTATACTACTGCCATTATATTTCAATAAAATCGATTCACGTCTATCATAGGTGGTCGTTCTAAACTCTATAAATGCTGTTTTCTTGGAATTTATTATTAGGTCATTTTTTGTGTATAATTCTTAATTGCTTCCAAAGTATATTCGGCAGCTTCTATTAGATCTGATTTTTTGCGGTACTCACTATGAAAGAAGTATCATCGGCAAACATAACACTTTTACTCAGTTTCAGATCATTCACATACAGTACGTACAACAATGGCCCAAGAACACTCCCCTGCGGCACCCCTCTATTCAGTATCAATTTTTTGGAAGATATACCATTCACATACACATAATGCTCCCGACCATTAAGATAGCTTTCAAACCATTCTAATATATTTCCTCGTATCCCGTAAAGATACAACTTGTTAAGTAACATTTCATGATTTACTAAGTCGAAAGCTTTACTAAGGTCCAAGAATATTCCAATACATGAGTTTCTCGCATCCATATCGTTGTACAATAGGTCGAGAAAAGATACTATCGCAGCTGAAGTGCCAAGATCCCTGCGGAAGCCAAACTGTTGGTCATTCAGTAGATTATTTTTTCTAAAAATTTAAGAGTCTATTTGCCATTGTTTTTTCAAATACTTTTGAGATCGAGTTTAATAGAGATATTGGTCGATAGTTAGTAATAGATTGCTCGTCACTGTCTTTCCGAACAGGTACAATTTTTGCAGTTTTTAATCTTTTAGGAAACTTACCACCTATTACGGAGTTATTTATAATTTGCGTTAGTGGGATGACTATTTCATCTACACAAAGTTTCAATATATTTGTACTAATTTGGTCATCACCAGATGAAGTCGAATTTTTTAGTTGAAGGATAACATTTTTACTTCACGTTCACAAACAGGTTCAAAGAAGAATGATTTCACGGAAATAAAGTTATTCACCTGATGTGGTGGTAGAGTTTGTTTAACTGACGGAAGTAAATAGTCTGCAATTTCATTAAAATAACAATTAAAATGTTCCGCAATTTCTGTCGGATCCGTAATATTTTCATTGTTAGCAGTTAGCACAGACATGCCCTTTGGCTCCCGATTTGACTTAGTCGACCCATTTACAATTGACCATGCGGTTTTCGTTTTATTCAATGATTGGTACATAAGTCTATTATTATGCAGTAATTTAGCATTAGCAATTACTTTTCTATATATGCCTTTATATTGTTTATAGTATTCTATATGTTCGATATTGCCAGTCAGGGTACTTTTATATAATTCCTTAAGCTTAACTGAGGAAACTTTTATTCCAGTCGTGATCCATGCATTTCTAGGTGTCCTGTTGCTAGTCGTCTTACGAATCATTGGAAATGCGAATTCAAAACTACTTTTAACTTTTTCAATGAAATTATTATATTGTTGATCAATATCCGTATAGACGTTGATATTGTTCCAGTTTTCTTCCCTTAGCAATTCCCTGAATATTTCGATATTTCCCCTATTATTTAATTGCCTATATGATTTATTTATAGCTTTCGGAATTTCTTTGAGCATTATTGGTAACTCGAGTGATTGGGCCGAATGGTCCGACAAGCCATTATGAATAACAAGTGACTTGAATTCTGAAATATTTGAACTAATACAGATATTGTCCAAGCAATTATTCTTTCTTGTTGGTTCGTTTACGGTGATAATAAAATTATATGAGGATAGCAGATCTTTGAAGCCGTCTAACTCTTTGGAAGGAGATGAAAAGTTTATATTAAAATCACCGCAGAGAACAATGGAATATTCTTTGTAGCTTTGTAAAATATCCAACATTTCATTAATTTTGCCCAAAAAAGTGAAAAGTTACCCCGACCGCTCCTATAGATCGCCGCTACCAGTAATTTCAAACCAGGCAGCTGAATTTTAGACACAACACACTCAAAATGCATTTCAATAGAAATATGCTTAAAAATGTCCACGCCATTACTGAACTCAGCCTTGTCACTACGTACGAATATAGCTACGCCCCCATGCTTATGGTTTTCCCTACTAAAATGATCTATCAAGCAAAAGCCATTTAGCTTGATTTCTTTAATATCTCCCCTAAGCACCAATGTTCAGAGACACAAAACACATCACAGTGGTCTTCCAGGAACACCTCAAGCTCACCTATTTTGTTACCAATACACTGAACATTTTGGTGAACAATCAACATGTTTACTGAATCCCGCCGGCACCCATCACTGCTACTTCTAAAAAAGTAGAGCTTTTTTCATTTTCTATGAGTTCCATTCCACTATTACCCCTTTCAGTTATCACTTGTGATAGTTGATGACTAATATAATTTTTTGTACGGTGTTTCAAATGAATGCCATCTCCAAGGTAGTCCTTCGTATATATTAAGTTATTAATACAGAAAACATTCACATGACTGAATTTAGCAGCCATATTATATATTCTGTGGTTAATATGCTCTATGATTTTATTAAAATGTCTCCTATATAACATAAATGGAATGGTACTTATTATTATGTTAGTTGTTTCAGTATTTTCCATTAACTGCTGATACATATCTAACAAACTTTGTATTTGAACACTATCAAAACAGTCCTGTATGTCGTTCGTTCCTCCCATTATTATTATAAAATCAGATTTTGTCAGATTTTCAAGAGCATTTTCGACGTATGCAATGCAATTATGTAAATTTGCGCCAGGTTTAATTATCCCTGTTACGGAATAAATGTCTTTTAGTTTTGGTTTTAGTAATTGGCTGTAAGATCTCCCTGGCTATCAGCGAATAATAGTACCTTTTTATGATTATGTCTACTTTGATTTTCTATTTTAGGTGCTAGATTTTGTTTGCATTCTTGTTTCCGGTTTTTTAGACAACAGTCCACTTTACTATTTCTCTCCAGGCTTTTGTCACTCGTCTGTGCATTGGTTGTGTTGGAATTTCTTAGATGATGCGTTACAAGGTCAGTTTGAGTCCACCTGTCCTGACAGTCAGAGATATCCATGGTTTGAGTTGCTGCTTCATTGTGAACTTTATGATTTTGCGATAGCTTTTCAATTATATTGTTTTGTTGTTTAATTATCATTTTGCAATTGGTCAATTCGCTCTGAATTTCCTGTATTTTCTCTGTGAGATTATTCTTCATTTCCAGGAGTATGTGTTTTTCATTATCTACTTCCGCTAATTTGTTGCGTAAATCCATAATAATATTACTTAAGTCATATTTTTTATCCGAAGCATCATCGTGATTAATACTAATGTAACTATTATTTAAAGTTTCAAATTTTTCCAGAGTGGATGTTTTACTCTTTGTAACTGCTAATTTGCTTTTTTGTTGTTTAAGTCGTGTGTTCATTTTCGAAAGAATAACTGAGATCGGACCTGTATCAAGGATGAATGTTTATGTATAAGACATAAACGGATTTCTTGTAGTCGTATAAATAAAAGTGTAAAAAAGTAGACAGTGTTTAGCTTACGGTTTGTAAGTATGTTATTTTTACGCTTATTTCTTGTATTTCGCGTACAATACACTCACAGGAAGAACCGTCACAAGTTTCTGATCAAGATGATGTAACATTCACAATTAACTCTTGTTCTTAAGTATACTAAAATATAACTTAATACAGAATAGGAGTTGACACACCACTAGAAGTCAATACGATATATGATATATAAAACAAACATTGATTACAAATTTACATGTTTGAAACGTATGTTAAATAAAATACAGATAAATGAACATTTATTCAAATGATTGTTCACATTACTGAATAGTACCGTTGTTCACACTATAAAGTACACAATGTAAAGTACTAACGCCCGTTTACACCATCGCAACTGTACTGTACATTAAAATTTTCTAGCTTTTGCAATTATTGTTTTCCGCTACATTTCTTTAGATTTAAGGCGAAAATGTACGATATGAATTAAAGTAAATAAAATAAATATGAGCAAGGCGTAGGTAATTCTTGCAATATTGGGTAAAATGATACTATCTAATCGCTTTAAATAATAATTGTCCAGGCATATGAAGATCTAAAGTTTCGCTTCATGTAAGTAAGGAACAAACATTTCAAGTTTCAGTTGTAATATTTCAGTAACCTACACCCTAGAGGATTGGTGCCTGGCTGTACTTCCGGGAAAACTCGTGTTCTAGAAATACTGAAATCAGATACCAGAAGTTACCAAAGCAAACGAAACTCAAAATCATTTCGAAACTCTATTTGTATTATTTAAAGAATGCTTTGCCAATGTTAGTTATAAGTACCCTCAAACTTTTTGGCGATGTAATGATTTTTGTCTTTCTTGGTCAGATTTCCTTCGTGCCATGCCATCCACGTTAGCCTTTTTCCGTATCCGAGTTTTTTCTTATCTCAGCCGTATCTGTACCATGGATATTTGCATGTTCGTTGCATTATCTTTACGTTTTCTGTTTCGTTGAGTCAAGCTTCAATTATCTGGTGTATAAGTTAGAATAGGAAAGATGTACTGGCTTAAGACTTTAGTTTTCTCGTTCATAAAATTTTCTCAATCTATCTTAAGCCCAAGCCAGGCTCTTCTATCTCTATTTGTATAGCTTCCTAAGTTGACTTTCTCTACTATGTGCTGGTTTGCAACTATCAGCATTCGGTCTTCTTGATTGGTCTTTATTTTCATTTCGATAAAGTTTATTTAAGGTCCTACCTTGCGCAATTCTTTTTGTACGTCCTTTATTATAGTTTCTAGTTTTTCCATGGCGTTAGAGAACCTTGGAGAATGGATATGAACTCTCTGTTAATAACGTTGTTGATATAACCATATTACAAGAATTAATGTTTGCATTAATTTATGTACGACGTTAGTGATGTCTGCAGTACATTTTGTGATTGAAGGTTTTGTTTGCTATATACACTAGAATCATGCCGTACTACCTACAGCAAATTCGAACCGAAACCATGTCAATTGTCAAGATAAATTAAGAATGTTTAATTTCAAATAATTGTGGTCTGTAAACGAATTTAACGATGTTGATGATGAGAGCAACGGGCAGTATTTAATAAAGTAATTTTATTATGTTTCCATTTAATTTGAAAATCTGGTTCTTCAAATACATATGTATCTTCTAAGTTAATCGATTTCATAATTAACAATTAAGTAAGTTAAAAAGTGCACAGAATCACATCATAACAGAATCATCGCGACTATAATTAATTTAGAAAGTTCACTAATAGTACGTGTTCGCGGCTGTCTTAGTTGCTTGAATATAATAAAATCATCCACTGAAGCGATGGGCTTCCGAGAAGCGATGGAAGATAAAGAAACAGAGAAAAACAAGAAGTATACCCGAATTACATGAATGGTTCGTACTAAATGGAAGAGCAAACTCGGTAATTTGAAAAGCCCAAAGTCATTACATCCTTCGCTCATGGTCTCCGGTTCCGAAGAGAGGAAAATTATGCTGGGGAAATGACTTTTGATAAATATTCGAAGAGCGGCATTAAACTAGTTTCTATTTGTCGGCCCTTTGATCATTCTCTTGCTAGTTATAAGAGCTACATGATTTTGTTGGTTCGATTCACAGCGGGTCTCTGAAATACGTGCACACGCACTTTTTCACAAAGCGCGTTCCAGACAAGTTATTGCCTTGCCTCTATATCTATGCTCGTCTTTTGCGGTGAGCTCGGAACGACGGCGAAAAAATTAATAAATGTCGCATCGTAATCACTCATTACGCGCAAAAACGGCGCAAGTTGGAACGGCTTGATGAAAATGGAGATTTATGCGGTACATACCGCATACACGATTGTCGTTTGTATATGGAAGTGTAACATCGGATAAATGTTAATAGGAAAATTGCTATTCACCGTGTTACACGTCTTTTTTGCTCCTTCGACTTAAATACTAATCTCGTACTCTACTTGATAATTTTCTCATTTCGACGGGGAATTTGAAATTTGGAATAATGATATTGTTATTTTTAATTTAGAGCTACATTAATTTTTCGAAAATTCACACTATTCGCATTATATAGCGTTAATTACTGTGGTGGTATAAATGATCTTAACTGAAGCAAAATTAGTAAACAGTAAAAGTACTGTCCAAGTAAGGATGATATGACCAACTCAATAAAGGCCAATCCACCATTTAGTCTGCTTATAGTAGATGTATATTTAGTTATGTAAATTAAAGAATTAAATTTTAGAAAAGTGAAAAAATAGTAAGATCAAATCATTGCTTACTCATAGTGTTCTTCTGCTTATAGTCCGCTTCTCGTCTCTTACTTAAGATGTTTTATATCCAGTTACTTTTGTTTTATGATTTACTCATTATTCCAAGTCTGTTATCGAGATCATTTATTGTTGCCTTTGTGTTTACTCTAGCACAGAAATATTTATAACTTTGTGCATACCGAATGGTTATTTCCTAATTCATTACCCTTTTCTACCTTTCGGTGTAAACAAAAAATCATAATCTCTTCACAATGATATAGTGCACGGCGTGATTTCTTCCACTATGTGTACAATGTGAGAAACAATGATTATTAAGGTAGTAGGTAAATTTGGTTTTGTACCAGTAGGCAGTGGAAACAATCCTTTTCTGTATTATATCAAATTGACGATTAAATCGTCAATACTTGTTAGTTTTAGTTAAATTCGGGGTTACTTGTTATTCGTTTTGGTGATTATTATGTTTATATTATTAATATTGGTAACTTCGTGTTAAGCATGAAAATGCAATATGATTTTTATTACAATGATGACAAGATGAATTTGTTAAGAGTGTTTGCATATCGCAGCAATCAGTGTTCCTACACAAAAATAGGGACCTAGTGTATTGTTACCTAATATACCACGCCGTACTTTAATCGCGAGTTTGTGCTGAAATCTGGATTTCCGTATTTGACGTGGATCTTCATTATCTCAAGAATGGTCGTTTTTTCTATCCGAAATGAATTACTGTTGAAATTAGATTCATTGTACCAAAGAATTACTTTTAAAATCTGTTGATTATTGTTGTCTCAATTGCCAAATATTAATTAACTTGATAAAATTGACTTGGTTACTATCGATTATTACTACCGATTGTGCCCGTGCAAACTGCATGCATGCAACTTAGTATGTTGCTGTTAGTACCAAGCATGTGTTTCTATCCACAACAGGGAGCTCACTATAAAAATAGCGACTGGTAATTTAAAAATGAAGGATGAAGTTATTTTAAGAAAGTGAATTCTAATAAATCAACGGCTGATAAATCTCCTGACGCATCCCTTAGAACAAGAAATCTTGCTCTCCGCGTACGCTCTGCACTTTGATCAAGTGTTAATAAAAACAATTCATTGCTTATAATAACCACAATAAATTATTACCATTCAAAGATAGCATTTTGTCCTAAAAAACTAATTTGCCGTTTCTTTCATTACAGTTCGAAATGTAAAATTCTATTAGTTTCAGTTCAGCATTATGTATTTGCCATGATTTAGGGCAAACTAGATTTACTACTATAATTCACTTCTGCAGTTTTCCATTTGACTCCATTAATAATAAAATAACGAAACGGTCATTTTAACATTTTTCTGTTCCATCTGCTCAAAGTCATATCGCTAATAAATATAATAATATTTTCAACGGTGTAAATAAGTAGTTGCTTAACTTATTAATAAATTTGTTTTTGGTGTTTGATTGTTGAAAACATCACTTTGTCCTTTTACACGGTTGTTGATATAAATTCTACGAGGTTCGTCCTCGAATTTATAGCGGTCCACACATGGTATCATTTTTCTTCTTTGTTATCGATTTATCTGATTTATAATAACTACACAATAATTACATTTATCCATGCATGTTTCCATCCACAATTTACTCGGTATCTAAGAGGATTAACTGTTTCTCCATTTATTAATCTGGTTACTTACTTCTATTATACCTTTAATACTATAGATAAAATCCGCGGATAACAAATTTTTTGATTTTTCATTAAATAAGTTATTGTTGCAGTAATTGTTGGAGACAAACGTATTATTCCATGCCTTAAAGTTTTATAAGCAAACTACGTTTCAGAACTATTATCATGAGTACTTAGTCGTTCTGTGGAACTATTGCAGTTTATGATGTATGGCAATGATTATGGCAGAATTTACATTGTGATATTTGTACTTCGTTATACGCAAATAGCACTTATCAAGAACAGAATCCAATGACTGTCCGTATGATATAATCACGTGGTAATACTTGAAACCAGTATTGGCCAAGTGAACAATTTGTACGCAAGCAGCTCTCTCCCAATTATTGGAGCGAAGCTGAACTCGAAGGTATGCGCCGGCAAGTTTTTACCTGTCCCGATATTTGGACTTAACAACTGAGGAATGCCGTAACAATGGATCTATTATATGCCTGATGGCATTTCGCTTAATTACACAGGGCTTGATGCAGGTGAAAACCGAACATGTTTACACCGTACAATACGATCTGATCTTGGATAGTCATGATCAAGTGTCAGCTGAGATAAGTTGATTCATTGTTTAATTCGTTTGTTCCATATATCATTCGTAAATATCCCAAGTCGAGAAACAAGAAGGAAATCGTGCGGTTTGTAGTCTCTTCGCAAGTACTAGCATGTTGAAAATATGTCGTAGCGAGCTTTATAGTCATGACAAGCTTGTGTTTTGCTTATTACGTCACCGCAAGCTCGTAAATAAATTATTACGGCAGAATAATAAATATATGTATATAGCAGCACAAATTTAAAACACCATATTTGATATAACCTGTATAGAAGAATCAGTCTCTATAACATATTATTTCTTATAATATTGAAAAATGCAACATACAGTTTCAGTCCAATTAATTTATATCGCATATTCCTTGTTGTATAATAAATAATAAATAAAGTAATAAAATATTGCAGGTATTTATAGAAGGTGTTTAATTGAATTATACCTTTCGTTGTGTTAGACTGCAGTATAGGCAGATCACTCAAAAGATTTCATGTTCATTTATCTTAACATGCTTTATTACAATCGAAAACATTTCATTTCAAGAAGATAATTTAATTAAGTAATTTATTCTTAGATTAAGCCGAAACAGCATAACGGTGACCAGCTGATCAACGATACACTCTGTCAGCTGCTTGTTTGTACAAATGAACCTTTTCATTCCTTCTTATTAGCCACCTGTGTGCTCTATTATGTGTCGCACGTGCTATGTGACTCAAGAATGATTATACCTCAAAATTCTCTATTAAAGAGGTGTCTTACTATACTGGCAATTGCAATTTCTTTTATGTCAAGAATTAAAGAAACAAAAACATCTAAATCGATTCAATAGACAAAACTAAATTTAATGACTTAAATATGTAATAATAGTTCTTTATTGTAATTATTTGTTTAAAATTATAAAACTCATATCGCCTATTCAGTATTTACTATTAGCTAGGCATACATAGATGTACAATATGTACATCCTTCAACGATTGTAAAAGAATCTACACTTGGTGCATATCAAGTACCAAATACGTTAAAGAAAGGTCTTATTCGAAGTAAGAATGTTGGAATTCAATACACTACTGTCATAACTATTTACAGTAGTAAATCTAAATAAACACAGAAAATTAAATGCATTGTAATAATAATACTAAAGCCACACAAGGTTCACCTACAGTAAATACAATACAAGTACAATATATGTACACATACCCATGTTTTTGGAACAAATAAAAGTACTCATCTAGCGTTTGGGACCTTCTTTAGCTTTAAGAACTTAATTTATTGGCTGATGCATAGAAATTCATTAATTTTTGTGTTGTGTCCTATTCAATGCTATTCCGAATCATTTGTATTTCGATTTACGTACACTTATAATCTTTTATTATAGCTATATATTATATATACTTTTGCATCCTACATATGCCCTAGGAAATTTATATGTATCAGACGATTCGTGCGTAGCAGGGGATCGTTGCTTCGAGAGTGCTATGGGTCGTTGTCTTGCTGAAAGTGCTATAATCCATTTACACCTAATATTTCGGCAACATGTTGTAGATTGTTTTTCAAAATATTTACATGATCAAATTTATTCATAGTCGATTCAATGCTTCACAGTACCGACTAGTTTCGTTCTTGTAATTAACCTTCCTATACTCACGTCAAAATGAAAGACGTATACTATACTATATAAATCGGTCTCACAGACCGTATGCGTGAGTATAGGAAGGTTAAGGTTTGATAAAAAAACCTTGTCATTCAATAATAAAATTCGTAGAAGTGACAGCATGAGTCCGGTTTACACTAGTGATGGGAAAACTCGTTCTTTTAAAATGACAGTTCAAACCGTTATCGTTATTTTGAAATAACGGTTCCAATATAACAGGTTGTCGTTATTTCGTAGTCGACAGTTCTGGCGGTAACGCATCATGATTCCACATAGCAAGTGTTATCAATACAATATGTCACGGTCTAGTTTTCCGAGGTTATACTTTCGTTCGATTATTAAATTAAGTTTAATTTGACTTATCTCGTTTTAATTGTTTACACAAATGTGCAATTGCTGATCTTGCAGTGCGCTAAAAGGGTGTTTTCGAAAAAGGGATTACTGCTTTCTGAACGTCGAAACCGTTTATCATCTGAAAAGATGAAAGAAATCCTATTATTTTTAAATATAAATCAGGATTCCTCATAACAACATTGTCGTTTTTGAATATATGTATATATTTTTGCATGAGTTTTAGTTTATATTCGAATATATACATATTCTTTATGAGTGGTTGCACTTTATCTGATAAGAATATTTTTTTATTTATAATTGTAAGTAGAATTGCTATTTTGTTCCATATAATATAATGGTTTTATTTGTAGTTTTTATAAATATTTTTTTATATAACATCGTGCTTTTATTTTACATTTGATAATTTCAATGCATGCAATTATTTAGAAAATATTTCCACAATTAAAGTCCGACTCAATTTTGACTACCGCCGTTATTACCGTCCGAGAGAATATGTAGATACGTAATAAATTATTTTTCTAGTGGAGTTGGCACGGTTATCAATGATAAACGGCGACCTCGACCAGACAGTTGTCACAGAACACCATCAGTTGTCACAGAACACCATCAGTTGTCACAGAACACCATCAGTTGTCACAGAACACCATCAGTTGTATCCGAACGATTTTACTGCCTACGCTGCCAGTGCGGTGGAGACAGTCCGAAAGGAACCGTTATTTTCCCAGCGTGATAACACTGATAACAGTTCCAACCGTTACTGGACCCATAACGGTTCTAAAATAAAAGATAGTTCAAAACGGCCCATCACTAGTTTACGCTACTTAATAATACGTCATCCACTCTTTTATTAAACCTTACTTTTTCGCCTTTTAACTTGGTCAAATATTTATGCTGCTGTGTGGCATAGTTTAATGCCTGATACTTCGAAACAAATAAATGTCATTTCACTTACGTCGTTGACACGCGACATGTAATGATAGTGTTACTATAATTGTACATCTTAAAATGTATATTATAGGAAGTATGTATTATAACGATGGTAAAATGAAATGGTTATGTCGGATTGATATTACAGAGATCTGCGAGTTTATTTATTTTCTTTTCTAATACTATTGTACTTAAAAAAATTGTCAAAAAAACAAAATCCAGGCACTTAATTAAAAGCAGCACATTATTGGAATAGAGTAAGGGTAGAAAGTATGACATAGCTATTATATTTGCAATAAACTCCTTTTTCAAAACTCCTCGGACACGTGGATTTTAATGTTAAAATATGCTTTTCTCACCATACAATGGTCTAATCAATGACAAAAATATAAACATTTTGGGCCGCTCCTTCATAGATCGTCCCTGCATGAGATACAAAGTGGTATATAATGTCAAAAAACAACATTTTTGGAATGAAAAAGATTATTACGAATATAATGAAATTATTCCATACTATTGTCACTCACTGTATATGTACACTTATAATTTGCAGAATAAATAAAACCTCAGGTGTACTGCGAATGTAAACGTTTTATACTCAATTTAGCAATAGCATAAATAATAATGATAAATGGTGGCGTATTAAAATTAACTTAAAAGTGCTTGAGTATAAATTTATTAACCTCTTCGCCTGGATTATAATTCGTAGTGAGACGCTTTTCTCATTTATCGCAATCCATGGCGCTCATAAATAACTAAATCGAAGCTGTGAAGAAGGTGCGTTCAATCCCTCGGATTATGTTCTTTCTCTAGGGGATCCAAAATCGTCGCCGTCCAGCGGCGTCCAACCAAGAAATTGATCGTGTCTGCGCATCTCATTTAAGACGTACCGCGAGCTTATCTATAGGAAACTGATTTAGTTGTCTAGCATCTCGTGGGCGTGTTGTGTTTGTATCTGGAGGTCAGATTGTATCTCGACCGAGGATGAGCACGATTTATTACTGTGAAATCCATCCGCTATAACTCACGGTCGTCGTGATACCGCGGGGTTGCTGCATCGGACCCATTGTTGCTGCACCTAGTGTTAGGCTTATGTTGGCGCTCTGCATGAAGCTGTATTTATGGATCACTTCGCTCGTCATCGATTCCTCTGAACTGAATTATCGGTGCGACTATAATATCCAGACGAAAATAAACAAAACCAGATTCGTCATTTAGCAAAATACTTGTTGTTGAAAATCACTCCAATACTTAAACATATATAAATATATCTATAATTACACCATATGAATTAATCTTAGAAAAACTGTGCCTACTTCAATAATAGATTTTCATTTGCATTTTAAAGATGTAATTAAATATTGGTTCTCTAAACTTAATAGGTAAAAAATGTCTGCTATACTAGCCCAAAAATATATATCGTTACAAAAGGGATATAATCACTTATTTCGTTAAAAGCGCGTATTTAGCTTATTTTGGATTCTATATAAGCAACCACGATAAGTCTGAGATATGGAGGGCACTTCAGTATACGGTAATTGTCTAGAAATGTTGAGAAGTTGGACCAAGTATAGAAAGAGGTCATTACATTCTCGAGTCTATTTGCTCATGGACTTGGTGACTCTATACATTCTTCTTTCAAAAGATTTTTCAGAATAATTAGCGTATAGACTTCGTGAGAGAACTTTACTAGCTTCAGGACTACTGTCTACAGAAACCGGGAGAAACAACAATCAATAGTTTACTGAAGAAGAGTCTCTAATATATTGTACAAATTTAGCTGAATTAGTTGCACACTTAGGTAATACAGATTACAACAACGATGACATACACACATTTATTTTAGAATACTTTGGAAGCATGTCAAACATCATTATTAATGTGTGTTTTATTTAATTTGTGAAAACTTTTTCTTCATTCTTAGAATTATTCATTGAAATCGGTTTTGAATGCACGCACTAAATTTTTCGGATCACAATTATACATTTCAATACATTTCTATTTAACAATTTTAATGGAAAGATACAGATGGCTTGTTGGTAGAGTGGTGGAAGTGTCTAGCTCACATGTGAGTTCGTCAGTTAGAACTTTTCTGAGATTGGCAGTCGTACCAGTCACCGTTCGTTATTGGGATAAAATTAATAGCCGTTAAATTAATGGAACTAACTAGAGTTGCACAAGAAAAGCGGGAGTTGCGTATCGGTAGGTCCATTCAAGATCCCATACCAGCTTTGTACAACCGGCTATAAAACAACACATCTCACAGGTATATTAAAAAAAGTGCCTACGTACTAAATTTTCAGCACGTACACATCTCTAGCTTTAATTTCATGGCATGTTCTTAGTGCCTTCATTTTCTCGGATCTGCAGAAATAATTTGGTGCTTATGTAACTGAATTACGATGCCGGTAAGGAAATGGATGAATTCGCTGCTAAGCATAAAGTGTATATTTATTTTGGGATTCAGATATAGCGGAGGTAGGAAGCATATAACCGCAATAAGCTATAACTAACTTATTTTTCAGAAATACATATAGGCGCGGTATTCTTAAGTATTTAGAATGAAATGTATTGTGAGAACATGTAATCAAGCATATTACGAGTCCAAGTATCAGGCGTCATATTATTTTGGAAGTGGAATCTATTTATTAAATACTTTAAATCAGAGGAATTAAGTTTGAGTTCAAGACAATTTATCTGGATAGCAAGTATATTAATTTGAGAATGGTGCATCTGTACATGCTATTAGTTCACCATGACAGTCCATTTAGAAACGTTCACTGAATAAATTCTATCATGTAAAGAGGATTTTAATATAAGACGTTAGTGTAGAGTTTAGTTTAGAGGTGGAAATAGTAGATTTAAGAAAGTTATTGAAGTTACAATCGAAGCTTATGCTTCCTTAACATATTCATACATCTAATTAGTGATATAACTGGAATTATTAACACGGAGTTTTCTAAAATAAAACGTGATGGGGATATGGGTATTTAGCTTCAAACTACTGTTCTCGCCTCCAGGGTATGTTACAGAACGTTATTCTTCAAATTCATGGTGTGGATGTTTATATCAGTAATGTATGTCAGTCCCGTGCAGTTCGGAAGGTTATAAACTATGGGTTATACACACAATGATTTTACCGTTCCCACACTCATTTCCAAGTACATTTTCCCTATAGAAAATAGGTACATTAATAATTGACACGGAATATCTAAGGTTGACAACTTAATTGTACAAATACGTATCTTCTCATTCTAAATCACAGACGTTTCTACTTTTTTCATTGCAAAGCACATGGTATTTAAAACCATTATAAAATGTAATCAGTGCTACAGGTGATTGCATTTTTAACGATCAGAGGAATTTATAGCCAAAAGCTCGTAAACAGTTGGCGTGGATAATATTGTGGTGGCAATAGTGTAACCGGTACAAAGTTAGAAGCTATATTAAAAGATTGAGCAATGGAATCGAAAAATGTACATTCTATTTTAATGAATATTTTAAAAATTACTAAATTCAACATTCCTAAATCATATCTTATGAAGATGTTTATAATTCGTTTAAGCTCTGTAATGTTCGATTTGATTTCTATGTTGATAATAATTTTCTATACTAGCTCTTGCAAGTCATTAATAGCAAAATTCTAGCGATACGATCGCAGACATTGAAACATCTAATACAAAATAAGGTAAAGTGGATCAGATGCATTATTGTCACGGCGGCGTAGGTAGTAATACAATATACGATAGTTATATATTTTAGCGTTGTACGTAGTACTCTCATACAGGACGCAACGAATAAAGCGTTAGTGTTAACAATAATCGCAGTATTTAGTTAACCTAAAGCTACAATTTTATCAAGCTACAATAAGTGATTAGCCACAGTGAATCTTTAAATTTGACAAATTCCCAAATAATTGGAATTGAATCAAGTAATGTATTATGCAATATATTTTTACAACTCTTGGAGAGGATTATCTCAACTACAACGTTTCGACGAGTTAATTTTTGTTTTTGGTAATGAAGCACCATATCAATCGACAACTGGTGGCACTGCAAATTGCAACGTGGACACATTAGCCCCAGCAGTACTCACACGGCAGGTATACAGCATTCACTTAGCAAAATATGGCTGTGCGCCAGCTAATCAGAAACCATCAAAATATGTATATATTACGAAATTGAGATACTTCAAATTTTACAATCCGAAAGATCCTGCATAGTAAATTGGTTGTGAGAAAGTTAGTATCGCATATAATCCAAAATCCTTTTGTGCCAAAAACTTTGAGCCCGTTCAACAACGAAAACTCGAAAACGTTTACACCATGCTGAGTGCCAACCAATTACGGTTTTATTCGTATGAACCGAAAAATAAACGTTAATCCGCTGTTTTTGTGCTTTAAGATGAGGAGACTCCAACAGAAGTTATCCTTCTGATAGACCACAATAGATCTGAAAAGGTCGCAGTGGAACAGGCGTCATTGCCACCTCAAGTAATTTATCCCCCTGGTATAACAAAGAAGATGGTTTAACGTCTCAAAAGCAGATCATGTAGTTACACTTTTCTTACGAGATCGCAGAGCGGTTAATGTCGAGGTGTGGGTCTTAAGGTCGAATAGGTTTTTATTTCAACTAGGGTAAATTTGGAAAGGTTTTACGGTAGTTTTGTCAATCGCTTTTCTCAGCTAGTGAACGTATACCACCGTTTATTTGTCAGATGTAATTCTCGTATTCCGAAAATTTAATTGACAACGCCGAATAATCCGCTACCAAGACAACACATGTGTCCTTACAGCCTGAAAGACAATTGAGATTTTGGAACGGCAAAACATCGAATCTTTCTTCGTACAGCCCCGACCCAAGTCCCAAATAAGTTTTGCGATACTCAAGATATTATATATATATACCATCATCATCGCTGATAAAAAGTACAAATTGCCCTGATCATAATATTCTGGTATTTATCGCTAAAGGAAAGTTATTATCATTTCCGAGAGCAAAGGACATAAAGCCTTGAAAAAATTGTGGGTAGTATACTTTATATCTGGAGAAAACATGCATTGATTAATATTTAAGAAATAGCGAATAAACAAAATATATTTTTCCACATACTTTTATATATTCAACAAAATAAAGATTAGAAAGGACAAAGTAAACTAGTATCTACCGAACGGGTATTAAAACTAAAGTTTAATTACGTAGAAAACAAATTGCCACATATAGCCTGCTTGGTACCCCCATCAACAACGTCGACCTCATCCATAACCAATCAATTTCTAGCACGAAATAAAAGATTTACCACTTTCATATACGGTCTATTACTAAAGTCGATTTTAATCGTTAGATACTTATACAAGTATGTAATTATACATGAGATAGGAAACTGCAGACCGACATACGGCGAGGAATATGTAAGGCGTTAAATCAGTAACATTACACATATAAATGTGAGGAGTAAGTTGGTTGGCTAATCTGTTCTAAATCTCCTCACTACTTAGAGAACTCAATGAGACTAATGTGTTTTCCGCTATGAATCGCTCTGCATTTTTTTAAGATGTATGTATATTTCCTTTATACAGGGTTTTTCATAACTTCCGTGTCAAAACTATTTATAAGATTGTATAAGGTTGAAGTAAACCAATGACTGTAGAAGAAGAAATTATATAAAAGATATTGGGCAAATAAAAGTTTTATTTTGAGTATACTGACTTAATTATTACAACAGATGTTCCAAGATTCTTAGTTATTTCCACCAGGCTCGATACACACTTGTGCTTGTCTTACACTTGCAAACGCCATCTTAAACACAATCTTCTAGTTCGTTGATGGTGTTTCCTTACATCTCATAAACTACTAATTTTATATGTCCCCAAAAGTAAAAGTCTATTGTCATTTAGATACTGTCAAATATGTACCGAAAAACAAATATCCCCCAAAGTGCAGGCAAACCTTCATGAAAAAGTTACAGTAAGTGTCATCAATTAGGCTATGCGATAAAACAAAAGGTCCAATTAAGTCACCGCGGATTATTTCGGCTCCTACATTTGATAAAAATTGCTATGGGAAACTTCTTGGTCAAATAACATGCGGTTGCCGAGTAATACTCATTGTGTGTAAACAAAACATCAACATTGAAATTCTTCTTTACCTGCTAGTACTGTAAAGTCCATTCAGAAAATTGTTTTGATCTAGGAAAGTGTGCTGGCAAGCTTGGTCATAAGGTTGTTGGATCTCTTACTTAAAACTTCCTCGTCAATATTTATCACGCGCGCTTGTCTAACTAGATTGCCATAGCTGCTGCTATAAATTTCTGAAATCTTTTGCCCTTTGCGCAACATGCACAAAATTTTGGTAATTTGAGTGATACCGCCCTGGAAAACATTCTGCATAGGCTCACAGCGGCTCGTCGATTCTGCTGGATTTCTCTGCAAGTTAATAAAATACGCGTTAATTCGATACACAATACATGTCATAACACTAACGCACAATATAATACTGCTCTGCTTAATATATGGGCCCAATTTTACCAGCAGCGTTTGCATTTCTTTGTCTAAATAATAAACGTGTGCCTATCAGTTCCTTCCGAAACTTATTTAAAAAATTAATTTCGATTTTTCTGTAGTAGTTGGAAAATATCTTTTCTTCAAAATTTTGTTTCATTATTACAAATTTTCTTCGGTTTTAACTTGATGCATAAGTTGTGAAAAAGAGTGTTCACATACGAGTGCACACATACATAGCATTACTTGATATATGATTTACGATATGTGTTTTTTCAATATTTTCTTCTTTCTTCTTTTATATAAGCATTATTTCCTGTACTTCCCTCGTCTTCTACTGGGTCTAGTTGTTTGGTTAGTTTTCGTTCCATCTTTGACGTGGTATTTTGATCCTTCTTCAATGCTGATTAAATTTTACTTCTCTTCAAAATTCCTTAATCAGACAAGTGTCAATTGATATGTGTATTCCACGTCTTCCTTGTCCTTTTTTCAAACTAGAAATTAATTATATTGGATCTAGATTATTCCAGAGATATTAGATATAAGCACTTATTTCTTTTTACTTATAATTTGGAAATTAAAATAGTGCAAGATAATTCACCAAAAAGGTCAACAAGTAAGCACATTTTCAATGCGTCATAAAAAAATGTTCCAATTGGTTATTATTTAACATAGTATTAGAGCTTTTGAGGTGTTCACTGTGAAGTACACACAAAGTGCAATTTTTGGTAATATGCACTAAATTCTAGCATATATCGATGATATAATAATAGCAACAAGAACTGAAGCTAAACTGACAGAAGTTTTCATGGGAATCGGGAAAGTTGCGAGAGATGTGCGTCTGAATATAAATGATACAAAATACAGCTCTCGCAATATAAGTTGGCGAGCGGTGGGGATGCGCCGTAAACGTATTTAGGACAGGTACCTCCCACCTGTCTGATTCAGATAGTGCATAGGAATTACCATTGTCGTATCAATATGAGTTCCGTAGGGAAAGGACGAATGATATGCAATCTATCCCTCCTCTATCTGCGCGAACTCACTCCCACCCTTCGCCAACTTATATTGCGAGAGCTGTATATGGTGATTAGAAAAGAAGACGAGGCAACAAACACTATGCACATGAAAACTGACGACGGGCGTGTGTTTAAAAATTAACCTATAATAATTTTGGACTTGCGTATTTCTGAAAGGAATATGAACCAATTAGATATTACACAAAAATCATTCGTCCTGCTCTCACACGTTGTTATCATACTGGGCTTTCCCCTATAAACGATAATGATGGAAACTTATAATGCATAACTAGAGGGAATAGCACTGTGGGGATATTTCACAAACTATCTACATCAAAACTTAGAGAAATTCAATAGTATACTGTTTGTTAAATAGGTAAGTAGGAAGTGAGTGGTTTATTATCTAGTGTCGGGACCTATTCAGTCAGAAGCGCAATCGTAAAATCCGCCAACCAGCTCTTTGAAAATGCGAATTTCGAATATCAGAGGATAGGATATGAGAGGATTCACTTATGAAGAAAGAGCAAAATACGGATACATAAAGCAATGATAGGACCCACTATCCTACGTAGAGACAAGCTGAAGATTAAACCTATAAATGCAATAGAAAGGAAAGAAAATGCTAGGAAAAAAATTTTGAGGTAAGTTTGCTGCCAAGCTGTGAGGGATAGAACAAATAAGAAAGTAACAAATAGATGTGGAATTCCGAGTGTAATATCAGTGGCAAGAAGATTTAGTTGTGTTAAGATAGGTTGGAGGTAGAGAGAGAAGAATGGTAGAGAATCAGTGGGGTCAGCGTGGATTTAATTCGAGAGTAAAGGCCAAGAGTGGAAAACCGTGGAGGAAATGTGTGAAACAATCCTTGGAGCTTCATATATGTGTTGTCAAATGATATTTGAAACTAAGCGGTAGAATTTTCCAAGATAAAGGCCCTGAACGGCTACCAAGTTTAATGTGTATCTTTCACTCAAAGGTCGTAAAGGTCACAACCAATTTAATACATGATAATATGTTAAATCTTTCAAAGTTAAAATATCGAAATGAAAAAGCATTTCTCATTAACAAATGCGCAATGTTGAGAAAGGTTGAAAATGTAGTTGGAGGTGGTTTCGAAATCTCTGAACACCAACTGATTTTATCAAGTTAACCATACACCATTCGAAATCCTAAGTTATTCGTATTACCTATACTCACAAAAAGTTGACATTCAACGAATTAATTAATAAACTAAGACTACCCAGATAATTAAATATTAGTAGCGTGGATAAGTCGTCCAGCTGTTCGTCTATGTTTTTCGATTGATAATATCGCATAGATACGCTGCCGGAACGAGTAATTACTCAATTAACGATTTGAATCGATCTTCCATTTAGAAGCACCCAATTATTGCGATCGCTCTATCGCCTCAGCAATTAAGGCGAATGGTACCAACTGTTAATAGGACCGGCGACCTTGAAAGACATTCCGCATCTAGGATATCGAGCCTTTTTCGTCTTTTTACTTTCGGCCAATGACGGCCATTATTTAGAATCCGAGAGGCGATCGCGCTCTTTCATCGTCTGGTCATTACGTTAAACATTATTCGCGTCAGGTAATCGGCGATTTATTCGCGCTCATACTGTTTAGTATTCGATGAATATAGAGAAGCTGTAAGCATGTTCATTCCTAAGGGTGTCTATACATGCGAGTGTGTATACCTATGTACATAAGTACATACATATGATATATGTACAAATGCGTAAACGATGAATTATCTCTTAATTGTCAACATGACATTTGAATGACGACAGCGGGATGGCATGAAACACTTTCGACGAATTTGGACGTCCATCACCATCTACAGACAATATAGAGACGTTACGTTGGTGCGTTTTGCATAACTCAAATGTTAACGTGCTCGGAATATTTAGTACATTCTTTTATAAAATATATACATGTGAACGTATTGTATATAATGCTTGCTATTATGGAATGTCTATATTTTTACAATTTTGAACCAGTAGTCTTTCAATCTTTTTACATTCATTGGTCGCTTACCCTATAGGTGAATGGGTCATTAATCTCCTATCTATTACCCTGCAAGATAACTTTATAGCGTTGCCCAAACTCCATATCTACTTCATTTTATGTTAAATAAACGTCTTGTGAGCAGCTACCTCAAAGTTAGCCCAGTATGGGAAACATATCTTCCCTCCAAGGAACGGCTTTAATTCCATGAATTTATTAGCAATAGTGTGTTTTACCCAGTGGATTGCTAATTCATTACCAAATGCCTCTTTATGTTCTAAGGCCCAGAGTATCCAAACTTAGTTGGTTCATTGAGCGCTCCACAGCAGTTTCAAAGTCTTCGGCTTTATTTACAATCCAAGTAGCTTCTGCACACATCCTTTGATGATATATCCCTTGCTGGGGCAGTGGCAGTATATTTCCTGGTAGTAGTGAAAAGAAAACCAGTAGCATAAAAATAAAAATTTTAGAATACTTATGCCCACCGCAGAAAATAAGCAGACAATTGCACAGGAAGGTAATAATATAATGCCAAGAAGTTCACGATTTTTCTTCTTGACAAAGTAGCAACATTTCTTTAGCCGCAAGTAGAGTCAAGACTGCCAATGTCTATTACATTTGGATAGGTGTTCGGCTTAGGTGCGGGTTCGACTTCCGGTCGACACGGTATTTTTGACCTGCTACGAAAAAGAAAGTAGCTTTACTTGAAAAATATTTCACTAAAAATGGCATCTGAGATTCACATTTAAAATTTATACTCTACAAAATAACTGTTACATGATAATGATTATTGGTGTAATCATTTGCTGAGTGCTAATAAAGCAACTTAACTTGCACATCCAATAATTAGAATGACGGATCACCTGACCGCTTACTGTCGATGATGGAGGCAGTTCCGCTGATCAAACGATGAAATAAGTTTTTTTTTCAGGGGGAACAATTGCACCGTGGTAATGAGCTAAGATGAAACTAGTCTACATGGAAAAATAAAGAATATCATTACAAGTTCAAGATCAATGTTATGTTACAGTTCCAAGTTCTTACCCAAATATTAAAAAGAATATGTAACTATTGCGGCAACCAAAAATCGGACACTTAAGATAATGTAATTTAAATCTGGCTTTTGCCTACATCATTATTGACATATGTCATTAAACTGCATTTAAGAGCTGCTAAAAAAATGCAAGTAATCACATTACTTGGGGAAGAATGATCCATAAGAAGACTAGGTAATAGATTTGGAGTGTCCAAAGGCACTATTCAGGACATTAAAAACAAATGGCTACATCAAAATTGACACGAACATGACAAACGGTTGGTTTATGCTGCTAAAAAATAGTCAATATACACTACAAGACTTGTCCAGATTCTTGTTGCCGCAATAGTACTTCTAATTCAATTATGTCACTTCTTTATGTTAATTGGCACGATTGAATTAGAGGTATTCTTTTAATATTGAAGAACGTGAAAAATCTTTCCAGCAAGTTTTTCAGTGCCTTTTTCTGTTTTAGATTCTGTAAATAGCTGTATACCGAGTAGGAAAACGTAGACCGACACAAAACAGAGAACATACATGTTATATGTGTAATCGGTAACGTTAAATGTAGAAGTAGTCGGTTGCCTAGTCACAAAACTTCCTTCTCATCAGAATTCTAGACACCTGAGGTGTTCCCCCGCTGTGTGACGGTCTGCCTTTTTTCTAACTACTACGTGTATATAGTATACTTAGAGTATTGTTTCATAGTTTGTCATCGATTAGGTGTAATAATGTGTAATTTGTTTAAAAAAATGTTTCTTCAATCTAGGATCGATTATAAAAATGAAATACAAATATCTTGTTTGAAGAAAATTCACACATGTATGTACCTATTTTAACAACTCACCATCTTCAATTGAATATTTATAGGGTTCAGTTACTGGGTAGGAATATTGGAACGAATTGCAGTGTGCAGGTATTTATTATTATCATGCGATATTCACTGGCGTGGTCGATGATTTGTGGAAATACATTCCAGATTTGGTCTTTCTAACACGGTATGGCAAATTGCTGAAATTCCAGGCCTGAAGGACGGTAACATTAATACATAAATTTCGCATACTTCTAATGTAATTAGGAAGTGTACATACTCATACAATTACCACATGCGATTGCACTTACTATCGTGTACGTTGTCGCACTATTCTCGATCTGTATGTAATATAATGACTACAGTTTGTTAAAAATGTGGTACCGGACGGCAGTAGCGTAGCGGTAGGGGCGTGGGTAGAGGTAATTTTCAACTCGTAGTCGATCTCGACAGTATCGCGAGGGAATTTAAAGCGACAGTACGTTGCACGGTGCACGCTAAATCAGTACGCGGAGATGGGCCGCACAAAGAGTGTAACGTTCCCTTCGAATGTGAATAAATATTTCAAACATTTCCCTGAATTAGAATATAGAAGTCCGTATATTTATTGATATGCAACAGCGGATTACTAAGTGGCGATGGGTGCAAATGTAGAAAACATTGTCAAAGTAAACGTCATGTATTGAATTTAAGTAACAGTATCCCATACTGGCTATTTATACAGGCTGACATAGAATAAACTGCAATGCATAGCCCCACGCGATAGAGGACCAAAAAATTATAGAAAAATTCCTAAACACTAATGTCCGATCGCTTTTTGTTTTCAAGCTACATACTGTTAAGTTTTTATTAATTGGAAAGGCTTTTATTTAATAAAACAACATTAAAAAGGTAAGGTATTTAGCTCTACATAAGGTGTTCAATTTGGTCAATTTTGTTCTTGAATACACATTTCCAATCTTCGTATTAATGATTGACGGCATCTTTGAAATATGTTCGGATTATTACGAAATATATCAGCAGACTCCACAATTCTGTTCAATAATTGCTCTTCAGTATTTATTTCTACGGCATACACTTTACTTTTCATAAACCCCCAAAATGAAAACTCTATGGGATTAAGATCGGGACTACGAGCTGGCCATGGTATAGGTCCCCCACGACCAATCCACCTATTTCCAAATCTTTGAAGAAATTCCCTTGCTCTTCGAGAATACTGAGCTGGCGCACCGTCATACATGTAGTTCATTCTTCTTATAATATCCAATGGGACATCTTCTAATAAAGTGTTCAGTTCATTTTCCAAAAACTTGGTAGAGTTCGCCTGTCAATCGTCTGGGCAATCGAACTGGGCCAATTAGATAATTATCGATTATATCTGCCCACACATTAATGGAAAACCCATACTGATGAGGGCTTTCATCGGTCCAATAATGTATATTATGCATATTCAAAACACCATCGCCACTAAAACCAGCTTCAGCTTAAAGAACCTCAACAGCCTGTAACGTGCAAATAAAAAGCAATCGAACATTAGTGTATAGGAATTTTCTTATTATTTTTTGGTCCTTTATCGCGTGGTGGTATGCATTGCAGTTTATTCTATGTCACCGGTATATGATTCTATTTTTATATTAAGTGTGTGCAACATCCCACAACATCTAGTATATAATGAACACTTTCCTCTATTTTTGGGTTAAGTATGTTCCCTCATGGAAGTTGCCAACATCTATGCAATTACGATACAATTTGCGACGTGTTCAAGATACAGTAAAGGAATGTATAAAAGACGAGTTGAGAAAGAAGAACATCTGCCTATGTGTGGATGAAACAACTGATGCTCAGAAACAGCGTCATTCATGTTGTGGCGCATCCTTTAAAATGTGGTGGTTCACCAACTTCAAAGTTATTATTCAGTAAAGGGATTCAGAAAACTGATGGAGAAACTGTTGTCAAAATAATAAAAGAACAAACAGAGGAAAAATCCATGAACTATTCTGAAGTTTCACAAGCTATTGAGCAATTAGAAAACAGCCACTTGTGTACCGAGACGCATTCAATTGCATGAACAATTTAAAAACCGCTCTAGAAAACTTGACGAACACTATAGGAGTCGATGTTGCTCACAAATTTTGCGCAAAATCAAGAGTGCACAGATGAGGATAAGGAATATTTGACACTTGCAAATCTTACTCCACTGGATATCGAACGATTACACAAGTTTACACGATTTTGTACCCAAGCAGCTGAAAGCAGTTTTTAAGATAACTTTTGGGGTTGATTACGAATCCGCATTCTGTTTTTGCAGACAGGCCGTTTGTACGTGTTTTAACGAAGAATCATTACTTTACTTCCTAAAATACCAAAGATCAGAAATAAAGTGCGATGGTCCAGCGTCGTTTGTATTTTATTTTCACGTATAAGAGATCAACAATAATCGTTCAACATACCCTCATCCCAAAACCCTTTGTAGTTTTTCTCTATCCTTTTTAATCTGGATGTAGTCGTTCTCCTTGCTCGTCGCTAGTTTCACCCAAGTCGGGGAAGAAATCCAGATGATAATGGAAAAAATTGATTTTCACTACATTCGGACACCCATTTTGCAGTAATTCTTCAATAGATTCGCAACAATCCGTTTATAGTATACGGATTTGAATTCAGCGCGCGAAAATACACAAAGAAATACTTTTGTCTTCTCGGGTACAAAAGTTGACTGAAATTTATAAACCTGTGTTATTTTCAAAGTATACGATAACGTATTCACAATACCGTCACTGGATAATTAAAGCGTTGCTGATGTTGCAATACTGTGCAGCTTACTACTATACTTACTACTATACTAGTGCCACAGTGGACATCAAGACGACAGTAAGAGGTAACAATATTATTTTTCACTAAGCTTGTATATTACGTAGCTACTTTTATGCGGTGCGCCACTGACGGTACCATCATTTTAACAAAGGAATTATTCATTATCTTATTACAAAATTAGATACTTATTGGGGTATGGCATTGGAGGTCGGCAAAATCTATATAGTATAATAATATTTCACTTTAATAATATCCCTAATGCCAGTCTTCTACAATTGGTTAATCTAAGTCGTGCAAATTTGATAAATCAAGGAAATTGTTTCTGTACATAATTATTATAATATACTAATCTTTAATTTTGATTTAGAGCTTAGCATTCAACAAAACTGATAAGTTTTTTGTTAACGTCAAAATAATAAACAAAAAATAAAGTTATTTAACAAGATCGTTTAGTTTAATGTAAGTAAAAGTGTGCCAAAACATAGCATTAATACTGGCGACGAGTTAGAACCAACGTGCCTGTTCTCTAGTTGAGATCAAGAAAGATACAAAGTAGTAAGTCAAACACAGTAAAACAAAATGGCATTGATCGGAACTATTGAATCGTTCAACCCCAAAGAATCCGATATAATCACGTATTTAGAACGACTGGAACAACTTTTTATATGTAATGATGTTAAAGAAGTAAAGAAAGTATCACTGCTGCTAACTTTAATCGGAGGTGAAGCTTATAGTGTGCTAAAATATTTACTAGCACCTGATATATTAAGTGAAAAACCCTATGAAGAACTTAAGGAAGAACTTACAAATCATTACAGTCCTAAAAGGTTGGTTATAGCAGAACGGTATAAATTCTACAGTGCTAATCAAGCATGTGACGAAGATATAAAGTCATTCTTAGCTCGGTTAAAGAAGTTAGAAAGAAAGCATTGTCAATTTGGAGGTTTCCTTAATGATGGATTACGAGATAAATTTGTATGTGGATTGGAATCGAAAAGTATTAAACGAAAACTTTTGTCAGAAGATAATTTAACATTTGAAAGGGCGTATCACATAGCTATAAGTATGGAGTTAGCAAAAGGGCAGACAAAGGTGTTGGGTTTGGAAACGGTACCTATTAATAAATTGAGCCCTCGTACAACAAAGCAGAAGTATGATCAAAATCAATGTAATTTTAAGGTCAAATAAGCACAGAGGTATTATCAGTCTTACGGTTCAAGTCAAGAACGTGACAAAAACAGCTGTAAAAGATGTCTTCGTGTCCATCTGGATAATAAATGTCATGCAGTGGCATGGAAATGTTATTCATGTGGTGACATTAGTCATACTGCAAAGTCTTGATTATGTAAAAATCGAATACATGGGTTAGTAAGTGAAGAAGAAATGAAGAAGGAAGAAAAAGTCGAACTCGAAGATGATTCATTAGAATTGGGATGGCTACAAGAAGAAACAGGTGAGGTGTATAATTTCAATTTAGTTAAATTCAGAGGAAATGATAGCCCTAAAGTTGAGTTAATTATTGAGAAGAAGTGTATTATTATGGAGATTGATTCTGGTGCATGTGTGTCAGTTATGCATAGGGATGATTATAAGCAATTTTTGGTAGTCTTAGGTTAGAGCCTGTGGCTTTTAAGTGAAAAGTAGTCACGGGGGAAAGTATATGTATATTAGGTAAAATTACTGTTAGGGTAAGATACGAAAATGAAGTGTTTGAGTTGCCATTAGTTATTTTGGATGGCAAGACCAAGTTTTATCCACTATTGGGTAGAAACTGGTTAAATGTTATTAACCCAAAGTGGAAAAATGTACTTGGATCTAATGTCAGTGTTAAGTCCCAAAATATTATGATCTTGCACAAATCTAGTCAGGTCACTATTGATCAAGAGGTTAAAAGTCAAAGAAACGAGTTAATTTCGGAAATAAAAAACATGTTTTCATCAGTATTCAACAATAATACCCAATCTTGTATAAAACATTTTGAGGCAGAGATAACAGTAAAAAATGGTGTAAACCCTATTTTCCATCGTGCTTATACAATGCCGTATGCATTAAAACCTAAAGTAGAGGCTGAGCTGCGCAAGATGGTTGAGTCTAAAGTTTTAACAAAAATTAAGTACAGTAAGTGGGCTAGTCCTATCGTCGTAGTGCCTAAGAAAAATTGCAAAGACATCAGAATTGGTGCAGATTTCAGAAAAACCTTAAACCCAGTTATTGATACCGAACACTGTATATTACCATTGCCAGATATTTTTCTAGTTTAAGTGGTTGTAAATTTTTTAGCGTTATTGATCTCAAAGGAGCATACCAACAACTTAGACTTAGCGAGGCATCAGAGGAACTTTTTACCATCAATACTTATGTTGGGCTGTTTAGGTATAATAGATTAATATATGAAGTAAGTTCTGCTCCTGGAATTTTTCAGTCTGTTATGGAAGCTATTTTAGCTGATCTATCTAATACCAAATGTTATTTAGATGATATTTTAGTTTATGGCTCTAGCATATAACATTGTCATCAAAACGTTACTAAAGTTATGAGTCGATTGCAAGAATATAATGTAAATGTAAATGAACAAAAGTGTAAATTTTATGAGATAACTGTAGAGTTTCTTGGTCATATAATCGATTCTAAAGGTGTACATCCTACAGCAACAAAAATTGAATGTATAAAAAGGCCTCGTCACCTCAAAATTGAACTCACTTAAAGTCA
Source organism: Chrysina gloriosa (assembly GCA_038088585.1). Taxonomy (NCBI): domain Eukaryota; kingdom Metazoa; phylum Arthropoda; class Insecta; order Coleoptera; family Scarabaeidae; genus Chrysina; species Chrysina gloriosa. The sequence continues at coordinate 73,351,015 of CM076087.1, read as the reverse complement.
TATCTTGGTTTACTAAATTACTATGGAAAGTTTATTCATACACTTTCAGCTAAACTCAAACCACTATATGATTTATGTACTGCACATACAGATTTTATTTGGACTGAGCAATGCGAAGAGACATTCCAAATGAGTAAAAAATTACTCACATCCAGTGATGTGTTGGCGCATTTTGAACCGACACTTCCAATTTTTGTTACATGCGATGCTAGTGGATACGGAGTAGGCGCTGTTCTAAGCCACAAGATAAATGGAGAAGATAAACCTGTATTGTTCGCGTCTAGTACATTATCCAGTACAGAGAAACGTTATTCAAATTTAGAACGCGAAGGCTTAGCTATAATATTTGCTGTAAAAAATTTCACAAATATTTATATGGTAGAAAATTTGTATTGGTAACTGATCACGAACCTCTTAAGTTTATTTTTGGTAAAAACAAAGGCATTCCCGTAACAGTTGCTGCACGTATTACGCGTTGATCTATAATATTGTCAGCTTATGAATATGAAATACAGTATAAGAAAGGTAAACTGTTGGCGAATGCTGATGGACTTTCTCATTTACCAATGGCCAGTCAAACAGAGATACCGGATTCAATTTACTCTTTTAGTATGGTTGAAAATATACCTCTACATGCGGGGGATATTGCTAAAGTAACGAAACAAGATTTATTATTAACAAAAGTCGTAGATTTAACCCTATCAGGATGGCCGAATTATATCCAGAATGAGGAGTTGAAACCTTATTTTCAAAGGAGGCATGGTCTTTGTGTGGAGAATAACTGCCTATTAATGGGCAATAAAGTAATAATACCCAAGTCATTACAAAATGAGGTTTTGGCACTATTCCACGAACAGCATATAGGAATTGTGCGCACAAAAATGCTAATAAGACCATATTGTTGGTGGCCAGACATTAATGAAGCAATAGAAAAGTTCATAGCTCTGTGTGAAATTTGCCAACAAACACAAAATTTCTCAAGTAATAGCACTTTATTTCCATGGCCAAAAGCACCGACTAATTTTTACAGAATCAACATAAATTTCTTTCACAAATATAATTATAATTTTTAAATAGTAGTTGATAACAAATCCAAATGGATAGATGTCGGGCTAATGGCACAAACGCAAGTGAAACCATTTTGAAATTAAAAGAAATATTTTCAATTTTTGGTTTACCTGTTGAATTGGTTTCGGACAATGGCCCGCCATTCAATTCATCTGAATTTAATGCTTTTTGTCAAGCCAATGGAATAAAACCAATTAAAACACCCCCTTACCATCCGCAAAGTAATGGAATTGCAGAGAGAGGTGTACAAACTATTAAAAAAGGATTAGAAAAGTCCTTAAGAAAGAAAGACGTGAAATCAGTTAACAGGAATAAATTGCTTAGCCGATTAGTTTCTTATTTACATATCGCAACACTCCTTGCAGCACAACAGGTATATCGCCAGCTGAACATTTATGTAAGCTACGACCACGAACTAGATTTGATTTTCTTAAACCATCTTGCGATAATAATGAGAAAGGACTGAATTCTGACATTAGTAGAAAAATAAAGTTGTATTCTTTAAATGAATCTGTTTACGTTAAGGATAAGCAATTAAAACTATGGCAGAAAGGTAAAATGTAAAGATTATAAGCCATTCCTCTTATTTAATTCAAATTGGTAATAGTATAAAATTTGTGCACGCCAATGACATTCGTTTAAATCCTTATCAAACAGAGTTCAGAGAAAGTAACACGGATATGAAATGTGATGTCAATGGTGATATGATTATAAATAAACCCAATCTGTCATTATGTAATAGGCCTACGACTGTACCATCCGATATAGATATACCAGTCCAGACTGAACCAGAAGTTATGGAAGTACCAGTAAGAGATGATTCCAACGCTTCACACTCGGAAACATCACCGGAATCTGATAAAACCGTTACTACCAAAACTTCTCACATTACTCGTTCAGGTAGAATTGTTAAAGTACCTAATAGATTAAATTTGTAACTTCTTTTTAAAAATGGGAAGAGAAATGTTGTAAACATAGCAGGTTGGTACTCCTGCTCCCGGGGCACGCTAGTGTCAAGCAGGGTACCATAGTGATAAGTTTTTGTTAACGTCAAAATAATAAACAAAAAATAAAGCAATTTAACAAGACCCTTTAGTTTAATGTAAGTAAAAGTGTGCCAAAACATAGCAGAAACCTTTTTGGTTCTTCAATTGGAAATCATGACGAACTTGTTTGAAGTTCTTCAAACTGCTTTCTTCGTAAGATGTTAGTAGTTATTGAGCTTAACACAACCTTCTTCATAGAAGTCAAAGTAATCACATAATCGTAAAAAGTGATTTAAACTTAGATGCAAACTATATCCCCACTCTCTCTCCAGACGTCCTTTCTTTATATACATATAAGGATCAGCTAGGCTGATAATTTCGTACTCGGCATCGTATTTACTTACCGGATGTGATGTTTATTATATTCACAATTATTGAGAAGGCTTATTGCACGGTTTATATAATTTAACATAAATACTTCGCTGTAGTATAACCAATAAATGACGGCATGCAATTTACCGCAATTTGCCTAGAACGTTTTAACAAGGAGTATGTACGCATTAAGATACATACATATATACACACCCGCCTAACAAGGCAATTATAATACATGTGTTTCAAAGGCGAGAATACATCTAATTATCCCAAACGTGTTCGTATGGAGAAAGTTAAACAGCAGCAGAGTTGATTGTAATATTTACTTATCGCTAATGAAAATATGCAACTATATGAAACAGTAAAATTTTTGTTTTTCAAATACAATTTCTTGTAGTTTTTATATCTTGCTGAAGATATTGTTGCTTTTTAACAATTGATTTCAGATTGACGAGGAACCAATATTTAAAAGCATCACAGTAGCTAGGGGTGTTATGATAGTTTAGTGATTACAGTTACTATTATTGTTATTGTCCGTTCTGTCATAAAAAAGTGATAATTTTTATGTTTCCAGAATAACTGTTTTTGTATATCCGTATACATACAGTGTGCGCCTCAGTTTTCCTTAGAAATATATATAGAAATTTAATAATATGCATCATTTAAGGTAATAAAGCGAGTGGAAAACAAACTTTTTTGTATATATATAAAAAGTCCATAAGCAGTTTGACCAAACTCAAAACATAAAACTGCTCGCCATAGTAATGGTTTGAATTCGTCTACGTAATTTACTTCGGTATTATAAACTAATTGCTTTAGGTGGCCCCACAAGTAAAAATTTTGGGGGTTTAGGTCGGGAGATCGAGGGGTTAAACGACCGGTCATCCCCGGTTTATCCAGCGATTCTCGTAGGTCTAATTTAAATTACGGCGAACGCTTACATGGAAATGTGGAGGACCCCAGGGTTGAATAATATCGGAAAATGTATGTATTGCCGGGAAATATCTATTAGGAACTCCGCATATCCTCTTGGATTGCACGCGGAGTTTTATATGATGTCTATTAATTTCGTATTAGTATAAACTATTTAATACACATAAAATCAAATTACACACTGAAAAACTTACAGAACCACTACTTGAACCGTATATATATATATATATATATATATATATATATATATATAAATATATCAAAAGGTTAAAAAATATGGCAACTGCTGGTGATGACAACATTCCTTGCTTTTTAGTCAAAGACTGTGCCTATGTTTTTGCCGATCCACTATGTAAGATTTTCAATCTGGCCACTCGCACATCTGTATTTCCTGATGCTTGGAAAATAGCTAGGATATCACCAATTTTTAAAAAAGGTGATAACTCTGACATACACAACTATAGGCCTGTTTCTATTATCCCCACTTTTGCCAAGGTGTTTGAAATGTTGATTTTTAAGCACATCTCTTATGGTACTAGACCACATCTTTATGTCGCACAACATGGGTTTATGTCACGAAGGTCTACCACAACGAATTTGGCGTTATTATCTCAGGAGATTGCTGAGACTGTTGATGCAGGCGGCCAACTAGACGTTATATATACTGATCTTTCCCGTACGTTTGACTTGATTGATCATCGTGTTTTGTTGGAAAAGATGAGTTCTTTTGGCATTACCCAATCGCTACTAGGTTTAATGAATTCATACCTGCAAAATAGAGTGAATTATGTTTATTATAATGGATACAAATCTAATCTTTTTGTTCTACTTCTGGAGTACCCCAGGGGTCAAACCTAGGTCCTCTCCTGTTTAACATATTCATCGATGATCTTATCTGATCTACTGACTGTCGTATATTAACCTTATGCCGATGATATTAAGATATTCCATAGGATTGATTCCTTATCGGATGCTAGAATATTACAGTCAAATCTTAGTAAAGTCTATAGCTGGTGCTTATGTAATAAGTTAAAGTTAAACCTAGACAAGTGCTCTTTCATATCTTTTTCTAAAAGGATCTCTAAAATTGAGTATAACTATACCATCAATGATATTAAGATTACTTATCAATCTCCAATAAAAGACTTGGGTGTGACGTTCGACGAGAAATTCACCTTTTCGAATCATCTCCTGAATGTAACAACTGCTGCATCGAAATCACTTGGATTTATTATCCGCACATGCAGAGATTTTGATAGTATTGATACTATTAAAGCTCTTTTCTATGCCTATGTGATGTCTAAGCTTGAGTATGCATCAATTGCTTGGTATCTATTCTATGATACTCAGATCAATCTGCTAGAGCGAATCCAACGCAAGTTTTTGTAATACCTTTCATATAGATGCGATGGTCGTTATCCTATGCGTGGTACGGACTATAATGACTTACTTCAGCGTCACGGTGTAGTCTCTCTTGCAGAAAGAAGGAAGAACATTAGTGCTCTATTTATGCAGAATATTGTCGCTGGTAGGATTGATTCGCCGGATTTGCTATCCAAGGTGGGTTCTTTGGTGCCGCGTCTGGGATCAAGAACAGATCAGTTACTGCATATTCCTACTACTAGGACTAATACATTGTTGAAGGCACCTTTAGTGCATTCAGTTGTTTGGGTTGGATATGCCATGATTTTACATTTATTAATTTTATTTTGTTTTATGTTGAATACATTTATTTGATTTATTGATATAGTATTAACTATTGTTTCATCATTTTGTTTGTCCAGTTATGGATGTTACCTGTTGAGCACTTAATAAATATTATTATTATTATTATTATTATGTTATGTTGCCAAGACTAATCCTTCGATTTCTGGGAAGAAGTGTACTATTTGAAGTCATTTATATGCTAGTTGTTTATCTATCTACACATAGTGTACATCTTGCGTAATGTAATGTTTACCATGAAGGGTTTCTCTTGACCATCTATGCCTTTTGTTTTCCGTTGTAATGATATTGCAATGACTTTGCGTGCTGTCCTGTATTGGGTTAAGGAGGGTGTATTGCTCGTCTGTTTGGTGATTGCTACATGAAAGGACGCACCCTTGTTTTGAAAATATTTTCTAAAATTTTCAAGTTGTATCTTGCGTAGTGTCTGAATATCTATGAATCTTCTTCTAACATTTATTAAAATGCTGTTTACGGTACCTTGTAGGTTTAGTTGTATTGAATTTATTTAATTTTCCCAAGTCTGTGTCTGTTCCAAAAGAGTACGTGAGGATGTTAATGGCGTGCGTATTAATGGCTTTCAACATATTCTTTGAATTGAGTTTAAACTTAAAAATGAGCATAAGTCCATCCTTTTATTGGTTTCTTAATTGTTTCTTACGTGACTATAATTTACACTTTTTTGTTCCTATTCCAGGTATTTGTGTTTCATCTGCCTTCATATTTAGAAGTATTTCATTTTAAAATGTTTTTGTTGGTTATTGACTACTTGTTTATGAAGCGTTTTACATGCATCAATGTCGAATTCCGTACCGGTGTCTTTAGTTAATTCTGCTATTTTTAGGAGTGTCTGCATTTGTGTTTTATTTGATTCAAATATTTCTAAATCATCCATATAGAAGTTTTAGAAGGTTCATCGTATATTGTTCTGTATTCTCATGTTTGATTTTAAACCCATAAGCTGTACTGTTGAGGGCGTTGGGAAAACGTTTTGACTAGTGACGTCTCGTGATTATTTTCTTTAGGGGAACGTCAACGTTCAACAACATAAAAATAAGTTAAAACAATAACCACTGACCTATATTCCAACGGAGATCTCACATATAGGTAGCAAAGGATAAATATTTAAATACAAAACAATACACAATAATGTTAAAAAGTAACAACTACAAGAGTTCAATAAGGAAATAAAATTTACCGTTATATTCAAATTCAAGTCTTCTGTCATTTTGCGAAATAAAATGGCCTATAACGTTTTCGTCAAAGTTACTGATGTTGAGGATTAAGTTTTCGTTAATTGACATCAATGCTAGAGAAGTAAAGCGTTCGTCGTTACACGTTGGACTTGGCACAACATTCTTTTAATAATTTAACGGTTTCGCTGAATGTATAATATAAATCGTTTTCAGATAATAAAGCCAATAAAGCATGCTTATACCACTCGCAATATTTCTAAAATATTGTCTGGAATAAATTACTTCTAGTTCAGTCTTGAATTTGTTGTTGGATAATTCTGCGAATATCGAAGAAAATTGGTCGTATTAACTCAAGACGCGGATTTCAAATAACCCCTGTACGATAGTTTTTCTCTGGCTTGCAGTAACAGAATTTTTATTTTCATGTTCTTTCTCATTCGTGCTCAATTTCTGTTCTGTATCATCAATTTTATACAATTAATTATTCTCTTTAATATATATCTATATATGTATATATGTTTTTGGTCACCTGTTCGTTGTTTGATATTTAAAGAACCTAATAAAGTCAATTCTGTGCAACAATCCATGTGACGCGCAGAATTTTGTTTCTTATAATGCACGGTCGATCAGCTTTTTGTATGTACGTATGTACGTATGTATTATTATTATTATTATTATTATTATTGTCATTGTTACTGTAAAATGTGCAGGAAGCAGTTGTATCCTGATTAGAAATTTGAATTTACGCTATGAATGTTAATACGTAATAATTTCACATTCAGCAGTAGGTAGCTGTTAGAACAAACAGGATGCTTCTTGCCTTCTGCAGTCATCGTTCTAAACGGGCGAAAAAGCCGCAGATACGTTAACAGATGAATCTGTCAGGCGATGCAATATACATACATTCGAGTGTTGCTGTAAAATTACCATGCTAGATTTAAGAAAGCCATCAAGAACTTGAAAAATGTCACCAACTTGTCATTAATTACGTGGATCTACCCTCAACAAGACCTGAGCAGTTCTTACAAAAATAGATAGAAAAGAAGAAAGTGATAGTTATAGATTATATTAAACAGTACCCAACAATAATTTCACCAAATTTGTAGATTTTCTACATAATATATATATTTTGCGATTTAATGTTGATAACTTTAATATATGTACATTTCATGCTGAAATCTTGATTTTTATTTTATACTATGTGTAAATCATTTCAAAATTTGAATCAACCTAATTGTGAGAAATATTCTCAATATGCATAATAATTACTCAACATTTGCTTTAATGCATCGCATCCCTAATTATAACGTCAAACTGCTTAGTGCAATCATACTATTACTGGTTTACTTTCGTTTTTCTTGTACTCTGAGTGGACCCTTTTTTTCTTCGATTGGTATCCAACAGTTATCGCTTTGTGGTGTAAGATAATTATTCACCATTACGTTTAGCGTCTATAATCACACCGTCATCTAAAGCATGTGTAATAATTTTTAGGTTCGAACGATTTTTCGCTTTTAATTGGGTATACCTGCTGGAGCGAATGAGATAGCTTTATTGAGTTTTCAAGTTTGAACGAACTATTATCGATAACATGACAGTTGGTGCTTAATTTATATTTTCTTTTTTTTTTGAAACCCCAAATATATTAAATCGTATTTCTACTGTACGATTGGTAATTGGGGTTAAAATACATAATAACTTTAAATTATCTCTTTTATTCCACAAACGTAAGTGTACCATTCCACGCACCGTATTCACATGATGACACTTGGAGAGGTATAAATCGACTTCTCTAGTAAAATTACAAGCCGCTATACAGTTTTTATGTTTTGCAGTTTAGATGCACTTATTCAAAGATCAACAATCTTATATGATAGATCTCTACCACTAATAGGTCAATAAAACAAGGCTGGTTTGAACGATAGTTATATTTTCAGAACGTTTACAAACGTTTTCGGAATACCTTCTTCAGTGAAAATATAACTAGATAAATATATAAACAAACATTTGTTTTTTATTTGGGAACTATCAACAAAATGACTAATGACTAGGATTGTATACAAAAAGACACTAAAACTATTAATTTCAGAACCGATATTCAAAATTTAAGTAATGTATATAGCAATTTGTTAAAATGACATTTGCATTTCTTAAGAAGGAAACCTTTGGCTAGGTTTTTAAATTTGGGTTTTCCCTAGTCCTTGAACAAAATTGTTAAGGTTTCGACAAAGATTTTTTGATATAGGGTTTTACTTAATTTGCATGTATGTTTACACATTAATTTAGTTTTTATAATTTATATATATATATAAAAGTTTGTTACACATCCTCTATATCAAGAAATCCTAGTCATTAGTCATTTTGTTGATAGTTCCCAAATAAAAACAAATGTTTGTTTATATATTTATCTAGTTATATTTTCACTGAAGAAGGTATTCCGAAAACGTTTGTAAACGTTCTGAAAATATAACTATCGTTCAAACCAGCCTTGTTTTATTGACCTATTAGTGGTAGAGATCTATCATATAAGATAAGTATAAAAAGGTCACGAAATATATATATATATACATTTAAAGATCAACAATATCAAATCAATCACCAGAATAGAAGTAATAAAGAAAAGTTCAAATTGTAGAAAATAGATATTAAAGTTATTGGTGTATTTGTGTGTAAAGAATGTAAACCACTTCACAGCACCAAAATATTTCCTCCTTGGACCTTGACAAGTGAATAACTCTATATCAATGTTAATGTGCTTGACAGTTTGGTTCATATATAACATTGTTAAACAATTTAACAACAAGTACCAAACTATTCAGCAGATTTAGGTAAATTTATTATTTTTAGAGCGAAGTTCTGCGGCGAGAGTTAACTAGGAAAAAGTGAGACGCTTGAAATCAGCACTAGACGCTTTTATCTTTTTCTTTCATTAGTTCTTTCTCTCACACACTGAAATGACCCGTATTTGTGTCTCTCTCAACAGATGGCGCTCTTATTATTTGGACTCGAATTTACTTCAAATTCAACTTCAACTTATTTGCCATCGGTTTCGAAATGAAATACTTCTTATTTTTCTTTATACATTGTTTATTCAATTATAGAATTTTACCTTTCATTGAAACAAGCATCAAATGCGTAAAGAGCTTCGCTCTTGTCGGGTGCCACACGGCACCTCTCCTCTTTTTTAATAGTGAATGTATTTATGTAAATATGGAAATTGGGATTCCAGTTCAGGTGAAAATCTACTCAGGTTATTGTTCAGGTTTATAACTATGGTTCTCTATGTTACTGCGTCGAGCAACCCTATTTTAGTTCCGATATCTATCTTGGATCCATCTACGTATAAGGCGAACAGTATTGTTTCTTTTGAGTTGTTCCTGTAGTTCCAATTTTACATTCTCATCAGGCATGAACACCCTGAGACATTTTCTTCTTGTTCTAGGGCTTACGGTATTTGTCAATTGCAGGGACGGCAAGCTGAGTGGCACTGTTAAGACACATCCACGTGCGACTAATTACAGTAGAATGCGTTCACCTTTGTATTACCAATATACCACAATATATATAGAATCATTTCTATATTCTATCACACGGTTTACAGTGTAGGTTTTTAGAATGAATTTCCTATGAATTTCTTATGTAAGGGTTTCCTCACTGGAGTAGCGACTTTGTTTTCTACATTGCCTATAGATGAATATCTTGTCGGTTTCTTTGATAGTGTTGTATATTGCTCTTTGACGCTGTTATTTATAGCTCCTCTTGCAGGACGCTTAGAAGTTCCAAGAGCCAGCTCTGGTCTCAATTCAAATCTCATTGATCTCTGCTGGACTCGATGCTAGCAACTGCTGAGTGTTCAGGCACCGATGTAAGTTTTACTTGATTTATATGAGTACGCTCATTTGCGAGAATTTATTCCTTGGGTTAAATAGACAATATTGTGCAGGTTTGAATGCTGATTGAAATTCCGTTGAGAAAAATGTTACATTCCGAACAGTTCAGAAATTATTTTAAAAGCTGAAAATCAAAAGCTATTTCTAACAGCGAATTGTCATACAAACTCCACTACAAAAACAATAATTAAATTATTCAACTAATCCAGCACTGTTTGCATTGTAAAGTTGCCACCGTTTCTGAATACTATCAATTACTTTACGGATAGTATAGTCAATAATACTGTGAAATGCCTCAAATACTGCTTCCTGCAATTCTTCAATGTTGTTGTATGTAGGAACTCAAACTTTATTTTTAAGAGTACCCCATAGAAAGGTATCATAATAAGCCAAATCAGGTGATCTTGCTGGCCAACGTACCGTTCGATTAGTTGCAACTACTCTCTCATTAAATCGCTCATTGAAATAGTTCATAGCGGCACGAGTATCATGCGAAGAACACCCATCTTGGTGAAACCACATCTGTCTAGTAACTTCTTGTGGGCACTCTTCTAGTAAATCTTCGATCTCCGCTTGTAAAAAGGAGAGATACTTTTCTCCCGTTAAACTACCATTAAAAATAATGGGGCCTAGGAATCTATTATTTATTATGCCACATCAAACATTGAAACCGAATCTAACTTGGTTTCGAACGGGAAGAGTCAGCTGTAAGTTATTTAGTGGGTAGTAATGCTCATTACGTCTATTACACACATACATACATTCCACAATTGGTAAACATAGTTTCGTCTGTCCACAAAATGATATACTTGAAATTGCGATTTGCGTTCACTTGGCCCAAATACGAGTTGCAAAAGTGCAGTCTTCTTTCTGCATCTCTAGGTCTTAATCCTTGAGATGATTTAAGTTTATACTACTTGTGTTTCTTCAACATTTTTGAAACTTCAGTCTTTGGCACACCTATACTCTGCAGAAAGTTTTCTAGAAGAAACACACTTGTCTACATTAAGACACGCCAAACCTTATTCTTTCCTTCCTACATTATTCTTATTGTACATCTTTGATTTTGCTGCAGCAAACGAACCTGAATTCTTGAGATTCCTGTCTACTCGCAATATTGTTCTACGAGTAGGAAATCGCTTTTCTGGATATTGAACTCTGTATGTTTGATGTGTAAGTTATACGTTCTTTCGCAGTTAATACATTTACAAAATACATCATAGTTTTCAAAATTTTCCATTATAAGTTGAAGTAATAACACCGACACTACTGACAGGCACGGACGATAACAATATTATCAAGCGATATTTGCTTCAAAACATAATTTCATAGATAACGTGATAAACAGAAACCAAAGTTATTGTGACAATCGCATTAGTGATTTCTGCACGTAAAAAGAATAAGCTGTTATTTAAAATTTTGAAGAAATTTCCATATCATCCATACATTATTCCTCTTAAAAGGACCAAAGAAAATTCCCGATACCAATTTCAAATTTTGAGGTTAGATTAGATAAAATTTGGATAAACGAAATTGTTGCCAATAAAAATGTTTAAATTGTCATGCAAATTGGTTCAAGCCGCATCTCGGTGTCTTGGGTAGCAGGGAAGTTGTGAATGAATGAAAGAAATTATTTTTTCAAATTTTGAACAAGTGGACTTTAACAAGCGGGATTTGGGGATAGATTCTTAATGAGCTCTTGAACCTGCACTTTCTGCTATTTTGGCTAATTTATATACATATTGTCGTATGCAAGACCAAATATGCCAATAATCAGCACAATTTGGTCTTGCAGTGCAGCGATTACACAACCTTCCATGAACGTTGCTTAACAAACGAACTTCAGCTGTAGGTTATTCTGTGGAGAGTTATATTCTACTTTCTATTCATTTGAAACATTTAAATTCAACAATTTATCACTTTTCAATCTATAATGAAATAATACAGATAGCATTTCATAATCATTCCTTTCTAGATACTTTCCAACATTATTGTAGTATGGTATTAAAAGATGAGCTAGTCAAAACCACACGACATTGTCCTCACATTCTTTTGTAATATAAACAATTTTGCTCTTTTGTTACAATTAGGTTCTTCGAAAATCTTAAGTTCTATGTCGAATAATTAGCATTACCACTTCTTTGGTATATAGTTTGGGAATTGGTCGTATTTTATATTTGATGCTAATCGTCGCGAATAATGATTTATATTCCAAAGTTACGTGAGCGGGCATCAACACATTTTGCGTTACAAAGTTTGATTGTTAATTTAGGGAATTCGTTTTCGCTGGCCCGTGTCCAACACCAATCATATTTGACTGGATATGTTCTATATTTAAATCATTGAATTTTTAAACGCACCGAAATAGGTACATTACACCACTGTATCCGAAGAGCTGGAGCACTCACAATCTTTCCGTCACTTATTTAGAATCTGCCAGCTGCTACAATAATGTAGGTGGGCTTCAAATAAAAATGATTGATTGATGACAGCGAATTTATGTAGTAAGTATAAATATACTAAAATATGTATACTTATGCATTTTATTTGACATAAAGCCATTATATAATGAACGGGCTGACAACATTTAACGATCTTATATACAACGAAAAGGTTTAATTTCCTATAAACGTTTCAAGGATAGCTTAGATGTATATGGGTTTATTAGTCCAACATTTCTTAATAGGAAATCTCTTTCCTTTCCTCTCATATCATATATGATTAAGCACACGATCGCAGAGGATTAAAAATGATAGTTTTCACCATGTGCTAACAAGAAAACACTAGTAAGGTGTGTGTAGTAGTGTTTCACCGATTTAAATGAAACTCTTGGAGTGTACAGACCGATGGACTGTAAAAACAACGGTAACTTTCTTAGCTGCCCAATCTCACATTAGCGATGTGTACAGTGCTCTAAATTCAACACTACCCCTCCTTGATTGATTTAATAACTCAGAAACTATGAGATATAAAAAAAGACAAGACAAGATTTAAAATGTTTTACATGCTCTTAACGGTGGCGTAGATATTTTCTCTGTAACAAATATATGTTTATGGAAACAACCCGCCCCCCTTCGTATTCTTATTATTATTCTAGTCTTAACTTTTTTTATATCTCTTAAAGTTTCAGAGTTATTGAGTCAAAATGCTTAGGGCGCTGTGCACACCGCTAATGTGAAATTGGGCAGCTAAGAAAGTTACCTTTGTTTTCACACTACATCGGTCTATAAACCCACAAATTTTATATAGATCGGTGAAACACAATTACAAGTGTTTTCTTGTGTTTGTACAATTTCCTGTAAATTGTGACATTGTGAATTTTGGTGCCAACCGATTTATTCATAGTTGTTGCTTTTGTTAGCCGACCTCAACATTCAAATGTTATATTTATAAAATGTCTTCTTTCTTGTACCGAGTTATTAAAAATGTAATATAAGGCCTATCATGGCTTAGTTTTACCCAAAATTTGTGGTAGGAAGCATTCAAAGAAAGCCGACAGATTTGTAGAGCAGCAATTTTTATGTGACGCATTATCACACATCGATCTCTATACGCAAACTTTTCACCAAAAATCAGCGAGTGTCTTTAATCAAGCATTCTATTTTCCATATATTGCTCATTGTGATTTCTTGTTCTGCTCTCCAAACTCGAATTTTACCACTTCATGTAGAAGATGTTTTGAGCCAAAAAAATCAAAATTTGCAGAAGGAATTGCAAGTCAGTATTGAAATGTGTTTACAAAAGATGTTGCGAGGATTGGACTAGTGTTTAGTATGGGTGTATCGAATCAAATGGATCTTAATTGGAAGATTCCTATCTAACATATGATTGTAATGGACAAATGGTGTCATAAATAATCATTGATCAAATGTTGGTTTTGGAGATAAAGCAAATTATAGATGAAGCTATTAACTTTCAATGCTATTTGGCGGCAGCAATCTAAGCGGAAAAACAGAATCCAGAATATTATAATAATGATAATATTACAGGGTATTATTCGCGTTCACTTTAGCTAGAACTGAAAAGTGCCTCACAGTATTTGTTTTTATATAATTATATATAAGATAGTAACTGTTAATATACCTTCATTTTTCAATCACATCTTTGACAAATATAATTATAGCATATTGAAAGATATACCTGACCTTGCTCAAAATATGACCCAAATTTTACTAGCGTTTACATTTCTACGTCTGAAAAATAAACATCGCATACTTTCAGAAGTTCTTCATATATTCCTGGTGAAACCTGCAAACATTCATTTTTGCCTTTCCTGTTTTATTTGCTTTGAACTTTCTTATAGATGATAACATGGGGGAATCTTAATATTCTTTGACTGATAGGCCGAGAACTACTGAATTAAAAGTTATAGTCGATACAGATAATAATCATGAATACAGGAAACTATACTGCATAGAGAATGTGAACGTACTAATTGTAAGTTATTGTCCGTGTATTAGAATTGATTAATGACACCTACCAAAGAAAAGTGCATATATGGTTTTGTTTAGATATATAATGATAATATGCAAGAACGTAAATGATTCAGTATAACTAAAATATTGGATCTACCCTTTGATGTATAAGAACATAAAAGGCAATATTGCGATAATGGACGCAACATCCTATTTAACATAAATATAGTAGTAGTCATACATCCGCGCTATTTTTTGCATGCCGTAGATTATCTTTCATTGGATTGAAAATCGCTTCGTGCATTCTTGATCTTACTATCATCTCATCACATGTTCTAAGGTCATTAAAAGGTAACGGCGTTGCAGAAGGAAATAAGATATAGTTCCATATAACTCTTCTTCATTTATGTCGGCGATGCCACAAAGCCGAAGGTCACACTGTCACTCGACCGATTGGAACGAATGTGATTAGCTCGCAAGATAATTTCCTTTGCTAGATGTGAGCTTAATTGGTTCAACAGTTGACAAACATGTCAAAGAACCGTCACACCAATTATAACTCAGCAATTATTTGCGCGATGTCTTAATGATTTAAAGTAAGGTTTATTAATTGGTTTGCAAACGAATGAAGTTGTAAGTAACAGTCATATACATGTGTAGTAGAATATATATGTAATTGTAATATTTGGCACTACTACATGCTAGTTAGTTGTTTATATGACTCGCACGGTGATGAAAATGATAAGGAGTGTATTCTAAAATACAGTACAGTACCATACTGATAAATACGGAATATTTTTAAGTTTAGAGAATTTGGTGGATGAGACAAGATTTCACATCCCAAGTCCATAATTTCTGATTCTGACCTTTATCGATAGTTATCCTATCAGAAACGAGACATTCTTCGTATTTATTCGAGAACAGTTTAATTGCGAATTTATTAAGTTAGTTTTTAGAAACACTTGTTAAAATTTCTAAAACTTCTATATTACTTTTTATGATAAATATGTAATTCAGCTTTGTAAAATTAGGAGAAAACTGGTTTGCCATTTAATGTAATTTTTGTCATTTCATGTAGACATAATTTAATAATTTTATCATTTTCAATAAATATCGTGGAGAATTACATTAAATGCATCTTTCCACACACTTTCGTTCCATGACCACTCCATTTAAATTGAACATAGCTTTTCAAAATTTCAAAATGTTTTAGTCAGTATGTAACAATAACTTTGTTTACTCTAGATCGGATAGGAGAAAGTTACCCGCTTCAACTATTTTCAGAAACATGAGCACAAATAATAAAATATAAAAAATGGTGTTTTGTGAAATTATTGGTGTCTGTAGTAGGGCCAGAATTTTGTACCACCAGCAAATAATAGTTTGCCACTCATGTACACTTGTGGAAACTCTAAATGTCCGCCTTTTGAGCGCATACTGTCACAATCTAAACGCGCGTCCCAAAACCTGCGAGGTTACTATCGGTCGGTTCGTGCAAGATAGTTGTTTAAAGTAGAGAATGTTATTATTTAATGTGTGTTATAAAAAGAGTTTACAATCATACGCAATTATTTATATACAAGTTTAGTTTTGAAATAGCAAACTCGATTTAGACAAAGTATGGATTATCTAAAGCAACAGATCTGAAGCGAAGAATTTTAAAATTCCTTTAATTAAAAATACAATTCGCTGACTAAGTAGCTTCTTCAACAATGGTCGCAAGAAAATGCTAGATACACAACAAGCTGATAGGTAGTCTGGGTAAACAGCGGTAATTACGAAATAAGTTACAACAGCCTACATATCCACAAAATTACTCGCATACAGCGCACTGACTGACTGTTACCGCTGCAGACTAATGAAGCTTCAATAGGCCACGGATCATAAGACAGGAAATGTTTTAATGCATCATGGTCCAAACGACAAATATTACCGTGTATTTTAAAAACATTTATGAAAGGTTATGTATTTCCTTTCTGGTGTACTTAATAAAATGCCAATTCTCTGCAAATTTCTTTAGAACAGTGGAAAATCTACGCATCAATTACAATATTATATTGTATTCAATGTTATCAGTAAATGATCAATCTCCCTGTTAAGATTCTTCTCTTTAAACAATGATATAATGATAGAGAGAAGGAGACTATTGTAAAACGATAAATTTCAAGCTGAGGCTATTAGTGCAATTCTTTTCGACGACTAACCAAAACATCTTAGCATAGTGATTAATTCACCAAGTCCTTGCAGAAAAAAAAACGCAAACTCCTGTTTGCTTTTTGAATTCATGTAATTTAACATTCAAAATCATGTTGATACTTCCTCTCCGCCAAAATGATGGGATGTCAGTGCTTAGTTTTGACTTCTAACCATTCTACCACAGTAAATGGAGAAAAAGTCTGTATTTCATTTAAATGAATTTAAAAGAGTCAGGCGGCAACTTAAACATGAATCACACCTAGCCTATAACAACTATCAAAGTCGAATTGAGTCACAGCTTGCGAGTAATCCTAAAGCTTTTTGGGGTTACATCAATAATAGAAGAATAACATCGAGGATGCCCGGTCGTATGTTCGGTGGTGATTATGAATATTCTGGCCCTCAGGAAATCGTCACGGCGTTTTCGAGGGAGTTCTCCACAGCTTATAAACCTGGGAATACTGTTCCTTCACCAGTCTTTGGAAATTACCAATGTTTCGATGTTGGACACGTAGCGGAGGAAGATGTGATGTTTGGTGGAAAGAGACTTAAACCTGACATGACTGCTGGGGATGACTTAGTGCCAAGTTTTTTGTGCGGGATTGTGCTTCGGTGCTCGCGTACCCCCTATCTATACTATTTAATTTAATTATACGTACTTCAACTTTTCCACGTATGTGGAAAATTAGTAAAATTATACCCGTTTTTAAAAAAGGGGATCGGTTGGACATTAAAAATTATTGACCAATTAATATTTTATGTAATTTTTCAAAGGTATTCGATCATATATTGTACACTAGACTTTACAAAAATATCACACGTCACTTGTCTACACACCAGCATGGTTTTATGTCAGGCAGGTCGACTACAACAAATTTGTTGGAGGTGACAAAATTTCTTTCTGCAGCTCTGGATCAGCGTAAACAAGTCGATGTTGTTTACACTGATTTTTCAAAGGCATTTGACTCTATAGATCATGCCCTCTTGCTTGCAAAATTAGACTGCATGGAATTTTGCCCTTCATTGCTGGCATTGATGCGCTCCTATCTAACTGGCCGTAGGGGTTACGTGTTTTATAATGGTCTTTCTGCAAATCCCTTTTCTATATTATCAGGTGTACCCCAGTGTTCGAATCTCGGCCCTTTGCTGTTTAATATTTATATTAATGATCTGTTCATGAAATTAAATTGCGAATTTCTTGGATATGCTGATGATTTGAAAATCTATAATGTAATTAACTCTACGGCTGATTGCATCAAATTACAAATTAATTTATCTTTGATAGAGGAGTGGTGCCTGCAGAATAGAATTTTTTTAAATGTAAATAAGTGCACGGTGGTTTCCTACACTAGATGCGCTAATGCCATTACTTACGGATATACAGCTAGTGGCGACCTACTACACAGGGATAGCAGGGTTAGGGATCTGGGAGTACTTTTCGACTCCGCGCTCACCTTTTCGGAACATATCTCTTCAACATGCTTATCTGCCTCTAGGGCATTAGGTTTTCTTATAAGATCTTGCCGTAATTTTAATAATCCGAAGACCCTCATAGCTCTATACAGTTCCCTGGTCCGGAGTAAGCTTGAGTACGCCTCCTTGATCTGGTCTCCATATTATGCATACCATCAAACCTCACTTGAGCGAGTTCAGAAGCGGTATTTGAAATATCTTTCTTTTAAACTTACAGGAACTTATCCCGATCGTAATATAGACTATACGTGTTTATTGAATCTACACCACTTCCAATCGTTGTGCTATAGACGTGAGAGATATAGTGCGGGATTTCTGCTGAAATTGTTAACAGATGAAATTGATTCTCCGTCCTTGCTGTCCAGTGTTGGTTTTCACGTACCGCCTCGGAATACCCGCTCTTCGGTAACTTTCAGCTTGCCAAATGGAAGAACCAATCTTTTAATCAATTCTCCAGTATCTCAGATGATTAGGAGCTTTCATACGTTTTATGCTGACAGTTTCCTGTGCTGATGTGGAGGGAGGGAGAGGGGAGGGGGAGGAGGAATTGTGTCGCTGTTTGCATTTACATAACACATCTAGTGTATACTTTTTTCTTCTCTCGTCTTTATTTTCTTTTTGTTTGTAACTGTTTCACTTCTTCTTCTTCTTCTACTCGTTAATCCTTATGCCTTTCAGTGTCGGATTATTTTTGGATCTTGCGACGATTTAATCCATTCTTTCCATCGTGTCCGGTCTGTACTCATTCTTCTCATTTCTGCTATGGTCTTCCCTCG
Organism: Chrysina gloriosa; assembly: GCA_038088585.1. NCBI lineage: Eukaryota > Metazoa > Arthropoda > Insecta > Coleoptera > Scarabaeidae > Chrysina > Chrysina gloriosa. The sequence continues at coordinate 73,331,982 of CM076087.1, read as the reverse complement.
CTTTCGTCCTAATTCGTTGATTCTGTCAATCCATTTTTTCCTTGGTCTTCCCTTTTTTCTTCTCCCGTTATTTTTGGCTTCTATTATTTTTTTTTGTCAAACTCTTTTGCTCCATTCTAATTATGTGGCCGTACCAATTCAGTTGACATTTTTCAATTCTTTTTAATATATCTTCTTGATTTATCATATTCCTTATCTGTTCGTTTTCTATTCTGTCCATTTTTGTTTTGCCCACGATCTTTCTCAAAAATTTCATTTCCATAGCTGTTATTTTGCTTTCGTGTTTTTGCTGTATTGTCCAGGACTCACTTGCGTACATTATTGTGGGGGCTACTACTGCATTGTATACTATCTGTTTGATCTTGGGTTTTATTTCTTTTTTCCAAAGATGGTTTGATTCAGAGCATAGTATATGTTTGTGGCTTTCCGTCCTCTTTTTGCTATGTCTAGATCAATTTTTCCATCCTTCGATATAATAGTACCTAAATATTCGTATGCGTCGACAATTTCTTCTTGTTCATCGTTTATTTTAATTATTAGATTACTGGCTGGCTCTTTATTATTTATCACCATTAGTTTGCTTTTTTCTACGTTTATTTCCATCTTCATCTTTTCTATTTCTTCTGTCCATATTTTTGTTAATTTTTCCATTTTCACATAACTGTCAGCTATTAGTGCCAGATCATCGGCGTACAGTAATGCATCCACAGCTACAGGTTCCAGTCTGTTATATCCTAACAGTGTCTTCACAGTTTCGGTGCGTTTCCTCGTATTTTGCAGGATTCTGTCCATTACTATAATAAATATTAATGGACTTAAGCTGTCTCCTTGTTTTATTCCCACTTGCATTTCAAAATCTGCTGATCTTTTTCCATTCACTTGTACTATCCCCCTAACCTGACAATATAGACTATTGATTATTTGGCGCATTTTTCTTGGAACCTCTAGTTTCTCTAGACAGATATCTATACTCCCTCTATCTACTGTATCGAAGGCTGCTCGCAAGTCTATGAAATTGAAGTAGATTTCCTCCCCTGTCTCGATTTTACGTTCAATGATGTTTTTAATTATGTGGATATTATCGTTCGTTTGTTTCCCTTTTCTATAGGCTGCTTGTTCTTCTCCCAGTTTGTCTCCTACTAAATGTGTAAGTCGTTCCGCTATTATTTTGGTATAGACCTTAAAACATACTGTCGATAGGCATATTGCCCTATAGTTTTCGCACTGACTTTGATCGCCTTTCTTATATATGGGAGTGATGAGGTTATTTTCCCAATCAGCAGGAATTGTGTTCGTTCGCCATGCCTTACAAAATATGTCAAGGATCCACTCCTTTCCCACCTGTCCGAGCCATTTTACCATTTCCGGTTCTATATTATCCGCACCGCAGGCTTTTCCTGTTTTTATTCTTATTAGGGCTTTCTCTACCTCTTCCATATCTATCTCTTCAAGTTCTTCATTATATTCATTTCGTGTTCCTGATTCTGGCAATAAATCTGTATGATCTCCATCTGTGAATTTTTTCGTGAAGAATTCTTTCCACATTTCAAGTATATCTTCTGTTCTTGTTTTTAGTTCATTCGCGGTATTCCTAATTGGTTTTATTTCTTTGTTTTTCTTTCCATTCATTGATCTTATTAGGTTCCAAAATTTCCTGTTATTTGTTTTATATTCCTCATTAATATCATTTCCAAAATCTTCCCAGCTTTTCTTTTTCGCTTCTTTGATTCTCTTCTTAACTTCGTTTCTTATTTTAACATATTTTTCTTTGTATTGCTGTTCCTTTGTTAAAACATATTTTCTCCACGCATCTTTTTTCTTTTTGACTTCCTTTTGTATTTCCTTAGTCCACCATTTTGTTCTTTTCTGTTCTTTCCTGTATCTGATTTGACCACATACTTCTAGTGCAGAATTATAAATAATTTCCTTGAAAATTCTCCACGTCTCTTCTAGTGTCATTTCTTCCTGGCAATGTCTCTTTAGTAAATCATTCGTTTTCTGTTGGTATTCTGCTCTTTTCTTCTCGTTTCTTAATTTGCTGATTGCTATTTTATGATACTCAGCTATTTGTTGTTCTGTGTTAATTTGTTCTTGGAGTTCTGCCGTTAGCAATCTGTGTTGAGTTCCCATTTCAGCCTCTTTTTGTGTCTTTATGTTTCGTATATTAGTTTTCATACTTTGGGTATAGACTATGTAGTCTATTATACTCTTCGCGTTTCTATCTTCCGCGACAAAGGTGTATCTCTCTTCCAGTGGTTGCTCCCAGAAACCGTTCCCTATTAGGAGATCATTACGTATACAAAAATCAATCATTTTCCAACCATTTCCGTTTAACGTTTCTTCTCCATATGCTCCCAAGCAGCCCAGTCCCTTATTTGTATCATTACCCACTCTACCATTCCAGTCCTCCAGTAATATTACTTTTGAGTTTGTCTCTCTTATTTCATCCAGCAGTTCCTGCAGTCTTTCATAGAACTTCTCCGTTGTACTTCCATCTGTTCCTTCTACTGGTGCATACATCTGTTTGATGTCAACCGATTCCTTCTCCAATTCTATTCTCAAGCGCATCAACCTTGATGAGAGTGACTGATGTATAGTTACTCTTCTATCCAGTTCCTTTGTTAACAATATCCCTACTCCCTCTTTTTCCTTTGATCCGGCCTCACTCCTGAATAGTACAGAAAATATTGACTTCCTACCCCTATTCTTCCTGCTCCGGCTTTCTTTGTTTCACTTATTCCCAGTATTTGAATTTGGTACTTGTTCATTTCTTCTGCTAGTTCGCATTCTTTTCCCGTTAGGGAAGTTATATTCCATGTTCCAACGCGTATCTTTTCATTTTCCGTGTTCATAGCTGTGGTCGTCATCGTGTTAGCATTCCTCTCTGTCTCTACCTTGTTGTTCCTATTTCCCATCCTCACATCCATGTATTCTCGTGTTCGAGTTTGTTCTGTATCCACTCTCATTGCCAGGTACTCTATTCCCTGCTCGTTCACGCCTTCTAGTTTTTTGATCTCTGTATCTGTATCAACTTATCCTGCTCTCTATCCCATCTCCATTCCTCATTCCCGATATACAACTTCCTGAACCCAATTTTTGTTTGTTTTCTGTTTTCCCTCTCAGTTTTAGCTCTAAATCTAATTTGTTCTTGTATCTTCCTGTTTCACTTCAATTTTGTAAATTGTATTATTTTTTGTTGTATGTTTTGAATGTTTTTTCTTTTTAGTATATTAATCTAATGGCAAACTTTATTTGTGTGAACTATTGTACTTGCTGTATTGTAATTCAGTATTTGTTTTTGTCCAGTAACTGGTGTAATCTGTTGGACAAATAAAGATCATCATTATTATTATTATTATTCTAGTCATACAAAAAAGAGTGTAGGCTGAAACGAAGCGTTTTGATGCATATTAGATGGGAGAAATATATTTTCTCTCCTTTACATTGCAGATTTAATGGAATATAATTATATTAACCTTCCTATACTCACGCATACGGTCTGTGAGACCGATTTATATAGTATAGTATGTAGTAGTGGCATTTAAGTGGCATTTAAGTTTGCCTTCGGTTGTTGTAAACTTGTCTCATTTTTAACTGTTCAGGTACTAAGACCGATATTGAGCTTTAGCCTCATTCAATTGTCTCCTCAAATTTTCTCTATCTGTGACCTCCTTTTTCCAATTTGTTACTTTTAACAATTCTTTAACATCCTCATTCAGTGCATCTTGCCATCTCATTATTAGGCTTCCTCCCGCTCATCATAACCGTTGGGTTCTAATAAATTCAGATAGCGGTGAACTTTTTAAATATTGGTACAGTTCCGGATTATATTTCATTCTACATTGGTTTTCCGCCTTTACTAATCCCAATATCGTTCTCAAAATGTTTCTGTATACCTTACTGCTTTCATTGTAATATTTGATAAATAATTGTAGACGTTCAAATGGCCACACAACCGACCGGTTCATTAAATGTGTTTACTGCACTCAGAAATCTTCAATAAATGAATTATTTTCACTCCTTCATCTATTTCTTCTAAAACTTTAACTGTATCGTGTATTGTAAGACTCAATCATTTCGATTTGATAAACAATATTTCAACATAACAGAAAATATAGATAGAAACAATACAAAATCCGTAATGTGATTTCTTTATGTAAATGGCTACGGTTTGTAGTTCTATGCACTTTGACCCATATGTGCGAACATAGTTTGTTGAACAATACGACCCTTATGAAAGTTGCATGCACCACCATATGAATCCACAGGATAGTTGCTTACAGTTCACGTTATCAAATAGTGCTGTTCGCATTATCGAAACTCCTATATAAGCTATAAATAAAAACCAATCGTGTCGCGTGATTCGGATGTTCAGGTTAGGGAACTTCAACTGCATTTAAATCTACTAGTTGCAGTACTGCTAAAATTGCCATATTTAAAGTATAAGCGTTCCAAAAATGTAAGTCTGATTTATGGTTGTATCGACAACAAACGAACCAAAAATACCTTATTTTTCTTTATCTGGGCATAACGGACTTCCTACTTTCAAAAGTAGAAAGTTATATTATTGTATTACTAACAATACTCAATGCGGTTCGATGACTTATTTTCAATGTGACACTTTTGGGAAGTTGGCGGGAAGACGAAAAAGAGAAAAGGTTTCGACAGAAAGGGCTTTGCTCGTAATGCCTCATATTTGTTTTCAACACAAAAGGGAAGATACAAATTATGCCTCTCCTTGCGGTATGATGATTTACTAACGTTTTCGTGGAAACATGATACGATTTCTACGCAGAAACAAAAATAAAACAGAACATTCCCTATTCTGCCTGAAGTTGTCACATTAATTTCAGGATTACATAGTTTTAGTTTTAGGTTTGGAAGTTTTAAGGTTGCTGTATTTAAGTGGACATGAATTAGCTGTAAAACATGTATATAGTAATATATTTGAAATGTGGGTACGTATATTAAAAGAATAATATAGTTAAATGAAGAAGAAATTTAGGACTATTAAACTACATATTAAACAATTACTCAAATGTACACTTTTCGATGAGATATTTAAAAAATATTGAGATATATGAAATTGCACAATTTGTCGTGTCAATTGTAGAGATACTACAAAAACTATAAATTTATTACGCTGTTTAGTTCACTGATTTCCTATCCACACACATCATCAGTATGTAAGTTGTATGTATATGTTAGAAATTGCAATATAAGCTTCGGAAATTGTTGCTAGACAAAGATCGCAATTAGTTATAGAAAGCGTTGGAGCCTTTCTTCACATTATCCAAAATAATTATTGAACCCCTTCGAGTATTCAATCTTTTATTTCAGATGCAAATTTACTTGCATCGTATGCAGGCATATATATTACCAACGAATATCTAGTAGTAAAAACATACATATTCCACTAAAATAATCTACCGTTGTCTGTACAGTTTGTCGTAAGCTTGTAATCAACTTACAGATGTTTGGTGCTGAACAGGTCTTATTTACATATGGAAATTTACTTCATAAAAATTCTGAGAAACACGACACTTAAATGGCAATTAAGTGTAATAACGTTTTAATGTGTTTATTAAAAAATACCCGTATGGCCGCGAAGCGGTTGACCCCTCGATTCGAAGCGAATTTTTCGGACGCTTTTCTTCCAATTTTTTAAAACATGTCGGAATCGAAAACGCACAAAAACCAGTCAATACGTATGGTAGTTTATTGCACTTAATTCTTTCCAAGTTAACCTTTTTTGTACGTCGTCCGCGACTTCGAACACGAAAGATCCCAATTGTCTCTGCAAGAGTCGAGGTAATAAAGAACAATCCAAACTGTCGGCATTCCCTGGAACTGACACATCAATTAAGAGTGATCCTGTCAGAAAAATCAAAACATCAACTATAAACATTAAACAGTTCTTGTTGTTCCTCTTTTTGCGCCGCCAGTCATTTTGGTCACAGACAATGCAATAAAATTTTACGAGCAGCTTTGTGTTAGTGTTATGCCTCGCTCAAAAGACAATAAACTGTGCTCTGGGGGAACTCTGGTACCACTGTGATTGCTCATTGATACCTCTCTCTTCGGTAACGCGGCAGACGGAAATAACTCGTAATTACTTGCAGATTTCCTCTTACCGGTCCCTTTGTATATCGACTTCATTTAGACATATTCATAGACACCTTTGTCTATACGTCTTCGGTTTATAATTCCTTTTTAGCACATATGTAATCGTTAAAAGCTGCATTTATATTTATACTATTCGCATTTCTTTCGAGATTGGATTTCAAAAATGTATTTGTTCTTCTAGCATCGTTCGTGACATTTCTTAGTAATTAGCGCTTGCTTTGCTATTGTTTCTTTTAGTCAACGTATTTCTTTATTTCTTGTGTCATGGAACTCATTTTCTTATTAAATGATTTTAATTGTGCTTATAGTCTGATTATTCTTCACATATTATTTGAATTATTCGAAGTGCATAATGCACGAGAGCAGGAGATCATAGAAATGTAAATGTATTACTAATTATTATTTCGTGAGCGAAATCAACTCCTCTACTAATTTAAAATAAATCATACATTTATTATCTCCTTGTGTGTCAAGCAAAAATGACACTATGACTAAATTTGAAAATTTGCACAAAGATAGCATCGAAGTTGATACTTTAAAAAGTATACCTTTCGATTTTGTATTTCCTTTAATGTTCCATTCTTGGAACACAACAGACCAGAGAAAGACAAATAACGCTTTAAAAATGTCATCAGGAAACATACAGTCATCTAAATTTACATGTACTGTAGCAGTCTGTAGCCTCGTGCTTGAGCTCCTCGTGTCAGTTTCACTGTAACTATTGAGCCGTAAGCATTATAAAATGTTGCGATGGAAGAAAAGCGAGTGGTGAACAATTTTGCGACACAATTTTATAAGCGAAGAGGCTGTGAACCAGTACTTTGGACACATATCTTCACTGATTGGAGACGACTGTCAACGCTGCTCTATTATATTCAGATGGTTTCGTGAGGTCAAGATATATAACTTTTGTCTGGAGGACAATTACCACTTAGATCGACTGCTCTCGCCGGTCGCTGAAGAGAATATATACGAAAGCTAATAGAAAAGATCGACATGCATCATGTCACTAGTTAAAGGAATCTTACCACACGCATACGCAAGAGCAAGATGACAAGTCGGGTGGAAAGCGAATATGAATATTACTGTTACAGGTGATGAAATTAAGCTTAATTATTCCATGTTCCAACCAAATTGCAAGATAAGATGTGGTAATAATGGTGTGCAATCCAACGGTTTCTCCATCACGACAGCGGTCCGCTTGTAACCAGTATTTATTGTAGTTTGAAGAGTTTAAAGGTTTTTTATCTAACTCTCTATAGTGCTGACCCTGCCCTGTCCGATATCGCCAGTTGACGAAAAATACTTAGGGCAACCAGTTTGATAAGTGGTTTTGACGAATGCAGAAGTTCTTAGAATGCTATAGTAATTACTCTGCCTTCTCCTTTTGTCCCGTCAGGTCGTCAAAGTTTTGTGTTTTATTTTGCCACTTATTCTCTCCATTTTCTTCTGTTGCTTGCTGCCGCTCCTACTTCTCTAATTGTTTTTCCAACTCTGCTATTTGCTGCATCCAGGTTTTCCTCGGTCCTTTTCCTTCCGGTTCTTGCCGTCACCACCCTCCTCAGCAATCGGTTATTGTCCACCTTGTTATATGTCCAAACCAGTTCAGCATTCTCTTCTTTTTCTACTTTTTATGGATTCTTGGTACAATTGTAGTCTAATGTGTAAATTTCTTATCCTATCCTTACTGAAAAAAGCCAAATCTTTGTTAGCCCCCTTACTACTATCAGTCGAACTGAAACGTTTGAGAACAAAAGGTTCCACAATAAAGAACTTGTAAAAGATTTGAAGATATCTGCTCTTATATGTTACCTAAACATGTTCTTCTATATGCATTTTTTTAGCTTTATAGGATTATACATCGCAAAATTCGAACGTTAGGTTAACATGCTTAGAGAAAACGGTAGCTCTCAAATATAAATCCAGTGTATCATTAATTGTACGTATTCTGATTTAATTTAGATAAAATATAAAGTACATGTATAAGAACAAACTAACACAAAATGAAGTGTAACGGACTGTAAAGAATTGAACGTGTTTACACTACGGTTGCAGTTAATCATGGTAATTAATGGTGAGTTGGTTTCAATTTCCTTACAAGCATTCCTCTATATTGTGTTGAATGAAAATTATTAGCATTATGAATTATTAAATGAACTGAAGATGCTTGGCAGTGAACTGGAAACAATTTTTACACTTTGCGATATGTAAACAGCTTAATTGAAGTGCGCTTGAAACAATGAACGGCAAAGTCCAACAATATTAACTCGGTCATAAGCAGATGTAAATGTCATCCGTAAACAATAGCAGTGACGGATGCGAGACGAAGACGGCGAATGGCGCTACCGTTTACGAAAAATAAATATCCAGACGGTGTATCTACACGCCTCGCAGTGTAAACTTTACTTTAGTTGATTCAATATTTATACCTAACAGTGTATTCAAATTTACTTTTAAGTGATACGCTTTCCGTGCGATTACACACTCGGACTTGTTTGCTTTTAAATATCGTCTTCGAGTATTTGCATTTCTTAAATTGCGGCTTTCAAATGTAATTAAAACGAAAATAAAAGGTAGAGGCAAAGGAGAGAAAATAAGTATTCGTTCTGGTAGTAGTGTACACAGGTAATAACACTGTTCAATCGAGTATTATTAAAATATATGGGTTGTTGATCAGATAATTGGTTAAACTGGATGCAATTAATGCAAGCGGCCGACTCTTCGCATCGTGGTTTTTGCCACTGTGCGCAGGTAAATAATTGCCTCTCCGCCGACTGCATTTAAACTGGATCATTATGTGGATTTTTTAATTGCTCGGTGGCTATTTTATGAAGACATATAAACGGAATCGGTCACAAATCACTCGTACCCATCATGTCTGCAAATTTGAGAGGCATTCAAAATAATTATTGGTGGCTGATTATGCATCCATGGGTCAATAACTTCGTGTGACCATAAGTATTCTCCATCAGCTAATTCCGGACTATGGTACCTATTGTTAAGAAGGGTTCTGACAAAGGCCGCTTATTATTTTCATTTATCAATTTTCATCGATGGGTTAATAAGCAAATAAAAACGTTTGCTTGCAAGGGTAATTGTCATGTCGCTTCCAACTATATGCGAGAAATAAAGCTCCTCCTGCAAGCAATTCACTGTTTCGCTATTCAATCTATCCATTTTAAAAATATATACTTTAAGTTGTTTTCTGCTACGGGTTAACTGAAACCATACTCCTTTAAACCCCTGTCATTTAAACACAATTCCTTAATTTTTATAAATTCTAAATTCCTAAACTTTCAGCAGTCCTTTCGAACTTGAGAAGAATTCCTATTTTCTTTCTCTCCTTGAATCTACTCCATTATCTGACATTAAAATGTCAATAGATGGTTCGAGGATATTCTATGGGGTCCTAGAGTAATACTCATTAGGGTATTCTATTGTATTTTAGGAGCTACATATACATAAAATTCTATTTGCAGTTGCAGATTCAAAAGTAAAGCATCTAGATAGCTTACAAATTTCAGCACTTCATAAGGTTCATTTCACTTTTTTCTCCTCGCGGTGTAGTTCCTGGCCCACTGCACCTGAACTCCCTAACTAATTATGCCCTCCAATCAATCTACTCCATTAGGCCAGTGTCTTCTATGAAACTTGACACCCTGCCAATGAGAATCTTTTTAGCTCTTCTGGCTACAGGAACCGGGATCTGAAGTGTTTCACTCTAACATTGCTCAGTCCCTGGCAGTCACAGGGAACATATTGTTGACATATTCTTTTCCTCACAAAAGCTCTAAGATAATACAGTATACAATACAGCGAACTATACAGCGCCAGTATTGTTCAACAGAAACCACGTACATATGCAGACTGAACATTTAAGTGAACTACACCATGTGCATCGTGTTTCAGAAGACAAAAGGCCCAATAAATCAATATCACAAGGTATCAGCCAACTATCTACTACTTATACATTACTAAGGTAACCGCTCATAGACTGAGCTCCAAAATTATCAATCAGGATCCCAGATAAACTCTAAACGAGGGACTTTCAGTTACTGTAGCGCCGGTAACGGGACTGAGAATTGTTCATACTAACAAACGTCTTGTTCAGACCCTCCGCAAAATACGCCGATTGGTTTTGAGTTTCTGCGACAAATATGGCAGACTACCAACGGGATCTACACTAGCCGCGGAAGATGTGCGTATACTCGATAAGCTGCCTACACGTAACTGTAATTATGGCGACTAATGCCAAACCATAACCCATACTATCCAACACTATAGCAATAGAACATATCCTGGGGAGATTGTGACCATTTCTTCCCTGATGGAATTAATTCAAATCTGGACCCAGTACTGTAGAACTCTATATATATAATCATTTTCCCTTATACCGTGAGATGTCAGAATAGCACTCCATATGTTGTGCATAAACTTGCGCCATTTTTTTTGTCCATTGCCAAAGCTTTTGTTTCACGCCATATCAAATTCACAATAATGTATTTATTGTCCTTTTACAATGACAGATTGTACAGTCAATGGAGGAAAAAAACTCAAATTCTTCTTTTGCAGTATTTTCGTGATCACTTTGTTCCACGTCTTCTTTGGTCTACCTCTGATACAAAGTTCGTTCCTCCCACTATCTAGTCTATGTAAATAATCCCATCGTCCTAATTGTCGTTCTTCCACTATTTCCAAACCCGGTAAAACTTTCAAATCTTCTCTTATTTGTTTGTTTTTAATTCCGTCTCGTCTTGTTACGCCTTTAATACCACGTAAATACATCATTTCCACCGCCTGGACTCTGTAGGTTGGAAGATGGTTTTTATTAGAGATGGGACATTCGAATCCGCGAATCCTCGAATCCATCGAATCCTGAAAAGATTCGAGATTCGAAAACTCGAATCTTCGCACGATTTTCGTAATTCGAATCTTTCGAATCCAAAAAAAAAAAAATAATAATAATGATGACTCATGTAATCACGACACATATGAATCACTGACTAGAAAGATCTCGACGATTCTCTTCGGTTCTCGTTCTTTCAGCCACAAAGTATTTATAAGCTGGCATGCTTTCCTAATGTTTGTGGTATTTTAATAATAATAACATAATTTATCTTTTAATATTGTGTAATTTGTTTTTTTTTAATTTCATTTGTAATATAAATATGTTCAAAAAAAAATCTTTTTTAATAAATATTTTTAAAAACTGTATCGTTTTTAATTAAAGTAGCTTTAAAATTTTCCTGTAAAATTGTTTTTCCTCTCTGTCCTTTCTTATTATTGTAATTATATGATGGATTCGAGAGATTCGAGATTCGAAGGATTCGAGAGATTCGAGAATCCTTTAGGATTCGGATTCGGATTCGGATTCGAGAAAATTTGGATTCGTCCCATCTCTAGTTTTTATACAAGCATTTTCGTCTTCATGAATACTTCTTTCTTTTTAACAATTGACTTACGCATACTGTAATGTACTTTTGAAGCTCTCTTTGTACGCTGTTTGATGTCTTTTTGCTTGATTTCCTTTGCTGTCAATTATTACTCCCAAATACTTAAATCCTTTAACTTGATCTATTTCCTTTTCATCTATTCTTATATGGATTTCCTGGTCCTCATGATTTTTTATTACCATTACTTTAGTTTTACGGGTATTTTCGCCAAGTTCGTATTAACCAGTGTTTCTTTCCATATATTTACGTTACTTTGTAGCTTCTTCTCATTGGTAGCAAATATGGCTACATCATCTGCGAAAGCACATTCTGATATATCCACTGTCTGTAAATTTTTGTAGCCTACCTCCACTTTCTTTACTTTGTGGCATTTTGTTTAATTATGTCGTCCATCAAAATTAGAAAGAGAATAGGGCTCAAAGCTCCTCCCTGCCGTAGTCCACCTTTTACCTCAAATTCATCGGATTTCATATTTTGGGTTCTAACATAGTTTATACCACGTGCGTATACACATTTAATTGATTGCATTAGCTTTATATTTATTCCTCTTTCTTGTAAAATTTTCCATATAACATTTCATCCTTTTCATGTTTCACTTCTATTTCAATTGGATTGAGTAAATCATAAATGTATTTTTCCATCTATTCATAATTGTTTTGGGTTCTCTCAGGAGTGCGCCATATTTGCTTTTAATTGCTATAAGTTTGTTTCTCTTTACTTTTTCTAATTGTTTTAAACGTTTTGTAAAATAATCTGCTATTTTCTTTATTTGTTCTTTCTAATCTTTTCACAAATTTTCCCAAGATTGTTGTTTAGCCTCCATTAGAATTGCTTTAACTGTCGTTCTTTTGTTGCTGATAATCTTCTTATTTCTGTTCTGTTCTATTATTTAAATATCCTTGCCATATCTGTTTCTTTAGTTTAGCTTCCATTTCGATGTCTTCATTCCACCAAGACGTTTGTTTTCTATGATTTCCGTGAATGTCCGTCATGTGTCTTTAGTGTTCAGTTGATCTAAATTATTTCCTATTTTTCTCTATTGCCCTCTCGATAGTATCTTCGTATTTATTTGCTACTTCCTCCTCTCTCAAATTTATATGACCTTATATTATCTCTTTTTTCAGCCGCTCTTATGTCTTCGATTTCTTTCCCAATAAGCTCGTTGTTGTAGAACTATTTGTTCCTTTTTACTGCTTTACACGCATCGCTTACACAAATTTGGTTATATTTAGTTCACACGGTTAGTAGCGTTTCAGTCCTATTGTTACTGACTTGTTACCATGTCCCAAGCCATGCAATAAATAAATTTTGAAAAAGAAAATATCTTCACTCACTATTCACAATAACTTCATGACTTTATTAATGGTTCCCATTGGTATAGGTTCTATTGGTTATACCGAAGAAGTGTATTAGATATCCTAAAAATCAGTGAGTGCATACGTTTACTATGGTGTTTCGATAACATCTGATCAGCGTCGTAAAGTTGAGTAAACATTTTAGTTGATATTGAGATGTAAATTGGTGGCTCGGACGTTCTCTGCAGTGTTAATGCCTGTGTTTGTAGAACTTGATTCCGTAATAGAGCCACATTCCTCTGGATTCCCGAGAGTTTCATATTCACAACATACCGAATTTATGTGCTGCTGCAGGGAGTATCTTAAAAATATTTTAAATAATTGCTGGTGTTGAGAGTGTGCTTGGAGTACATGCCTATATGTGCGCTAGGTGCCTGTAGTGTATACTTCACGAAAAATTCCTGTAAGCCCGGAGAGGATTAAGAAAAACTTATCACTAATCGAAACGTAAGAGATTTATTACAGGTTCATATTTAAATGTAGTTGATGTCCATGAATTTATTATACGAATAGTCATTTACAATCTCAGATATTAATCTAAATCATGTGTTGTGACGATAGTCTAGTTGGCTTGTTCTATACTTCGAAGTGAAATACCTGCGTACTAACCAGAATATTAGTTCTGGGCGCGTACATGTTACCATTTACTTTGAACAGCTGTAAATCACTTCTAAATATTACATTCATTTTCACAGGTACTGCATAACAGTAATAGCATCCAATTTGCAAACGTCCAATTTTATGGCAAATTTTATAACAGTTACCATAAATGAATACATATGTACAAATGTGTTATTGTACCAACGACAAAAAAGTATTTGGAGCTCGAATACAATAGCTGCGTTATTTATATTTCAGATAACATGTACAATACATGTTAGAAGTTGTTACAACTAAGGTATGACAAACGAGTGCATGATAAGTGATCATTAAGTAGTGTGAACCGGATTAACCTTGTCACTCCACCGCTTGTTCCCACTTACGTGTAAGGCGCGACATTAAAATTCGATATAGTGGCAGCGTCAATCCGGTTTACACAACTTATCATACTCTCGTTTGTTAAACCTCAGTTATATTATAACACAAGACAATGTTTAATAAATGATTCCAAAAGTCATCTCCCTACTTTTCGTGCAAAAGTATTGTACCTTAACATTTATTTTGTTTATCAGTGTATACGACAAACCCATAACAAGAAGATATATTTTACTTCATACTAATTAAAATATTTTCATGTTTGGTAAAACAGTAAAATCAATAAACATCTCTGTATAACCTAAATACACCACTACGTGTTCTAAACAGAGAATATGCTAGGAACTATTGAGTGCTATCAACCTACTGATTATACAACCAACGACACAGAGGTCACGTGGGTTGAACACATTTTCAAATTACTGTATATTATGTATTATTATAAAAATAGTAAACTATTTTCAACCCAATTAAAAACCTAATTCAATTATGTACGTTAATGGACAGCTCTCAGGTAACTGCACAATAGCTTACTGAATAAGCATAATTTGCATATGACAATAATCCAGGAGGGGAATTATGCTTTATTAATTACGGACCGCAACTGCAATCTAATTAGTTTTGTCCTTATTGAGACTAGTCAGTACGGTATAATCGTCCGTGTCTTGTGTCACTGACGTTCTAGATATTTATAGATGAAGTAATATGCTTGTATTATTTTAATCAAACTAATGCAAATGACTGAAAGCACGTAAAAGTAACATATCCCTTTCTATATGTGGTTAATTTAAAGTGATACTTTATAATATTACAAGGAAGAGTTGCGTTTTTGGGTTCATTTTATTACGTACTACTAACTGCAAATACATATATCAAATTGTTTTGGAAACGAAGCCATTATACAGCTAAATATTTTTGAATATAATAAGATTAACACTTTCTTTCTAGAAGAACTACAATTTCCTTTGAAGCCTAAGGCTAGATTTAACAACTCGTGCGACTATCTACAATTTAACTTAACGTTTTCACTCATGTATAGAGGATGAATAAAGGTATCGTATTTATATTTATTTTCTATAAAACGTTAACGTGGTGATACTTCTCAGATTCTTTCCTCGTGTCCATACAGTTCTGAGCAGATTGTTTAGTGCACGGTCATGTCGCTCAAATGCCAACATATCACGGACCCGTTTCAGACAGCAAAAACGCAGAGTGCACGCATATACACAAGTTTTGCGAAAGTCGGCTCATATATTATCTTCGATTGACGTATCAACGTGCGCAAAGCATTTTATTTTTGAAGACCCGCAATCTCTTTGTCATCATGTCTTTTATGTATCTATCCTCACCAGGTAATCACAATGGAGATACCACAACATGAATTGCAAATTAAGCTCTTTACTCCTTTCTTATTTCTAGCTGACACTATCGTAATTATTAAACATTTATAGTTTTTATTTGTTTCCTTTCCTCCTTATTTGATGAATATAAAAAGTTATTTGCTGCCAACATATGAACTAATATTTGAAAATCAAAATTTAAAGTTATCATTGGGTATTCGTTATTGCTATTTTATCAAGGCCCCCTAATTCATCGCAGTATTTATTGTGGGTTGGTTGATTGTGCTCTAAATCAAAGGTCACAAACGACGCGTTTGTGCTCTCCATTGAGAGTGGCCAGTCAAACATATGTACCTATTTGGACATATCCAAATTAGTTTTATTTGAACCAGATATATTGATACTTTTCTTAGTTAAGTGATAAAATTGCCCGATACATACCCAGAAAGAGAAAAACTTATAAAGAATCTTTCTTTGCAAAATCATATTAACTGTAAACGTAAGGAAGCAATCCCTGAGTAGATGATTTAGATTGGAGCATTACAATAGATAATTGCCAAATTTGCAAGTAGATGTATGGGGTAAAAAAATGCAGACCGGGACATTGTGGGGAACATATGAGATATAGAATTGTTATCAACCGTTACATGTGAAGATTACGGAATAGTTAGTAGGCTACTCTGTCTTAAATCTAAAGCTTAATGAGTTTGCAGCTATGTATTTCTTCTTTGAACTATTTCTCGTTTATGATAGAACTGAGTTACTCATTTCATCTATTTAATTATGAAAAAGAGTTTACTCGTCCGTAACATCAAATATGTTTAAATATGTGAATCGTTTATTTAAAAATAACTTTTGTAGTAAATATTGTACTTATATGCCCAAACAATATGTGAAAGGATATTAATGTACGTAAATGCTGACCTATTCAAAATGTTTAGTGGTTTTACAAGTAAAAGAATAATTTCATCTCCCGGAAGCTTTATTTTTTCAAGCAAAAATCTATCCCAGATACCTATTTATCTAATCTGTTGTAAGTTTTGCTGGACATTTTTAGTACCTTACTTAGTAAGGTATCCGTAATTTTTAATTTTAGTTCAAAATTATTTGCCCTCTTATTTTGTAAACGGTAAATAAACATTTAACATAACGCTACAGGAAAACATCGTTTGGTGCTAAGTCGTGGGACCTAGCTGACCAATTATTAACTTATCTTGAAATACATTTCTCAAAGATTTTACACATTTCTAGCTTTATGCGCAGAGCACCCATGCTGCTGAAACCAAATATCATTGAAAGTTATACCTTCAAACTCTGTATCGCTGGCATAATATTATTTTGAAGTAAATGTAAGCATTCCTCGACATTAAGATTTTCGTTGATGAAAAAGGAGCCAATTATGTGATTTCGCAACAGATCTGCTCCTGCTTCAATTACAGGATGTTTATTTTCCGAAGACCAATACCGAGCGACCGAAGGATGATGATACCCGTATAATAGAACAACGATTTGTCGCCAAACAAAATATTAAAGAAAAAATTCATTATTAGATAGTTAATAGTTACAATACTGCTTCAGAAAACATTAACCTCTTGTACTTGTCAGTGGGGAACTTTTCACGACTGTTTTATAATTTGTAAGAGTCATATTTATTCCATTTTAAAACTTTGCGGATAGTTTTGGGGGTTATGACAAATTGCTAGGCAAGGTTTCTAGAAGATATCGTCGGTGGTTCTTTCACAGCGGCACATATAAAAAGATCATGTGCCTCACTTTGTACTACGACATTATTTCTGTGTCTAATAGGGTACTAAGTATTAACAACTATGTTTTTCGAAATTATTAATAATCCTTCATATTGATTCCCTTCCTACGCTGTTTCCAAATTTTCTTGTATACTGGTTTCAACGCATACACTTTGTAATAATTTCCATAACTGGTAAATTTTGAAACAGGTAACGAATTAAAATAGAATTCATTATTATTTAAGGAAACAAAGTAATATAAAGATTATAGAAACGAGTGGTGGCCCTTGGTCCACGAACAAAAAGGCTTAAAACGGACTAAACTGTGAGTATGCATACATGCGTCATATACCTAAATACGTTACAGTGTACGCAAAGAGTTCGCTTTCTGACACTGAGAAAGCATAAGTGTTATCCGAGTGCCAATTAGACGGTACTTATGCCCTGCAATCGATATTGCCGAAAATGAATCAAATGTAGAAGTGGTCCGCTGAAAACAAACAAAATTGTCAATGTACGGTGTAAAAAATATGGACGGGCATCGTGACCGGCAGAGAGTTATAACCAACGATTTTGAAATTGGTGAAGGAATTTATTACTTTACTAGCTGTTAAGCCTGTCCCTGTAGCCTGTAGTTCCCAAACTAATAATTTTTTTTTAAATCTTTTTTGATAGGATGGTGTATGTTTATAATGGCCATAATTAGAAAATATTTTCATTGATACAGGGTGCCCCAACAAAGCGCTAAGTATCAAAGTTATGTTTTTTAAATGGAACAGTATATATTTTTTGCTTTTTCGAATTGTATAGAAAAAATAAAGGTGAGTGGTGAGTTACTTCGATGTTCCATATACCTATCGTTAGCCGTTTTCGAAATATTTGAAGATTTTTGAAAAAGTAAGATGTTTTGAAAATGGACATAACAGACCAACTAATTGAAATTTTCAAATCATGTTTTTAGCCTTGCTTTGGTATATCTTGGGCTACTTATTTTCAAGTATGTAATGTTACAATAATGTACAGGGTGATTCCATAGACCGGCTTTATTTGTCCCAACTTTAATAGTGTATAACTTTGTTATTTCAAATGGAACAGCCTGTATATTTTCAGACTCGGAGAAAGGTTTTTCAATTCCTACCCAAACTGTATTAGGTTTCCCTATACCTATCTCTTGTGATTTCGGAGATATTTGAAGATATTTTAAATTTTACCTAGATTGAAATTAAATCGAAGCTGCTGAATATGGAAATGCAATTGTTTTTATTTCAACGATCTGAAAAAGTTGCTAATGAAACACATATGCCTTTAAATGATAAGTATTATAACAAATGTTCTACATGATCGCCATTTTACGCTATGTATTGTATTCTTTCATTAATTGTAACCCCTTCGTACATATTTTAATAATTTTTGCGTTCCTCATAGTTAAAAAACAGCCTACTACTAGATACAGCAATTAAATTGTCATAATGACATACCTTTTAAATGTTAGCACAATTTTACTTTAGTTTAGTATACTTTATCCTTTGATAATGGTACATAACTACTATTAGAGAAATTTAAAAATAACTTGTGAAATAATTGAAGTGTTATTTTCTTTTATTTGAGATATTTTTACAATGATGGATTTGTCTATCCTAGAACGAGTGGATATGATTTCGACCATAGGTGAATGTCATGAAAACTGTTTTTTGGCTGGGAGAGTTTATGCGCAAAAGTATCCTGAACGAAGACATCCTGAAAAGCGGGCTTTTGAAAGACTTTTCGCAAGGTTTCGAGAGACAGGTAATACTTCCTACTCTAAACGAAAAAGAAGGAAATCAGTCGTTGACAACGAGGAAAATGTATTTCTAGTGTTAGGTTCAATTGCTGAAAATCCTAGTACCAGTTCACGGAAGATTACCCAAGAAACTGATATAAGTAGATCTAGTGTACAGAGGATCATAAAGAAACACAAGTATCACTCATATCATATCCAAATACATCAACATTTATATGGGATGGACTTTGACCATCGATTGGAATTTTGCTTGTGGGATCTGGATCGTGTTGGAGAAGAGGAGGATTTTTCTGAATACATTTTATTCACTGATGAATCTACCTTCCATAATAATGGATTAGTATGTAGACATAATTTTCATTATTATAATACAGAAAATCCACACATATTTAAGACTGTTGATCACCAAAATCGCTGGAGTTTAAACGTCTATGCGGGAATTATTGGTGACTATGTTATTGGACCTTACTTTTTTGAAGAACGATTGAATGGGCACCATTTTTTACACTTTTTACAAGGAGATTTCTGGACTCTTTTAGAATATGTTCCCTTATTTACAAGAGGCAAGATGTGGCTGCAGTTAGACGGGGCTCCTGCACATTTCCACGTAGATGTTAGAAACTATTTAAATTTAATGTTCCCAAATAAGTGGATTGGAAGACAAGGACCTTGTAAATGGCTACCCAGATCACCCGATTTAACTTGCATAGATTTTTCTTATGGCGATATGTAAAAAGTATTGTGTACAATTCGACACCAACTACGCCGGATGAAATGAAAATCAGAATAACAAATGCATTTGCTACCATTACCCCGGAAATGTTAAGAAGGGTTAGAAGATCGTTTGAAGAGAGAATTAGAATATGCATAAAGGAAAATGGCGATCATGTAGAACATTTATTATAATACTTATCATTTAAAGGCATACGTGTTTCATTAGCAACTTTTTCAGATCGTTGAAATAAAAAACAATTGCATTTCCAAATTCAGCAGCTTCGATTTAATTTCAATCTAGGTAAAATTTAAAATATCTTCAAATATCTCCGGAATCACAAGAGATAGGTATAGGGAAACCTAATACAGTTTGGGTAGGAATTGAAAAACCTTTCTCCGAGTCTGAAAATATACAAGGTGTTCCATTTGAAATAACAAAGTTATACACTATTAAAGTTGGGACAAATAAAGCCGGTCTATGGAATCACCCTGTACATTATTGTAACATTACATACCTGAAAATAAGTAGCCCAAGATATACCAAATCAAGGCTAAAAACATGATTTGAAAATTTCAATTAGTTTGTCTATTATGTCCATTTTTAAAAGATCTTACTTTTTCGAAAAACCTCAAATACTTCGAAAACGGCTAACGATAGGTATATGGAACATCGAAGTAACTTAGCTTTATTTTTCCTATACAATTCGAAAAAAGTAAAAATGTATATTGTTCCATTTAAAAAACATAACTTTGATACTTAGCGCTTTGTTGGGGCACCCTGTATAAACGACAATATTTTCTAATTATGGCCATTATAAACGCACACAATCTTATCAAAAAGGATTTAAAAAAATTATTAGTTTGGGAGCTACAGTCCGAGGCGCTGGTGGTGGGCCAGCTGTATATAAAATTTTCGGTACAGGATACTATATCTTTTACTTTCAATAAATGACCAAAATATACTAGCATTGCTGTGGATTGCAGTTCCAATATAATTGGAGTAATCTTTATAAGCGTTACGAATTTTAGTTTAACTCTATATTGTTTTAATTTATTCAAATTAAATGCATGCGCAAACGTTTGTAAACCTTCTGAAAATATTACTATTAATTTAATCTTGGGCGTTTAATTGACCTAGTAGTGATAGAGAAACTATCTACATATAAGGTGCAGTATAAGCCAATAATTTTTTAACAATAAAATTAAAAACTTAATAAGTTTTAGTAAACTAAAATATTATAATATTCTATGCACGTACAATTACCAAAGGTAAGGTATATAACTAATTAGGTTTCGCCTAAGAAGTAAATATATATTTATTTATAACAGATAGTAATCAAGAGTGTACAAGTAACCCATCACAATCCAAAGAAGTACAAATATAAAGGCTAAAAATTGCGTGCATTAATTATATTATCGGTATTCTAATTAACACCGCTTGAAATTCCAAAGACACGCTCTTCTATTTTAATGAGGTCACTAGGCTTCCCTATAACGAATCCCTGAAGATGTCTTCCCACATCAATGACTTTTACGTAAATTTTTCCAATCGATACACAGACATGGTTTTTGTAAAATTTTTCGCGACATTTAACATATAATGCGTACCGCTTTTCATCAAGATCTGCTATAAATATGAGAGTTTTTCCGATAAATTTTCGATTTTGTAATATATTCCGGCGAATGGTGGAGTTTGTAAATTCAACAATTTGTTCGCTCATTTCTTTAACTTGATCCTTCATGCCAGACTGTTCATATACGCGTTTCACCAGTAATGTTAAATATTGTTCGTCGTTCTTATTTCTTCCGTTTCTTCGCTGGTTATTGGCATGTTTGTTCATCAATTTTTCCGACCACTACTTATAAGCAGACTTATAAAGAAGCAAATTTTATACCAGAGCGAACCCGCACGTGCACTACTCCACAGCGATACAGCGAAATACATTTAAAATATCCACAGTTTCTTTAGTAATTCGATGTTTTCTTGTAATAGCATACATATAATAACAAATTTGTATTACAATGGAGTTTAGCAGTACCTATATGTAGATTTGGGAATGATTTCACAAAATTTTGGAAAATTCACCTGACCGCAAGATCATTGCGATATAAGTTCAATTAAAAAGCAAATTTGAAATTAGAGAACGGTTATATTGGTCGTTGCGGCGGTTCTAGTGTTGAGATATAATTCTACTATCGCCTGATGCCGTTTTATTTTTTAATTTGAAAGTATCATCGAGTCGAAACGTGAAGTATGTGTCCTTGTCTTTCTAAAGAAATAATTTTAGGTAAACATCGTTGCAAGCGCTGCATGGGCACACATTCCAAGAAACAAAAGAAATCAACTGATTTCAGTAATTATCGTCTTTGTTTTAGCAAAAGTGCAATGGCTTCACAAAGAAAGTAACTTTAGAAAACAGTTGATTTGTAGAGATAAATATGTTCAAGAATTATCTAGAACCTTGAGAAAGATGTGAAAATGTTAGGAAGCAAAATAATCGTTTATACAAAATTAATTTTTTAAACTATACTAGCATATATAACTGTACAAAAACGGAAACAGATAAGTACAAACGTACAGGTGACTATAATACCCACACTTACTAGGTGTATTTATTAAATTATAAATACGTAATAAAGGGCACATTTCATTTTTTTCGAATTGCTGTATGTCCTTTTAAATGTGCACTTATATTCTCATCTAGCCGACTTTGTACATCTGACAGAGAATCTTTTAGCTCCTAGTTGATAGTTAAGAATATATGGCAGACTTCAAGTGACAGCAACACGATCAACATCGACAAGCAGCCCTGAAGATGTCTCTTGCAATAGTGGACGAAACGTCAGCACCCACGCCAAACCAGACGCGGTTCCAATCCAGAAACGAAGATACACAAAATTATTATTATTACTACTATTTAGGTATTACATTGATGGATATTAATTTATGATTTAATTCTATTTCGACCAGTATTACGTGTTCTTCATTATTTTGACAGTTAATTTAATAAAATTCTCTTTCAAATAAAATCCTTTTGTTGTCAAATACATTAGTTTGGATTTAAATTACTCTTTTCTCTAACTTCCTGGTATGAATATAATTCTTTGCAATTACTGAGTTTAAAGCATCAGTATCCATTAGACGGTATTTAACTCAAAAACGGATCATCTTTAGCTATATTTACGATTAGTGGTTTTAGCGGTTTACCAGTATTAGCGCCAATAAATAATAATATAGTAATATAATATATAATAAATATATATATAATATATATAATAATATAGTATAAATATAATAAGGAAATTATTGTTTGGAAAAAATTTTATGGAGAAATTTCGAAAATATCATTTAATTGGAAAAGATGAAGTTAATAGTAAATATTTCACGCCATCGTCAATTTTACTCTATTGCGTCTTTAATTTCGAAACTAGAAGGAATTCATGTATTACACATCAACCCTCACCAACAAAGCACTAAGCATCATGCAACCCACTGCATACATTGTGCACCGCATGTAGCTGCAGTTAACTAAATCACACACTACGATGCGGTATCCTGAACATTGTGTTGGGACAAAGTTCATGTGCAGTACGCGAATGTATCTAATATATCCACTGAAGATGTTAATGTACTGAGACTTTAGTTAATTTTTTTAAAGTAAATTGCACCGGTCTAGCTCGTAGATAATGATATAAAAGCATAAATTATAACAAATTATATTTATAAATTTGGAAATATTGAACATAAAATCGAAATATTTAGCTATTTTAGTGTGTGTGAATGTATAAGTGTATTTTCCGTTGACGGTTCTTCCTGTATCTCCTCTCTTCACTTTTTTCTCGACGCAGCTTTATGGATTCTTCCCGTTTATCAATTCTTTCTTCCTCTGCATGGTGAGGTTCTTTTCTTACTAATACTTCTTTTTCTTACTAATACTTTTTCTTAAAACCCTTTTTTTTTTTGGAAATATATTTTAGACTTCTTTATTAACTTTTCTAAATTGTCAATTCATACGTCGTTAACCAAACAAACTTTTATTTCTTCTCGAAGCCAGGACTACACTCCTGTATTTCTCCGTTGTCCCCGAAACGAAACTTTAATTCACCTTGACTTCAGTCCATCCAAATATATTGCTGTTATAGAAACCTGTACTGTACGTCGATGTATCCTTGGTTATTTCCAGGAAATTTATGTGAATTCTTGTAATGTATAATTGTTGTATGAAATGTGTTTTAAATGTTAAAATTATGCTTTTATAAAATATTTAGCAAATTTTTATTTCTGGTGACACTTATTTCTTCCATTAAACGTCTCCGGCAGGAGTTAATTAATGAGATAACTCCCGTAGGGGAATAAAATGCTTAAAAGGTGGTGGGAGTGGCGTCGAAAAAGTGTAAATAGAACCCCAAAGCTACATCAAATGTCAAGTGAAGACCATAACCCCAACCTTAACTGTGATTTTGATAAGTTGAATTGTAATAAATGAATTTTCTAATGGTAATTAATCATTTGTGTATTATTATACTACAATAACTTGGTCATCATAATAAGTTCTAGCTGGATTTTTCTAATCAAGCTTATGATATGGTGCCATGTACTATTTTATTTTATTAACACTTGTGTTTTATTCACTTCGCAATCTTTGAGAATAAAACATTAGTATAAATTTAGACATACTGTTGTTATTTACATTGCGATTAATTTTACCAATCATAACAATTGAATAATAAAGTCCGAACAATGCATAGCGTAACGTATTTTCGTAACAAATTTCTAAGATGCTTGTGTTATACAGCATTCTGGTATAAAAATATCCTGATAAAAATATACCGCCGGCGAACATACTTGTTGGATGCTTTCCTAGACAGTTAACAGCTTTGAAGCACGAATCATCAATCATTAGAAGCAATTTATTGTCCTTTATGATATCAAAGTTTTGTTTTGTTTACAGCATCCCATTTGCACATGGCGAAGACATTTTTAAAGAGGTAGTCGTGTGATCCATGTACTAGTGACAGCACAATATGTGACGAAGCATCAATACAAATGTTGAAAGGGACACTTTTCAATGCCATATTAGGTTCGCATTGAAAATGCAGAGTTATCCGAACGCATACTTCGATTCCATACGTGTTATTGCATTTGTGCACATGACAAAATCAAATTACACAGGATTTTGACGAAGATATCAGTTACAATCAAAAAGGTGTACCTAGCTGTAATCTATATAAACATATAATCGTATGCGAAGGAACTAAATCGACATTGCGAAACAGTGTAGTAAAGTTCGGTGACTGAAGGTGCTAAAAAGTCACGCCAATCAAGTCATTATAGTTTCCAATACAATTACTGCGGCAATTCTACCATAAAATTAAAAGTGACGAATCATTTACCACTGTTATAACGCTTCTCCAATGGCAATCACAGAATAGTTACGACATTCAAAAACAATAACACCATTGGATTATTTACGACTGCTTTGGTAGGAACGAAACATAGTTCATAATGTGGCTAGTTTGCTGATATATTTTATAGAGCAAACTAACAACGACCAGCGAATAATAAGAAAATAATAAATAATAATTGACAAAGTTAACTATCAGCTAAAAAGGAAGAAAAAAGTAAACACAAATGTTCTTACAATATATCCTACATAATAAACACATCAATATGCAATTGAAAAAATTGGAGCCATAATAAGGAAAAGATCACTATAGCATGTTTTCAAATACACTTATCAAAAGGTCGTACCAGTTGAACAGTTAATTATTTTAGTATCTAGGGCTTCAGAACAATATGAGTACATCAGATAGTTCAGAGTATCACTTTCCCATCAACTCCAAAGCAAATACAAAAAGCAGTTCATATTGTCGCACGAGCCAAACAGTGTTTGTCATATTGATCACAAATCGTTATCCTTTGATTCTCTATATACATATTTCTACTAACAATAAGTATTTCGTGAAAGTCAGCCAGAAGTTGAGGTAACACAATCAGTTTGCTAATTCGCTGAAACAATAAATTCAAGTAAGTAACTCTTTCTGGTTTTGTTTTAATTAAGCAATGGGCTTCAACGCATGATGCTTTTCTAATTAAGTACTAATGTATCATCATTATCATTTCTTCATTTTTAGCACCACTGGAGTTTGATCGACGTAATTCATGAACAGCGCTCATTTCTATATTAATTCGGTTTTGTCATCTTTTCAGCGGACAACACTAATAGTCATCTTATTTATTAGACTTATTTACTCTTCGGAAGCATAAATGAAGTATTTGCTTTTATCATTATCCTAAATCCTAATAAATGCGGTAAGGGCCAAATCTACGGTACCGACTGCAGTATTATACCTGGAGGTGCCTTTTGTAAGTGCCTCTAAGCGTTCGCTCTTCTCGAAATTTCTGAATAGACTAAATGAACCTAAAGTCCGTCCAACATTTCAGAAACCTGTCGTTGTTCGAAGGACGCGTCTCTTTTACGAACAAAAGAACCCGTGGTTACGTTCTTATTATGTGCGCGCTGTTCTTGTAAATGGAAGATATGTGACCACGCAACGTATAAAAAGCGTAAGGACTTTCCAGTGCCGTTTTCGTGGCCTAGTGAATATGCGGATAGATTTTTAGTACGTGATACTTCCGGTCACAGAAGTATTTTCAACTACATATAAATAATATTGGTTTAACTTAAATTTATGGGTGTCTTGACTTCCTAGCTCTGTTCAACAGTCATCCTGAAACTTAAGGCTTGTACTTATCAAATTTACGTATATAAAAGTGCATATGATTTATACATTAATCAGTTCACACACACCACGAATTTTCTATAATAAAGAAAATTATTTCAGTGAAGTTTATAATCACTTCTCAGAAAAAGTTCCACAATTTTTCAAAACGTTTGAAAGGTTTTTCATAAAAAGATGGATACGTCTTTTTCTATATTAATTTATGTGTAGCTTGTTTATGCATCTCTTGGAAAGTGATAATTTCAGTAAATTGTATGTACCGTGTACTGCTAATAAAGATCTAATTTGTAATGGAGTATACTAATATGTGAAAGGTAAGTAATGCATTGCATCGTAAAAATGCACTTTTAAATTCGGTGCCCAAAAATTTTGAGTTACAGAACCGTTACTTCCATTGCGCTACAGAAGTAACCAGAGATTATTGTGTTAATTTTATACTTCAGAACATGTGAAAGCGCTCTTACTTATGCGACGTAATGGGATTGTTAAGACATAGAGAATATTTAATGTTAGCATTTGTGAAATTCTCAATAAAATAAGTAAAGAATACCGTTTAAATTTTGCGGTACTGGAAATTGCATTTAAGTACGATATTTTATAGTTATGATAAAATGATTGGATTAATGCAAAATTTAAGATTGTAACATGAGATTTAAAAGAGGAGAAATTCTTGCCCATTTTCTCGCAATTTGCAGATACAGTAGCAATTTTAATTGAAGGTAACGGTATGCAATTTAAATCAAAATTGATAATAATGAACAAAGTATGCAAAAAACAGTGCATATAAATAATATATATTATTACGTCGTGAAGATTGTCTGTGGTAAACAGAAAAGGAGGTTAAACCGTAATTAAGTAAAAGCAGCTGAACAGTTCAAAATCAGAACATAAACAGCAACTTTCTCAGGTTTTGGCATAGATCACATTCTATAAGAAAACGTTTTTTAATCACCAAGAATAAGCTATTTTGAAAAGCTTAAGTTCATGTATTTGATTATTATTATATGATTGAATATTACAGAAAAGTAAAATAGAATAGATTTTATACTCAGATGAATCAGTAACAAATATGGAAAAAGTATAAACAATAAAGAAAAGATAAGGAGATCTAAGGAAGAAATGAGAGACGAAAGATGTAGAAGGCAGAAATAGGTAAAAGAATTTTACAAAAATCAGAGAAAATGGAAACAATTAGTAAACAGCTTAGCAGCCAAACCACACTATGAACAAAAATTTCTTCATAACAAATTTTACATCAATGGTATGTATGTACATATATTCTCGAGGCACTAACGTATCCTAAATACTTATATTATGTTGTTGTGTGAGTTATGAAGAAATAGCTAATCTTTTGTATCCAAGCGAAAATACTCTACGTCCACATAAAAGTAGTACATATTACTACGTACATTCATTAATTACTCAGTTCGCTTATTTGAGTGAACTCAACGAATTGCAGCAAGCAAAAGTACTGCTTTTGCAATAAACAACAGCCGTAGAGTATACCGGTCATTTCCTCATTTTTATGACAAAATAATATTTTATCTGCACCGTAGAAAATTTATATTGCATCTCAGCTAATGTTTTGATATATTTATCTTTCATAATTTCATATTTTTCCACTTACTATTTATTTATGTATTAACTTATTCGGGTAATAACAAATTTTCATATGACAAAATTGATAACAAACTTAAGGACAGTAACAGATAAAAGTAATGCTAAAAATATAACATGCATTAAATATGTATAGCAATCGATGCTAAGCCCCTTCCTCTTACCAAATAATTCATATTTGGGGTAAAGTACAATCAGATTTATACACCTTTATATACATTTAGTTTGTAAACAATGCTGTGTTTATTGATAAAATTCACAACTCATTTCCCAAGAATTATTTTTGTGGTTTATTATATTGTATTAAAAGGTACTAAATTCATTCATTTATAACTAGCACCAATTTGAATACTCTTATATTATATCTTTCTCGAGTTAAAATGTCCGCACTTACACTACGTTCGTGGCTGTAAGTTGCTACCCCAGGTATTACAAGATCATTACAAGGAAAAATAACATACATACATTAACCAACTATATTATTATAATGTTTCGCCAAGTAGTGATCAAAGAAAACTATGGATTCTATCATAAAACCCATTTAACACTTCAATTTCGTAATATATTATAGGTAACAAAATCTTGGACGGGTGCAAGTCAATTTAATCAATATGCTTACAATTTCGCGCTACATGGCAGAAGCAAATTAGTTTTTTAACAGTATAATACACCTATTTACAAAGTAAATAGTTACAAAATAGTTGAAGGATAAAAAGCTAAAATAAGTAAAGATCACAGCACAATCGGTTGTATCAAGAAATGTACGGTAGTAATAGACAATATCCGCTCATAAATAAAAATACACAGCTTTATACGATTGATCTATATTTTATAATTATATAGATCAAGATGATATGAAACTTTCGTGGAAATCAATTGTATCGGAGTTCTTCGACGTTGTTGAAAATAATGGCAATTCTCTTCATTATTAACAAGAATATTTTATTTGTATGAAGAAAATTCGTCTAAATTTTTGTAGCAATAAAAGTTATCAAAACTATGTTACATATTTACTGGCAACAAAATTAGGGAAACAAGAGGAAATCATTTAGGCCGACTATTTGTAACAAGCTTAACTCTATCAATATATCAATATGTATCTAGATATAGAATTTGGCTTGCTATATTTTATTACACATTTATGTACCTTACCTTACCTTGCCTCGTCTAAGTTTTTGTTTTTTCCACCGATTTAAACAAATGTTTTAATCGGCCATTATTTAGCTACGTTTTTAATCGAATTGGCTTATTTATGCCACAATATCTCTATACTTGTTTTAATCCTTATTGTATTAGTATTCTTAAGCGCTAATATAGTCACTATCTCTCCCAAATGTATTCAATAATTTTGTAAACTAAAGCCTTTTTCTACTACAAGCACCTGTATCTAGTGTGGACACGTATGTCGTCGCAGAACACAATATTTATAAAGAAATGGAAAAAATATTTATAACTTGATGTCAGATAGTTTCTATGCACATCGCACAAAAATCAGTGCGGGATAAAAATAACCAATTAACTATATTTTGCACAGAAAAAATAGATTTATTATAACCATCTATGTAAACTTTTGAAAATTTGGTAGCCATTTAACTGTTTCTATTAAATAAAGCATTTGAAATACGTATCTAAACGTTTACAAAATGCTTCATGCTTTAGGATATTTTTTGCGCTCTTTTCACCTTCTTGTAGCCTTAAAATTAGTGTTTTCACTTCTTAAAATTAAGTACCTTTTACTTAAAACCTGGTTTACAAGGAGGTGTAGAGTATGATCCTTAATGTATAGGACTTCAATCATGTTGGTAACAACGGCAACCGCCAAATTTATAAAACGTACATAACATACGTTCATAGCTATGTAATGCAATACCTTCAGTTTTCTTCAGTGTTCTTTTGCGTTTTTAAAAGTGATGACATAAACTTCTATATACTGTATAAGTATGACGAAACTTTATAGTAGTTATGCAAGTACAAATTTAAATAAAGGGCACGGTTTTATATCCCGTTTAAAAATGCTATTATTATAAACGAAAATGTTAGTATACTTTGAATTGGAAATTCTTCCACTTGTACGTCAAAACAATACACAAATGTATAGCAATTAAAAAAACAGTAGTTCACTTAATAAAAGAGTAATGCTATAAAAATTTTCAATTTATATTAATTTAAGCCGGCGTCGTCTAACGATTAACGTGTTTGGCAGCGATCAATTGCAATAGGTACTGATGGCCCACACAGTTACGTTAAAAATTGAATACCTGTATTCATTGTGATCAAGGAATAATAATGCAATTGTTTAATACCTGATGCTCACCACATCATTGCGTATCAATCACTAGATTGATGACAACCGGGCGTGAGAGCGAAGATACGCAGTCTTTGTTCCTCGCCATGATTAATCTACTATAAATTACTTATTCGTCCTTGAAACAACTAATGATAGTTTACTATTAGGGTTAATACCTTCCAAGAATCATATATTCAGTTGTATTTAGTATTGAAAACTGGGTAGTTTCCACGTACCAGAAAGAAATGGTAAAAACGGTAGTCTATATGTATTTTACAAACAGCAAATATCCTTCTCAAATATTTCACATTCCAAAAGGCTCAAGCTGAGCTTCTGCCTATCCTTTGAAAAATTATCCGATTATAACGGTTTCCCACTGAAGATTTGAAGACAAAATCTCCGGTCGAACAAAATTAAACCTAACAATACCTATTCCCTTATTTTTGAAGTATAAGTAATTTCGGAGTTTAAAGACGAATTCTAAATGTGCAGTTAAGATAAATGATAAGATATAAAATAGATAGAAATTACTAATTGTAAGTAAAAATTGTTTGCAGTTATTAAACCCCTTAAACTTAAAGAAATCTGGATTCATACTATAAAAATAGACTACTAGTCGCTTCACATGTATAAGATAATTTGTAATGTATTTATCAACGTCATGATGAAGCGTACTATGATATTTTATTAAGATAAATCTACAATTCAAGCATAAAGATGGCATTAAAGACATTGGCGGCTTTAATAAGATGATATTTAATGGTTTAGCTTTCAAAAATGCTTTTTTAGAGAATGGTCAAATGAAGCGTAGACCTATCGAAAATACTTCACTCTAGTGATGAGATTTAAGTCTTAACCCACATAGAAAAAGAGGGATGTAATAATACCATTTACTATATTACAATTAGTGGATAAATATTTCGGTGAATTGTAGGTGCCATACAATTACACATTTCTTTCATAACTATCATTTCTAATTTAATCCGGATGTCAGAGCAAAAAAAAAAACAACAGAATATATAAAGAACACTGTAAAATTGACAAAAATATTTCTGAATAGGGCCAAGTTAAACATACAGGCCAAGTCTGATACCTAGACAAAACAACAGTACATCGCTACAGTATAATAAAACGAAATATAATATTTTACAATAATTGTTAAACATTGGCCAATTAGGTAATAAAATAGTGCTATTTTGTATGAACAATTGTTAGTTTATTTTTTTATGTCCATACATAACGTTATATTTTCACTGACGAAAGATATACGAAAACGTTATTTATTAACGTTCTCAAAAGATGCTATGTGAATTTCCCATTTGTTGTTTGATTGACCTAAAAGTGCTAGAGAATATTTAAAAGATATGTATAAATAAATCACGATACATATACATATATACATTTTATTATAAAATAGATTGGCATACCTGTGTAATAGATAGCAATACTTCATCGTACGTTAAATACTAAGAGATCCAATGTATGTATATAGAAAATTTGTACACCGTAACCCCGGGTGCTTAAATAATTATGTAATTATTATTGCATTTGAACATTTATTTCCGTAAATCTACTTAACAGTATTGGCAAGCAAAATAGTCTCCAACACACAATTGTGATCACTACTGTGGTTACTTAAATAATGATGTACCTTAAATTTGAAGTTTTATTTCTCTAAATGTACTTAGGAAATGGCAAGCACTGTAGTAATCAACGTACATAATAGTTTTCAGTAATTGTCATCACTACTATGCTTAGTAATTATTTTGGACACAGGAAAAATGTTTCCCATTGTATTTGGGCGCAATATTACCCTAATTTTTCTTCAAATAAATAAGAATGTATTTCGAAGATAGAGAAGTAACAACAGAAGAGGAGGATGTTCTGGAAGTATGGAGGAAATACTTTAAAGAAAAGTTCGGAGAGTCAATACGAGAAACTTAACACACAGAGCAAGATGTAGGAACTAATAATGAGGAAGAAACAGAACAATATACCATATCACAAGACGTAGTAGAGGAAGCTATAAAAATTATTAAAACACAAAAGTCGGAAGAAGGATTCGAAACTGAGATGATAAAATGGGGAAGAGAAGGTATGTAGAAATGAATATCAATAATTTTCAATAAAGCTTGGTAAATAAACGAACTAACCGAAAGACGGAAAGTAAATGTATCGTCCATTTGTAACAAAGAAGGTAACGCAAAAGCATACGAAAGCTATAGAACAATTTATGTGGCCTCGGTCTTATTTAAGGTATATACTAGAGTAGTAGAGAACAAATTAAGAAGTAAAATCGAAAAGAAATTGGAAGAACAGGGAGCATGAAGAAAAGGTAGACTAACCTGGAATAACACTTTATCTTACTAATTGTAAGTAATAGACAGGAAAATAGAACAAGAAGTGAAATCTGCATTCCATACGATTCCAAGAGAAATATTTTGGGCAAGTCTGACAATATTAAATGTGGATAGAGAGCTGATAGAAGTCATCAAAAGTATATACAGGAAAATAGAAGGAGACGTACAAATTAATGAAAATAGTTCACAAAAATTTCAAATGAAGAAAGGTGTAAAATTGGAGGACAGTTTAAGCCTGTTGTTTGTAATCTACGCCGATTCAATAGTAAAGTTGGGAAGAGAACGAACACCTACCACAGTAGGATACAAAAATATAAGACCGGTGAAATTAAGTAGATAAGAAGGGAAGTACAGTGAAAAGACAAGCATTATTAGACAAAGGGAATTATGTAATACAAGATATACGTGGGACAATAAGCACAATTAATAAAAACATGTGGCAACCAGGACCCAGAAGAAGGGCTAAAAATCTTTTGTGGAGATCTAATACTGAAAAAAGTAACAACAATAGACTATTTTCGAACAAACATTAGCAGTGATGGAAGACTTGGAACAGAAAAATTCTGTAGAACGAAAAACACAAAGTTGGACGATTATAGAAAAAACGTAAGTTAAAAATCAAAAGAAAGGAAGCTTTAGCTATATAGTATTTGTAGTACTACTATGCATAGACGCGAAACCTGGCTGTTCACAGGTAATTTTGAGAACAAACTATTAGGAACACAGATAACATACATGTGAGACAAGAAAAATACAATGAAAAATAAGTATAGAAACGCGTAAATAAGAAGTGATACAAACCAGAGAACGATTGCCAAAAACAGAGGAAAACCAACTAAAAAGGTTCGGCGACGTTCGAGGTTTAAGGGTGGAAAGACATTCACAAAACAAATCATTGGAGCAAGCAGATATGGAGAAAGAAAAGTGGGAAAACCTAGAAATAAGTGGAAGATAGAAGGATAAAAGAACTAACCAAACAAAGGAGGAATATACAAAGAATGATATTTGTAGCCATGATAGAATTCCATTAAGAATTCTCCCATTGTGTACCTAATTACGCATTCTTTCAGCTACTTGCTTCTAGACTAGAATGACTACAAGTAGAGCGGAGTGCGAAAAGTGGACAGAAACTGCACCTCAGGCAACGTTATGAGGCATAGAACAAGGAAGAAGAGGAGGAAGTATTTCGAGTGCTTATTGTTGAAATAATCTTAATAAAGTGAAATTACGATTAATAATGGTGGAAGCGCATGTTTTTATTTTTCGATTTTCCGTTTCTCTTTATCTTCACATACGTCATACAAGCAGCACTCTTGTATAATTCAAGTATTCTGTCTTTATATGTGAGTATGAAAAAGAGATAAAGTGTGAGTATTTAACTATTTAATAAATTGTATTGTAATCAATAATCAATAGTCTATATTGTCAGGTTAGGGGGATAGTACAAGTGAATGGAAAAAGATCAGCAGATTTTGAAATGCAAGTGGGAATAAAACAAGGAGACAGCTTAAGGCCATTAATATTTATTATTGTAATGGACAGAATCCTGCAAAATATAAGGAAACGCACCGAAACTGTGAAGACAATGTTAGGATATAACAGACTGGAACCTGTAGCTGTGGATGCATTACTGTACGCCGATGATCTGGCACTAATAGCTGACAGTTATGTGAAAATGGAAAAATTAACAAAAATATGGACAGAAGAAATAGAAAAGATGAAGATGGAAATAAACTTAGAAAAAAGCAAACTAATGGTGATAAATAATAAAGAGCCAGTCAGTAATCTAATAATTAGAATAAACGATAAACAAGAAGAAATTGTCGACGCATACGAATATTTAGGTACTATTATATCTAATGATGGAAAAATTGATCTAGACATAGCAAAAAGAGGACGGAAAGCCACAAACATATACTACGCTTTGAATCAAATCATCTTTGGAAAAAAGAAATAGAACCCAAGATCAAACAGATAGTATACAATGCAGTAGTAGGCCCCACAATAATGTACGCAAGTGAGTTCTGGACAATACAGCAAAAACCCGAAAGCAAAATAACAGCTATGGAAATGAAATTTTTGAGAAAGATCGTGGGCAAAACAAAAATGGACAGAATAGAAAATGAACAGATAAGGAATATGATAAATCAAGAAGATATACTAAAAAGAATTGAAAAATGTCAACTGAATTGGTACGACCACATAATTAGAATGGAACAAAAGAGTTTAACCAAGAACATAATAGAAGCCAAAAATAACGAGAGAAGAAAAAAGGGAAGACCAAGGAAAAAATGGATTGACAGAGTCAACGAATTGGGACGAAGGCGAGGGAAGACCATAGCAGAAATGAGAAGTATGAGTACAGACCGGACACGATGGAAAGAATGGATTAAATCGTCGTAAGATCCAAAATAATCCGATGCTGAAAGGCATAAGGATTGACGAGAAGAAGAAGAAGAAGAATAAATTGTATTCCTATTACATTTCTTTTGAAATAGACTAAAAGAATAAATAAAACACGCATTGCAGCAGAGACATATACTGACCTCTGTTTTTCTGTTTTAGATGAAATAATAGTAATAACACAAAACAGTAGGTGTAGGGACGAGTGTATTCAAGCCTACCATACACCGCACAAATGTCTCAACA
The DNA here is from genome assembly GCA_038088585.1 of Chrysina gloriosa. Taxonomy (NCBI): domain Eukaryota; kingdom Metazoa; phylum Arthropoda; class Insecta; order Coleoptera; family Scarabaeidae; genus Chrysina; species Chrysina gloriosa. The sequence goes on along the minus strand of CM076087.1, from coordinate 73,296,837 downwards.
CAACCTGAATACGCAAAACCAAAATAATTGAAGAAAAAAACAGAAAGGACTAAGTTAAAAATGAAATGTTGAAACGATTTACAGATCAAAAGTACAAAATACATGAAAAGTAGTTTTGATAAATGGACCACATGTATTATAATAACCTGGAAAACTAGTTAATCAGGGAGGCCTTTGAAATAAAACTACAGGGCAAACCAGGTAAAGCATTTAGAGAAAGAGTTAAGAGATATCACAGAGGCTAAAAACACTGACTGGAAGAAGATTAGAGACATAATACAGGGCAGGATTGCTTAGAAGTCATAAATAAATTCACCCTTTGGTAACTTGATAAACTTAAGGTATGCATATGAATCTTCTCATGATAAGGAATATCCGCACTTCAAATTTACATTTAGTAACACTTTACTGCATAATTTACTATAGTTCTGATATTTTATTGGTATCCGAATTAAATTGTGAGGACTCAAAGAAAGGTGAACTTAAACTATACGATTAGTACCTCGCTCGCATTATTATCAAGCGGGAAAAACGGAATTCAATAAAATTTACAATTTTCTTAGTACGCAAAATAGGAATGTACTTCAATGTACACATTCCATTAGAAGTCACAATTCCAATAAAGAAATCTTTTTAGTTCGATGTGTACATTTTGAGGAATTCATATTTCAGGAACATCCTGAAAATATTGAATCTTCATAAACCAATTTCGTGACTATAGTAAGTAGAAAATACTTTAACTGTTATTGATAAAAGAATTTCAGTTTCAGTTTCAGTTTCAAAAATACGGCACCAGAGAAAAAATTCACAGTTTATTGCGTGGGTAATGGCATACCAAAATAATAGAGGACATACCCTGGTGGAGCAGGCGGATGAAAAGGTCCACTTGGTGGTTGCATTCTTGGATCCCAAACGTATCTACCTTCGTGTGTCCTTTGATCTATGGGAAGAGGTGCATGAAAAGTCGCAAATGCCGACGGAAACTGTAGTGGTAGTCCTGCAGACATAGCGGCCTGAAAATCCGTCTCTTTTTCAGGCATGTCACCTGCAATCACAACATTGCACTGCTTTGCGCTCACTGGTTTGTCCACTGTTCGTTTAGCACATTATCCGAAACGATGAGGTCTGATGGCGAATATCGCCCATTTGGGTACACTATAATAAACCATTAGCGGTCGTTTAAATTATCATAACGACAGCCGTGTAATTTGTTGTTTAGTTTGAAAAGGCAAAACAACACTGTAATCGTAGTAGACGTGCGTTAACTTTCTATTTTAGAAAAGATTTGCCTCACGCAATCCACCATCTGCGTTAAGCGATTTACACTGAATTGAATGTCTCAATTAAATACCAAACAAGGAAGCATCTTTAATTATACTGACGGAAGTCTTTTCATCATCATCAGCATCATCATATTAATCTTTCTTAATTTTTAGTCTAACCAAACGCACTATAATGTTGGACAAGTAAACTATGCACTTCTTAAAATGTATAATTTATTCAATCGAAATCACAAGAGTTGATTTAAGCAAATGCTAATTTTTATTGTCCAATTAACAACCAAAGTCCAATGAGTGCAGATTTCACAGCAAAATGTTTGTATTGTCCGAACGCTATGCAATGTTCGCATCCTCTGTTAAGCGCATGGTTTATTAAGTTAATAGTAAGTACGGCGCACCAACCTATAGACTACGTCTAAGAAGAACTAACTAGAGGCAAGCGAGCAGTTGACAGGCAGACCTTACAACTCAACTAACGAGTATAGGAGAAGGGAACCGGGGAGGGGCCAAACATAGCCGACTGCGATGGAATGGACTCATTCTATATATTGTTCAATCAGTGGTGTAACGTCGGGGTGGGAAATCGGACGTCTTAATGTAAATAATTATCGGCCGCACATGCTACACACATGATTGATCTGTTCGTCCGGAATTTATTCATTAAAATGCAGGGACTGGTCAGCCGATTTCGTAATTAACTTATAGCGTAATTATTTACGGGTTTATTTTACGGTTATGTTTAAATTTAACTACATCCGTCAAGTTTATGTAATTTTCGTCGAGTTTTATCTATCCAAGAAAACCTATTAACAGTCTTGATTAAGGGTACTGGAAAGAATAATAATTAATGTATCCCTTAGATTAATAGATAAATGTTCTTGTCACCTTTAATTTACCTCAATCTCTACTTTTGCATACATAATGATGAAGTATGTTGCCCCTTACACAAAATTTTAAAATGTGTATTATGATACCGGTTAATAAATTGTTTAGACAAAATCTTAAAAACATATTTACCAGAACTTGGCATTAGCACTAAAATATACAGAACAATTAAAAAAGGAATTTAAGTAAAGTAAGAGACGATTTAAACAAAAACAATTTTATGAAACGGTAATTAGGGAGAATGGCCATTGTTGTGATTTTGAAAACACAACTATTGCAAAAAAAGTAATCAGGAAAAATGCCTTACATATATGTATACGAAATGGTACAATTACAAGAAAGAAGGAGTTAACTTCAGTACCAATACTCAAAATTTGAGTAATGTACATGAAAAGTGATTTTTTGAAGTGTTGTATAGATTTCATTAGAAGGAAACCTTTGGCCGTTTTTCTCCAGTCTTTTCTTTGTTAACATCCCAGTTTATTACAAACTATCTTATAACTCAAACATTGTTTAAGCAGTCATTTAGAAATAGGTTTGACAAGGAAAGGCATGCAGGGAGTGCATCCAGTGATGCACTTTCTTAATTTAAATTAGCTTATATAGAAAATAAAATAGAAAAAAATTAAAATAAAATAAACTATGATTGACATTGCTCTAATTACTTAGCTTGCTTGCATTAAGTTTATTGGCACTTTTCGTTTCAACCTCCGCACTACGTACGATTTTTCCATGAGGTTTCTCGTGAGGGCGTTCGTTATTAATCTGTCGCTGTACCTCTTCATGCGCTTTTGTATTCTGTGTCCCACATAGAGTGCTCTTGAGTGATAGCCTCATTTGTAGTAAACTATTTGAACCTAGTTTTTAACTGGAATCTATGTATTATTTCTACATTAAAGTTGGCAGTCGTGCCTTATAGTTCCACAACGTATGTCGAAATCGGCGTTAATACTAATTTATAAATTAATAACAATTTGCTTTCTACGGTTAGTTTATATCTTCTGTCTACTAGTCAGTTAAATTTCCTCGACTTATAACCAAGCTGTTTCCGATCAGTAAAGATATATTTTCTCCAATTGAGTTTTCTGTCTAGATTTATACCCAGGTATATAACTTCTTCTCTTTGTGGAAATTGTTTTCCATTTAATTTTACAGAAGGACATGTGTGTCTGCGAGTGGTGAAGGTGATATGTACGGACCTATCTTCGTTGGTTGTAATTTTCCATTTTCTAAGCCATTTTTGAACTTTATTTTGCTTGTTTTGATGAATTTCTGATGCTATTGTTGAGTTTTTTGTTTGAAGTCAAAATCGCTGTGTCATCACCGAATATAGCGGCAAAGACATTTGATCCCATTGGTAAATCAGCAGCGTAGATTAAGTATAGTATGGGTCCCAGCACACTTCCTTGGGGAACACCAGCGTAGATAGATTGTATATCGACGTATTCCGATCCATATTTAATTTTGTAAAGAAGACTGTTATGCCACACCCTATCAAAAGCCTGCCCGATGTCGATGAATGCCATCGAAAATTATTTGCTATTTTCTAAGTCATTGTTTACATGGTTAACAGCTCTATGGACTTGCTGTATTGTTGAATGCCTTTCCATAAATCCGAACTCATACACTGATATTAGGTTCTTTGCGTTCAGTAAAAGTAGTATTTTTGTTCGTAGGAGCTTCTCGGTGACTTTCGAAGTCATCGACAAAAACTGGTTGGTAGGATTTCACTTCTTCTGGATCTTTTCCTGCTTTTAGGGCGAGTATTATTTGAGCTACTTTCCATTGTGGGGCAAAATAGCTTATCTTTATGATGGCGTTGAAGAGCTGTGTTAGGAATTGGATTTATTTCTCTGAGAGTTCTTGTGTTAGTTTACCAGTAATTAGGTCTTAACCTGACGACGCCTTCTTCGGATTAATTTTGTGATGACCACCTTTACGTTATTTTTTGTAAAATTTTTGATTGTAAAATTCAACTGATAGATTTCGCTAAGGGATGTAATTTCCTCTTCCTCCTCGCTAGGTGTTGGTTTCTATAATGTTTGGTGCAAAAACATTTTTCAAGCGATTTGAGAAAGTATTTGCTTTTTCTTTAAGACCTCTTGTCCATTTCCCAGGTTCTGTTAGGTGGAATTGAGTAGTTTGATCTCTTTGGTGACCTTGTAGCGTTCCACAATGATTATTTCGTATCTTTCGTAGGATCTAGACTAACATTAAGTTAACGTACATTAATTAATCTATACCTTTGCATTATATGAATCTATGTTAATTGTAAACTTGTTAAAACATCAAATTAGGTCATAATTCTAAACAACGTTAAAACTATATTTTAATCAATTATAGAAAATCTGTTTCATTAACAAAATTAGTTGCGCAGCAATTACATAAATTTAGAACTTAATATTATATGTAGAGTGTAATCTATTGTAGTTATGTTTGTTATGATAAATACAAAAATTATAAATGGATTCGAAATGCGTTTTTCATATGTGTAAACGTACTAAATTCAAATAAAAGTACTCAATTGCTTTGCATATTTTTAGACATAAATGTACATAATGATTATTTACATTTACCATTTCTTGGTGCACATGTTTCCAGTTCTGATGTATTTAAAAATCTGTGTTGTGATCACTTATGTAGACATAAATATATAAAGAAACGAGACATTTTGGCCACTTGTATTCCAAATGTTTTTTATTCAGGAGAGCATTTTCAAAGAAAATTTGAAAGAGATAACTTTCTGTAAAAAAGTCTGTTCTTATAAAATTGTAAAATTTCTAAAAATGTTGTATTTATTTATATTAATAAGTAACCCTGAAATAATTGTTATTTCAGTAATAAAGAAAATCTGTTCAACATTATATCTCCTGTTTGAATTTGGATAACAGCAGGTTTGATTTTTCTTAGACAACAGCGTCAGTAGTGTATCAAATAACATTTAATTATTATGCTAATGTATGCAGAATTTTGATGTCAATGCAGTTTTTCTTTTTCAAAATAAGTTAGTCGTGTAGTTTATAAACGACAAAATTTATATTAATACAAATTAATTTAATACCCAAATGGCAGCAATTTTAACATTCCTCTAAATTTAATCTATCTGCTATTACTAGGACCAGAAAAGTTTGAAGAGGTTGATCCCCACCAATTACGTCAGCAATATACGTTGCAAATCATATTAACGCGCCTGCATATCAACATTTCTTGTGTAGGTTTGAGGACAGACCATTGATATCAATCTCGTATATTTTCCGGTCTTTAGTTATTAAATTTAACATAAATAATGTATACCTCCACTAATGCGGTCTTGGATCAATTAAAATTATATTTTCGCTAATATTTTCCCTGGTGAAATATATCTGCTTACCGACAAAGCAACCTTCATGGTTATCATCAGAGAGCAATTAATAATTATATGTAGAATGCACATATATTTGTTGTAAGTTGTTTTATGTAGGTGTACACGAATAATAACATTTAATCCATGCATTCTTATATCACAAACATATTTTGTTGTACTCCTAACAGTTATGTTTTTGGAATAAGGAAAATATGGCCAATAACTTATAATTAATTTTTTCTACTATAATGATAATGTTAATGTTTCTGATTTCAATTACATCATAAATTAACCATTCCTTAGAGTAAAGCGATGATTTATATGTTTGAAGTATTTGGTTAACTCTGTCATCGATCCCAAGTCGTTATGTAAGTTATACATACTATTGTATATGCGCTGGGTATATGTGTATGTTAGAAACGTATATACAGCCCCAAGTGTTTATTAAACAATAATTTTGATTCGGCGAAAGCCTTCATCAAAATCTCTGAAGGTATAGATCACTTTAACTATAACAACAATAATTCTAAAATAATTACAGAACAGCCTTTAATTTGTAAAATTACAGAGAATCTAATCCAGTAGATTTTGAAACTGATAAGTTAGAAACTCCCGCATTCTCCTGGTTTAGATACCATGTGAGTTATTTATATACAATTCTATATTACATTTCGTTTAGAGCGTTTGTTAATCGGAAACAATTTAAAAGTCATGTAATAAAACATTGCCAAACAAACAGCTACTTACCTAGAATATTTTAAGCATACAGCGCGCTGTTTGGAACACGCTGCCTATTGGTAATTTTGTAAATGACTTTATCTTAACGCATTTGAATTGGATTTAATACTTGAATCCACATAAAAATCAAGTATCAATTTTACTGGTTTCAACTGGTAGAATAGTCAAAATTACAAAACACCAAAGGTGTCGTGTAAATAAGTTATAGTGCACAGAATTAAATCAAATCTTTATCAGAATTCAAAGTTGATGTAAACATTACATACTTAATTGTTAAGTATAAGTTTAAATTTGGGTAGTGTAGATTTAGTTCAATGAAAGCGTTAACGAAAAACGTGAAGTTTGTTACACTATATTTGAATTTTCATAGACATGAGGGTAAAATGACAAAATAAAATCAAAATAAACGACCGAAATTATAGTTCAATGTTGTAAATATACTACAAAAACAGATTTCGATTGAATTATCTGTTGACTGTATATGAAAAAAAAACAAACTGTGAAAAGCGCACCCCGAAGCTGAAAATATTTAAATATTGTAATTTAGAATTACAAATAGTAAATTTGTATGGAGTTAAAGAACAGAATATAATCCTTTTATAGTCATAGGGCAAAGGAAGTGTATATTGCATCACAAGCATATATTTCAATAGCGATTCGGTTTAGTAACTTTTACCAGTAAATTAAAAAATTAGAAAATAAAGAAATACGTTAACAATAATTTTTAAATGGTATTTAAGATTTGTAGTTTCATAATTATAATTATTTAATTAGTAATTTACTGTCACGTTGTGTAAAAGAAATCTTGCAAGTTGTTGTTTCGACAAAACACTTTTGATTAAGACATACAGAGATTCTTTGGCAGTAATACATATAAAAGAATATTATAAAATAGTTGGTTTATGCGATTTCTTGAGTAAGAAGAATCTTGCCTTAGCTATTAGAAAATAACAATGAACATGTCAACAACAACCATAAATTAATTTGTGTTATGCAGCGGAGATGGACCTTTAGAAATAAGTTTGGAACGTTATGAGTTCACCTTGGTACTGCTGTACTTAAACTGTACTGAAAACGCTGTGTTTATTATTGAAAACTTAACAAAATAAATTTGGAACAGGTCAGCCATCTAGATTTATAATTTTGGTCTTCTTTCTAGAACCATTTGTTGCGCAGGTTATCATATATGCCACATCTTCGTTGCCATCGTTTTTCGTGTATTAAGTTTTCAAGTGCGGTTTATTAGACATGCTGTAAATCATCATCAAGATCTACAGATATTACTTTATATGTACTAGATGCGAAGCAATTGATTTATGTATTGTTTAATTTATTGTAAACAAAACAAGTCCAGAAAATTACGTTCTAAAAGAAATCATTGTTGGAAATATTTGCTTATAAAATATAACCAAAAACATCTAATTTTATTTTCTTTGAGTTGCTGCTTATGATTCAGTTGTCAGAATTTCAAAATTCGATTCGTTGTTGCGAACAAGAAACATAAAGTAATATCTATGGTTTTGGAGGTCGCTGATTATGATATCGGTGTTATTCTTTTAAATTTCAAACCAGCGGATCTAACAAGGAGAAGGTAAGGTAATCGGATTTTTGTAATTTTTGATATTTATGGTACGTGTAGTTTGGACCTTAAATAAGAATATTTTGGAGTAGTTCGACGCAACGTTAATAAATTACCGAGATAATGGATATTGAAGTTTCGCCCACCATTTAAATCCACTAGATATAATACGGTTGTCAATTGGACTCGTGGCCTAGTCGATAGCGTTTTGGTGCGATCAGGTGCGATAGTCACGAGATCGCTGATGTGGGTCTCGTCACGGGATATTTCTTTTTCTTCCATTCAAAACGCACCATATATATAACGGGTCTTTACACAATGCAATATAGAGACAATAAATTGCAACGCCGCCGTTCTGTTAGACACTGACCAGGGAATGAGGCTCGACAGTGTATAGAAATCCAAGGCAATTTTGTGTTTACACCATACTGAATTCGTCATTTCGAGTTTTGGAAAACTAATACTCGGGTCGTGATCAGCGACCCTTGAAATCCCTAGATATCAATTTTCTTAGAAGTCGAAGACAATTTTATGTTCTTGATCAACTATATTGAATCCACCATTCTGAATTTTGAAAAACAAGTACTAGATTCTTAACAACCCCGAAAACCCCACATATATGGATCATAAGCAATAACAGATCAGCACAAAAATTCTATTTAATTCTATATTATTATCTACTGATATAATTAATTTCAAACTCTCTACCAGTACAGCATTTGCTTTATGAGAAATATGCCGGGAAGCGCTTGATTTTTTGGCTCTGTTGAAACGAAAATGAGCAATACGCTTCTCATATCACGTATTATTGAATATTCGAATTGCCCGACATATTTTGAATTACAATGTTAACAATAAACCTCATAAATTTCAAGTGCTGAATATCATCAATTTTGTCTTTGACGTTTCCTAGATGGTTCACTAAGGAATTGTTTGATTTATATGCGGTTTTTATATAATACCTTTTAAAGATTTTTGAAAGGTTCACAGTTGGTTTATGACTTCGCGGTTATAAACCTGTCTACATTGGTCTGCATTCTGTTAAGACCTATCTTTAGATTCTATTTGTTTATTATAAGTAAAGTGTCTAAGCATGTTATTAGTTATAGTAGAAAATATTTAGTGCCCATAGTGACGTTTAGTGAAGGGCGGTAGTGTGTACGTTACATACTGTATATTGTTAAGTGTATACACTTAACTTGAAAGATATGTTTGCGAGTGCGAAATAGCTGAATGTATATATATATATATATATATATATATATATATATATATATATATATATATCCTTCCTATACTCACGCATACGGTCTGTGAGACTGACTTATATAGTATAGTATACGTCTTTCATTTTGACGTGAGTATAGGAAGGTTAAATATATATATCGTGACCTAAATACTTATCTTCTTGATAATCTTCACTACTTTTTTAAGACAATGAAAAACAAAATTGAAATTGATATTGTTGAATTGAATTGTGTCTTACATTGGCCTAAAATCAGCAGTGGAGATTATCAAAAATATATATCAATAACTACATCATTTTCTCTAAAATGCATGTAGTCCAGGATTTTTAGACATTCGCTCCGCAAAAATCCTTATAAATGATTTTTTGATTGGATTATGTCAGAGGTGTCCGCTAAGTATAAAACCAAGTTTCTGTCGTCCGAAACCGCGAGCGTTAGCCATCATCTTGAAAAACGCCTTCCTGCAAATGTCTCCGAAACGGTGAGTTTTACGTTAAAAATTGTCAGGACCTTTTTTATAGGGGATATAGTTTCTCATCTCTTTTATGTGAAACCCTTTTCTCTATTGCTAATATTTGCTGAGATATAGTCGATTACAGAATCCAAATTTTTGTTTTGGAAAATATCTCGATAATTTTTGAAAATGCGAAAAAAATATGATAATCAGAGTTGTAGAGCATAATATTTTCTACAATTTTTATGTAAAACTTTTTTATTAAATCGATAGTTGCTGAGTTCTAGCGCAATGAAGGTTGCCGCCAGGTAACGGTAAAGAGCAATTATTGATAATACGTTACTCTAGCATGCCAAGAAAAGTGTAAGGAGACGCGACGTCGATCTGCTAATATTGTTGACCGCATTGCGCACAAGAAAAAGAAATATCTATTTCCGCAAGACCGGAAAAGGACGCACTCCAGAATCCCTATACAGCCCACGTTGTCTGACGCCGGAGTATGGTGAAAAGAGGAAACATTCTATTTCTACATGCAGCAGCGGTTGCGACACAACGTCAGCTCCGTTTAAAATTGGAAAATACAAAGCTCTGACGACATTAAAGAACAACGAAGAATTGCTGACGGCTTTGGCCTTGTTCAAAGATAGAAGGAGCGATCCCAACATAATTGATCAACCTGGCGAGCGGTTGTTTATTGCCTTGTATGGAGGCAATTAAACCGAACTGTCCATCGACTATCTCCGATACAAGAACTTTGGCAAGTTAGCTCGGAACACCACGCTCAACTTAACAATTCTACCACCGACGCAGGATGCAGCCCTTTACCGTTCCTTCAGAGTATATTATCAAGTCCAAAGTTGGCTGGGATTACACCATGAACCGGAAGAATGGGGCTGGAAGCGGGCTGCGGGTCGCTTATCACGAATTAGAACGAAAAAAGCTCCCGCGTCGCAAAGTTTGCTGCAAATAATATCTTTCAAATGCAAGACAAGTTACGGAGCTGCTTGCGGATACCGAAAGAGTGGCTTGAACTATTCCATACTTTGTTCAAATTGCAGTGGCCAAACATGCGATAACGTAATCCCTACAGTGGACGATAGCGACGAAGGGAATGGAACATGGAAGAGAAACTCGCAAACCATCGAAAATCGCCCTTTCTGTTCCAAACAAAGAAAATTATTTTAAATCTATCATCGACGTTTAAAATTTTACAAGAATAATTTGTTTATTATTACGATGATGATGCGATCCTAATTTGTAAATCGCGACTTACTTCGCGCAAGAGTAACGTATTACCAATAATCGCTGTTTCTCTTTACCTGACGGCAACTTTCATTGCGTTAGAACTCAGCAACTATCGACTTAACAAAAAATAGTTTTATACAAAAATTGTAGAAAATGTTATATTCTACGACTTCGATTATGTTCTTTTTCATATTTCCAAAAATTATCGAGATATCTTCCAAAAACAAAAATTTGGTTTTTTTAATCGACTATATCTCGGCAAATGTTAACAACACGGAAAAAGGTTTCTAATAAAAAAGATGGTAAATTTTATTCTCTACAAAACAGATGCTCACGATTTTTAACGTAAACTTACCGTTTCCAAGATACTTGCAAGAAGGCGTTTTTCAAAATGGCGCCTAACGCTCGCGGTTTCGGACGACATGAACTTGGTTTTATACTTAGCGGACGCCTCTGACATAATCCAATCAAAAATCAATTATAAGGATTTTTGCGGAGCGAATGTCTAAAAATCCTGGACTACATACATTTTAGACAAAATGATGTAGTTATTGATATATATTTTTTGATAATCTCCACTGCTGATTTTAGGCCAATGTAAGACACAACTCAATTCAACAATATCTATTTCAATTTTGTTTTTCATTGTCTTAAAAAAGTAGTGACTGATAGTGTAAATCACAAAAGGTGGCTTACCGAAATTGAACTTTTTGGCACCAGAGAGTCTTTCCAACTAATAAAAATCACATTTGATAAACACAGGATACATATACAGGAGAGATGTCTATTCTGACAAGCAAAATGTGGACCGAGGTATACTCTAGGGATCTGAACTGGGACCTCTAATCTTGTACATCGATGATTTAATAATAATAATAAGTGATGAACAGGGTGATCTAAAATTTACCGTCATCAAAACAAAATTACTTCAATTTGATAATTTAAATGTATATATATATATATATTTCGTGACCTTTTATACTTATCTTATATGATAGATCTCTACCATTAATAGGTCAATAAAACAAGCTGGTTTGAACGATAGTTATATTTCAGAACGTTTATAAACGTTTTCGGAATACCTTCTTCAGTGAAAATATAACCAGATAAATATATAAACAAACATTTGTTTTTATTTGGGAACTATCAACAAAATGACTAATGACTAGGATTTCGATATAGAGGATGTGTAACAAACTTTTATATATATATATAAATTATAAAAACTAAATTAATGTGTAAACATACATGCAAATTAAGTAAAACCCTATATCAAAATCTTGTCGAAACCTTAACTTCTGTTCAGACTAGGAAAACCCAAATTTAAAAACCCAAAGGTTTCCTTCTTAAGAAATGCAAATGTCATTTTAACAAATTGCTATATACATTACTTAAATTTTGAATATCGGTTCTGAAATTAATAGTTTTAGTGTCTCTTGTATATTTATCATTTCATATATTAGTCTTTTTATAATTATTCTCTGTTTTTAATATAATTGTGTTTTCAAAATCAAAGTAATGACCAAGATCTTTGTAATGCTTTGTTACAGCGGTCATTGCACCAAAATCATTATTTAAAGAATACTTATGGCTATACAACCTTTCTTTAAATATTGTTTCGTCTGACCGATGTAACAACCATCACAGTCCTTACAGTTTATTTTATAAACTACAAATAAATAAATCAAAGTAATGTAGTTTATAAAATAAACTGTAAGGACTGTGATGGTTGTTACATCGGTCAGACGAAACAATATTTAAAGAAAAGGTTGTATAGCCATAAGTATTCTTTAAATAATGATTTTGGTGCAATGACCGCTGTAACAAAGCATTACAAAGATCTTGGTCATTACTTTGATTTTGAAAACACAATTATATTAAAAACAGAGAATAATTATAAAAAAGACTAATATATGAAATGATAAATATACAAAAAGACACTAAAACTATTAATTTCAGAACCGATATTCAAAATTTCAGTAATGTATATAGCAATTTGTTAAAATGACATTTGCATTTCTTAAGAAGGAAACCTTTGGCTAGGTTTTTAAATTTGGGTTTTCCCTAGTCCTTGAACAGAATTGTTAAGGTTTCGACAAAGATTTTTTGATATAGGGTTTTACTTAATTTGCATGTATGTTTACACATTAATTTAGTTTTTATAATTTATATATATATATAAAAGTTTGTTACACATCCTCTATATCAAGAAATCCTAGTCATTAGTCATTTTGTTGATAGTTCCCAAATAAAAACAAATGTTTGTTTATATATTTATCTAGTTATATTTTCACTGAAGAAGGTATTCCGAAAACGTTTGTAAACGTTCTGAAAATATAACTATCGTTCAAACCAGCCTTGTTTTATTGACCTATTAGTGGTAGAGATCTATCATATAAGATTTGATAATTTAAGAAAAGAACCCACCGAAAATAAATTGTAATAAAGAAAATTGTACAGTGTTTCTCATGTCTCATGTCTTGGGGAATTTCACATTGATTATATGTATGTAGGTGTTCTAGAATTACGCTTTCTGTACTAGTCTATACTAGCCAAGACATTCCAACCATAAATGGTAAAATGTACCTACCGTTTTCGTCTACCTTTTGAATTTTACTATTGTACCTAGTTTATTATTAAATTGTTTAGTAGTTTTTAATATTTAACATGTTCCACGCCATGAAAGAATAAATCGTCCATCTGTTATACATATTAGATTTGCGTTTATGTACAAAGAAATGATGTTTCATATTAAGCAGTTACAACCAAATTTCTTATATCAATTGATGTAATAATAGCAAACTTTATTCAAGCAAACAAAATTTAAAAGGTGCGACTTAAAAATAGGCAGATATAAATACATAAAGTGTGCTTTCCAGCATTCGATATGAAAGAAAGAGTTTTTCTTGCACATGTAAGGTAAGTTCTACATCATAGTTCTAGAACATTGAAAAGAACATTGTGCCTACAGAGTTATACTTAGATTTTCAACTAATACACTTCTAATATTCCCTAAGAAAATTCGTAAGTTTAATACTAAGCAATGATTATCCCACATGTCAATCTTGACATTGTTAGAAACACTATATATTGCATACACAATATATACTGGAGGATATTTGGAATAGATATGTACATACATACACAAGCAAAAGTGTAACACACAATTTATTTCAGAATATGAGGTTTCCATTTCCATTTTTCTAGATTTAATCCGTCTAGATTGATCCTCACTAGCTGAACTATGTATATTCATTCTGAAGGAAGATAAATAAAAAATGGCAAATTTACTGTTGAGATATTCATTTATTGCCACACTGATCCCAGTTTCCAAATAAAATCTATGTAAGTTACACCCTTAAATCTTTACGCCAGTTATACACAGCCTTTGGCTAGTAATTATTACCTACATATCGCGGTTTTTAAAGTTCCGTATCCTGAAGAAGCAACTCTTTCACAAATTTTTTAACTGCTGCACAGTAAACCCCTAAAATCAGCAGCATCTCGTTAATCACGATTTTTCACATCGCCCAGATACAAAAACCAGAGATAAATGAAACCTTTTGATCTTCAAAAACTACGGTGACAGCATATCCATTGATATAGGTTTTACCTGATCAAATCGGTAAATATGTGTATTTCAGCAGTATTTCTTGCATTGAATGTATTCGCTAACAGATGATTGTAACCTTTATAAATTACAAAACAAAAATCAGTGCTTACTTAATTAAAATGTAATACTCAATTTCTGAATATTCATAAAAACTCAAGTAACATAAATCTTGTACGTACACGTATAGGAGATATTAAGCTGTACCTAAATGCGGGATAATTTACTATACTGCCTATTTGCGTCATGCGAATAGGTATTCACAGCATCTACTTTCAACATAATACTAGGTATATGCATATGCATTTATTTAATTTTATCAGATATCTAATTAGTTTTGCTTATAAGCTGATTTACAAGTGACTTCCATGACCTTTAAAATTGACTGAATGATTAGACTAAATGCGACAGTAAACTATAGGAATGATGATTTATTATGATCTCCATAACAGAATGCGTAATTGCATGGGAATATGCCTATGTATATTATAGGTAGTTGTATAATTATATTGTATCCATACACAAATATGAACAATTTATACATTAGGCTTGTACTAACAATAAGTACCGTAGACAGATAATATAGAAGCAATGTAATGTGAGTAAAATATATTTACGAGAACCTACATAATTAAATTATTTTATACTTGCAATACTTGGTGGTATACGTATAAATTGGTAAATTCACATCCTGTCAATTAGAATTCAATAAAGAACAAAAGCACAAATTTCAATATCCTAAAGCCAAAAATCGATAAATATCCAAGTAATGTACATATATAAAATTAATTTTAAACACTGTGAAAGTTATGTGTAGTTCAGACCAAATCAGATGTAAGGAAACGTAACAATATTTCACAGGTAATATCCAATATAAAAACTTAGAGACACCCAAATGTTATAAAAGGAAAAATATAACGGGATAGGACACTAAACGATAAGAGGAAATCAGACATATGTAAATACGATGTAAAAGTAAGAAGGGAGTTCCAACAAACGGGCATGAGGAATAAGGAATGCGATAAAGTCAGGATCAAGAAGAATAGAACACGAATGAGGTGACTGCGCAGAAGTCAGAAGGCACAATGGAACAATATGGAAAACAAAAATATCACTGCTAGAATAAAGACCTCGGAGATTAGGAAAAAATAGACAAGAACATACTACTGAGGTATAGAGGAAACCACTATAAAAAAATGTGATCACTAGAACAGATCTGAATGAACAATAAAATACCACAAATATGCAGATATATAAACAAGGATCGTAGGAAATTGCAACAACTACAAGGCAATAATTTTGTTAAACGTAATTTACAAACTCCTAGCCAATCTGATATATCCGAAGTTAAACTAAAGTCACATGCAGAAAAGGCATTAAGGAGAACTACAAGAATGATCTCAGACCACGAAGATCCGCCATTGTTTGCAATATTGTAAAAATCTTGATAAGATGACAAACGTAGTAGTTATTAGTTAGAGATTTTAGAAGCGTCTTTGATGACATAAATAGATTGGCAACGGTACATAAAAATATGTCATATAACCAAGTTGTATATTGTAGTATGGTAATACTCCATTAGTAAAATTATCAATAAAAGATGTAAATTTTATAGAAAGCACTCTTTAAGAAATAGAAAAGCGTTGTAAACATTTACCACACACATACATTTGAAACATTTCAAAATCTAGAATTCCAAATTGCTATAACGACGTGCCGAAAAAAAGAAAGTTTGTTTAAAAGCGACGGAATGGTATGGTCGACGAAAAAAGTCAGATAAAAAGTTATATAAAATACCAGGGTTGAAAAGAAGCAGACCACATCAAAAGAAGAAGTTGTTGTTTACAAACGACGAACAGACCAAAGAAAAAGAAGTACAATAAAAGGAAAAGACCAAAGAAAAGAAGAAGAAAGAATTCATGAGGGAGGGAGAAGTTAAGGATTAGAAAACAAGTTACACTTATACACACTAGGTAATATATTTTGATTGTATTGTTCATTATTTTGTTAATATAATACTAAAATTTTATAAATTATTATTTGTAATAATTTTTGCTTTCTATACAATTAACATACTACAAAATTCATACTACAATATACTGTATTAACTTCAAGCTGACCGCCTAAACGTTATTCATCTTTGCATGAAAAATACTTAGAACGAAATTTAGCTATCCAGTTTCACTTTTATTGTTTGAGCTCTTTTACAACTTCATCAATCATTACTTCACATCTTTATTAAATTACGGTGCACTTTTTCTTTGTGGAATAACAAGATGAAATATGACAAAAATACTCATTTTGATTTCACATTTATCGACCGATGCTACGCAATAATACGCAATTGATTGATACAATTCCTTTCTAACAAATCAGTCAGGCAACAATATTCATTTCACAATTTTCACGTTTAACTGGAACCTAAAGAATAGAAATTTTAAGGATGATTGCTTTTGGAGACAAGTCCCAGACACAAGAAGTTTGTGAATTGCTCAATAATAAGTACCCTTATCGGCTTATTACGCGATTAACAGTAAGTAAGATTACGCAAATTTAGGAACTTGGGTCACGTAAGAGATAACTTTAAGGGCATCCGGCAATTTCAGAAGAAAAACAATTGGATGTTGTACTAACGTTTCAAGAAAACCCTTACAAATCAATAAATCCGTTAAATCTCATCACTCTACCGTCTTAAACTGTCTAAAAGAGAACAAATGACATCGGTACAAAATAAAATTAGTTCAGCAAGTTCACGGGGATGGCTTTGACAGAAGAGTTGAATTTTGTGACATAATGATGGACTGATGTAAGAACAATCTGTAATTTTCAAGACGCATAACTTTCTCGGACGAAGCTGCCTAAACAGGTCTGTGAATAGGCAAAACTGTAAATACTGGGCACCTGAAAATCCACACTCGATTATGAAAGGACATACACAGTTCCATCGGTAATTCAGTCATACGCATGTTCTTTTTATTGAAGGCGCATTAAATGATATAAATTATTTGCTATTACTGCTGGGAAACAATACCCGCAATTATACCCGTTATCTACCATACGATTCTACAAACACATACATGTCCAATTCTAAAGCAAGGTTCCTAACCCGAAAATTTTGTATGTGGATAGTCCATCCTAGGACATGCTGAAACCTTTTATCTAGTGCGAAGAAACATGTTGAGGGGGTGGAAACGCCGCCCTTCGTTACAATGATTTTCGTCTTTTAGCGTAGGTATATCTCCGTAATAGAAATAGATTCAATATTCGTGTTATATAACAAAGTATTTTTCTTTTGATGCTCTATGAGCACATTGTAATTTATATATATTTGTACTGACGTATATGTATTTAATTTATATTACACATGTATGCATATATAGCAGGATTATTTGGAATAGCTCTAGGTACTATTAGCGTGTTTGCTATTATGCATTTGTGCCTGAATAGTAAGTAATTAACTCAGTGAATATCATCCACTTATTAATGAAAAATGTTACGTGAGTTGACAACCAGATATATTAACTATACAAGTTTTGAAATCGATGCTGAAAGTACACTGGAATTCTTGGATATGCACCGGCCTCACACATCACAATATGTTGATGTAGTTCAACCGCCCACACTCGAAGATCAAAAAGAGTTTATAGAGGAAAAGAAAATGCTGTGCTTAGAGCAAACAACAACTATTGCTTTGGACTACAATCAAAATGCCCTTGATTACTGCAAAACTGGCCAGCAGAGTTGCTTATCTCTATCTACCGGGAATCTACGTAGATGGGTAATGGATTCTTTGACGCAGTTCGCCTTGCCGATTTTAAGGCATCAAAAAGATGAATACTACATTTCAATACAATAGTTTCAAGAAAATTAAGAAATTTATAAATAGGTCCTATGGAATTGGTACAGGAGAATGACGGAATATCGCACATAATTTCGTAAATGAAGTAAAATCACATATAGAACATAATGGCACGAAAAATATATGTATGTAATACCGATAAAAGTAGTTTTCAGCTAGAATTACACTCAATTCGCACTATAGCTTCGCAAGGTTTTAAATATGGCAAGTCCATGCGCTGGTACAGTCCACGTCATCAACAACTCACAGCTACGCAGTTGTACCAATAATTTCTGCCGCAGATAAACTTGTTTCTCTTTAACACTATTATATATTATTTTTATTATTATCTGTTTTTATTACGAAGATATACACTAAAAATCGAAAATCGTTCTAAGAGAGGAAGAGGTTTCCACCCTCAAGATGTTTTCCGCGCTAAAAGAATAGTTTCCAGCATGTGGCAGGGTGGACTACTTATGCAAAAAGTTTCAAATTTATCTGATTCCTCGGGTTGGAAACCTTTTCCGGTCCTACAGGAAAGTAGAAAACTAAAGTAGTAAACAAAACATGAAATTACATGAACATAAGTGCACACGTTAATTACAAATAATTATCAGAAAATTTAACTTACGGGACACATTAGGCTGCGGTATGCACACTTACTTTCTTAGGTTTATGATAACTGCCGCATCTAATTCGTTGATAATATTATACGGATATAGCAACAAAAACTTGAATTACATAATGAAGTAATCGCCATTTTGAGCGCTATGGTTATTGTTATTTTAAACAATGATTTGGCATAAAATTATCCACAAATTTTATGGTTTTGATGTCATCGTACGAATATGAACTCAAGTATAGTTTCAACAATTTTTATAATGTTTTTTAAAACAATAATATAAGGAAATGGCATATAGTAGTTAGCTCGGATTAATCTGATGGCCAGCATGGCCAGTATCATCGTAAAAGTTATTTAAAAATAAGTTCTACTGTATTAGAACCACACAGAAACGGAAAACAAAGAAATAAATAAACAAGAGACTAAAAAATTAAGCTCTAATCAACAACCACATATTACTAAGTCAAAATTATTTGCCGTCAAAAACAACTCTCAAATTCTTATATCTTACACTTTGAACCAAGGTCACGTAATCGAAGTGCGAATAATCTGCACTTTATTGATTTCAAACCATGTTTAGGAATAAACGGTGGTCCTTTAGTTTTGATGTTGTTGTTGTGCACTTTACTTCTAAACGTACCTGAATTCGTTTTTCGCCTTTGTATTCGTTGCCAACTTAGAACTTCGGAATGTCAGAGATCTGTTGTAAATCTGATCTAATTAATAACCATTAGGTAGATGTGGGGAATCCCAAGATTTCTTAGTGAGCTAATACATAACTTCTACGTTCATATAAATAGATTTACCAAACGATGTGCAACATACTGCGGACCAGAGGCAAATCATGGGAAGAAGCAGAAATACTATCAAGAGACAGAGCAGCTTGGAGAAAATTTATACATATTAGAGCAAACCCCGACACCTAACGGTACAACAGGATTCGATTATAATAATAATAATAATAATAATAAATAGATTTAGGTACTGTAAATGTCTTTTTGAGTATATGGATAGTAGTTCTCGCAACCCGCAAAGCAGAATGTATACACAATCCATGATTTTCAACACACTCTACAAATTAAAGCTGGATGTCCTTAATGATAAATTTACATTTACATTCTGGTTAACTTGAGTTCTAACAATATACATCGTGTTTATGTGATATTCAGTTCACTAAATTAGGCGTCGGATGAATAAAACAACGATAAATATGTGTATCACTAATGATACCGACAGTTATTCAGACAGTCTTGAAATTTACAAATAGCAGTGGGGGCAGTATAGCTGCTTGCGGTACTCTTTGTGACAAAGGCATAAATGTTGATTACTTATCGTAACGTACAACTGGTTACAATTCCTTAGATAAGAAGAAAGTCTTGGTTATTAATTTCTCGGACACAATAATGTACCGCGGCTACTTCCGCCTGAAAGGCCGTAGTATCTTGACTTAGACTCATCTGGACCATCGTCCTTTCTTTGAGTCCATATATTCCTGCTTCGACAACTTCCTCTGTCTTAGAGCCATCCGTGTACCAGATAGACTGCGCCTGTATAGCTGGACTTTGTTTCAATTGCCCTCTATCTGGTATAATTATTTTATAATTTTTGTCAAAGTTCGACATCCCTGTGAGGGGATCTGCCTTAAGTTCTTCAATCAACTTATGACCGTCAGTGCCGTGGACTTGACTTATAGGGGTTTGGTATCAGTCTGTAGGCTATTGACGTTGCTACTCGTTGTATATGAATATCTAGAGTTGGTAAATTCTGGATCACATCCAATGCATTTGTAGGAGTTGTTCTCATTGCTCCCGCAGCATTTAAACATGCGAGTCTTTGTACACCACCTAGCAGCCTGGTAGCTCCTTTTGCTTTGTTTTTGGCCATCACACAACTAGTTCATACGTTACCATGAAACTAATTACCCTTGTAAACTACCTGCTGGACTACCTGCTGGACTATCCGCTATAAACAAATACATTTTTACACTAAAAGATAGAAAGAGAGCATCGATGAAGAACCCCATTTTTCGCGTATATTAAAGCAAGGAATACGCAAAGATGGCTTCTCAGGGCAGTAATTTTAAAATGTGTATTTCCAAATGCTTCTAAACTGTAACAAAGATATAACCGTTGTTCCTGCCTTCTTTACTATAACGTAAATAACTGCGAACCCTTTACTTAATCACGTGCACCATTATCGATACACGACTGTGCTATAACATCTCTTTACATCTTGAAAAATTTAAGGACAAAAATATAATTCAGGCAGGAAATAGGAAGTATAGGAGTGTTCCGATAATTATATATGTAAGTCTTGATATACAGTAGGTATTCTAAAATATAAGTAACACAAATAAACTAGAGAATGAAATATGTTAGGTGTAATAGCATCGTGTCATATACATACATGGCAACTTAACATTTTACTGATTTTTATAGACTACGCATAGCCATGTGTTCTTCCTATATATGTAGTTGTTATACATGCGTATAATACTCTTGTACTACATTGTTACATACATATAAAAAGATTTGAGCGGTTATTATTAAAAAAATAAGACCGATTAGGTTTTCAGATAAACACCGGTAAATAATGTATATATGTATGTACATATTTCCCTGCACAGAAAATTTGTACGTACTCAAAACAATACGTTGCATAAGAATGTTGTGTCTCCGCCACTGGTAATTCAAGAATCGTCTTTTACTAACTTCATTAATACCATCGACTGAAAGGAGACTATAATCCTACTGGTAAAAGAGAGATGCCAGAGTCTCAGCAACTACTCCGACAGTTAGAGGCACCGCTTATAATTTTTCTAAATTAGTGTTTTTTTGTGATACCCGAAATAATAACAAGGCGTCATTACAAACATCTGGTTAGAATATAAAATACCTATCACGATGATATTTCCGAAACTTGCTTCGTCCTAAACCTCTTAATGTGTTAATTTACATGTGAATTCATATCTGCGTTGGCTGACAATTTCTTACCATAACCGCAATAAATTTTATTTTTATTGACCATTTCACCACACAATCTATATGTTTCTTTGTTGCGATTTTGTTCATATAAATGCCGCTTTAATTATCATATTAAACATAGAAAAGAAAATACTAATACTATGATGTGTGTATTACGTATTTGTGTCTGTATTAGCGCCTAAAGAGTAACTACGAGGCATGTTTTTTAACCTTCCTATACTCACGCATACGGTCTGTGAGACCGATTTATATAGTATAGTATACGTCTTTCATTTTGACGTGAGTATAGGAAGGTTAAGTAAGTTCCGTTTTGATATGAAATACAAAATAATAATAATCTTTTCAACAATCTTATCTTTATAAGATCTTAATCTACTCTTCATCATAATTTTCACCAAATTAAAGAATTGCTTCCTCATGGAAATCTACCGTCTGATTTCAAATCACTGCAACATAGCTGGTTTGACGTCATCGTCATGGCGCTGACCACCTGATTGTGTTTTTTTATAGTTTTGTTTAGACTATAGTTTTTCAAATAAGAATAAGGAGATCGTGGTTCAAATAATATATAACATAAATAAAAATACCCTTGCCACACCTTTCGGAAATAATTCCAGATACGTGTTTCGGCAATTAAGTTGCCATCCAAACTGAAGGAATTTAGTGCCACTAGCGATATACGGATAACGTCCAAGACGAGCGCCATACAACTAGTTCTGTGCAACTCTAACGCACGGCACAATGAACATCAGACACTGAACGCCTGCGCAAAACCGTTAGATCTGAAACTTTGGAAGTAAATAATTCCTCAGAATTCATTGAGAAAATTAAAACTTATAAAATACATGAAGGCGAGGTTTTGATATCTTTTGATGTCAGTTCATTATTCCCATCAGTACCTATTCCTGACACCTTGTGTGGAAAACTTACTTCATACGAATGATATGACCACAACAAAATCACAAGAATATATCAAATTAGCAACACTCTGCATATCCCACTTCTGCTTCCAAATAGAGGGCAAATATTTTGAACAATAGCACGGAACTGTTATGGGCAATAATTTGTCACCATTTATGGTCGATTTGTTTATGAGCAATTTCAAGACTCAATCTAAAAAGGATGCTAGATATTTCCCGAGTCTTTTTGGATTAGATATGCAGATGACATATTTGCCATTTTTTGAAATTAAAAACTATAAATTATAGGACTTTTTGGAGGAAAAGAGAAAAATAACCAACATCGACTCCTCGATACTTTGGTAATCAGGAATAACACAAACTTAGGGATAGATATATATCGTAAAGAAACCAATGTAAACATGTGTCCCATCAATAACACCGAGAACACCACGGCATCCCCATTTTTGAAAGAAGCTGGGAACATTAAGTTGTGGGAAATATTTTTTAACAAATATGACTCATTACCCTAATTTATTTTGATTTTTTTCTTCTACTGTTGCAGGAAATTTTACCCATACAGGTAATAAATATGTTGTAATTAAATGACAAACATAATATATTGCTCTACGAATTTATGATTGACTTAGTGCTAAACATAGATTACTACTAACTGGGTTTTGATATGAACCAGTTCCCAAAAATGCAATATCGCTAAAACCTTTGAAAGAGTTATTATTCAATACTTAACATATACATACATATGTATTTGAGAATACTTGGAAATGAAAAGAAATGTTTCCACTAGTGTTGGCATGTTGCCGCAAACTTTCTATTAAATGCAAAACACAATCTTTATTCAATCTAAACAGTTGCCTAAAATGAATATCTGGCATGTCAAACGCATTTATTTCATCTCCAATTCTTCGACGAAGAACACGCAGATAATTTCTAAAACGTGTCAGGGTATATATCGTTTACATACATATGTAGATTGATGTTTGTACATGTGAGAGGGATTCGATATGAATTCTCTCACAATGCACGCATTACGCATTTTTTACAGTTATTTTTTCTACAGAAGTGGACAACTTGCGTTGCCACAGCCTTCTGCAGTAACTGCAGTCGCGCTCTTCGGCTACCCACCGTGGGAAAATTGCAAATTACAAAATTTTGATCTTCTTTTGCCATCCGTAGACGTACGTTTCGCGGTTATACCGCTCGTCAGTACGGCTTTGCAAGAGCTGTAATTTCGTATACAAATTTTATGTATATATCGTCTGAACATTGATGTTACATGATGAACATGCAGTTACTGCAGAAGGCTGTTTCATATTCATATTGAATCCCTCTCACATGTACAAACATCAATGTTCAGACGATATTACATAAAATTTGTATACGAAATTACAGCTCTTGCAAAGCCGTACTGACGAGCGGTATAACCGCGAAACGTACGTCTACGGATGGCAAGAGAAGATCAAAATTTTGTAATATACATATGTAGATATCTATTAACCTTGTATACCTCTTTTCGTCTTCTTCCAACAATACGCCGGGGAATAATAATAAATGTTGGTTATTATTCACCATTTTTAGAATAGATTTGATTTTATGATAATATTAATAATCTATTACTTGTGTCAGCTGCTCAAAAATCAAACTGTCTAGCCGACTTACAGAATAATACAGGCCGTAACAGGCAACCACATTGTAACCGTAAATATTTATAGATCTGTAAGAGATACAGATCAGCTGTGACTTACAGATGCAACACAGAATACGATTTCCTGTAAAGTTTTAGAGAGTCTACAGATTCACTTACAGATCTTTACAGATATGCACAGAATAGATCCATTAGTTAGGAAACAAAAATTCAGAACTTTGATTAGGGAACCCACAGATCTAACTTTGGATAAACAAGCTACAAAATTTGTTAAATTCCATCATTGCATCTTCTCCAAGTTTTCAAGCAATTCAATTTACAGATCGCATATAAATCAGTTAATTCATTCCGTAATCTTTTAGGAAATGCCAAGGATAATGGTAAAATAAATAAAAAATCAGGTATCTACGAAACCAGTTGTTAGGAATGTGGCATAAAATACATTGGGAAACAACGCGATTAATTCTAACACGATACAAGGAGCTCACTGTTCATTTGCGATTCAACATGCCCGACAAATCAAGTGTGGCGCGACATATTTTGAGGAAAAAGCACGCTATGCCAATAGAAAATTTGAAATTAATTAGGGCGGCAGAAAACAACAGGGAACTAGATAGCTGCGAAAATATATATTTATAAAAATAGAAAGGGAATTATGAATGTAGATGGAGGGCCTATTCCAAATTCCAAATTGTACGACCTATTGAATTAAATTCAGATTTAGTGCAAGATCATTCAATCGTAGCAACTCGTTCCACAGAGCATGAATTTTAGAGTTAGAATCAGTATAAATACACGCTCTCTCTAATGGGAGTTCAGTGTCAACAGCGTTTTGGTATGTTTCGTGCAGGCGTTCGATTTGTGATATTCATTTTGCAGTGCTTTAGAGTTGTACAGTGTTCGTTGTGTGGCAACTTAGTTTCCGAAATACGTATCTGGAATTATTTCCGAAAGCTGTGGTAAAAGTATTTTTATTTATTTTATATATAGTTTTCAAATAAAGGAACGAGTGGTAGTCAATGGGCACTAGATCCGGGCTATACGGTACTGATCAAGTTGTTCGCAGCCATATGATTCAATGAGATCTTAGACGAGTATTTGCATGAAGCGAACAATCCCCTTACGGAGCATGCCCCGCAATTGGTTTTCTGTTGCAAGAGGCAAGAGGCGGAGTGCGATATATTTTTTAATTCTTTGCCTCAACTATTGCAGACTTACTCTTCACAAGTCATACTATAATGAAGATCTTTAGGTTGAATTCTTGTCTCGCATTTACTTTAATTTTTAAATTATTGAATTTTTATTTTTAATTTGTACTCTCAGCACTGAGAATTGTACTTTTTAATAGTTATATTAATTACTTTGCATATGTATATTTATACGATTGTCCTAGAATTGGTCCTTTGTGAACTGTTGGACAATAAAGACTAGGGAGATTGGAGAGTTGGGGGTTTTGTTTTTGAAGTTAAACTACTCCAAAATCACAATATTTTGCATATCTGAAAGCTTTAAACTTTATTCCGACACTAATGGCAGCTATTGGTAAAATTTTTTCTTCGAGAATAATAATTTTTGTCAACATTTAAATTGCACGAAAAAAACATTCATTTTTCGAATGTTAAAAAAGTTTGGGGAGTCGTGATACACTACTTGAAATCAAAAAATGACGTATTTTGGTATTTTTTTAATTCAAGATGGAAAATAAAAAACATGAGACAATTTTAATGAAAAAATCTTATGAAAATGCAATACAATTAATCTGATTCGCAGTGAACACATGTATAATATTCAGCGTGTAAATTGGCACACTTCAAGTGCACAGCTCGATCGCATACATTGCAATGAATAGAGGTGTTTCTGTTCAACTTTGTCGGCATTACACCTTTGCAGATAATGCAGAAGTCTTCGTCTTCAGAATCCGATGAAGATAAAAGATGGGTAAAAACGTCAAAAAATAGTGCCTCCCAACACCCCAAATCTGTTGTCTCACAACTCCCCAAATCGTATATATTCTAAATGGCCGCATAGTTATTAGCACATTGTATTTGCATGCAAAAATGAAAGTGCGGCGAAAGTTTATTAACTAACTATTCATTTGTATGTACTGACCTTTGCAATTCGCTTGAAAAACTGATCAAAAGTATCAAAAACAAAATTGGTCAAGAAACTTTTGGAATAATTTTAAAACACATTACCTGGAGAGACGCTCAGAATGCGTGTTTACTTGATGAATGCTAGCTAAAAAGTGAAGTTGCATTGAAAACAATATTGACAATCATAATCGAACGTCAAACTTGTGAAATATGAAGGAAAATGACGCTGTCTCACAACTCCCAATGTCCTACAACTCCCCAATGTCCCCTACTATTATTATTATTATTATTATATTCTTTTCAGTGATATATAAGTATACCGGCGTTTTTCCATTTATACCCTGTTAACAATTAGTATGGTATGAATAAATCTAAAGTAGTCCTTGTGAAGTACAGAAGGTGATGTAGCTTTTCATACTTTTGCATTTATTCTTTTTGATATATGTTTATAAATAACTTGGGTTAAAAGGGAAAGGCGAAAG
The DNA here is from genome assembly GCA_038088585.1 of Chrysina gloriosa. Taxonomy (NCBI): domain Eukaryota; kingdom Metazoa; phylum Arthropoda; class Insecta; order Coleoptera; family Scarabaeidae; genus Chrysina; species Chrysina gloriosa. The sequence goes on along the minus strand of CM076087.1, from coordinate 73,269,872 downwards.
TAAAATGTTTTCACTATTGACGCTATCATTAATTTCTGGTTAACTCCATACAAAATATTCTTTTGTATATACATATTGATAAAAATATCTTTGTTCTATGCCTTTTGTTTGACCGTTAATTGTCTGTTTAATAAAAATACATTGCCACTACTATCAGAATAGATGCATAGAAATGTAACTTATCGGAACAATAGCGCGATGCTATCCCAAACTAATTCTCCTACACTTATTTTTACAAAACCATCATTTCACTTACAAATGCATTTGCCTATATATCAATACCCGAAAATAATTAATAAGATAATATGTAAGCATATCCACCCTCTGGGTTTATTTTAAATCAATTTATTTACACGAGAGCGATTATCGAACCTGAATGTCTATGTGTGCGTACCGCGTCGATTAAGCAATTTGAAAGGATAATGCTAGAAATGCCACCAAATATTTATGCTAATTTAATTCTTGTCTTTACTGATAAATAACAGGGACCATCTACATATTTAAAAAGTTACTTACCCAACTGATAACTTCATTAGGACTTTCTTGGATAATGATTTAATTAGGAATCTGTGTTTTCTTAATTAACTTCTTATCAATTTTTTTACGTATTTCTTTCTTTCCTTTTAGACTTTTGACGGCGAAAATGTTTATGTACATAATTTTGTTAATTTTTTGACTAAAATAAAACCCACAAAATTCCAAGGTGTTACTTCAATTAGAACACGCGCCGTATTGGCATTGAAATTTAAAACTACTTATGACCTTTTTAGATACTTCAAATACCTTTATTATTAATTTCTCAATAGAAACCGTTAGCTAGTACAACTTAAGGAAGGTGTAATTATGGAATTAGAATTACTTTGTTGTGTTCTGGATATAAAGAAACAACGAATTGTATGTTAGCATTAACAAATTTTGCGTGATATTCCAAGGCCACTTGCTTACGAAATTCTTCCCATCCGTGTATGTATTGTAAAACAATACACTGAACAGTTTTTATGACGGTAATTTACTACCGGTGATTTGACTGCTTATTGCACCTGCAAGAAAAAAATTTACCTCGCGGCATTTGGTGATCTGCATAAACTCAACGTCACTTTCTAAATGATCTTTTAAATATTCTCTATTCGATTCGTAAAGTAAGTTTCCGTTTGGTTATTATAAAAAACACCAGCACATGAACAGGTTTTTATTATATCTATCCAACTTAAAGTTCCTACATCCAGCTATTTTTCTACATAGCTGCCATTAAAATTGAGACATTTGTCCTAGCGATGAACCAGTTCTTTAATGCTCTCTTCATAGAACTTTGCCCCCTGTGAATTAAGTAATGCTGTAACACTGTCTAGCAGCTCTTCATCATTCTCAAATCGTTGAGGAAAAAAGGCACTCAGTTCTGTGATTGTAGATCGCCGATTTTCACGAGTTTTCTCTTCGACATTATCCAAATGTTCGTCCGTCAAAATCGTTGATATTGCACTCCGTTCTTCATCATGGACATTAATTCGTCCTTCAACAACAACAAAAGGCACCATGTTCTAACCACACTGTCACAATGTCCGAACGATTTTCTCACTAGCACTGCCGGACTTACATTGGACCAGACTACATGCACACCTCCGCTTACTAGGCGGAAACGGAAATCGATCACGATATATTACATATACCTATGTATATATATATATATATATATATATATATATATATATGATGAAAAAAGTTCTTGTCTGATGATAAATATGCAAGAAGAATGCTCGGAGTACACAGCCAAAGCGACAGACGTTTTGAGGTTAAATTCACCCCTTTTTCAGTGTTAAAATCCGATGATGCCGGCTGAAAATCCCATTAATGCACCATGCTGCTACTCAATCTCCGCTTGAAAATTCATTAATATTAAAATTCTTATTAAAAACCATTCATTAAAAACTCAATTTAATTAAATTTAATCTTGTTTCAATATGGTAAAAACTCAGTTTCCGTTGCCATGTGCTTTACTAGCAGACACGTTCTTTCTGACTTTTCTGGGAGATTTGGGAGCCTTTTTTCGAATAGCAAAATCCATGGCTATGGGTTTCAATGTCATCTCAAATGAGATTACGTGTGAATCTCCGGACTGACCAGGAGTCCTAGGACACTCTGGTGAGGTCTGGTTGAACACCTTACTACCGCTTCTAGAGGGATAGCTTTGCAACCTTGGAACAGAAAGAAAAACAACAAGTTGAAAAGGGACGTGAGACGTTGGAACAGCGTGCTTTACCAGAACTTAAAGTGCCAACATTCAACGAATAAAGGTGCTGAAGATTTTTCAAATAAATCTTCAGCATAAGGAGACCACACCGGCATTGTACCAAGAAACCTTGAATGAAGATATTGACATCCTACTAGTATAATACTTATATATGCTTTGGATCCGGCTTGCAAGAGATGCCAATCATTGAACACTGCACGGGGGACATCACGGCAGCCAGACTGATGGTGGGTAAAGGTGGAGGGGTACTGCAGATCGTAATTGTGTCTTTGTACCTTCCCATCGACTTTCCAGAACTACCGAGGCCTAATATAAAGACCAATAAAAACAAACTGGAAATTATTATCAGCGCTGATAGCAATGCTTATTACAGGGCTTGGGGCAGCAGGGATAACAATAACAGACGTAAGTCACTTTTCAACTATTTATGTAGTACCAAACTCATCATCAAGGCAATAAACCGACGTTTAAAATTTTATGCCGGGAATCTAAATCTAGAGACATAACTTTGGGTACAAGTCCCACAAAGGACAAGGTATTCTGCGGAATTGAAAGTGTGGGGGGATCGCTGTCCGACCATACCGGTATACGGGATATCGAAGGATTCTCGCAAACAGGAAATCCGGTTTTGGATAGAAAAATAACATTCGAAGAAGTGGAAATTTAGGTGCGCTAGATACAAACTTATCAACTAACCTATTCAGAAGAAGCAAAAAGACATACAAATCATTACCGATCTAGTAACCGGATATTGCCCCTTGAAAAAAGCATCTATGCATCATGGGAATAGCAAGCGAACCGTGGTGCAGAAGATGTGAACTACAGTAGCAAGCTAACTATTTGTGCCTGTAAGAAACTGAAGGTACTCAGCCGGAAGCATTTCGGCAAGGATTTATTGGCGCACACGACAATACTGAGAATTTCCATGAGTAAGATAGTGGCTTTTGTGGAGGACATAGGGCTTGAACGAAAGTGAGAATGTTCTTTTCTTCTTCTTCTTCTCGTCATTCCTTATGCCTTTCAGCGTCGGATTTATTCTTTTCAAAGAGCAAAATACTCAAGCGCCTGGTCTATTGGTGACCAACCCTAATTATTGAGGAATAAAATGAATAAGGACCACCCTAATATATGTATATATATATATATATGTATATACATACATAATACATATATTTTATGAATTTGCTTTTGCACTTAATTCTGGAAAGCTTTCTTTTGCTAATTACTTCAACAACTACATTATTTATACTGGAATTCGCCTCAAGCTATGGTACTTCATGTAATGCTAATATAACACAAGCTGTTTCATCTACATTGTGTTCAGCACTGACCTGAATTCAACAACTTTTAAAGAATGTTGCTTTCATTTTTATTTCCGTCAAGATTTTCGCGATAAACATACTGTCACTACTTTCACTTAGTAAGAAACTTAACCACAGTCATTAAAGGTTTTTTCCGTTTAAGGAGTGTTGCGTAGATCAAAGTAAACGACGATCTCATGCTGCTAGCAAGTTGCAGTTGCGCCACCTTTTTTACGGTTTGCTAATTCTAAATGCTAATTCTGTTATTTCCTTGATTCAATCTATCCAATTGAAGACATTAGGCATCAAAGTTAATCATTTGGTTACTGGGAAGAATTTCAAAACCTCTTTGCAATCCCACCAACTTGAAAACAATCCATTCATGATGTAAACCAGGTTTTGATGACAATGACTGGATTTTATAATAGTAAACAACCCATTTCCATCGCCAGTTATTATTTGTTTAAAAACTGTGTTAATTTCATTGCGCCTGTGATGCGTAGATGCGTTGTATTAGATTGATTTTCTTAAGTTTGCTTGGAACGCAGGTTTATTAACAAATACCTGCTCCAGTAAAAAAGTTTCTTTCAAATCTTTCAGCAGTCTTACTTGTGGTAAATCGATTTGTCGTCGCCGAGTTCAACTGAGAGAACAGAGTGTTGCTGGTCTTTGAATCCAAAAACACCAGAACAAAATTTTTAAACATTTCTTTCAAAACGTCTTCATCATATATGGCACAAAATTTTCTGTGATCTTGCGCTATGCTTTTTCCTTTACGGAAGATATGGTGAAAATGCTGTTTTTGTCCCTCCATGCTCAAATTCACTCAAGATTCAGACTAGAAGAACTGCCTTACACAAAATTATGTGCACGCTGTTTCTCAGCTGAAATACAAAACTCTGAAATATCAAAATGAATTTACGATGATAGACCGTTCTGAATAAGATTACTGAAGGATGTCAAGATGTAAACGACTGTTCTATTTAAAATAAATTCTCTGAACTGAATGCTAAATAACTCTAGCATCATCAGTTTTTTTTCTGTGTATTAGTTTACTTTTTGGGTCACTGTTCAACTGAGTCATCGAAAAAGGTATCCATGATTTACGTTATACAGTGTGTAAAGCGATGGGTTATACAAGAGGGAATTTTTTTAATATTGATTCATGAAAAAGTTAATTCTTCCTGATATTTTTTGCTTGCTTTGAAAGTACCAATAACGTTTCGGTAATCTAAAACTTATTTCTAGAAATCTGGAAAAATAATAAAATTATTTTTTTATTGTAACTAATCTACATTCTAATCAAGTATCAATAAGAAATAAATAAATAAATTTTATTTATTATAAACTGTCATTCTACATAATCTCCTCCGTTTTCTGCACACCTTTCCGCTCTATTCCTGAATTCCATATAAACCTTCCCCAAAGTTTCCAAGTTGACTTGTCTAACCACACCAAACATTAACTTTTCGATAACGCTGATTTCTCGTGTTGATTTTAAAATTGGGATTGTCTCGTGACCAAAATCTGCAATTCTGTGAAGACACAACACCGTTTGTAGAAAAGGTACATTCATCGGAAAACAATATGCGTTTATGAAAGTTTCTGTTTTCCATCCAATAGCAGCATGCATAAGCAGAAGTCCAGTCTCAAAGCATGGTCTGGAATCTCAAGGGGATGTCTAAATTTTGGCTTAAACGAATAAGTTTTATTTCTTTTAAAAATCGTTTGTAATAAAGTGTGACTGATATTAAGCTCCGCTGCCCTCTGTCTTAATGATAAGCGTGGATTGTTTTCAACGGACTGCAGTGCCATAATAGTTACCGCATCATTTTCATTGTACACCTTTCCTATCTTCTTTTGTCGACCACCGATACTGTTTCGTCGAATTTTGCAATTAATTTTTTAAGAGTCATTTTTGTTACAGCTACATCTGGATACTTTTGATGAAACAAATTAATTGCGTACTGATATGAAACATCACCAATACCGTAACATTTAACTAAATAAATTCTTTGCTGTAACGTGAGCATTTTTGCAAGTCAGTTTGACACGTGGAGTATTTTGTTTGTGGTTTGATAGCAATAAGCAATCTTGATTATAAGGTAGAATGATAACTTCCAATAAAAAAATTAATTTTATTATTTTTCCAGATTTCTAGAAATAAATCTTAGATTATCGAAACGTTTTTGGTACTTTCAAAGCAAGCAAAAATATCATGAAGAATAAATTTTTTCATAAATCAATATTTAAAAAAATTCCCTCTTGTATACCCCATCGCTTTACACACTGTATATTTTACGAGGAATAAGAAAGCGATCTCTGCAAAACCCACATGCCACTGTAGGAGTTTTGATTGTTAGTTACTTTATAACGACAATGATGAATGTACAGCAGAAAGCGCAGTCACGAGCTGGTGTACTCTGAAACAATACAGGAGTTATAATATCTAAAGAGAAGAATTACCGCGATGATAGCAACTTTGATTGCTGATACAATTCAGCACACGTTGAGAGAGATGATTACAACCTTAATGTGTGTAATAAATGTAAGAAGTTGTCTTTCTGAATCTTCTGGTGTATAAATAAATAAGTTATGTGTATTATAGAAATTTTGTGAACAACCAGATACCCACTGAAAGGTGAGCATATGTTGAGCATTTATCCGATGTGAAGGGCTAGTATGCAGTTCTTTTATTTAGAAATTTTTAAGGAGTATAAACAGGAGGTAAAGTAAGATTCCCCTCTTTGTGGCAAATATGAAAATGAAAAATTTCTAACACAGGGCTTGAATATAAATTTATCTTTTCTGTATATGCATCACTAGCAAATAGGAACCAGGAAATACGGAAATTATTTAAAAACATTAGCCAGCACTTAAGTATACAATTTTGTATGCGAATACGTACAAAACTGTTTTATTGTCTCTAACGAGTATGGTATTAAGGGAAAGCTCTACAGTATTTATATTCATATAAAAATTTGGCCAGTGCTTAACTGGGTTTCAGAATCACAGGAGTGCGAGCGAAAACGAATAAAGAGCATTTCTGTGATAATGAAGTATAGTAAGACAGAGCACGAGTCGTATAGGCGGGCGTGTGTACATGCATCGATCTCTGTCTTATTCGATCTCATCAGACTCCAATTGAGAATTGGCCGAACCGGTACAATACAAGTGGCTTGATGGATTATAGAATAAAATCCTATTAACAGTCATATGTCGAGGTGTTTATTGTTTGTTTCGTATTATTTTATGAATTTATAATATTATAAAGAACCACAAAATCTACGCAAGAGGGGAAAATGTATTTTTACGTTGATATATCGCTAGCGGAAAAACTAGAACAATGGAAAGTTATTCTTCATTGCCACTTCAATTTGTGTTCAATTAAATATACGTATGTAAAACGGTGTGGTAAGATTGAACGATTTATTTTAGTATTAGCTCCATTCATATGATAACATAATCAACACACATCGCTTCACATCGCATCAAGAAACTAGCCACAGGATTAAAAGAATCAAGAATGTCTTACTTTTCCAATTGTTATACTAACACAGCCTATAATTTGATATGAGGAATGATATAGGAAGCAATACTAATACTCCTACTTATAAAACAGGGACCAAGTATTGTACGCAGCTCGAAAAAGAAATAATCGTGTAGTCACTTATCTTATTAGTAAGATTCGACAAACGACGAAGCAGACACATATCAAACTCGTACAGGTCTATTGTTTTCTTTTGACAAACGTGTGTCTTGTTCACTGTATGTAGAGTTTTCTTTCAGCGAACAAGACGCTGGAACCTTACTTATCAGCTTATCACTAAAGAACGAATGTTTGCAACAATAGAACTTGTTGATTACATTAGAAGCAAGTCCAGTATAAATGGATTCCACTATATTGGTATTCACATTTGTCGTATTATTGTGATAGTCTATGACAACCATCCGGGAAAGTGTTAGCTTAAATTCCTAAGTTATGTTTTTCTTTATATTATCTCCATCAACGATCAAAATTTAATAGTCGCATATATGTTTGAGGGTATTCAGATCAGAATGGTGGGGGTAAGAACCATTTTATTTGGGAACCTGGGGCAAGTTTGGCTCATTAACTAATAACAATGCAATAGCAAAAAATAGTGAGCTGTTCCCATAAAAAATGTATTATGATCTTAAGATGAAATTCCTATCCTTGTAGTATTTCTCTTAAAAAATAGTGGTAATAGCGGCGTTTCCCCATTGCTGCCAACAGACCTATTACATTGCGACCGTCCAGATGTGCTCAGGCTGTACTTTTGGTGGTTTTTAGATGAACGGGATAAAAATGGTTTAATTATTCATTCTCAATTTTTTGTACAATCACTTCTTAAAAATCCAGAACTCAGACGGCTTTTATTTGCTTCTAACAATCTATATTCACATAATTATATATATATATGTATATATATATATATATATATGATAAGTAATAATGATTAGAAAACTACTTTCACCATTCGCAGACGCGTTTCGCGGTTATACCACTCATCAGTGCGACTTTGTGCGAAGTAGTTCTCATTTTCGAATAACATCTATGTATATATGGTAGTGTGTTTGATGTGTGTACATGTGAGAATTCAATTCAGAATTTTCCCTCAATATGTACTTAAATGCATATTTTTGCTGGCTACTGTATACAATAAATAGTAACAACGTAGTTGTACACTCGTGTAGAATTAAAACTGCAAAAATGCGGACTTAAGTACATATTGAGCGAAAATCCTTAATTGAATTCTCATACATACAAACGTCAAACATATATATGTATATATATATATATACAAGAAACTGTCCAAATAAATAAAAGTATGTATTTCTATAAATTTAAAATACACAAGCATATAAAGACGGGTACCTTCTATTTTCATCTATGGTTACATAACAGTGCAACCCATAAAAGTACACGTTAATAGATCAGAAAGTACGGTTACAACACACCAACACTTTTCAGTCAGATACACCGAAACGGATGAAAACAGAAAACAACTATTAATTCAAGTATTTATGTTATTTAAAGCAGAACCAGATTTTAAATCGTAGGAGTGAGTGTTCAGTTCCTCATGAGCGATAAAGTAAATAGAAATATTGTTCGAGAGTTGGTCCAGCCGGTTGCGGACAAAAGCTTTGAGTATTAGAGGCTAGAGGAAGAAGACGAAGTCGACGGTGACCTCTTTGCTATACGATAGACGAAGACGATGAACGCAGCGGGCAGTGGAGTGAAAGAACCTGCATCCAAATTCCATAGGACCTACTTCATTCTAAATGCCTTTTTCAACGATACCTGTTAAAGGGAGAGAAGCAAAATAACCAAGTGTAAACACGCGTGCTGAAATATCTTTATTGCTTTTCCCGGCACTATTACCATGAAAATAAACTTCATTCTACCTTACCCTATAGTTAGGTTCCGCTTAAAATATTTAGCACATATAAGAACTTTATTTTATTAAGTTTCGAGAACTGGTGAAAGTTCGCCTGGGATATTTTTTATCTAAAATTGTGACGCTTTTGCTGAAATTTGTGGGCAACATTATTTATTTTCAAATATAAACGTGTATGTGCTATATCAATAATCATTAATATATCTCTCGATTTAATAATAAATACGACTCCTCTGTAAATGCTAGGGCGGTTCATATTTCCAAAGTGTTTACATCTGTCGCGCCACCCCGCAGTTTCGATCTGTTTTATTAAAAAGTAATGTGTAAATTTTGGGCTTAATCGGAAAAGAAAGAAAGTGTCCCTGGGACATTGAAAACCGAAAGAATCATGAAAGTACAAAAGAATCAATTTTATTTATTTCGATATTAATTATCTGCAAAAGCAATTATCAACTACCACTTTTTCCACGTACTTTCGAGATAAAAAAATAACTCAGTTGAAATAATGTATCCTGAAACGAAAACAATAATGATTTACTTACTTACTTAATCCTTAAGCCTTTTCTACCCCTGTCCTGGGGTGTAAGGCGTGTGTGAAGCTGAGCCCCCTGATCCTCGATGATTTAATAAAACATAAAATAAATAATATTCCATTGTTTGTAAAAATTAAAATTAAAAATTTCAATAAAGATATACAGGTGACATAATTTTGTAGGGACAACATGAGCAACTTCTGCATTTGAAGAGATAGAGGAATTGTCAAATTAATAAAAAGGTACAGGTTCGAGAGCTCATTAAGAACCTATCCCCAAATCCCCCTTGTCATGGCCCACTTGTTCAAAATTTAAAAGAAAAAACAAGATCTCCCAATTTCTTTCATTTGCCGCAACTTCCCTGCTACCCAAGACACTGAGATGCGGCTCGAACCAATTTGCATGGTAATTTAAACACTTTTATTAGCACTTAATAGAACCAATTTCGTTTGTGCCAATTTCTAGTAATCTAACCTAACCTCAAAATTTTAAATTGGTACCGGGTATATTGTGCATCTTTAAGAGGGGACTTTTCTTCTGAATGCAATGATGTATCACACGATATGGAAACTTCTTCATAATTTTTAAAAGCTGAGCTTATTCTTTTTACGGACAGAAATCACTAGTGCCATTATCATAATGACTTTGGTTTTTGTTTATCACGTTATCTATGAAATTATGTTTCAAAGCAAATATCACGCTTATCCTTTGTTGTCGTACGTGCCTGTCAGTAGTGTCGGTGTTATTACTTCAACGTATAATGGAAAACATTGAAAATATGATCTATTTTGTACGTATATCAATTACTAGAAGAACGTAGAACTTGCACGTCAAATTTACAGAGCTCAATATCCAGAAAGGCGGTTTCTTTTAGAGAAATAGTAGGTGTACCAAAGGCTGGAGTTTTAGAAAGTTTGAAGACACACAACAACAAGTGTTATAAATTTAAATCATCTCAAAGATTAAGACCTGGAGATACAGAAAGAAGACTGTACTTTTGCAACTGATATTTGGGCCAAGTGAACGCAAATCCCAATTTCAAGAATATCATTTTGTAGACAGATGAAACTATGTTTACTAATTGTAGAATGTTTAATAAACGTAATAAGTATTACTACTCCAAAACTAACTTACAGCTGACTGTCTCAGTTCGAAACCAAGTTAGATTTGGTTTCAACGTTTGGTGTGACAATAAATAATAGATTACTAGGCTCCATTATTTTTAATGGTAGTTTAACGGGGAAAAGGCACTTCCCCTTTCTACAAGGGGAGATCGAAGATTTAATAGAACAGTTGCCACTAGAAATTACCAGACATGCGTGGTTTCAACAGGATGGGTGGGTCCTTCGCATAATACTCGGGCCATTATGGACTATTTCAATGAATAATTTAATGAGAGGGTAATTGCAACTAATGGAAAGGTACGTTGGCCAGAAAGTACACCTGATTTGGCTTATTGTGATTCCTTTTATGGGGTACTCGTCAAAATAATATCTATGGCCCTACATACAACAACGTTGAAGAATTGCAGGAAGCTTTATTTGAGGTATTTCACAGAATTAATGGCAATACTATCCGTAAAGTAATTAATGGTGTTCAGAAACGGTGGAAACTTTTCATTGCAAACAGTGGTGGATTATTTGAGTAATTTAATTATTGTTTGCGTAGCTGAGTTTGTGTGGCAGTTCGCTGTTACAAATAAATTTTGATTTTGATTTTTTATAAACAATTTCTGAACTGTTCGGAATGTAACATTTCTCTCAACGGAATTTCAATCGGCATTCAATCCTGCACAACATTGTCTCTTTAACCAATTCTCTATCTTTAATAATAAGAAACAAACCCATGCTGCCATGTTGTTGTCAAATGAAACAGAGGAAGACCCAGATATAGTTGGAAAAGCATAGCAATAAAGGAACATCAATCATTTGGAGTAAGTTAGGGGTAAGAAAAATCAACTATTAAAACAAACACTAAAGCGAAGAAATATAGCACCCTTTATTAGAAATAGAAGGTCAAGAAAGAAGAAAAGATTGCGCATACACAACAGGTGTCATTTTCTAATAGTTTTGTACCCTTCGATCGTTATAGCATATTGTACGTCCAAATTACTGTTTTTGAAATCCTTTTCCAACTTCTCATTACTCTCTTCTTTAATTTTGGCGTATTACTAGATGATACTCTGCGCTTTTTCGTTTTCACTTCGCATGGGTGCTCCATCAAAATTGGATGATAGTACGTTGAGTTTGTTCCTTGTATAACCAATTTTCTTTTATTAAATGTGATACACTCTAGAAACAATAGATTTGTACTAAGCTTATTGCTGGTTCCTTCAAGTTGTTGTTAACAAAATATACCACTCTATAATGCCGCCAAGAAACCCAAACTTACAGACTATCCATCTGCACTAGTGTTATCCTAAGCTGCCACCTTACTAATTGATCCAAATAAGTTTAATTTCGAGTCATTCAACAAAGTCCGAGAATGCCAAAATTTTAAAAAGTAATTAACACAAACACATATTTTGGAAATTCCAAACGTTTTACAACGTCATTTTTTAAACGAAAATTTTTTTCTGCACCGTAGATCATTAAAACCGCTTTTAGGTAATACTAGACGTACAAAACATTTGGTATTTTATAATTAAGACAGGGCAGGATTGATTTGTCCATAAATGGCATCCCTATCCGATTGCACGACAGTGCCAAGAACCTTGGTATGATTATAGATAATACATTTAGGTATCGTGATCATGTTGCGCTTTGCATTTCTAGAGCTTATGCTAATTTGAGAACGCTTTTCTCCCATCGCCATAGTATTGACATCAGAACCAAGACACTACTTTGTGAGTCTTTGGTGCTGAGTTAATTTACTTACTGTGTACCTCTCTACAACAGTTCCCTAGATGTCTTGACTCAATATCGCATACAGAAGGTGCAAAATTCGTGTGCACGTTTTATTTTCGGCATTCGAAAGTTTGGCCACGTTTCACACAAATTGAAAGATTTGTCCTGGTTGAACATGAAAAATCGTCGCTTTCTCTACTCGGCATGCATATTTCACAAAATTATTTCAGACAAGCAACCTGCGTACCTTTACAACAAAATTTCCTTCAGGACCGACGTTCATAACATCAGTGTTCGTTCTAGGGGTTTAATAACACCACCGCCACATAGGTCGTGGTTGTATGAGCGGTCTTTTTCATGCAATACATATATATAAAATTTATAATTCTCTCTCACCCAGTGTTAAGGTACTCCCTATCGCGGCCTTTAAAACTTATCTTAGGAGGTTTCTACTAGACAAACAGTAATTTGTTGCTATGCGTCGGAACTCCCATTTCCCTAAACACTATCTCTGTTTTCTTTAGGGATTGTATTAAAAAATTGTTATTGCAGAATGTTTCTTAGGTTAGGCATTATTTTTACTTTTTTGTACTGTCGACCAAGGCCTAGGTGGAAGAGCAGGTTTATCCCCAGAAACCTGAATCTCGCCTTGAGATTTTCATATTTTTCTTGTTCTTTATGTTTGATATGGTATATTTGCTTTTCTTTTTGAAAATAAAGATCTTTATTATTATTATTATTATTATTATTATTATTATTAGTATTATTATTATTATTATTATTATTATTATTATACCTTGTTCAACATCTTCTCATAATTTGGAGACATTTGGTTTTGAATTTACTTGTAACAAATTGTTCATCCCCCATATTTAAATGCATTTTCCTCCACGATCCTACTTTATTTCGAAAAATTTCGTCATATTTACTATTACTATTACTATTTGTAGTATGAAACTGGTTCTACTTAGTATGCTTAAAATATACTTTTTTCCTTAATCCCATCGGGAACTATTTTGTCTTGTCAGCCACACTTCGCTGCCATGGGTCCGACTCCTATATGCGACTCGTTCCGATATCCCAAAATACATCGAAATTACCGAAACTACACAGGCCGGGAATTGAACCCTGGACCTTTGCACCAGAGATCAACGCTATTTAGCTATCGTTGCGGAATAATAACAATAATAATAACTTGGTTCAAAAATTCTTAGGGAGGTTTAATAAGCTCATTTAACCATAGTTTTAAACTCGTGATAAGAGACATAAAACATCAAATTCAGTAATACGGTGAAAAATAAATAAAATAGTAATAATAATAAAAGTTCTGATAAAAATTCCTCTCTATTCCTTATCCTATAAATCAGCCATGTCAAACTCAAAGTCACTGGTGAGCCAAAGGCATTAAGACCGTAGACTAGGTGGACCGCGAAACCTAATCTTAAAAAGACAAACTACTGAAAATCTTAACCAAAAAAGTACTATTATAAGACAACCATGTTTATTAAATTTTCAATAGAAAGGACATTACAAAAAACACAAACATTTGTGGAATGAATTTATCGGCGGAAATAACTTTTAATACTAAGTTCAAGTGTGCGTCCGCAATCGCGATCTTGCGGGAGATTTGTTTCCTTTAATCAAAGGAAATAATTATTTACACTTATAGGTATTTCGAAACATTAATAGGATTGTAGAGGCAAATGTTCTTATTTTTGGTATTGAACATGCAAGTATTTATAAAATTCGAATGTACCAACATTATCAAATTTTTGTTTTAAATGGGTCTGACACTCAATCTCAATTACTTCCATCAGCAAGTGAGGGGGAACTTAATCAATATCGACAGTGAAAAGACCAGCAAATAAAGAAAAATGTTTTCTTGGTACTTAAAATCTTGAAAACACTGTTCAAATTCTGCCAAAAGGCTTCCTATTTTCTCTGAATATATTTTGTATGATATTGGGATACTCGCACTTACTTGATACGCCTTACAAGTCGGACAATGTGATAGATTATCCACTGCTAACTGTTTTTCCCACAGCATCATCTTACATTTAAAAGCTTTCACATGATCATGCATATCTGTTCTAACTTTGGAAGTCCTTGCAATTTCGTACATAAGTCCGACAAGTGTTTTGTGATATCTACCATGAAAGATCTTGTAAAAAAGGTAGGTCGGATAATAAACTGACATCTTGTCCTTTCACTTCCATGAAAAAGCGCATTTCTTCTTTAAGTTTCCAAAACCGATCGAGAACCATAGAACACGAAAGCCATCCCACCTCTACATAAAATGTAAACCACTGTACTCACTTTCTAAATCGCGTAGAAACGCAAAAAACTGTCGCTGATTTAAGCCACGTGCCCTTATGAAGTTTGTAATTTTTTCATTGATTTTAAAACGCTTTCCAACTTGATTACTTTTGAACATAAAACTTCTTGGTGAATTATATATTATATCCGGTTTAATCTTTGTCTGTAATATTTTAATGAAGCCATTATATACTCCCGTCATGGAAGGAGCTCCGTCTGTTACAATGGAACACAGTTTTGACAAATCTAAATTGTACTTCTGCAGAAGTCCGTAAACAGCATTGAAAATATCCTCTCCAGTTGTTATATCATGCAATTGTACTAATTCCAGTAATTCTTCATAAACGTTGATATCTCTATCAATAACACGAAGAAAAATAGTGAGTTGCGCCACGCCACACACATCTGGACTTTCGTCAGAGGCAACAGAAAATGCAATGAAAGAATCTGATTTTGTTTTTATCTGATCACTTATATTGGCAGCCAACTCAGTAAAAAAGAAACATGTTGTATACTTTATTATTTAGAACAATATGTACTGTTGCGTGTTGTAACAATAAGTACGCAACTAACATGCAATTCTATAGCAACTGACTGAACTCAACCGTGCGGTTTTAGCTTATATACGGAAACGTGATTTCTCGACAGTTCTTTTCTAGAATGTTCAGATAGCGCCAGCTGTGTTTTCGCGGGATAGAACTTCCTGAACAAGCTAAAAGAAAATTTACATACGTACGTAAGGCACAAGTACAATAAAGCGATTGGGCAGCGGCACACGGCGCGGCGGGCGTGGAGGACGAGTACGGCCGATGACAGCCGAGACAGACCGAATCGATCGTCGTGATACGTGGGTGTGTACACGCGACTTGTGGCATGCGATAGAACTTTCTAGAGCAAGCCAGAGGAAAACTTACGTACGTACGTAAGGCGCAAGGACAATAAAGCGATTGGGCAGCGGCACACACAAATTTTTAGATGTAAAAAATCGTATAAAAAATCGTTAAGTTTCAGTCTGCAAGCAGTTTCTTCTATTTGAATTGCTTAAAATTGAGATTTATGCAATAATTACTATTTGTCAAATGCTCAGACTGTACCGGGAGCCAACCATGCGGCATAAAAATTTGCTGGTATAACGATGAGAGAGATCGAATTAAGTTTGCATAACCATAGTAAGTATAAGTAAGTATTACAGTATTCAAGAATTAATTGAATTTTTCAATTAAAATCATAAATATACAAAAAATTAATATAGAAAAATGAATGAGAAAAAGTGACAACACTGTATGGCTAATGTTTCTCTCTGGTAAGTTGGTGGCAGTGGTCTATTTAAACGACGCGTCAATCGCTGTGAGGTTAGAAAGGAAAATGTCTGAAACGTATCGTTGGAAAGATAAGCTTGTAATAAAAGACGTGTACGAACGGAGAATCCATTCCCAAAAAGTCGGGAAAAGTAATGCGGGAAGAAAGTCAGGGAAACGGCTTGCAGAAATTGTCGAAGAGAATTATTCATTTCTCTCAACCTGTGAGAGTTCATAAGCGATTTTGTAACATTGTGACTTGAGTCTATTTTTAATTATTGTATAAATCTCAAGTTTATTATTAACCAATATGACATGACGCTAATTTGGTATTTTTAGAGAGCTTCCCCTACCCTCAAATTTATTCTCCTGGTGAAAAAGTAAGGGGTTAAAATCGTAGTTTTCCCAATATGAGTATATTTATATAACTATATAATTTTATTTGGAAAGTTTTATTATACTTAAAACATAGAAAAAGACTTGATTTCAAATTTTTGAATTGAATGTCATGAAGCTATTGGTAATTTACCGCGAATCACGATATAGGATAGATGCGGTGTTGCCATACTTTTATACATCTAACGCTGGGAACGTGAAAAAGGAGAATTTTATTTGACAACTTTTTATAATTTCTAACAAATTCAGTAGTGAACCATAACAAAAATAGGCTAAAAGTGTTCATTGAATGGTTATCTATTTGTTCCTGAAAATTTATGAAGGAGTTAAGATTTTATTTTTGTTTTGTTTCTTATTAAAGGGCGTCGCGTCAAGCTATTTTCCAGTAGTCCCATAAGAGCCCATGTAAAAACGCAACTTTTTAAATTAGTATACCTCAATAAATATGTAGTGAATCGTCCCCATACTTCACAGGTATGTTTATTATTGGTAATATTTTGTGTTTCCGAAAAAATATTGAGGTTGTTAGATTACCGTGTTCATACATCTACATCCTTAAATGTTCATAACTAAATATTCGTTCACTAAAACTGTAATTATAATATATGAAAAATACAGGAAAGAATTGGTTATTTGTTATGGGGGAAACGTATAGGAAATGGAAAAAATTCTAAATTTAGAAAAAGATATAAATAATAAATAACACAAAATTATATTTACAGAATATATTTTTTTGTTTCACATTCTGGATACTAAAAACCTATAAGAATCACTAGAAATCGTTTGTGAACATAATTTTGTACTTGTTTACCTAAAGAATTTGAAAGAGGAATATAAATTACATTAGGATAAAGATATAGTAATAATAATTTTTGGTTGGTAAATACATGTGAGATAAAGAATCAGTAAAAGGAAACACAAAATATGATATAATATATTAACATTATATAATATATATTTATATGTATACTTTAGGATAGAGACGTGGATCGTAAGAAGCACTGTTGAAGAAGAAGCTTTGAAAAACTGGCATGCACGTGGATCATTGATTAATTGGATATATTGGCATTGTAAAATATAAAACAGTTAGATAAAGAAATTGTAAATATAGGAAACAATGTCTTTTTCAGATGTAGTGGGAATAATAGATATTTTATTGTAAATGGGAAAATTAAAGCAATATTGGTAGATTTTAAATCCATAAGTGATATGATATGCGCCAAAAATACAGGAAAATAAGTAAAAATGGTGTGAACGGTTATGCGCCAACTAAATAATGATGCAACAATACAAAATAAATTTTACGAGAAATTAAAAGAAATAATGGAGAAAATCTCAAAATAGGTGCTGGATGCATCTTTGCGTACCCTCTGTTCCTTAGGTTAGGTTACCCAGCACCAAAGCGAAATCGAGTCCTTCCTGAAAGTAACTCTATGGAAGGAATGCGGCCTCCAGGAAGCAAAAAGCTAACAGAATGTCTTAGGAATATTTGATGACACGCAGAAACGAATACGGTTAGCAACATCGTAGAATCCCAGGGTTAAGCTTCATTTTGGCGCTCAATTTTGCGAGTGACTGAATTTTGTTTCAATAGCTATCGACTATAAAAACAGTATCGCCTAATTACATTACAAATGTTTGCATCATAATTTAAAAATAGTATGTTCTTATCACACCTGCAGAAAGAACTAAGCAGCCAGGAAACCTCTTCAGATCTTTAATCTCGACCACATCGTTAGGGTAATCGGGTTTCTTCGATGTTATTGATAGATACATACAAATATGTGTCAGTGCCTTTGCCAGTAAAATGTTAAACACATAGTTCGAACGATAAAAGTGGTACTCAGAACACCAATTCAAACTGTAAGTGCATTAATTTAAAGTCGTTAATGGAGATGTTATTACAGAAGGTAATAAAACCAACAAACTAAATGTTACTAACACATATGGTTTTCCGTTTAACCACTTGCTGAAAATAATAAAAGAAAATAAGGTACGCAGTTATATGTAGGTACCGAGAAATTCACCACAAGCATTCAAAATCGGAACTTTCACGAGCTGTAATGAAAAACGACCGTATTATATTTACCCGACATTATGGATGATTGTATGTAGCGGTTCCACCGGTTCGATTTCAAAGCAATTGCAAAATGCAAGCAAATAACAGGACGGAGATTGACAAGTTAGCAAGGATTAGAGACTGAGCTATGAGAACTAGTGAAATTCTTAAGCTACATCATTAGCAGGGGATTTGCAAACCTTGGCATTACTGATAAGTCGAAGATACCTTTGTTACTTTTTTCGCTTCAAGCGTATAACTGTAGGATAAAGTATATTCTCCAATCTTTAACGGAATTCCTATCTTTCTTCAAACGCACCATCCTTAATTAGAAACACCAAAGCAGTAAATTAAAATATACTTCTGGCAAAAACAAACTGAACTTACTGAATCTGTTTTTGCTTGTAATTACTTTTAACACCCCACTGCCTCTCTCGTTAATTGTCGTATCCGTCTTATTCTCAACTAGTGGAGTGCGGTATATTATTCTGCACATATAACATACATATACGTATAACCAATGGTACAAATCAATTGTAAATCGAATAATACAACAAGGCACAAAGATGTCTCGTACGCTAGAATTTAGTTATTTTATTTCGATTCTTTTATCTATCTTAATAATAAGTAACTTCCTCCACATAATTTAATCAGCAAATCAAATATGAATAAAATAAGCTATTCAGGTTATTGTATGATGTTATTCTTTCATTATAAGGATATCGCGTTAACAGTTCTAGACACTCGTCTGAGTAGATTTTATTCCTTATTTCTTGCTTGCCAATAATTTATCGCTCATCGACTCTTCACACTAGTGTCAATATTATAGAATTCTAGCACGAAATATATAATTTTTTCATTCAGAAGTAAACAGAATGGAAGTATCGATAGATAGATAGGATATACAAAACTACAACGAAAAGTATGAGGGAATTATGTATATCAAATTGGCAACCTTCTTACGAACTGCAAAAACCATAGCAAAAAGGAGCTACAATCAACCAAAGCAATTGTTGATAAAAACAATAGCACAATTAAAAAGATGAAAAGAGCATTGCACAGAATGACTTTTAGATATGTAATGTAGTGTGTCTGATATAGAAAAATAAACTTGGTAAAATATAACAATTTCTATTTTTCAATATAATGTTCCCTAACTTCAATACATTTCCTACTATACATTAATAATTCTATACCCTTGAAAATGTTGCAACTCACTATCATAATTAAAACGATTTCCCCTAAGGTCTTTTTAAATTAGAAAATAAATAATAATCACTAGGACACATGACCGAACTATGCGGTGGGTGTTCCAATTCTTAAAAGGCACGTTCGCGGATGATATTTTTAAAATGGGGCAGTTTGGACGGGGGCATTGCCGAGCAATAATCGAACACCTTTTGTCAATTTATCGTTAATTGAACGATTTTCGCTTTTCTGGGACGACGTTCATCGAGTCGCGACCTTTCCATCGATTTTCTTTTGAATAGAGGAGCATAAAACAGAACCGTTATTTCATCTGTTGTGACAATGGACTCCAAAATCGGCCCGACGTTGACGTTGGAGAGCGAAAAAAGACTTGGTATCCATCTTGCACTAATCTTATTCATACCCAAATAGCGAATTCGACGAATACGTGTTTTAGAAATGTTACCCTTTAGTGCTAATTCCTTCATTTCCAAATGGCTTCTAATACCATTTCTTCAATTATTGCAATTTTTTGAGGCGTTATCACTTCAGTTGGCCGACCGGAGCGCTTATTTTCTTCAAGGGATTCTTGCCCCAAATGGAAACATTTTGCCCATTTTTTTGCTGTGGAATTTGATAAAAATCAATCACTGTAATATTATTGATCGAGCAGTACTCTGTTTTCGTTAGCTGCGACATTTTCATGCACTAGTCATGTTGTCTGGCTGGCTACTAAAAGCTACAACTTTGCTATACCGATAATGTATGGCGCCTACCTCGTAAGGATGGATGAAAACACTGGAGAACACGAACAATGCCAAAAAACCTAACAAATATATTTAAAAGATGGAATCAAGTATGCTATGGACCACATCAGAAACAATAAAACAACTGCAATTGATGACTTATCAGCGGAATTATGAAAAGTAGAGATAGAAAGTATTATGGAACTACTACTGCTTAAAGGATATGTGGGACAGCTAACATACTTTCAACTGGTTGAAAAGTGGATTAATAAAAAAGACCTTGCAAAAATTGGAGAAGGGTGACAGTTATGTAGTAGCAGTAGTAGTAGTAGTAGTAGTAGTAGTAATAGCAATGCTTTTCACTTGTTACGTTCTTTCTTTTCTTCGCGAGTAGCTCGATTTCTGTCGTTACACTTGTTGCTATTAATTAATCTTTGTTCGTGGCTTTGGGGACATTCTATGCAGTCGACATCCCTACATTATCGACTGCTTATCGATTTCCAATATTACGAATAGGGGGTGCCTTTATGCCTGTTTTGGAACGAAATTACTATACGTTTTGTAAGACCTTGGTGCAGTTCAGACGTTTGCTCCGCGCTGTGTTTTCCTCGAGAGATTATCGTTTAAAATCTCGGCACGTTTGTGTATATTGTGGAAAAATATGTACTTCTGGTTTCCGGTGCCTCATTTTGAAATTGGGTTGCCGAACCGGTCAATAGTTTTGATCGAAGATCGGAGGAGCTGATTAATTCAGTAGCAGTTGGAGCGCCTGTTACATTCGTAGCCATTTGGTGTTCTACTCCGTTCTAACGGTCTTTATCCTTTTGGTGATCGTATTCTTAGGGCTTTCTGTTTCTTTAGGGCTTTTAGTCCAGGCCGTATAAATATCGGGATAGCGTAGTTTAATATCGTCGTAGTCTTGCGCTATTGTACTATTGGACCGAATCTTGGTTTCGAGTCATTTGGAGTCATCTTCTTAGACAATGCTATCATTTGATCTGCCTATCTGCTGGTGTCCTATCTGGGGCGAAGCTAGTTGGAAGGTTACGATCTCCACGTCACCCCACAGCCCCGAAGGAACACTCAGCTATTTTGCCTTATAATTCGCGTATCTTTCTGTTTATTATTGAAAACCGATATTCCTAGTAAATATTTAGTTATCGGGAGAGGTTCTCGCATGCCTCCCTTATCAATCATATTACTTAAGTAGACTTGATGGAACCACTGTAAACGAAAGCGTTGGCCAAAGCAATCGGTACACATAAATGTATAGTGATTTGAATATCTTGTCAAATTGCGTCTAAGAATATTGCTTTCCGTTGAATATTCAATAATTATTAAAGACTCGTTTACTCTCATGGTTCGCTTATTTATTTTAGTGATTGCTTTCTATAATGCCGCAAATCATTTCCCGCCCGGGGTTACTTGAATAACTTCGTGGATTTTTGTTTATTCATGGCTTGACAGGATAAGTGTAAAACAGGTGGCGTCTTTTTTAATGCACAGCTCTTGGTGTCTATTTAACCCACTCCTTTGCCGACTAACTGGCTGGCACCCTGAGTGATAGCAAACTTCCTCCCTGAGGCGAAATCGGTAAGCTTTCCGTTGCGATTTTAAAATTAAGATTTCTCACTTTCGGAATTGAGTTCAGTCTTTAGTAATTAGATACGGAGGTCCTAATACACGACGTAACAAGAATTTTTGGCGTCCAAGAGAGCGTAGGGCATCCAATTGAATGCTTTCTTAACTCATTTTTGGAGGCCTCAATAACACTCTCCTTTTCTTGCGTAGTTCTTGTATCTACTCATTACAGTCGTTTCTGTTGCGATCCATTATATTTACTTCATCATTTTGGTAGTGTATTTTTATAGCGCTTCTTTGGATTCTAAGGTTTGTTTTTATTGACATTTCTTTTGACGTCCAGACATTACTATTTCTATATTCACCCCTATTTCAGTTTGTATTAATTCGTACAGGATATTATCGGTTTCTGCTGTTTTCAACTGTTTAGTTGGTTGATGGCCTTTAGTATTTTGTGTTCATTTTATTTATTTTCTTTTTCAACCCATTCTTCTTCTTCCAAATAATATATATGTATGAGAATGAAAAGTGAAATCGAGAAGGAGCTTAGAAACGGTCAGACGGGATAACAACTTTAATTGTTTTCAATACTAGCCACTTAAAAACAGTAAACACGTATGCCGGTATATACACGTAAAGCAGGGTTTCTCAAAATTATTTAACATCTTTCATTAACACGGTTTTTCTTATTTTTGTTAAACTATTGCGTATTATCATTTCTTATATTGTTGCTGCAAGACTAGTCACCTATATAAAAACATTTGCGACATATTCTTCACAATCTACAATTAATACCCTATTTGTAATACATTTCGTAGACCTCAAATCCTTGTAGTTTATAATTAATTTAAAATTATTATATAGAACATACCATTCTTACTTTGTTGAAGGAAATTAGGATTCTACAGTGTTTTGAAGATACCGAGAAATAACTGAAACAAATTTCGGGAATCATTAATAATGCAGAGGCGACATGAGCACCTGCTCTCGTCGGATTTGTCGGTTTTTGTATTAGCACGTGACTTTCTTAATATCTTCGTGAGAAGGAAGGCCTGTTCATAAATAGACAACCGCGTTCATCGAGGAAGTAGGTGAAGATTCTAATATTACTCAGTAATTCCTAAGCCAAGAAACTTCAATAAATAGAATGTATTCAGAATAGAATTGTACAGAATATTTTTAATCTATTAATACTTATAATAAATTAAATTATTCTTAATTAGTCTGAGCCTTAAATAAATAAGCAAAATTCAAACATGATTTATTTCCCAGAAAATAGTATAATAATATACAATACAGTATGTCTTGGGTCAGGTACATATGGGTAGAATAAAGAAAAGGAAAAAAACAGGAAATTAGCTGTAAACTGTACAAAATGTAGCAGTTGTGTCAAAAACAATAAAATGTAATGTGCAGACACATTTTCGTCGTTCCATACAGTCAACAATCAAAGAATTGCTAGTCAATTTCGTAAAATTATAAAATTCATATAAAGCTCAATTCTAAGTATTAACATATTATCTCTAATATACGAGGACATTCCAGAAAATAGTAGCCGTTTACATATAATTAAAAGAAGAATGAAGAAAAGTAAATAATGATTTTACTTAAATGAAAGAAATACATACTCATTTTTCAATGTAGCCGCCGCCGTTGTTGAGACGTCTGTTATCGTATCTTGAAACCAGTTTGTTTGTAAACCTCTACCGCCCAAGTAACCAGCCATTGCTGTACACCTGCTTGGAAACGTTCTCCTGACAAGAAATCCTTGAGTTTACTGAAGAAATGATAATCACTTGGAGCCAAGTCGGAGCTATACGCACGGTGCTCAGGAACCACCCACTTGAACTTCCGAAGAAGGTCATTTCCCATGCCATTTCTCAGCATTTCCCGCCTCTTGTTTTGGATAGAGCTACGCAGCTTCTGCAGTGTTTCACAGTATGTGTCCGCATTGATGGTCGTCGCTTGGGGTATGAAACCAACCAACAATAAACCTTTTGATCTGAGACACTGAGACTACTTAAACTTGTGCGGCTTTGTTGGAGATCGTAGATGGTGCCGCTCCATGGACTTGCGTTTTGTGTCAGATGTAAAATTGCACACCCAACCTTCATCCCCAATAACAATTTAGTCAAGGAATGTATCACCCAGTTTCTTGTAACGAGTCAAAAATATCAACGCTGCACTCATGCGGTTGGTCTTGTGGTCGTTGGTAAGCATTTTGACCACCCAATTTCGCTTGGACGGACGTTTTCTGCAGTCAAAGAACGGATTACGGATCGCACTTTGCATTTCGCGGGATTTTCCTTTTATGCACCATTGTAAACAGTCATAAAACTCACACTACGCACAGGAAGAACTTCAACTCTTTTTTCCGCAGAGCCACGATGTTAGTGTTGACATCTGCGCCACTTTGATTTTAATTGGATCAATGGCGCCATCTGTAGGACTAAACGGGTAGTGTTTTCTGGAATGCCCACGTATTGTGAGGTTACCAAGAAACATTCATATATACACAGATTCTCTTCTATCTGTTGAGAAAAACTTGGAAATAACACAGAAGCATCTTTTGAAGGCCTCTACCGCCCCTTTTGGCATAGAAAATCTTTGTGTTCGATGATTAAAAACATAAGAGTTATGACGAGATAAATCAAGAAAATATTGCTCATGACATCAATCCAATGTTTTACGCCTTCAAATACTTTATTATTTGAGCAGATGCACGATAATTGGCATTTGAATAATGAAGGATGATTCGGTGATTTGTTAATTTTTCCCTAATTCGGAGACGATCTCCGGTTAATAAGCAGCTTTATTTGATAGGAATTACAGGGACTATAATGTAGTATTAACCCCGTAGTGGCTCAGTGGTGAAAATCACGTTTCGCAACGAGAAGGTCTGGGCTCGAAACCCGGGCGCGGCGGAGCGAAGTAGTTTAAAATCCTAAAATGGATCTGCTACCTCCAATATGCTGCGGAAACTAAGGAAATGCCACTAGGCGGGCTAGGAGCAGTACGATGTAAACATATGTATACGGCTTGGTGGCTCCGAACAAGCCCTGGGCCCTTGAGGGCTGTTAGTGCTGATATATATATATATGTATATATATATATATATACTTAGAGTGTATTAGCAAATTGAGATTCCAACACGGGTTTCTATTTGTCAGAGTCCTAAATAGATAATTTCCTAAAATGTAGTAGGTACACAGTTGACTATTCCCTAAAAAATTGAATTACGCGCAAAATATTAATTCGAGTTACGAAAATGTAGATTCGACTTATGGAGATTAGAAAGGTGATGAAATTTAATTGGTCGCAATTATTAATTATTAGATTTCGGAAATAATTTGAGTTGGAGAAGTGCGAGTTAAGAAAATTTCGCTGTATATGTATAATATGTCAATATTTAAATCTACACTATTGCATGCTGCTCAGTCATTAGATATGCATAGTAGTCATTCAAGTGTTTTGGTCATAGTTTCTGTTATGTTTGTACGCACTCTTAATAAGGAATCGTCAGCAAAAGGACCATTAAACTAGTTGTTATATCTGGAAGATCATTTATATAAATCATAAAGAATAACGGTTCCAAATTAAGGGTTTCACTCCAGCGCTCAGTTCCCCTAGATTTTCTTTTCTGATATACTGCTACATTCATAGTAGTTGCTTTCTTCTAATATCTAACTGATCAGCAAGCACACTGTATTTCTCAGACTATATAGGGGAAACTGAGAGAACTGTGCGCAGCGGGTAATCATGCGCACTTTGATTCCTCGTGCAAGATGTGGATTAGCAGATTCTAATTAGTGGTGCAATCTACCTCACCTCTTCAGAAGTAACACGGCTTACCTCCAAAGGAAATAGTTTAGCAGAAAGTTGTGCTACAACGATACGCGAATCATTTGGTTTAAATTCAATAAAGTAAACGCTTTGCTTCCACGTGAATTTGCTCCTTATTGAACTTTTATTCGACTTAATTAATTTTATCGTAATATAAAGAAGTTAATAACACTCAGGTAATAACTTCAGACAACATTTATTAATTCCAAGGCGGTACGAAGTTCGCCGGGTCAGCTAGTATCATATATTTTAAATAGCAGATAGAAAGAACTAGATATTGATCATTGGAAGCTTCTAATGGAAAGGTTCAAAATACAAAACAAAAAAGTTCCTACATTAGAAAAGTCTGTAATTATCGGTTAGAAGGCTGGCTTCATATATACTTACACGTAAAAGCAAACTGCCTATTTATAATAATATTAATATAATCTTTATTGTCCAACAGAATATCCTACTATAGGACAATTAATATAAACAAAAATATGCAAATATATTTAGTCTAGTGGAGTGAGAAGAGATATTGTGGCATGATAATAATCCATCCTGACTTATGCCAACCTCAGAATAGACTGCATCAAGTTTATCCTGCCGAGAGATATGCTGGGCCCAGCATATATCGGGTACTAAACTACACAGGCATATTCCAGCTTGCTGATCACGTAAGTAAAGTATAGCATCTTTATAAATAGTATATCCTGAAAATATTTGGAGATACGCATAATGAATCCTATGGGTTTACACGCGGATGTGCACAATGTTTCCATTTACTCCGTTTGCTCGATCAGCCGATTTCGTCAGTCACAGTAGCTTTTTCATGTTGTTAAAGCACAATCAAACGGTCCATAAAAACCACAGGAAATTATGTTTTCGGCCTTATTTGTGTGGATACCAATAATTCATTCACTTAACTATATAGACCTGGTGTGATCAGGCCGCCTGAGAGTGAATAGCAGACTTATCCTGTACTTGGCCTAATGAGGATAACCGGATTGGCCGCCTGAGCATGTGTAACATGCTTGAAAAGTTGGATGATTTCAGGAAGCCTGAACAGTTGAAGTGTTGGATGTACACACGCTACTGTTGCCTTCACAAACCTGATCTGTCTAGGACATCCGAAGAGGCCGCCGAAGCGTATGCACCACGCTTAACCCTCTAGTTGGCGCGTTCAGTCTCTTAAACCAGGCGACTGTAACGTTCACAACATTCTTAAACTTCATACGCTGCCTTACCGATGTTCCTCCTACTTTCCTAATTATGTAGTGTGAATTTAAACGTGGTGGCTGTTTTGAATGTGCATGCGTTTGTTTTTTATCGATTTGCTCGGTTTAATTGACCGACAGACCTTAAGATGACACAATTTTCATGTACATAAAATTTCTATGTAGTAAATATTATTTATTGCAATTGATAATATATGTATGTATTTTTCAATGCGGCTTCCTAGGGGAAGTTGGTAATATCGACAAATTGTGCGCTTATAACATTGTAGGGAATATAAATTCTGGTTAATGATATTGCCCAACGGTAGATGTCTTTATAACAATAGATTAATATTACATTTCATATACTTATTTTAAAAACCAATTATAGTTGTGTTAATTAAAATGATAGGCACCCTTTTAACTTTGTATTTGAAACGTAATATAAATAAACATTGTTTTCACAATATATTTGTTTCTGTTTTATGTTTAAAAATAAACTTACCACATATTTGACGATTTTAATCCAAGACTATTCTAAAAATATATTGATTTAACACTTTGTGTAACCGACTCAGTTACAAAATTGAACGCACCTACCCTATGATTAAGATTTAAACAAAAGCCAATATCCTTAACTACAACATTTAGAATGTTTGGCAAAACCTGGTGTTTAATATTCATCATCATGTAATTTTCTTCAATAAATTGGTTTGGGAGAGCCCTTAGTGCGAATAATTAATTAATAAGCTAATTAATTAATATTGCTTGTAATTAGCAAATTTGCATGTCTTTACATACTAAAGCATTAGTTTTGCTGCAGCACTTGGAACAGCTTTCTCTTCATATGAAGCGATTGGAAGACTTGACAATGTCCAAATTTTATTCGCAGCGTAGATATCAAAGAACTACCATCAAGTGAGCTGCAATAATACAAGTGAAGTCTGCACCTTGAAAAAAGCGTAACACTTTCTCAGTCGCGCCACTGAAAAGGGCAAACTTCGTACAGTCTTTAAAAGTACTGACGAGAAGTAAGAGAGGTACACATAATACATCGTGTGAAATTTAAATATTTAGGTGCCATTTGGGCTAGGAATCCAGCTATCATGGCGACATCGAATTCCAAATTAATCAAGCAAGAAGAGCCACAAAATGGTATTTGATAAAGCAAAGAACTGTGCGGTATAACACACGCATATATACATATACAGGATCCATTATGAAAATAATGCGCATTTTCTGGGGAAAATAGATTTATTTTAACTCTTCGAAATAGTCCCCTCCTGCATCAATGCACTTGCCGAGACGTGTCTGCCGCGTCTGGAAGGCACCCTGAAACTCCTCCACAGGAATGCCTTTTAACCTTCCTATACTCACGTCAAAATGAAAGACGTATACTATACTATATAAATCGGTCTCACTGACCGTATGCGTGAGTATAGGAAGGTTAAGAACGTTGTAACATGCGTTTGCATGTTTTCCACAGTCTCCTTTCCTTTCAGCTCCCTCTTCAGTCGGGGGAACAAACAAAAATCACAGGGAGCTAAATCGGGACTGTAAGGGGGCTGGGGGACCACTGGTTCTGATCCGGGCCAGGAAGTTGGTTACGATGAAGGTACAATCTTTGCACAAACCTTTCGCATTTGCAGATCCTCGGTCATAATCCCATGTACCACAAATGTGGACCAGTGTAGGGTGTCAGCAATTTGCTGGATGCTCAAACATCGATTAGAACGCAAAACGTGGTGCACGCGCGTCACGTTTTCGTCGGTTCTGGCCGTTGTTAGTCCTCTAGAACGGGATCGCCAACCCCCTTCCTTGAAGGCCTTGTGCCACCTCCCGGATTGTGATCTTGAAAAGCAGTCATCCGAAAAGACCTTTTGACATACCTGGAATATTTCGGCAGCATTCTTTCCAAACCGTACGCAAAACTTGATGGCGTACCGCGAACCCTCCATTACCCCGTATTACAAAGGCAAAAAACACCCTTCACGCAAAGACAAGTCCTTCCACTCTCACTGGTCGGAGCGAAACGATACTGGCTGCGTTTGAACAGCCAGACTGCCCATCACATTTTCCGACTGCTCGGGGTGCGATGTGATGGATAGTCGTTTCACAATAAAATCATGCGCATTACTTTTATGATGGACCCTGTATACACATATAACTCGAAAGTAGGGTAAATAAAAGAGACACAAACTAAAGGATTCCGAAGTTTAATGATAAATACGAAGTAGTAAAATATCCAAAGTACAGCACATTATAGACGACATGGAGACCAATGTGATATGGATATATCCAAAGAACAGTGCTTTTGTCGGTATTGATTACATTGCCCCAATGCTAATGAGCAGTAAGTTGTATTGTTTGAAGTCTTTTCAATTAATTTTTGCTGCGTATGCCATATTGTAAATAGGCAAACATAATCTAACCACAATCATGTACGAGCTTTACGGAAATTATGAGTTACATCTATATTAATTCCCCATTAAAGCTTTGTCAACATTCGTAAAGTATTTGCATATATATCTTCAACACTTGTTATATTATTTAATTTGCACTACAGGCCTTTTAGGGCTAAGGCATTAGTAAAGCTTTCCATTCCCACACTATCACACAAAACTATCCACAATATTTCTCCATCATTCCCTGCCGACCGCCTCCATTTTCCAGTCACCACCATTAGTTCTCTTCATATCCTTTTCTACTCTCTCCATCCAACTTGATCTCGGTCTTCCTCTCTATCTCCTTCCAATCGGCCTCCTCCCCAAAATGTGGCCTAGCCATCGCAAGCGTTGTCTCTTTATATATGATTATATATATATATATAATTCTGTGTTCTTTGTACTGCTTGTAGACCTCTTGGTTGGCTCTCCTTCTCCAGCGTTCGTCGGTACCCCCTCCTCAATAATACTTCTTAGTATTTTATGTTCTCATCTTTCTATTTGTTCCTCCTCTGGTTTGTTAAGTACTCAGGTTTCGCAAGAGTAGTTGTGGGTGTTAATATTGTTTGATATAATCGTAATTTAGTCCTTCTGGATAGGTATTTCGATTTCCTTTCACTATTCTCGCTTGGATATCTTGATCTTCACGCCTGCTCTCCTTCAGTAGCACTCCCAAATATGTTATTTCTTTAACCTCCCAAACTCATAGTTTTCATCTCTCTTGGTAGCTATCTTTAGGTTTCCATCCTAGTCCTGTCCTTCCATCCCCATGATGATCATGTACTTAGTTTTCTGCTCATTAATTATTAGTCCCAACTTTCTTGCTGCACTTTCTAATATTTATTCTTAAGTTGATATTTGTGGAATAAGATTTTCCACTTTGGCACTCCAAGTAGTGTTTTCAGTGTGCAGATGCATAAAGAAAGATTGAATATTTGCAGCGTCAGGTATGTTACAACCGACTTTGGGTGTGAAGAATAAATGTTCTTATATGCAGAGAGTATTTAGTGACGTTGCATAATTAAAGTAATCCTTGTTAACACTAAACGAATTTATAGACCCTCTATCACGAAAACTTTACTGTTTAAATCTTGTAAAATCTAAATTTTTCGTTAACACAGTAACAGTAACAGTAACATCAATGACGGCTTCTAATACCGTATATTTGTAACTGCAGCGAAGATAGTAGTCGTTCGTTGGCATTTACCAACATGCAATTGCCGTCGATACACGAGCATATACGAACTAATGTTATTTTCGCTGCAGCTACGAATAGTATACGGTATCACAAGCTGCCGTTGAATAACACTAATATTTCTTGCGTCGCTGACTGCATACAGTTGTGTTTGTACAGTGTTCAGTATATGCACTGACTCCTCCACATATACTTGCTTGTAAGTTTTGTTGTGTCTAAATAAAATTTTTCTGTGTACCACATTCGGTTTGGGTAAAGTTCGGAGCAATTAACTTATTGTTAATGTTTTATGAAAAGTTCTGAATACATGTATAATTTCCTTTTAATACTTGTTGTTTATTCTTTTTATACGAATGTGACTTCATTAAAGAACATACTAGTTATGTATTTCTGGACAAATGTCTCTTTAATTAATTGGGTCTGACCTACCTAAAAAATAGACTTCCATGATAGAGATAAACAATTTGAATTTGACAATAAATATAAATATATTTTTGACCAATCTGTACTATAGAAACCCACAATAGTGCACAGATATTTCCTGTTTGGGATTATGTATTATTTAGTTAAAGTTTTGTTAGACCCATTAAATTAGTTCACCTTGAGAAGATGACGAACCTGTGACTTAATTATTGAATAGGGGCACGTAGCGGGTTGGATGTAACCAATAAATAATTTCTCAAGAGAAAAGTATTCTCCTGCCGTCAGTTTCTACTGAACACACACATAACTTTTTATTATTCTATATCACAATCTACTACAATTCATTTATCATCAAATCCAATTGTCGCTCTACGAAATGATATACGCCATATGTCCCATCCGTCCAAATGTGGGTACCCTTTTGACGTTGATCTTTACAATGTACAGGTCCACATGGTTATGTGTTATTTCTGAACATCCTGTACCTAGATGTTTTATTGAAAATTTATTTCTGTGTCGCTCACAAAATCTAGTATTTGGCATTTATACTTCCCGTGATCTTCCTGAAGCCATCTGGATAAATATTGAGCATATTATTAGTCTTCCTACGCAATTCTAGTTTATTTTCAATCAAGTGTTGGTATG
Organism: Chrysina gloriosa; assembly: GCA_038088585.1. Lineage (NCBI taxonomy): Eukaryota > Metazoa > Arthropoda > Insecta > Coleoptera > Scarabaeidae > Chrysina > Chrysina gloriosa. The sequence continues at coordinate 73,238,191 of CM076087.1, read as the reverse complement.
TTTTAAACACACACGATTCTAATGAAATAAGTAATAAAGAAGGGTATAAGCATATGTAAAATCTGCACTAAAAAATAAAACAGTTCAAAATAAATGAGAGAACGGGTGCAAAAAAGTAGCGAGTTTCATATTTTAGTTCGAATACTGAAAACAAGTGGACCTTCTGTGTTGTGCCGTTTATGCAGTACTAGAATTTACCAAAGTTACTGTAGAAACAATAGCGTTCCATTCCCTAGTCACCCTGCAAAACTTTGCGTGTTACTGTCAGGAACACGCAAATTTTTGCAGGGAGATAGAGCTCCGTATACGCTAAACTTCAGTAGGATACTAAAAACAGGTTTTTCTAATCTCCTCCATATAGCATGCTGCATAATGTGTATCTTGTAGTCTAAACAGTTGGCGTTGCCCTCCAGTTAACGAATTAATCAATAAAGCACAAAAAGTTCTTCTGAAATCTAAGCAAATTCGGGAATTTTACAAATTGTGTCAAGGAATTCCGATATCACCACAACCTATTATAACGAGATTGGGGATGTGGCTTGATGCCGTTTATTATGGCAAGTATTTCAACAAAGTGAAAAACGTAGTTTTAACTTTAAACCCGCAAGTTGTTAACGCGATTAAAAAAATTAACGGTTTAAAAATTCCCAAGTTGTAATAGATGTAAAATTTATTGCCTAAATTACGCAGCTATCTCCAATTGCATTATGAGTTTGCAGGACACCTGTTTGTCATCGGAAAAATCGATAGCATTTCTACGAACGCAGGAAGCCACATCAAATCAACTAATCGATTCTACAGGTCGTAATTTTGTTGCCTTTTGGTTTTGCGAAAAATCCTAATTTGGTGAAACGTCCTGGTGCATTTCGGAGTAACGTTGATTGATATTTAAATCTGCAAATCTTACTTACTTGATGCGGAATATCTTTCTACATATACAGACATTTTTAGTGGCAAACGCCGAAGTTAGCAGAATTGGCCCTAGCTTGCTGTTTGGATGGACAATAGATCTTAAAATTACGTGTCCACACTACTTCCATAATAGGTAACGACCTTTGACTTCATATTTGTTACTATTAGCTAGTAGTTGTCGTCTTTTGTAATGCCAGTACATTAACGGTGAAAGTAAATAAGCTACATATTTATGCAGGTAAAAGGTATCATAGTTTAACATCAGCAATACAAGCCCATAGTTGTTCCCTTTTGTGACGCTCATGTATTGGTCTTGTTATTAGGCGACGGTCAATAACTGGTAAGCAAAATTTTAGAAAGATACGTAATTACTTTTAATAAAAATGTTAACTAGAATTGAAGTATTTCATGTTATAACACAACTAAAGAATAAAATGGTCGAGCAATGCATGGTAACACAGAATATTTTATTTTCTAAAATGCTGACTCGAATTAGATGGTATTAAGATTAAATTACAAAGGTTTGATTTAAACGAATATCTACAAAACCGAATTTGGTATGATTTCCAATTTGATCCACCTAACCCTGTATATATACTTATGAACTAACATCAATTATTTGCTAAAGATCGTACTAGTTCCACGTTTTCCTATTGTTTGTTTTTTTACGGCCCATAGATGACGAAGATATTTAACAAAAGTAAATCTCAAGACTTTAACCAATACGCTGCTAATAACCTTATCGGCAATTACTATAGCAAGTTTTTCCTTTTAACGTATATAAACTGCAGCAGCGCTCACCGAAAGATCCTTCTTTTGTTATCGAAGAGCATATTAAGTTACCGCCCATTAATGATTTAATTTCTTGTTAATAGTGTATTGGAGGTCGTTCCATACTAAAGATCCGAGCGACGTGTACAAGTGTGTTTGGATGAGGTACGGCGAGAGCTCTAAAAAGAAGAACAACGCCCGTAGCAGAGTGTAGAAGATTGAGCTGACCTTGAATGTATAAATGAAGTTATTAAGACATTAGTTGGTTGAGGCCACACTGGCTCGACTCGCTTGAATTATATTATTATATCTCTCAGCAAAATCACGGGAGCTATATCTAATTTACTCGATGTATTAATTATAGGAAACTTGGCCCTGTCACACTTTAAATATGTCGGATTTGAGTTTTCTATAGTTCTACAGTTACCTGATTCATTTCGATTAGTGACTGAAGACCATCGGAATAAAAAAAAATATGATTTTTACGCCACTGATTGGTCCTTACTTACAGTTTCAAATAATCTATTAGTTATGGTTGTTATGTAGTAATTATCTACGTTGATCTGATTTCATTGTATAAGGAAATTAATACTAGTTATAAATCGAACAGATATCAATCCAAATTCTAGGTAGGTATAACTGTTCGGTAGTGAAGTAATTAATTAAAATTAATCGATTCTTCAGCAAAAAGTTAGTTATTGATACTAAAAAGTGGAAGAATCAATTAAAATGACAACTATCGAGTACGACGTACAATGCAACTTTTATCAACTACAGCTTAAAATCAAATTCGGATCTTAACATTTCTAAACAACAATTTCTTGTCGCTCTTCCATCGTGTTTTCGCATTGAGTATCGTAAGCTATTGATTTAAAATGATAAACAATTTATTTTGACGTATTCATTTGCTACTTGGTTCCTCTGGTTTCGCTACTTCCCTGTTTTAAGAAACTCTCACCACCACCGTTATTTAGAATTAGGACATATATGAACTTGATATATAAAGTAATTTGTTTTTGGATTTTTTAGACCTTTTCATTTCGCCCAAAAACCCAAAGTTGCGTTAAAATACTATGTGTACAGAAAATATGACCACACTTCACGCTCAAATTAATTTTGAACCTTATCCACATTTTGTCACTTTCTCTGTTCCAACATTTTTTCATAATTCTTGCTCTTGTAAATTATTTCTTATTTATGCTTGATAAAACCATCTAATGGTAAACCTATAATCCAGAAACAAAATATTTTTAGAAAAATATGTACTTATGTAATCTAATTTTATGGATAAGAAACCTCTTTTCGACTAATTTCTGACTGTTGGAAGAACATTTTAAGAAGCAATAAGGAATAGTCCAATTATATAACTATAAGCGTAATCCGTTTTACTTATACACGAATATGCTAGCTAAAGCTTGACAAAACAACAAAAGGACTACGAATAACGGCGCAGGTAATATTTAAATGTGGCTTAATATTCGTTATATCATATCAATGAGATAAATCATCAATCCTTGTATCACTAAATTATACGGGCACAGAGTTCTAAGTAAAAATTGTGTTAATTATCTATGATTTAGGGGGTTCTCAATATTTTTCGTTGCCTCGTATATCAGAAACACCTATTCTGAGGACGAGTGAGAACACCAAAGAAAGCGACTACGTCTGGACACGAGAAACCGGCTGGAATACACCGACTGAAAGTGGAATATAATAATATGGTAGGTTACAAATCCGGTATGTCATTTGTGCCGAACAAGGTGTTTCAAAAGGTTCGACAAGCTAATGATTTTTTGTCACAACCATATTTCAACTGCTAAAACGATGAAATAAAGATATTTGGTCGTTTGTGTACAACCTTTATATACGAAAAAGCAAATATTGTAATAGTACTAAAGCACAGCCTATTTCGATATAGTGTTGGCTTCCTATTAGTTATTAGATCTCACAAAATAATAAGTATATCAGACAGCATTAGAAATAATCGCCGTAATAACATTAAATTGTTATTGCGGTTTATATTAACCAGAAGATGCAAATTAGAAAAATTGTTTTAAGACAACATTGATCTTTATCATTATTCTACCTTTTTCCATCTAATTTATATGTATGTATATACATATATATATACATACATATATATATATATACATAGGTGCTGAAAATATTAAAAAAGACCGTAACTAATGTGTATTCTATATATCAAATAATAATTTCATTGCCGAACAATCTATGAATGACCTTATTTACATAGAATATAAATTAGGTAGTGATATAGTTTAGAAAATGATAGTAATTCACTTGTTTTGGTTTAATGTGAAGGAGTGTCAATGGTTAATGAAATAATGTTCTTTAATATTTATATTCATCTTTCTGTTTTACTTACAAGTAGTCTCTCATCTTATTAGCAATTAATTTTTGAAAATCAAGATCAGTATTAATCTCCAAAATAATGTAATGCACAATTCCTCTTCTTCTCAAAATAGGTTTTTATGCCTTCCTCAAAACGTCATTTAACGTACTTCTCTTATCTTCTGCGGTATTTATTGTTCCTCAATTTCTTACTATCCTCTCAATTCTTTGTAACCACACTTCTATAGACTTTTGTTTCACATAACAGTAGCTATAGATTTCTTCTAGTGATAGTGATCTAGATGATACGGAAGCACAAATGGTCCAATAATAAAGTTGTATTGTACTATACATTGAAAGAGAATTGTCGTTGGTAATGAGTACGCCACATACCATGCGAATTCTCCATTACCCAACCGTGTATAGTATGTTTGTTAAGAAATTATTTTTTGCAGTGGTTATTAGTAGCCATTCGCAAAACTTCACTCGCAGGGGATAATCATTTGGTGACAAAGCGTGTATCCGTTGAAAACGATAAGGATGGAACTGATTTCTCCTCAAAGTCCGTCACACCATTGACCAAAGCAAGTTAAATTGCAATTTGAGGAATACTTATCCTAGGATCTTCCTCAACTAACACTGCCTCTTTTACATCAGTATTTCTTTGCAGGAAAGCTGTATTGCACACATTGAACAACATCAACAAGTGTTTGTGCTGCTGGTAAATTTCTATCAAGATATAATTCCGCATATCGGCTACGAGTTCATCGTTCAATGTTTCCTCCTGATTCGCCGTAACAAGTAAAATATCTACTTATTTCGGACTAGTATAATGCTATATCAATTACTTAATACACACGAAGATGGGATAAAACTACACACTGAATAATACATAAAAACCCTAAAAAGTGAAAATAATTACCTAAGGACAACTTACAAAGTAACCTACCCTACGGTTACAGTGTATACATGTAAATGATCTGAATTTGTTATCGATCTATCTCAGCTGTCTATTGCTATAATCATAACATCTCAAGTTTCGCAAGATAACAGACTTGTTCATTGTTCTGAATTCAACAGATAATTATAATGAAATAGTAGTCGTCCGCTGATAGTGTGTCAAGGGCATTGTTTTCTAATACGAATAGCACCATTCCAAAAATGTAAATTGGATAGCAAACCTTTTTTGTCATTTCTAATTAAATTTTATTAGGAAAACTTTTTACTAATTGATTTACTATGTCTTGAAGCATCTATACTTAAATTTCTAAGGGTAAGTTAAGGCGCACGTTGTATAAGTGTACTTTTGTTTCCTGGTCTATTAAAAATTATCCTAAAATGAAAAGGTTAATTGTAGTATTGGCTTTCTAATTGCAGTAAAATAACCGTTTTAACGCGTATTTTTGTAAAAGTTCCGATGGGTATCGGCTTGGACAACTATGTTATCATCTTAAGTGAAAAAAACACGAGATTCGCCGATTTAACAAGAATTATGTTAAGTACAATCTGGTGTTCCGCCAAGGTTCATGTGCTTTGATAGTCAGGCAGTAAATGCTTTTAAATCAAACAAATATGGAATGAAAGTAAATGGAAACTACAAACCATTGTTTAAGCAGCTGATCGACAACAAGTAACATTTAGTGGTATCACAAAAGATCATATAATGGGAAGGATATGCGAATGAGAACTAGTGAAAACTCCCACTGAACGAATATTTATGAATTATACTTGATTTTCCTCAAGTCATAAAAAGAAAATCTAAAATGAGTGACGAGTTACCGATAGTTACCGAGCAATATATCAAGCTTCAGTTTAGTATTACATAATAGGTGTCGCAATTCAGTAATGATACCCTACTCTTCAGACTTCCTGTGAAAGGAATTTAATTAACCTTATATGTAGAAGCATGCCGACAGTTGTAATTTTCTGTGCATTTGACCAAACGCGTCATCAAGATTTACACGAGCCTACAGATGATTGTGTGCTGTGTATATAAGGACAAATCGTTTACGTTAAGATGGAACATCTGCGTCACCTGAGATACACCTGCATATACCATCTATGGTTTGTCCCATGATTGTCTATTACCTGCCCGTTTAGGTTGCCCTTGACTCTTGGTTATAAATCACATTTGCGGAGTAATACGGAGTTATAGTTGGGTTAAAAATCTAGAAGCGCGTTAACCTCGAATACTTTGTAAAATAAAAAAGGATTCCAACAACCAAAAAAAAGAAAGATTTGTGGAAAAGCAAATCGTGGTTTCTGCACTAGGACAACGGACAACTTTCTCTCTCTGAAACTGTTTCTAATGGCCAAGCGTATTTCTATGCGCGAGCATCTACCGTATTTGCCAGATTTCATTCAATACGAGTTATATCTGTTTCTAAAAGTGAAAAGAATATTGAAGGGAGCACATTTTCGGCCTGTAGATGAGGTGATAGCAAAAACGGTAAACTGGTTTAAAGAGCTGGCCGTTGATGGGCTACAACATTGCTTTGAGTACTGAATGGCAGCGAACCATAGATAGGAACAGAAAGAATTTCGAAGGAGATAAAAGTTGTAACATATGTGCGTGTAATGGTAGCGACATTTTATTTGATTATTATTGACCATTGCAAGGGATGTTATATAGTACAACGAACGCAGGAACTAGTTGCTAGACTACTCACCATATAATTGCTCAATCAGGATATGTGTTCTATAGCAGTATGATCAGTATCTTCAACAATGTCGACCAATTGTAGTTGATCTTGACCACGTTGTCAATTATTATAATGAATGATCAACATCGATACAGAAAGGGATTCATCCACAGATTATTTTCCAATTCATATTCATCTCATATTTAACATACAATTAATTGTAAATCGTTATAATTATGTCTTTTATGCCGATACATATTTATAATTTCAAATTATTGTAGAATAAAATTAGGAAAAAGTCAGAAATGATTACATTATGCATATCGGTAGTTCGTCTTAAACCACGCGTACACAGGAGCTCTCTTATCGGATTAAAATATAGTATTCACCATCTACATCATCAAGTATCGAAGATTTGTTAAAAAATATTGACACGGTATATCGCATGTGTGCCTACCATTATGGTTGTGGCCGGTAGCTCCTTGAGTATTTGCATACACTACAAGGTTAGTAATGAGCATGAATTTGCCGACTTGCTTCCCCACCAGCTCGCATGCAAGATCTATCTCAATACTTAAAGAAAACCTTTTACGTGACGTTTTTAATAAAATATATTAGTGCAAGTAGTTCAAACAAAAAGGTAATGCATATATTCTGAATCCGCTGTCCTAGATCAAATCATCATGATTAATCGAAATAATTTACTATCCTAGCATCGGTTAAACAGAGAGCTACAAATGAAAGTGTTGAATAAGCAAGGAATTCGGTAAGTTTTAAAGTCAAATATAGAACGCGTTCATAAACTTGATAAAAGGCGAATAATTTTTAATGATACCCCAATTAGCTTTCAATAGAAAATAATGGTATTGTGATTGTGATCTATACGCTCATGTAGACGCTTCATGGTTTTGTTTTGTTCTCGTTTACTGCCAATTTTCTTCTCGATAACTCTTGTGTCCATATTCGAATACTTCGTTGGAGTTCTTTCTTACTCCGAGCAAATACTACAATATCATCCGCCAACACACATTATCTTATCTTAATCGGCTTCAGCTTTCTAGATCTATGCTATAGTTGGCCTACCTTAACAACACCCGTTTTAGAATGTATTTTATAGTATAAAACTACTAGGACATATTCAGGGAAAACCAAGAAGAGATCAAGTTGTTAATACTGAAATGAAACTGGCATCAATAGAAACAAACTTAATAGAAGCTTTATGTCGTAACAAGAATAGCGACTTTCTCGGATTTAAGGCACCTAGAGATCATGTAACGCTCCATATGTGTAGCATTGCACCAGAAGATTTAATGACAATACTCTTGGTCGTTCATAGTTCCTCAAATCCTCAAGCACTTAAAGGTGCAAAACAAAAGCCCATTTCTAGTGGGAAGTAGAAAGGAAAATCAAAAGTTCAAGTTACTAAAGATTTATTTAGAAAATGTCTTTAAAATAATTTGTGTCAAAGGTTTAAAATTATTTAAAGATGAAGAATTTGAACTTTAATGCTTCACGTTACTCACAAACCTTAAGTGTGTTTATACCACAAAATACTACTTCGGTGCTCCAAACATGGGATTAAGGTGTTATTTATAACTTTAAAATTTGCTACATTAGATGGCCATTTCAATGATTTTTAACTGAATCGAGAGCAACTGGTTTAAAATTAAACAATGTGTTATTAGTCGTTACTCAAAACACAGAAACATTAACAAGAAATTTTGAAACTAATACCGTGGTGGCCAGGTCTAACGCTAAATAAACACAAATTTCATCCCTACAAACTTAGAATTTGTTTTGGGTCAAGCAAGACCCAAGCAAGTAAATTTCTCTGTGAGTGGTACACGGGAGGATATCAGACTGATAAAAAAATCCTTTCAAAGTAATTTAGTCAGATCAAAGTATGGTTACTATCGAAGACATCTTTAATAAGAGAAATACCCATTATTCCGAGTAGAGTTTGCATTTGTAAAATGAATTCCGATATCAATGTCGTTTTAATTTTAATATGTGCGTCGGGATCTCCTACCAAAAATCCCGACGCACGATCATTGGTTCTTTTATCTATAACAATTCTCTAAACTCTGAACGGTATTTAAACTTATTCAAGCATAGTATAACTTTTTCTGTGGGACTACATAGGAGATCTAATTTATAAAGAATTTTGCAACAACAAGAGTTGCGAAGATTAATTCTGATAAGATTTGCCAAGGGCATACCACAGGATATTTTGAAATTGGTTGGAGAAAGGGCATACCTCTATTTCAACATTAATTATATATATATAATTTTTTTAAATTAATTAAAATTATCTCAGTATTTTTTGTTCTACTTTTAGCGTAACATTAAATAGGAATTAATGAAATTATTATAACATGGCTTTATATTATTATTATTTGTACTATACTTACCCCCTACTTGGTGTAAAACTCAATGACTTAAACCAGATGAAAAACCGCTTCATACCTAACAAAATGAACAAGAAATCCTTGTGTGTGATATACCATTTTGTAATAGATAGTTCTGTCTAAGAACAACATTCACTCCTTCTCCGTCCATTTAAAAATATGAACCTGATGTTACCTTGAAAACGAAACGTCATACAATTTCTTCACACCATTTTGAGGAGAATTAAAAGTGACAATGGGATACTGTTAGTTTCTTGGTAGTACTTGTAATAACGTCGGGAAAAATAAAATTAAAAATGGCAAAATTCCGTTGTTTAAATATCTCCAAAACCGAATCATATATTGGAGATTTGTTGCGTCATATCATGTATGTACTTTCTTAATTATGCAGCTTTTGTCCTTTTTAATTCTTACTGTTTCAAGGATCCCTTTGTGTTGGACATGGTGCATATTCGGTATTTATTATGTATGAAAAGAATGAATAAAGTTTTACAAGAAATTGAGTTATGCTTTATGTCTATTAGAATGCCTCTTTCATTTTTATTTATTTAATAAGGAATGAGATAATCCTTTCTTTACTATTATATCTTATTGATTTGTTTATTTTTACAAGAAATATGAACTTCTAAGTTGATAGAATAACTTCTAATGTGTAGGAGTATTTCATCCTACTATTTATTTACAAACTTCTGATTACTACATGGAATTTATTACCTACACATCCAATAGTTATGACATGATTTAATGGCAGTTATAGAAATTACTACTGAAGATTTTAGTCATTTTCCTTACGTTTACAAAATAGCGAACATCTATTGTTTCTTGCTGGCCGTTGTTGAGTTTTCGTAGAAAACTGAAAAACGACGCCTTTCATTATTTCAACAATGTGAAATCGTCACTAATCGCCGTAAATATACGTTGAAAATCGCATAGGTACATAACGAGGTCGTCACATGGAAAGAATATCCCGAGGACGAGGCAACGTTCTACCTGAAATCTCCCGTTGGGTGAGAATAATGGCTTCTAATAAATATATCATGAACGTACAAAGCCGAAAAAATTCTTTTCTACGCCCGGACGTGGCTGAACACAATGTTCGATATGGCTACCCCCAATACTTATGCATTCAATTGTTCCCTTCAAGCTATCTATATATTACCCCCAGAATGTTATAGAGCGTGTAAATAGATTACATACTAATTCGTTTGCTTATTTTATGACATTCAACAGGGATTTTCTCTATCCTCAAGATGTATTTATGTTAGTGATTAGAGCAAAGAAGCTTGAAATAACTATAAAACCTCTACTTACCAAAGCTTTTACAACGAAGAAGCTTCGGCTACATAGACGTACTGTTGCCGATCTGATAACTGGTAACTGCTCTATCATTTTTCCATAGGCAGGCATATATATAGGTATATATATATATATATATATATATATAGATAGATAGATAGTACATACACATAAATAAATGATGCAAATATAAGGCCAGTGGTAAGATTTTTAGTGGTATATTTCGAATATAGAACAAGGGAATAACGTTACATTGCATTTCAATATTTTCATTTTGCGCGCCGAATTATATGTGATGTTCCCTTTATATCTATATAAATCATTTATGTCAAGGTTATGTTACGGTTTCTGTTACGGTTCTTTGCAACCTTACTCCAAATTTGTAAATTCTGCATTGACCAGGACTGCGTTTTTGAGAATAAAAACGGCTCCCAATCCTTGTGATTATCAAATTTAGAGGATTAGGAACACTAAGAAAATATTACAATCTGTTGAAATACTATCGGGAGAATGTGTTACCTTCTAGAGAACTCTATATTCTTACGCTTGATAATTCCTGAACAACGTATTCTGAACACGCTTCAGTTGTGGACAGTATATCTTGGCCGTAATTATTTATTTGGTTTCCGTCGGTAAACTTATAGTGCACAGTGCCGATCGTAATCGCCTATACACCGTCCCTGAATGTTCTGTTTTAGTAATGTGGTCTGAATTATAAAATAAAATGTAGGAAAAAACTTTGTGGAACATGATTTCAAAGTAAATTTTTACAATTTGGTAGAGGCTAACGGCGACATGAACGCGAGAAAGCGTTACGCTGTAGATTTACTGGTAGACCAACAATTTGCATTCTATTAGAAGAAAGACATTTTCTTTCTCGCCATTGTTACACTAAGGGAAACTATTGTACTAGATATAATACTTTTGGCGGGAAGGATACAACAATTCTTCTGCCGTATATGATTTCTTTCGCTTTAATAACAAGTATTTAATATTTTAACCCTCTAAAGCAAAGTACAAACTGGCGCAATCGCGGCAGCGGCACGTTTACGGTCGCGGTGGCGGATAAACGAAGCCGTATTGACAGCTACACGATATCACCGAACAATTTATCGCAATAATTAAGAAACACAGATTACGAGATAGAGAAAAGTTTTAAGACAAATATTGTTTGTTTGTATAAGGTTTATCAAGCCGATAGGAAAAAGTATTTACTAGGTTATCAAAGGAAGCTACATGAGACTAGTAAATAGTAAAGATGTTTTTGTAAAGAAAATAGACTGAATGAGATAAGCAAGTAGTATATATAACTCAACAAACTCGAAATTAATAATAGTAATTGGTTGGTTATATAGTAGAGCTGTAGTATTGAAAATGGTCTCCGTAAGTATTATAAATACAATTCGTTTTCTGATGGTAACGTTTGACGTTGCCAATAATAATAATGGGTTCCTTGTAAATACCAACCAAATCAAATTGCACGACATAATAAAAAATGTCCTTCTCGATGCTCAAAGAAAAACATTGTTTTCACTGGAAACTGATACAATCTCTAGAATTTTTGTAACCGCATAGACGACACCCTCTGCAATTTGTAGATTAAGTATATGCGCCCACAAGGGAAGAAGCGTTAGAGGCAATAGAAGATGAAGAAGAAGATACCAAACGAAGGAGGTATTGTACCTTTAGAATACAAAACCAACGCTGTTACGTATTGGAAAACTAGGAAGAAAAGACGACTTGCCTTGAATACCGTCCAGCAAGTGTCGCAAATTTTCATCTCTGCAGCAATTGTACAGGTAAACGGTGAAGTAATATGGCTTGGGCTGCAAAATGTCTGCTTTTAAACCTTAAAATCCAGTTTTTTCCAACAATAAGTAACGTGCAGGCGAGAGACAATGTAGGGGATAATGTAGGCACCCCCAGTATAGATACTCCAAATAGTCAGGAGATTTTATCAGACAATAGAAATCGAAACTTACGCAAACAGTTTTCATGAAGATCTATCTCGGCCATTTGTAAATATAGACGAAAGGTCAAACATTTTTCCCTGTCTGTCATAAAAAGAACTGCATCTAACATAAGCGAAAAAAGAAAATACAGAGTCATCCGTTTCAGAGGTCTAATCATATTCAAGAAATAAAGGCAACACCTCAGAGGATGCAACCTCTAATGATTTTGATTTACTATTTCTGGGACATGGGACATCGATTGAAGAATTATCTGCAAAACATCAAGTGGCGCAAGTAATAATGAAAGGGGAGTTACATTGCCCAAAAGATAGTACCGCTGCCTCATTTTTATCGTCACCTTCTGGAACCAACTATATTGCACCTTCCCCTGCAAGTTAAAGTCAAAGAAGCTCCACACATGAAACAAGTAGTGAATTTTCAAATTCATCACTTTATTGTTTTGTTGTCACCTCACCACGCTTAAAATCAGATAAATTCAAAACATGTCGCTCAAAAGTAGTAACATGGTATGAATGTTTTTTCCATACAAAATTTGTATGAACTTTTCATGGATTTTATACCTAAATAAATATATGTTTCTTTATTTTCACATCATTAATCAACAAAATATTTTTCTTACTGTGAAGTAACTGCTAGACGTTCGGTGGCTGTTATCGGTTCCCTAAAACTTTCCTTTCGTATGTCGCCTTCAATCAGTCTTAATATGCAATTAGAACCTTTTATTAGCATTCGAGAATAGATATAGAACCTTTCTTCGATCTTGTCTAAGTTTAGGACATAATGCAAGAAACATTAGTCTGTTTCCTGCATTATTTTCTCTCGTTACATGGTTTCTATCTAGAAATCACGTGTTTTGAAAACACCACATTGTTTTAAGTTGGCTGCCAACCCTCTGTACGACGAGTTTCCTGGCTGTCTTCTATCTGAGTATTTATTTATAAATACAGGTAACCTCCATATAACATGGTAGTAATTTCAATGAAAATTTTTCCGATGACTGGGTACATTATCACATATTAGTGGAACTTTAAAATTGAGATTTTTGCTTTAAATAGTTTTTCATACTTGGCATAAAACAGTTTAATAGCCACATGTTAAATTAATCAGGAGGCTTGAATTATTCACAAATATAAAGACATTCAGGTGACTTTCGTCAAATGAGAGTGAAAATATTCACAAGTATTCGTTGTTGGACAAAGATACGACGTAGCATCTGCTGGGATAAGGTGCTATAGGAACAATCGCGGCAATTTACAATAAATTAAACCTTACTTCTTTAGACTATCTGATAAGAATTAAACTATCAACGCAAGTTGTCGTTGTCCCCTTTCTTCTTGTCAATGCAAATAAAGATTGTAAAATCGAAGTTTGTGTTTCAAGAGCGAATACACAGCGGTAGGGAAGTGTACTATTAACGGAGTTCAGTTTTCTTTCAAACTTTACACATTCAGTTTCATCTTATGCGCCACCAGCGATCCTGAAATCAAACACTAACATCAGCTCATCTTTTAAGTACAAACAACAAATCTTTAATTTAAGCGTATAAAGTATGCAGGAAACAAATGGTAAGTTCAACATACACCCGAACTAACCATATATTTAAATAAAGTGTATCATATGGTTGTCACCAAACAGATCAAAATATTGGTTGTTTGAATTTACTATTACTTTATGCATTATAAGAACTTTATGATTTATTTGAAAGAAATTTCTTTGTTTTGCCTATTTTTGAATTAAAACCAACTTATATTTTATTTCAATACAACTTTAAAATCAGGCATATTTATTTCAATACAAGTAAGAATTTGCAATAAGTGTTTTAATTTTTGATTCAAAGAAATAATTAACAATTTGAACATATAACTTAAATACATCCCTGTTTCATTATAAATCAATACATACTTTATATCAAGGAAAGTATGCCTAATGGAAGTCTTTAAGATTTGATTTAAAATTATATATTCAAATAAATCTGTATATTATTTCTTTTAAGAAAAGATTTTTCTGTATGTAGGTTTCAAATGCAAACAATTTGAATAAAGTAATTAATCGTTTTAAGATTTGTAGTATATACTCGTAAATTAAAGTATGCAAAATGTATATATCTATCTATCTATCTATCTATATATATATATATATATATATATATATATATGACAGTAACCATATGAAATTATGAAATATATTCTATGCTTTTAGTATTCGTCAAAGGACCGCATTAATCAAAAATTATAGTTTTATATACAAACGAATGTGTTAAACTGCGTGGTAAACTCTTCCCTTCAACCAAAAGCAACACTTAGAAATACTAATCCTATTAAATAACTTTATTATATATGAAATTAGTAATAGAATAAAAAAAAAATTTTATATTTCAACAAAAAGAAATAAGGAATAATCAAGGTTAACTTGTTCAATGATCTCGATTTGGAATACATTCATTAATATGTTTGGATATCAAAAAGTGATATTCTTTTCTTGGAGGAAAATATATCAATTAACTTTGATTTCTTGAATATGAAGTCTCCATTTGGTCATTCAATGCGAATGTAATTGTGGCGATCTAAGAGCTGCGACATAATATTAACCTAACCTAATGAAAAAGTCATTGTTTTCAATCTTAATAAGATACAGGGTAGGTAAAACTTACACATTCAACAGCAGGAATCAAGGACGTTTTTAACAGAACAGTATCACTACAGAGTTACTATAAACATCAGTTTCAAAAACCATTGTAGTGTAATGTTAGTACAAGCATGTCAAACATGCGGCCCACTGAGAATTTTCCTGCGGCGGAATCAATTTTGAAAACACCCAGATAATGCGGCCCGCAAGCGTGTTAAAAACCGTATTTGAGAACACGCGGGCTGCAACAAATCGCGTGCACACACACACGTATCACGACGATCGATTCGGTCTATCTCGGTTATGATCAGCCGTACTCGTCCTCCACGCCCGCCGCGCCGTGTGCCGCTGCCCAATCGCTTTATTGTACTTGTGCCTTACGTACGTATGTAAATTTTCTTTTAGCGTGTTCCAGAAAGTTCTATCCCGCGAAAACAGCTGACGCTATCTGAACATTCTAGAAAAGAACTGTCGAGAAATCACATTTCCGTCAAGTCAAGTCAAGACCACTCGGTTGAGTTCAGTCAGTTGCTATATTGTGAGTTCAGTTGTGTACTTATTTTTACAATACGTAAGTTTTCAACATGTCTCTTTCAAAACCAAGTGGAAGTAAGAAGAAACTCGTAGATGAGCATGGCATCCTTCAAGAAAAGTGGGAATTAGAGTTTTTTGCTTGGAAGTGAAAGATAAAATTATTTGCTTGATTTGTAACAATACAGTCGGTGTCCCAAAATTATATAATATAAAACGTCACTATGATTGTCATAAAACTAACTTTGATCAGTATACAGGCATGGTTAGAAACGAAAAGTTAAATGAGTTAAAAGTACGGTTGAACAGCTTATGTTTACACATCCAAAGCAAAAGAATGAATCTGCTGTTAAAGTGAGTTACATACTATCAAAGTTTATTGCAAAACACTCAAAACCATTTGATGAAGATGAACTTATAAAAGACTGCCCTGTAAAGGCCGCAGAAATCTAAGGTTCCAGAAGCGTGAAGGTTTTTCAAAATATATCCTTGTCCCGGAATACTGTCGCTAAAAGAGTTACCGAGTTGGCCTTTCATTGCATCTTCTGTTGCTTGTGACGAAAGTAGACAACGCAACTCGCTGTTTTTCTTTGTGCTGTTGATAGAGATATCAACGATTACGAAAAATTACTGGAATTAGTAGCATTGCATGATACAACAACTGGAGAGGATATTTTCAATGCTGTTTACGGACTTTTGCAAAAGTACAATTTAGATTTATCAAAACTGTGTTCCGTTGCAACAGACGGAGCTCCTTTCATGACTGGAGTAAATAATGGCTTTATTAAAATATTACAGATAAAGATTAAAACAGATATAATATATTATTCACCAAGAAGTTTTATGCTCAAAAGTGATCAAGTTGGAAAGCGTTTCAAAATCAATGAAAAAAATTATAAACTTCATAAGGGCACGTGGCTTGATCAGCGACAGCTTTTGCGTTTCTACGTGATTTAGAAAGTGAGTACAGTGGTTTACTTTATTATGTAGAGGTGGCTTTCGTGTTCTATGGTTCTCGATCGGTTTTGGAAACTTAAAGAGGAAATGCGCTTTTTCATGGAAGTGAAAGGACAAGATGTTTATTATCCGACGTATCCTTTTTACAAGACTTTTCATTTATGGTAGATATCACAAAACACTTATCGGACTTAAATACGAAATTGCAAAAACCACGTCAAGTTATAACAGATATACATGATCATGTGAAAACATTCAAGAGTAAGATGATGCTGTGGAACAGTTAGCAGTGGATAATCTCTCACATTTTCCCACATGTAAGGCGTATCAGGAAAGTACGAGTGTCCCAGTATCATACAAAATATATACAGAGAAAATGGAAAGCCTTCTGGCAGAATTTGAAAAGCGTTTTCAAGATTTTAAGTACCAAGAAAACAATTTTTCTTTATTTACTGTTACTACGTTATTTTCTTTTTACTGTCGATGTTGATAACGTTCCCCTCACTTGTAGATGGAAGTAATTGAGATTAAGTGTGAGACCCATTCAAAACAAAAATTTGATAATGTTGGTACATCCGAACTTTATAAATACTTACATGTTCAATACCAAGAAATAAGAAAATTTGCCTGCACAATCCTGTTAATACTTGGAAGTACCTATAAGTGTGAATAATTATTTTCTTTGATTAAAGGAAACAAATCTCCCGCAAGATCGCGACTGACGGACGCACACTTGGACGCAGCTTTAAAAGTTATTTCCGGCGATAAATTCACGCAACAACTTCAACACCATACTCTGGTGTTTAGCAAAGGTGTAGCTCAGAGGCCCTGGTGTGATGGTGTATCTTAACGTTATTACTTTACCTTTCTTAACTACCGACTAATCTTCAATGTGTCAATTAATATAAATAAGTGTCGGTCATAATCCTCGATCTTGGTTGTTCAATAAATCTAATTCCTGTCTATCTTTCTCTCTCTCTTCTTTTTCAGTGCATGCTTATTCATGTATAGGTGATGTACTCACGCGGGATATATACCAAAAATCATAACTAACAACTCAATCTTTACAATAGCCACTGAATTGATGAAATTTTGTCCAGCTTCTCGGGCTTGATCTGTTATATTTAACCAATTACCTGTCGACTACAATGACACGTAAACCGCAAGTAATTGTTTTCTCGGCGACGATAAAATGAAAGTGGCTTCGTTAAGAAGTACCTAACAGCTGCAAATGTAGTTATAACAATATTTACTTCAAAAAACATGTCAAAGGAAAAGTTACAGTTGGCTGTTACATTTCTAATTTGATTCAATATACTATCTACTTCCAGGTCGAAAAGTTTAAATGTCCGTGCTCTTATAAGGCATAGTTCTGTAATGGTAATCTGCCAATACCAATATCTGCATACGAAAAACAATAGCCTTGATGCTTCTTAGGGTCTCTAATGATTCGTACTTATTACTTTCGCCAGCTCACCTTTATTAATATGTCGAAAGAGTAGATGCAATGTATACTAATTACTCAATTAACAGATATTTTGAAAGTAACTCGTAGTTATCAAATATGGGATAAAGACGGCAGTATTTAAGTAATAAAGTCCGCTAGTGCGTATTTATGACGTATTGAAAAGAAGACGTGTATGACTTAAATGGAAAACAATTTAAGAAGAATTCAAAAGTGCGTACGTTGTCGAAACTGATAGGGCGAATGGCATTTACGTGCACGACCTAATTGAACGGCAACCGACCGACGACGGCAGTGAAGTCGTTATTGCAGTTGTGTGGAGCGGCGGCAACAGCAAGTGCAGGGACCGTTTTACGTTTTGACGAATCTACACACTGTCGCCTGTCACATTTCAAATGTATCTGCACCGTCAATCTGTCCAGTTTAAATGCGCTCAAGAGAGCCGACCATAACTTGTAACTACGCCTCATGTGCGCTCTGTATGATTAAGTTGTTCAAATGAAAGGGTATATGCGGTACGTATGTAATCACATTCAGCCCGACTATAAATGTTCACCTCATTAACAACGAAATAGAGAACACCATTTTACATGCTTAATCGTATATGAATGGAGATGTACTCCTACTTAATATGGTTTGACCGCTAAAAAATATTTCGTTAATTATAAGACATCGTGTAATTCCGGTAACGATACGCTAGGAAAGAATATAGGAGGTATTATAGCTCTATAACTTCTGCAGTCACGAAACCAAATACTGATATGTATTTAATTATCACATCTGCAATTGATCTGCATAAAATTATAACTAGGGCAAAGCTGGACTATCTTTTGCTTACCATACAAGAAGTAAAGGAAAAGTATAAAATAGCATGAAACTAAGTTTCCCATATTTTCTCATATTGGTTTTATATACGAAAATATCAACACATTTAAAGAAAGAATTCAAAAGTTGCAGGACCGTCTATGGCGGCTCGAAGGACTCGTCTAAATCACAACTACAGTTTGTTTAATCAAAAATAATTAAGTTAGGCTGCTCTAACATTGGGAGTTTGTACGAATTTTGGTAGTGTGAATTATAAACTAAACAAGTACCGTTAGAATTTATAATTTTGAAGCGTACACTTTGTCAGAAATCAGCAGCAAAGTGTGTATCAAATTGAACACGAATGAAGTGAGTTTATAAAACAAAAGAGCTTTGGCGAGCTTCATCACCTTTATTCTGTTATAATGAAAGACCTACAAAAGTTTGCTACATATTATAGAAGAAATACATTTTTGATTCACTGAAAAATTCTCTTGAAAAATTTTCGAATGAATTTGCGACCAATCCCGTTTAACTCGAATCGTTCGCAATTACCAACTTTTGACGTAAATTCAGAGGAAAGAAAATCACCCCAAACAATTTGTATTTTTGGAATAGAATTAATTGCTCGTTTATGTGCACAATCAAAGTTTCCGTAAATTCCAATAAGTTTAGGCGTTGTTTGGATTTTTTGTGATGCAACCAGAATACGTGCTATCAAATCTTCTTCAGACTAGATAGGCGTGTCGTAATAATAATAATAATAATATAAATAATAATAGATAAATCAGTAAATCAGAGTATTCATAAAAAATTCTAAGAAAGTTATGTCCGTAGAGCTTGGCGGGCACGCTAGTGGTCCCCCTCGGCAAATACATCTGTCACCGAATACTCGGTTGATGTACAACTCGGACAGCAATCGAAAAGTGTGTTGGACCAGCCCAGACATTGATGCTGAACTTGTGTTGAAATAGAGGGGGCGAATGCAGTGAAGATTTTCCGCGGCCCAGATGTGGCTATTCAGGAAGCAAGAAATACCTTCTCTACTGACGGAAGCTTCATCAGTAAAAAGAATACACCGTGGAAATTCGTGCTGCAACGTTGGGCGAACCAACGAGAAAAATTAATACGTTGCTAAAAATCGGCTTGGACTGGAATTGTTTTCATATGATTGGGATGCAGCTGTTGTTCGCGCAGAACATGCCAGACGCTTTGATGATAAACGCCCAGGTCATGTATTTGCAACTGCCACTGGATGGATTTTGTTCAATCCTATAAAGCGCCTCCCCACTATTCATTCACTGTATACAATATTGAGCAGTAAAGATAGTCAGTATCAGTTATATTATTAAAAATGAGCTAGTAGACACGAAACGAGGAGGAAAAAAGAATGGAGAATAAATTTTACGAAGAAGACTACCGGATAAAAATATAAAACAGATGAAACAATAATGGAAATGATAGGGCAAGTACCCTATCATCAAACGGAAACAAAAAGAGAACTAAAAAAATAAGAGAGAGTTGAAGTAAGGCTGAGAGGAGCTAGGAAACTGGGGGAGCTAAGGAGTAATATCGAAAAACAATGGATAGTGAGCAACAAATACAAATTAAGAAAGACAGAAGATACAAAAATATATCCCTAAAACGGGATAAGAATCTCAAAAAACAATGAATAAAAACAGTAGACAAATATACAATGCCAATATGAATGCCGCAGACGGAAAATGAATAAAGAATAGAAAGTAGTAGGAATGAAGATATGATGAGATCCTAAAATGAGAAACAAAAAGGAGCTTTTTGGAGTAAGTAAGACAGAAAACCAGGAAACGAGGAAACCAGAAAAGCACACAGCTTTTGAATAATATATGCACCAGTAGAAGGTAGGGAAGATGAAAAATAAATAGGTTATACAAAGTATTACAAATGGTACTAAATAATGTGAAAGAAAACAACAGAGCCACGATCATCGAATATTGGAACGCCAAAATCGGTAAAGATTGTGCAGAGGATTGGAATATGTGGAAACGTATGGAGAAGAAAACTAAACAGAAGTGAACAAATAATGGTGGATTTCTGTTAGCAAACGGTCTAGTGATAGAAAATATACTCTTAATTCAGAACATACAGAACAAACATACTTTTGCAACAGAGAAAAGAAATGGTAAAGATATAGAAGCTTTTACTTGCACAAGAATTAGAACATAATGTACAAGAAGAAGAAAGGACGTACAAAAAGACAGCAATAATAAAACTGTATAAGGAAGAAATTAAAAAGAAGTATAAAAATTATCTAAAAAAATTGGAAATGGAAAAACAGGAACGGACATTAGAAAAGAAACGTTAATTAGGAAAACAAAAAGAATATGTGGAGAAAAGTAAATAAAAATCTAAAAGTAATGGAGTGAAAGCGGCCGTAAGTTAAAAGGAAACGGCATGAAAAAGAACACTTGTATGATTCTTTTCTCATACCACACACAACAAACTACAAACAATACATAAGACGATGAAATAGACTAAAAGAGATAGTAAAGGAAGCCAAGGGGAAAAGCTGGATGCAATTTGGTAACGAAATACTAGAAAAAACAACAGAATAGACAAGGACTGAGAAGGGATAAACGGAAGAATATCAGACCTGTAAAGGATGAAACTAGCTAAATTAAAGCAAGTCAGGAAAACATGCTGAATGCATGGCGAATATTTTAATCAAAAATAATCAAAAAGAAGTAATAGTAAACATTGATGAGGAAAATAACAAGTAAACAATAAACAACAAAAAACCGAGGAGAATCAGTTTGAAAACGTCACAGTAGAAGAAATAGAGGAAGCAATAGGAAAGATAAAAACGGGTAATGCAGGCGAAGATGACAATACGGAACTTAACTTCATCACGGGATGGGAAAAGAAAGAATAAAGCGATTATGGGTAATTTGCGACGAAGTAATTGACAAACAAAACAATAAAAAGAAAATCTAAGAGGGTAACGAATTAATACTCACTTTTGCAGACCTACGGGCAGCATTTGACAAGATAGACAGAAGAATTATGTGGAAATGTCTGATGGAACTTGAAGTAGCACCTAAGTCAATTGAAGTCACTAGAAGTAATGAACCAATAAAGGAACAAGTACAAATAGCTGAGAAAGGATCACAAGAATTGAAATGAACAATGGATTAAAATAGACGGGTAACTCAAGTTCACTACTGTTCATGGTAGTAATCTATAGAATAAGTAAGAATATAAAAAGGGAGATAGGAAAACTATACGTAATAATGACATACATAGAAATATGTAACTGGTAAAGATGAACAACATGATGTACGCAGACGACGTAGTTATTCCAGCTAATACAATATAGAAAATGCAAAAGCTGATGTACATATGGGAAAGGAAAAATGAGTAAGGAGGTAAATACCAATTAGAATAAAATGATGATAACAAACGGGAAATAAGGAAGGTAGCATAACAGGAATCTTAACTGTAAAGCCAATATATTAGAAAGAGTGAATGTGTTTTAGATGTACAATTACGGAAAATGGATGTTGAGTTAAGCAATACAGCTTAGTGCGAAGTTTTTTCGCTGTAAATAGAATAGCAATTCTACCCCCAATCCGGTATGCTAGTGAAAACTGAATAATACAGAAAAACATGAAAGCAAGATTAATGGTATGGTATTAAATATCTAAGACAAATGACAGGAAAAACGAAATGAGGTAGAATATCAAATAAAGAAATAAGGGAAATAGTGCTTCAACAACCTATAATAAGGAAGATCGAGCAGGGAAATGATGGATGAGAAGAAAATGTTGACAGAAAGCCCAAAAGGATGGAGAAATTGGGACATGGACTTCTAAATCCGACGATCGATGAGACATTAAGAATAGTGTTAGCTATATACAGTGTCAAACGTAAAATTTCCAGAACTATTATAAACGATCAAAGTTTACATTTGGGCGCAAAAGTATACATTTCATTGCTTATTTACAACGCAAACGCAGACATACGAGATGAAGGCAGTTGCAACTAAACAAAGGTGTCACATGGTCTATGATGTGCAATGAGAGGATCACTATATTATCTTACTGATTGGAAATCTGAAGTTAAGAAAGTTTTCAACCTAACATCTAATTGGCTTCTCATGTGTAAAGGCAAAATGTTAACTAAAAGAATAATAGCATATTTTTCTGTAAGGATAAAACTTTATTACAGAAACGGTCGAGCAATTTCTAACGAATTATATAGGAAAGTTAGATATGGGTAAAATTCTAAAGCTCAACACTTTTAAAGCATTTCTATAGTAATATTCAACCACTACGGAATAAACTGGTAGAAGCCCTAAGCTTCTACAAAAATGTTTATATAAATTGTGCCTTACAAATACTTATCTTTTGGTTTACGTCTACCAGTTTTTAGGTCAATCAAACACAATTGAATTTTACAGCTTGTAATTTAAGACGGTAATTAATATCGTTTTCGTACAAAGTTTGTCAGTAAAATATAAATCGATATTAATTACGGTTCTGAAATATAAGCTGCAAAATTCAATTGTGTCTTTCGATGATCTACAAACAATGGTGGGGTGACCCAAATAAATTCTGTACAAATTCATTCCAAAGCTTCAAGTTCAGAGAATAGTTGAAATGAAAAGGAGTTACTTATTTTCTATATTTTGTTACAATAATAAAAGTTCTTTCTGTTACTAATACTTATTTCAACATTTCAAGTTGTAATGAATGTAATGGGATAGAAAATATGTAATTTTAGGTTCTTTATATTCGTATTCAAACATCTGCGCAAAAAGGAAATTGACCTATAATGCCTTTGCAATCTAATATTGAAAATTATATTTTGTTTCGAGTTAAATGAATTAGCATATTTGATGACTTCTTAAATGGCAAATTATTCGGAGATAGACATAGACGATATAGGATTTTGTAACAATGGTAATGACTCTTTTGTGGATCAAGCCATGCACATCTAAAGGATTTTTTATTTAAGATCCATCTGTGTGCGTAGTAATAGTCTTCCCATTTTTCAATTATTTATTTTGCGAGTTGACTTTACTACTATTTAAGTCAAATGAAAAACAAAATTTCAGTTTTAAAGACTATATTTCATAACGGTATTTTAAACCGTTTTCGTGAAAACATCGCCAGTGAAATACAATTGTGTTTTTATAGAAACTTGGTTTTTATTTGACCTAAATAGTGGTAGAACTAATCTGAAAGATACATAAATATGTATACACATATATAGATATATACATATATTAGGATGGTCCTTATTTTTCAATGTTAGATTTTTTCTGCGACACACTTCGAGCGAAGAGCCAAAGCATTGGCGGTATTGAAAGTATTTCTAAACTCAAAGAAGTCCGTAAGTTCTAAAAATTTTCAATTAACAATGCTTCAAAATGTGGTCGATAGAAATGAATTCTTTTTTTTTTATGTAAAAGGGAACAGTGTACTGATGGAAGAAGGATCCTCGGACAGTAGTACAGAGAATGAAGCGATGATTGATGATGTCAATGCACAAGAACTGGTTGAAATGCTAAACTTGTTAAAATATAGCAGACATAGGATAGTGATAAACATGCGATTTTAATAACAGTAGCAGAAGTCTTTGAACTCGATGTAGATGATTTAATTATAAACAGATCGTCTATTATCAGTATTACGAGCGCTCAAATAAAGAAGCGGCACAAACAATTAAATAACTATTCCAAGAATTTGACTTAGACGTAATACTGTATAACTGGGATGAAAAACCTCTTTCGTTTGAACCACAAACACAATTAAGAGTTGATAGACTCCTCGTAATCATTATAAGTGGCACTCTTTCAGACAAAGTAAAGTCGTATTGGAAGAAACGCTGGAAAGTGACCTGTTATACTTACTATGTAGACACCATATTTGATATTATTTTCCAGAGCATTTTTAATGAAAAAGTTAATTGTTCAACAAATGGTCCGAATGTAACGATTTCTAAACGTTTTCAAGAAACCAAGAATTAAAAACGTAAAGATTAACGAAAGATTGAAAAAGGATTTAACAGATTCTTAGTTTGCTGGAATGTAAATTTATGAAACAGCAGCCTCGAGATACTATAGGAAGCTTCTCGAATTGCAGTGATTTTCTTAGGTGATATCGGATATTCCTCTCGAAGAATATTCTTTCGCGTTCCTGGCGCCACTTATGATGCAGGATGGATGTCGAAGGCGCTTATAGCTTGAAGATGTTCTTGTTTCAAATAACCTCAAAAAGAGAGAGCTGATTTTTGTGATAATTGTTTATTTATTGTTAGCATTTATGGTGAGACTTGGTTTCGTGCACCTATTACTGTTGATACACCAAATCATAATCTGAAATTTTTAGAAATTATTCGCTACCAAACTATCGATTCTGTCACATCTCACGTTGCTTTGATAAAAACTATTAATTATTTGTAGTATTTAACTCTCAAAGCTGTGACACTTACATTCAGTTATGAAATACTCCGAAATACAGCATGCTTTTAGAACTATACATTTAACATTTTTATACTTCGAGCCTCTTCCTAGACTAGATAACTTCAACCATATTCTTCCTCATATCAACTGACAGTTTCTGGTTGAAGTTATCTAGTCTAGAAAGAGGCTCGCAGTATAAAAATGTTAAATGTGTAGTTCTAAAACCATGCTGTATTTCAGAGTATTTCATAACTGCAGAAACAGTAAATGTTATTTGATAGATTCAACATTAAGCGGGATATTCTGCCAAGTGATCCGTCAACCTGATTAGAAAAGGATTCCTCTAAAAATGTTAATGATACAGCAGAAAGAGGCGTTAAATTAATAGAGCATTACAATAGCTTCATTGTTAACTACGAAGAGCAAAAACAAGTTGTAAATGATTACCGCCGTCGAAGAAAGTATGTATGTATTATTGACAATGTCCATGCTCTGATTTGCCATAAAAAAGAACCTTATTACCGTATACACATAGGTATTTTATATTCGTCAAAAGGTCTTTTTTAATATAGCAATTAAAGCATTATTTTCTATTGTTGGTATTACTTAAACTAAAACTTTGGTAACACATGCAACTAAAGTAGAGGTAATTCTGTCAATAAAAGGAACGGGGTTTTAGAATATTAAGAAGTCTGCATTTATTTGTTGCGAAAAATCTGTTTTAAAAGTTGATGCTGATACAGAATAAATTGATACAAAAAAAGTTAAATATTTAATGAGTGGGGGAGGGGGAGAGGATCGGTTCCTATTGTCCAATCGAGCAAAAATTTTAAAGGAATTATTACTTATATATTGGGATCATCATATGTAATCAAATACTTGTTACTTAAGTGATGGATAAAAAGCTTATGGATCCTATATAATAAAAATTCATGAAGAAGTGAAATTGCTAACTGGTTCTTTGTACTTAAACATAGACTTCATGAACAATACTGTAAACGAAAGAATGCTTGAAAATCTCTTTGAATGCTTTCACCCTAGAATGGATATTTTCGAGCCTACAATATCTGGTAATAAAAATAACATTACACCAAAAATAAGTTTAGAATATGTCGTGTCCAACATATTTCCATGTCTTTACCAACGTAACGTAAAAAATTGAATTTGAGTGATCATTTAGCAGTTGTAACGAATGTATGCAAGTACGTATACCGGATTTTACACAATAACGCTTACCACACATTCAATTTATCAATTATAAATGAAATATCTCCAAATGCTTCAATTGCAACCGATGTAGACAGAACCAACCAAGCCAGATCGCGGTCTGTATAGTCAATATTATGAAGTATGATAATTATCGCAAAGCGTATGAGAAACAAGTGAAGGTCAAATTAAAATAAGACTATGTAGTGTACACCTTATTCAAATTTTGATAAAATATAATACTAAACCAGAAAGCAAGATAAGAATATGGAAACGGTAAGTCCTACGCAGAATATTTTGAAGAAAAAGAACAGATTTCTGACGGGAAAGAAACCTAAAAATGTAAAAATTTACGAGTTAAATCTGTCCACACTGAGGTGATTGAACCACGAAAGTTGCAGTGCAAGTGAAAAACAGGAAACAGTAAGAAAATATTGCCAGAATAATCCCTACAGACAAAAGAACAATGGAAAACGTGAACGAAAATGGATACATGCTGTTCTGGCAGATTTGAAAGGAAAGGGAATTCGAAATTGAAGGAAAAACAAAAACAAAGCGATCTGAAAATCAATAATTTTTGATTCTACCAAATAAATCATGCTCAAACTCAAGTGAAAGATTATGTATGTGTACCAATTATGATTCCAAAGACTGTACACTACATTACTTGAGGTGCCAATGACGCCTGTTCCACTATGACTTTTCCAGATCTAATGTGGTCCTAATGCCTCCTTATAGTACGTTCTCCAGCTTTGTTCCTTTAATTCGGTTGCGGTTCTTCCGCATATAGTCTTGCCCCGAGATATTCGTCTACCATGTATGACAGTCGTTCCCTTGCCAATTCCTCGCATTGGCACAGTACGTATCGTTTTTTCTGTCAAGCCCATTTTATTCATGTGCTTGTTGATGCTGCAGTGTTCTGTTAGTAGGCCCACTATCCCCCTAACGGATTTTCTGTCCCTGCGCAGTAGGTTCGTTGTAAACCTAGGCATTTTTTCTCTAAGGACCTGTTGCCGATCTCTCGTCTGGGGAGTTCCTCTGTCTTTCCCGAGATTTATTCTCGATCCATTTTCTTATGGCAGTTTAGATTTTTATTTTTGCAATGCCAAAAGAGAACTCGGGTCCTATTAATGCCATCGACGAGACCTCTCGCGCCAGTTCGCCAGCTTTTTCATTGCCCCGGTAACCTCCGCGCCCCGGAACCTAAGCTGTAGTCACTTGAACGACTGCCGAGTTCATTCAGAGCACACACATAACCCCATGCAAGTCTTGAGACAGTAACAAAATCTAGTATGTCATAATTAATACCAAATACATCACTTGGATGAGTAGAAACAAACAAAAGAGAAATGTGCTTTGGCTTCTATGAATAAAATACTATTTCCAACGAGAGCCTAAATAATAATTCGAATAAAAATCTATATGAGTCCTGTATTAAATTAGATACGTTGTTAGGTAGCTCTCACAGAAAGTTGGGCAGTAGCTTACAAAGCAAGCACAAATTGGATATGCTGATTATCATGAAGGGGAATCATGCTTTATTCATCACGGACTGCATAATTTCCTTGGGTGATAATGATTGAAATATGCCATTTGTGCTTACTTTGCTATTTCACGTTTTTTTTTTTGTGAGAGCTGCCTAACAACGCACCTAATTTTATAGCTCAGAGTTATCCAGATTTTTCTTTGAATTTGATTTTATGGGAGCAGCTAGAAAATTTTTAGTATTTCTGTATATGACACACTGCATTTCGGGATCGTAAAAATATATGTATATACCACATATTCGTATAATTCGTATAAAAGAAGCAAGTTAATTGCAGAACAACACATGTATTCTTTATCTATTATATTAAATTAAATACTTTTGAAAAGTTCCCTAAGATACTTTCTATAATCGGAAATTCCAGTCTTCTCCCTCAACGTATTCTTAGTGATATCAAATTCAATTTGGAATCAAGCTTTATTGTTTCTTCACATTACCGAAATTACATAGGAATCAAGCTCATTCTGCACAAAACGTTATTAAGAATGTATACTGACTGAGCGGCACTTTGAAGTTGTTATAAGAAAAATGACCAATCTTCATCCGAACCTGGCGCTACCTGACGGAGAAGTAGTTGAACGCCTGTCTTGTGAGTACTATTATCAATTATCCGATTTGCAAATTTAGTTTTGATTGAAATTTGATAATCAATTTAAATGGCACCTTTCAGATTTGGTTGTTAATTGCAAAATTACTTAAAATATGAGTTTACCTCTCATCTTTTCATTTTAAAGCACCAATCTATATTTGTAATTATTATATATCATTTTGAGATATTTTGCTTGCGAAGAATTTTTGAAGTGAATTGTTTGCGCACAACGTTTTTACAGCTTTCTAGCAATGGCACTAAACATAAACGCAATTTTTAGCGGTTAATCTACATACATATATCAACAAACTGTCTGATTAAAGATAATACATATGTGATAGAGGAATAAGATCAACGGAAAACTCAAATATTTCTCTAGCAAAAGTGATCAGAGAATGACAAATTTTAAGTGTACTTTTTCACAGAGTAGTGGCTGACTACAAAGCTCACCTAAGATCTAGAATCCGAACCATTTAAACTTAAAATTCTCTTCGGTTAATTAAATTGTAAAAATTAAGAATAATGGTGACGTACTTTTAAGTTTTGCATGGAAAGGATTAAAATTGGAGTATTGAATAAGAAATATGATATAATATGAATCTAATAAAAATGCCAACTTACTCGAAGAAGTAGTTTTATTTGTTTTTAAAAAGGAAAACATGTGCTTCTGAAATCAAAAGATTGCAATATGCAAATGTCGGCAATTTACCAGATCGTAGTAAATCTTCCATAACAACCAGGCGCGATTATTAATTTGGTTACGAAGAAAGTTTCGTAGAGAAACCATAAATATTGTAATAACTCTCAGAAGCCGTTTATAGACAAAGCGCTTCTTTCACGAAAGCGTTATTGACAGATACCAAGAAATTCACATAGCTTAACCTTAGAAAGCTATTGAGCATGACTTATATGATGGCCTGATAAGGATTCCTTGTTAGCGTCGGTTTTTAGAAATGAAGTCTGGTCTACACGGCAAAAACTCGTTTAACGCACCAAAAATCGAGGTACATGCATGGGAATGTTCAATTTCTGCTCGTTTACCTATAATTTAAACATGTCATTGTATCTAAAACAACCAGTTCATCAGTATAGAAACCACTTGGTAAAAATTATGAGAATCTAGTGCTGCAAGAAAACCACTACCTGAAGTACCGTAGCAGATTGTGTAGCCAGTAGAGAATTGGAAACTGTATTGCAAGATAAGACTAGCCTTATCAGATCCTTGATGCTAATCCCATTGAAAATGCATGGACTATTATTAAGCAGACGTTGCTTGGTAAAAGTTGTTACACTGTATCGCCATAGTTAAAGGGAAATCACAAAATATGGATACCGTTGTGCACAATTTGGACAATTTAATGGCAATTACGCGGAGACCCTTGATAAGCTATCATCAACAGTAATAGAAACAAGATGTAGTAGAGCGTATTAGTTGAGATTATTAATATCAACACATTATCTGTAGTATAAATTAATATGTGTTGTTTCTCCTGATATCTTTCTCTTATTATTAATTAATTATATTAGGCTAGCACTGAGCCAGGTCCTGGAGTCTATTAACTGCATATAATTTTTTATTTCAAAATAAGTTATTTCTGTTATTAAATTCTGGGCTAGAAGGATGTATGCATGTTAAAGACTTAAAGACACTATGTTAAATGCAACACAGTATGAACATTTTTTTTTATATATTAGTATTTCTTATTTGAACTTGTATAATTGTCTTTTTTATTTTATTCGTATTCTAAAATCAAAATTTATTTCGTACTATATATTTAAAATACTAATTGTAACAATCGAGTTCTTGACCTTGTCACTGGAAATTTCAATTCTGATATTGTTGTTTCACTTGAAAATTTTCCATTTGTTCCTGCTGATATGTATCATCCTCCATTATCTATTTCCTTGCCGTTTTTTGTGTCTTTTAACAACACAACTGTGTTTCCTTCTAACATAAACATTCGGTATAATTTTCACAAAGCAAATTTTCAGCAGCTCTATAATGATCTTTTAAATGCTGATTGGTCTTTCTGGGAAACTTTTACTGAAGTCAATTGTGCTCTTGAGAAGTTTTATAATTTTCTTTATAATATTTTGGATAAATCTGTTCCTAAATTTTCATCCACCTCCAGAAAGTTTAAATATCCAGTGTGGTTTTCTAATAATATAATTACCAACTTGAAATTGAAGGAATACTATCGGCGTAAATGGAAATCTACACATAATAATTACTTTTATAATGAATTTAGAAGAGTTAGAAGTATTTGCAAAACTGATATTGCTTTGGCTTACTCCACTTATCTCGCACAGGTTGAGGAATCTATAAAAATCGACCCAAAAAATGTATTTCAATATATTCATGCCAAGCGAGGGACTACACGCATTCCTAAAGTTTTATTTCGTAATGGTACCCGTCTGGAATCACCCAAGGCATAGTTGATGCATTTGCAAATGTGTTCTCGTCTATACATATTATTAGCACTGATTCTTGTTTTAATAATGAACATTCCAATCATGTTCCTTTTACATTATTACCTGTTACGGAGGAGGAGGTGGTCAAGTTAATGGCCGGGTTTCCACAGAGACATATTTCGGGCGATGATTTGATTCCGAGCTGTCTTTTGCACAATGCAAGGATTACATTTGGAAGACCATTGACTTTCATTATAAACTTAGCAATTAAAACGTCTACTTTTCAGACCGCTTGGAAGCATGCAAGAATAAGCCCCGTATTTAAAAGGGGCGATAATACACACATGGATAATTATAGACCTATATCTATATTGTCTAACTTTGCTAAAATTTTTGAAAGTATCATATACTCATGTGTATATTACAACACTAAATCATACATCTCACATTATCAGCACGGCTTTGTTCCCGGGAGATCTACAGTTACGAACCTTGTGTCGATTTGTCAACATATTAATTAACATTAAGTTAAGTGTTAATTAACATTAACACTTATCCTTTAAAATGGATGGGATTTACCCGGAGCGTGGTATGGATTATGGACTGCTTTTGCAAAGACATGGTGTCCAGTCCTTGGGACAGCGCAGAGAAATTCATAGTGCCAGATTTATGTGGAGACTTGTTCACGGCTTAATTGACTCCCCTGATTTACTTTCCCGTATTAATTTCCTTGTACCTCGTATTTCTTCTCGTTCCTCGCCTACATTTGCATTACCCTTCCCTAGAACGAATTTGTTACTCCATTCATCTCCTATCACATCAATGGGTCGTATTGCAGATTTGTTATATTCTGATATTTTCTACAACACAATTAATCAATTTTATTAGTTTTACTTTTTCTTTTTGAATTATATTTCATTTCATTTCCACGCACATAGTAATCATCGCCAACAAACATACTCTGTTATTCGTAAGCTGGGTACACGGAAAAAATTTAACATCGATAAGAAACTTCGTCAATCGGCGGTGCTAGTTTCGAAAGGAAAAGGCATCGAGTGGCAAGTCAAGGGGACGTAACCCATTGCGTAGGTTGTTGTTGGAGTTGGCCGACCAACTATTATGAGTAACATTCTGCCGCTCGCTCGCTAGTATGCGGGACAAAGGCAGCGTCAAGAGAGCACGGAAAGAGAAACTTAGCATGATTCCATATCGAGTACCATTTAACCGTTGCGTTTTTCCAACGTGCCGATATTTGAAGTATCGTATAGCGTATAACCGTACTTAACTTCTCCGATTAAGAGATATTTAACCGTCTCATCAGGCATAAATCAAAACAGATGCTTTCCTGTACATACACTAAACACACTATTTTGAACTTCTCCGGATTGAGAGAAATATTTAACCCGTTAGCCCGGCAAATGAAACGGCTGGTGGTCTTTCACATGCCGATTTAAAAGCACGATATACCTATGCTTTAATAAAGGTCAATAAGGTAAATGCAAAATTAGATTCAATATACGCCAAGTGCGTAAAACGAAAATAAGATATAAATACAATTATTACTAAAATATATCGCAAGTGCGGGAAACAAAATAAGAGGCAAGTATCGTTTTTAAAAACACAATATAAGGAGCGATATATTTTTGTTTTCTATTTTTGACATTAGCAAAAAACTTATACCTAACAATACATATGTATTTTTATTACTTTTTATATTGTTATTGTATTGGTACAAAACAGAAAAACCTGTTTTATTATTTCTTTTTCTATATTCTCAGGCAAGCGGGAAAACCCTGGGTGTTTTTACAAATCAAGAAATCGTAACAATGTGTACAGTCTTTCTGGTAAACTACATCGCGTCTTACACTGAATACACTTAACTTTATTTCTGGGTCAAAATGACCTACTTTTCTACGATTATGTACACAAAATATCTACAATAAACTGGGAAGGGAAACATATTTTTAGTGCTTTTATGAATACTATTGATTAACAGAAGCATTTCTAGTAATAAGTATAAAGTGGCTATTGAATCATATTATAGTTTATATAGTCAAAATGAATCACTTTTACGCACTGGGGGTCATATAGCTTTATTAAAAATCCGTAAAAATGTATCCCGAGACATTGTCAGCTGTCTGGTAATTTCCTAGGGAGACCAGTGAACTCAGTGCATTTCATGTTTATCTCTTCGATAACAGGAAAGGAAGTCCTCGACATCATAACCCGGATACAAATAGCAACAATGAAGGATGTACACGGATTACTATAGGGGAAATTTCATTGGTAATTCACTTATGGTGGTTGACTTTGGTCAACTTGGTCAACATGTTGAACAAGGTCGTCTGTAGTGACTAGCGTCCTTGACCCCCTTCATCATGCACATCAGTTCGGCCATCTTTAAACTTTCGACACCATTCACGAACAACACCATCACTCATAAAGCTGTCTTTATAGACTCGAATCATTCTTCGATGAATTTCCGCTGCACTATTCCCTTCTGCCTGCAAGAAACGAATAATACTTCGCAATTCACACTTCGCGGGAGAATCAATAGAGACAGCTATGTTTACGTGACTGTACCTCAACAAGAAATAGCGTGTTGGACTCGGTAGTGACAGAACATGATGCGCAGCCACCAATATGCTCACCAGCCACATGCCGGATGCCTGGTCTTCATAGTATGCGATCGGAGATTAAAAACAGTCCTCGTAATTCGACGCCAGTGCACCAAGGATTAACGTATTTGGCCAAGGCAAAACCATTTCTTCTTTAAACGAGCTCGATCACCCTCGTATTTTTATTAGTATTAAGCTATTATTACTTCCCTTCCCTTTTCCTGAGTTTGAACGTAACGATTTATATAAAGTTGTCTTGTTAAAACTTCATTAACCCTGTAATCTTTTAAAATTTTAATCTTGTACATTTCAAAATACGAATTTATTTACGACGCTTAGATTAGTTCTCACCTCCGAACTCGATCTTAATCAACATTTTTTAACGTTCTTTTTGTTTTAAAATGTTGAAAATTCAAAACTCATTTGCGTACCTATGTTTGCTTTTGATAGTTATGTCACGATTTAAGCGTCGTTCGAGAAATTTTGTCGCGTTTGTTGTTATTTTAGTTAAACAAGCACCGTTGTTTATTTCTATTGCTCGGTATTTAAGTTTCATTGTGTCTCTTGCGTGTTTTAACCATTTCCTTGCAGGCCTGACACCTTAGAGCAAAATCATCCACAAAAGAAGGAATGTAAGTAGAATTTCTCCCGAAATTTCATGAAAAACCCTGTTTGCTTCACGTACCACCATAGTAGCAACCTAATTCTTGTTATCGACGGAGCAGAAACGCTAAATTGACCGCAACGAAACTGTGTCGCTGTTATTAACTCTCATATCATCAACCAATGTTTTGAACACTATCATACCAACAAAAGTTAACCTCAACTACTACGATCCTACGCTGTTCCTGGCCGTATTCGTTTCTGCGTGTCATGAGAACTGCAGGTATTCTGACAGTTACTTGCTTCCTGAACGCCGTGTTTCTTTCTTAAATCTTTGAAAGTAATTTGTTGTTGGGTACTTTACCCTACGAACTATAGGGTATGGGAAAACGCACGTATCATACTCTTGCATGTTACTACAAGAGAAAGTACATGCAGGAGGAGACTACCTAGAATTTAAAACACCAACGATCAACAGAGCATAAACTTCGAAGAATTCACCGAGAAATATTAATACTTGATAAGGCAGTCAGACAGGAAGGAATCAAATGAAACATCTTAATGTTTATACGAGATGTGAGCATAAAGATGAATAGTTCCGGTACATAAGAAATGTAGAATTAAAGCGACCTTTGTAAATGGCGTTTAACATTGTAAATATTCTGCACTACTAGCTCAGTGATTTCCAGGGTCTTCTTTACTCGTGTACCTTTTGCTTAGATTTTTCACTGATAGCCCTCACATAAGTCCGGTTTGTAAACTAAAACTACAATGTTGTTTCTCTTTTGCGTTAACTCTTGTTTTAGTGTTTACTGCCATTACCAATATTTTCGTGTATCCTCAACTACTGCATCGCGTACTACCAAGGATGCGTATACCGCAGGTTGGGATACGCAGTAGCTCCATTAGCTGGTTTGGAAATAATTATATATATTTAAGGGTTGATTGTTCTCGATACATTGTCGTCAAATACACATTGTCTGTTTATTCATAAATTTTGTTTTATTGTAATATTTTGGATGTTGTAGCGGTTGCCTTTGTTTTTAAAATATAAAATGCTAAGATCATGTTTATTACGTTGTATATCATTCAACAACAAAATTATTACGCGAAATATGTATATCCTACGTCTATGCGCAAAACCAACAGAGGATATTTTAGAAGATAAAATACGATGCCAAGAATTTCCATTCCGCTTAAGCATGATTAGTAGCATAACGAGTATTCGCCTTTGATTTTCGTAATATGATAAATTACACCATAAATATTGCTTAATTATAAAAGTTGCGTGTACAGTAGCGTCTTTGCATGTGGACGGACGCGGCCATTAATACATGTCACAGATATTAAGTATGCGTATCGGCGTTAATTAGTTTCATACCATTTTCAAAAAGAAAAAGAAATCGCTTACAGTACCCATAGGACAACTGTATTTATTCCTTCTGTTCAACATTGCAAAGATTCTGTTTTTTACTTGAAGTACATATTTTTGGGAGATAAACAAAAGCAAAGAAAGAAATG
The DNA here is from genome assembly GCA_038088585.1 of Chrysina gloriosa. NCBI lineage: Eukaryota > Metazoa > Arthropoda > Insecta > Coleoptera > Scarabaeidae > Chrysina > Chrysina gloriosa. Next base: position 73,202,515 of record CM076087.1, on the reverse strand, counting down.
ATTATTTAGATACGTAATTTATGTGGGAAAATGAAATGAAAAAATGTATTATTTCTAGATTGATAAACGAGAATTACTTCAGACGGAACAAAATATATTCAAACTTTATTCCACTACAAACTGAATATATATATATATATATAATTTCCTTATTTGTGTGTTCCCCTTTTTTGTCTATCCAGAGCTTTTTGAAGCTCTGGGCTAGAAAGCTGAAAATTGGCATGCATATAGTAAAACGCCTAGGTCAAATCCTGACGTAGTCGGATTTTTGATTTTTGACCTGTGGGGCGGAGAATTAAGACGAAAAAGGGGCGTGGCAAAATTCAATTTTTTAACATTTTAGCTTATACAGTAGAGCCCCGGTTATCCGAACTCGGGTTAACCGAAACCCGGGTCAACCGAAACGGTATTACTGACATATCTCAGTTTTTTCTCCATACGGGAAGAGTGAAAAGCCTGTTGAACAATTTGAGAGTTTCATTCTAAACGAAGAACATACTTCAGAGCACTTTAAAGATTCTATTGTCAACTTTTTGGATGTTAAGGATTTAAATACAATGTATTGCTATGGCCTATCGTACTGCAATGCAAACACGCATCTGATGTGTATGGCGGTTTGCAGGTAGGAGGAAACAATAACAAGGAGATGGAGAGAACCATTGATACAATTCAGTAAAAAGGCGAGCAGATTGTCCTGACGGATGTTGTCTACAAAATAATAGCAGCCACAATAAAAATAAACTAAACAAACTGGCAGAAAAGAATATAGGCCAGTACTAATGTGGATTCTGGAGAATTAGATCAGTAATGGGCCAAATATTTCTACTAAAACTGATTATGGACAATAGCATAGAGCAAACCTGGCCCTCATACATATGTCATCTGTATTCATTTTAGCAGGTCACAATAAGGTAAAAAAGAGGGAAAGTATTTAAAGTTACGAACGACATGGGTATAAACGATAAGCTTGTAAGATTGGACACTAAATTTATTATTATTTTATCGTGAATTCAATAAATAGTGGGACGTCACATAAATTTAGTGTCAAGAATGGTTTGAGACAGGGTGTCCCGCTATGAACAACTCAATATAGTTTTGGACGCAACAATAAGAGAGAGAGGAATACAGACTAGGGTACCATATATAATCAGAAAAGTCAAGTCATGGCTTATGCAGACAATATGGTGATAATGACTCGAACAGAAGAAAATTTAAGAAATGCATTTAGAATATTGGAACAGTATGCCAAAGGCAAGGGATTGTTGAGTAACGATAGTAAACCAAAGGTAATGAGAATAGGGACAACAACAGGAACTCAACAAAACAGTAAATGAGGCTAGGAATGGAAAATGCTGTGTATGAATTGGAAAAGGTAGCACAATATAAGTATTTGGGAATAGAAATAACAAATACACAACATAAAAACACGAAACATGAATAGATGCATGGTGAGCTTAATTCATGTAATAAGGTCACAGGATATTTCAAAGAATACGAAAAAGAATTTACAGTACAATAATGAGACCAGTGGTTACATATGAATACCAAACATGAGAAATGAATCAAAAAGAGCAGGAATTTTTGAAAGGAAAGTCCTTAGAAGAATATATGGTGAGAAAGAAGTGGAGAATCGTTGGTGGTTCTGATCATGTAGTGTAAGGACGCTTTTATTCATTTTTATCCTTCGATCCACTTTCAATGTAAGTGAAGTCCTTCAGATGTTTTGTAATGGTCTTTCGGAGTGTTCTATTTTTACGCTGATTAAGCATACTGTTTGATGCGAAATATCTATGAAAAACGTAACCAAAAAATACAAAGTGTATATGAGGTACTGCGAACTGTGTGATAAGGAATAATATGGTTTAGACAGGGTGGAGCACGGAGCCCTCTATTGTTCATAATATATATGGATGAAATAGTAAAGGAAGCAAAATTAAGAAGTAAGCCGATAAATGTAGGATATAGAAAACTTGAGAGAATAGGGTTATCAAAATGTTTATTTGCGGATGATATAGCCATTATAGCAGGAAGTGCGAAAGAATTGGAGGAGAACCTGGTAATGTGGATTGAAACTGAAAAAATACGGAATGAAACTGAATAAGGATAAAACAAAAACACTAGTGGTCAGTAAGAACAAGGAGAAAGTGAAGATAAAGATAGAGGGAGTAGAAATAGAACAAGTAAGAAAGTATAAATACCTGGGCGTAATATTGGAGGAATAGCAAACAAGAAATGAACATAAACCATAGAATAGAAAAAACTAATAAACTGTATTATGCAATAAACAAAGTTCTAGTAAATAACAAAGAAATAAGCAGACAAACAAAATTAAGTGTATATAAAACAGTGTACAGACCGGTACTAGCATATGGGAAGGAGTCGTGGAATCTGACGAAAAAGAAAAAGTAGAATGAAGGCAGTGGCAATGAAACTTCTCTCCTTAGAAGTTTCATTAAAGGGATAACAAGAAAAGACCGCATAAGAAACCCAACCATAAGGGAAGACCTGGGAATGGAATCATTGAAAAAATACATTGAGAAAAGACAGCTGTGCTGGTGGGGACACTTGCAGAGATTGAGTGAAGAAGTGCCAGTCAAGAAAATCTGGGAAACCAAAAGCAACGACAGGAAAAGAAGAGGTAAACCAAGAAGGCAGTGGGCAGCGATGATGGCGGAAGTGTTGGAGCGGAGAGGGTGGACATGGAAGGACGCCAAGGAATTGGCAATGAATAGGAAAGAGTGGAAGAAATTTTGTAGAGAAGAAGGGAAAGCCTGAAAAGTAAAATCCCTACAACTTAGGGTAGAAGGGAAACCTGATTATATATATGTATATATATATGTATATATATATGTATATATATATGTATATCATATATATATACATATATATATACATATATATATACATATATATAATCAGGTTTCCCTTCTACCCTAAGTTGTAGGGATTTTACTTTTCAGGCTTTCCTTCTTCTCTACAAAATTTCTTCCACTCTTTCCTATTCATTGCCAATTCCTTGGCGTCCTTCCATGTCCACCCTCTCCGCTCCAATACTTCCGCCATCATTGCTGCCCACTGTCTTCTTGGTTTACCTCTTCTTTCCTGTCGTTGCTTTTGGTTTCCCAGATTTTCTTCACTGGCACTTCTTCACTCATTCTCTGCAAGTGTCTCCACCAGCACAGCTGTCTTTTCTCAATGTATTATTTCAATGATTCCATTCCCAGCTCTTCCCTTATGGTTGGGTTTCATATGCGGTCTTTTCTTGTTATCCCTTTAATGAAACTTCTAAGGAGAGAAGTTTCATTGCCATTGCCTTCATTCTACTTTTTTCTTTTTCGTCAGATTCCACGACTCACTCCCATATGCTAGTACCGGTCTGTACACTGTTTTATATACACTTAATTTTGTTTGTCTGCTCATTTCTTTGTTATTTACTAGAACTTTGTTTATTGCATAATACAGTTTATTAGTTTTTTTCTATTCTATGGTTTATGTTCATTTCTTGTTTGCTATTCCTCCAATATTACGCCCAGGTATTTATACTTTCTTACTTGTTCTATTTCTACTCCCTCTATCTTTATCTTCACTTTCTCCTTGTTCTTACTGACCACTAGTATTTTTGTTTTATCCTTATTCAGTTTCATTCCGTATTTTTCAAAGTTTCAATTCACATTACCAGGTTCTCCTCCAATTCTTTCGCACTTCCTGCTATAATGGCTATATCATCCGCAAATAAACATTTTGATAACCCTATTCTCTCAAGTTTTCTATATCCTACATTTATCAGCTTACTTCTTAATTTTGCATCCATATATATTATGAACAATAGAGGGCTCCGTGCTCCACCCTGTCTAAACCATATTATTCCTTATCACACAGTTCGCAGTACCCTCATATACACTTTGTATTTTTTGGTTACGTTTTTCATAGATATTTCGCATCAAACAGTATGATTGATCAGCGTAAAAAGTAGAACACCCCGAAAGACCATTACAAAACATCTGAAGGACTTCACTTACATTGAAAGTGGATCAAAAGATCAAGATGCAACAAACGTCGTAAACAATGTCGAAGGATAAAAATGAATAAAAGCGTCCTTACACTACATGATCAGAACCACCAACGATTCTCCACTTCTTTCCCACCATATATTCTTCTAAGGACTTTCCTTTCAAAAATTCCTGCTCTATCTTTTTGATTCATTTCTCATGTTTGGTATTCATATGTAACCACTGGTCTCATTATTGTGCTGTAAATTCTTTTTCGTATTCTTTGAAATATCCTGTGACCTTATTACATGAATTAAGCTCACCATGCATCTATTCATGTTTCGTGTTTTATGTTGTGTATTTGTTATTTCTATTCCCAAATACTTATATTGTGTTACCTTTTCCAATTCATACACAGCATTTTCCATTCCTAGCCTCATTTACTGTTTTGTTGAGTTCCTGTTGTTGTCCCTATTCTCATTACCTTTGGTTTACTATCGTTACTCAACAATCCCTTGCCTTTGGAATACTGTTCCAATATTCTAAATGCATTTCTTAAATTTTCTTCTGTTCGAGTCATTATCACCATGTTGTCTGCATAAGCCATGACTTGACTTTCTCTGATTATATATGGTACCCCTAGTCTGTATTCCTCTCTCTCTTATTGCTGCGTCCAAAACTATATTGAGTTGTTTATAGCGGGACACCCTGTCTCAAACCATTCTTGACACTAAATTTATGTGACGTCCCACTATTTATTGAATTCACGATAAAATAATAATAAATTTAGTGTCCAATCTTACGAGCTTATCGTTTATACCCATGTCGTTCGTAACTTTAAATACTTTCCCTCTTTTTACCTTATCGTAGACCTGTTAAAATGAATAAAGATGACATATGTATGAGGGCCAGGTTTGCTCTATGCTATTGTCCATAATCAGTTTTAGTAGAAATATTTGGCCCATTACTGATCTAATTCTCCAGAATCCACATTAGTACTGGCCTATATTCTTTTCTGCCAGTTTGTTTAGTTTATTTTTATTGTGGCAGCTATTATTTTGTAGACAACATCCGTCAGGACAATCTGCTCGCCTTTTTACTGAATTGTATCAATGGTTCTCTCCATCTCCTTGCTATTGTTTCCTCCTACCTGCAAACCGCCATACACATCAGATGCGTGTTTGCATTGCAGTACGATAGGCCATAGCAATACATTGTATTTAAATCCTTAACATCCAAAAAGTTGACAATAGAATCTTTAAAGTGCTCTGAAGTATGTTCTTCGTTTAGAATGAAACTCTCAAATTGTTCAACAGGCTTTTCACTCTTCCCGTATGGAGAAAAACTGAGATATGTCACTAATATATATCACCGTTCAGTGGAATATATGTGATCTTACGAATTTCATTAATTATTTGATTTTTGCCAATATTTTGGGCCTAATTTACCCCAATATCGTTGTAGTACCCACACTACTATTTCACTTTCCTGCGTTGAATATTATTTACTGTTCACTTAGTTTTGTTTATTTTTCCTTCTTAGTTGGAACCTCTGTCGCTTCAATAGCGTCGTTGCTCCACTTTCAGAATAGTTGTTCTCTTTTTCTTTGAATTTTGCTTGACAGACTCAATCTATTTGCTACCTTTGATAGACTTGAATTCGCTAATTGTAAGTTGGGCGACCAGTTGTGTCAAAGTCTCTGTGAATTTCATCAAGCTTTACGTCTTTTGGTAGGATACTTGTGGTGGTTTTCTCTTTTGCGGATTTTCAGCTACTCTTCACGGCATGGGTAACAATATGCTTTCACGCACGGGACCCGGTCAGGCAGTCATAATGTGCTTCTATACCGTTGATTTCGGCAAAGCCTGTTGGACGGGCCTCTTTGTGCTTTGTTTGGGACATCCTCGATAATTGGCGGCATGCGCGTCCTCATAATTTGATCAGGTCGTTGGAACACTGCCCGGTCTATCATAATCCGCCTTCCTGTAGGAGCTTCCACAGGTAACCCATTTCTCCAGACTTGTATATATCGATTGAGCGTATCACTGTCACATCTATCTCGAAGCGTATATGTCCTTCTGCCGGCGGTCAAGATGACGACGGGCATCGGAGTACCTCGTTTTCCCTTGGTCATTCGAATGACTTGCTTTGGATTGTCAGCTTTTGCCCTAAGGTCTCTGGCGGCGTCATCCACGGAGATATAAACCATATTCAGCTTCTGCGGTGTATGGTGGGCGCTCTTTCTGTCGTTTACGAGTCTGACTATCCACCTGAAAGATGATGTCGGAATCGACCCTGATCCCTTCCTCCGTATTTTTGCCTTTTTGAAGTAGCTGCACGCTCACCTATAGCCGCAGGTTTTGCCGGTTGCTTCTTTTTACGTTATGTTTTGGGATTGCTCCTAGGAGCTTTTCCGCAGCCTTGCTTGACGGCTTATTGCCAGCGCTAGGATCTAGCTTCGGCACCGGAGAAGTAGACGTCGATGCAGTCGAGCCGCTGTTGACAATGTCTTGTGTATAAATATTCTCCGTTCTCTTCAAAGTAAGGTAGTCAGCTCACAGAGTCAAGTCTCGTGGGATGTGGGACTTCTGTCTGAATCCCTTTGTCATCGCTCCTTTAGGGTGTTTCTCCTTCTTTGTCATTTTCAGATTATGTTTAGGTGGTTTCTATCACAAGCACTCCATAAACACAAGAACGCCTGATACATAATATTTTCAACAGGAAGAGTGCTTGGATAACTGATTACAACGCTTTCAAAATATTAAATTCAAGAGAAGAATATTTTCAAAACAATAAATATCTTTTCTCTACGCTTACAAAATATGCTGTCGTTCAGCAGTAAGCTACAAACTGTTGAAATGAAATACCTGAAAGTTGTAGTTTGTAAGATAAGCAAATACGGCGTCTAAAACAAAACAATAATGGAAGACTTAGAAGTTTACTATTTTTCACTATTGGATGCGGTAGAAGGAGCCAGACACCTCCAAATATTAAGCAGTGATTGATCTGGGAAAAACTTCCACAGTAGAAATCCTGAAATTGACAAACTGTAAAGGAAAAATATAGATTGGCAAGGTGTAAAATCTCAACTCAAGACAAGAAGAAGTGAACATCTTCCAATAAAGAGATTTCACCTGATTTTTTCCAGAGATTCGATAAGATTCCAGCGGTCCAGGCAGCCTCGACGAGGTCTCTTGACAACCTTCTGCGCGAAGAGCTGCAAGGAGCCTGTGAACAATGAAAAGAACGCTGGCAGCGGTGTGTTGATGCCCACTGATCATATTTCGAACATTTTTAGTTTGCTGTACAAAAATGTTTAATAAATTTTCTATTCTGAGACCAGTTTTAAAACTTTGTGGACACACTCTGTATATATATATTAAAATATACCTGTATATATAGATATATGTATATACATTATTTACAATAACGACAGTCTAATCTAATGGGTCTATGGGAGGTTTGCTCAAAATGTATCTGATCTTTGACCGGGAAAAATCGAACTGTCCACTTACTGATATGAAGGATTAATCGCCTACAAAATACTCTCCTTGAGACCGTACACACTTATTCCAGCATTGCATCCCTGCAAGGCCGTTTATGGAATGCGGTTCAGCTGCTCCGTCGCATTCTGCATAATGTTCTCCCGAGTGTCAAATCTGCTCCCTTTCAACAGTATTTTCAACTTGGCGAACAGCCAGAAATCACAGGGAGCCATGTCAGGAGGAAGCTGACGAACAACCGGGATTATCTGTTTGGTCAAGAAAGTCTGAATCAGACGAGAGGTATGCGCCGATACGTTGTCATGATGCAGCTGCCAAGTTCCCGCTGTCCACAGATCCGGTTTCTTGCGCCGAACGGCATTACGAAGACGACGGAGGACTTGCTCTTTATTGATTGTCTGTTCATGAGAAACATACACATGATGAATCGACCATCTTTAAACCAATTGTACCAGCCTTTGATTTGTGTAGTGTCCATGGCATTGTCGCCGAAAGCTTGCTGAATCTTCCGAATGGTTGAGTATCATCAAGTTTCTGACAAAATTTGATGTTGTAGCGCCGCCCCAGTCGTTCCGTCATTCCGTCATTCCGTCATTCCGTGAAATTTGCAAACACGACGAGCCACCAGCACACCACTACACTCACGTCTTACCACTGTCAAAGATGACGAGCTGCGCACTGAATATTTAACACACATGCGCACGAGGGTACTCCACAACTCCCTACCAAATATCGTTGCACTCGCTTTATTACTTTCACGGGAAGCATGGCAAGTCGGAGACGTTTTGAACAGACCTCGTACATATGTAATAAGAAATTCTTCTCCGAGGAATTCGATCTTATCTTAAATTAAGACATTTATTACATTACATTATATTAATAAACTACGTTCATTTATTTAATATTGCGACAATTGTTTTGTCGTCGTCAGGAGTAGCTAAAATGATTAACATGGTGGTCAAAATGTAACACTTTAAAATTAACAACTTACATACTTACATACTTTTGTAATAGTAAACTTATTTAAAGTCGGAAAAGCTTGTGAAATTTACTGTACAAAGTTTCGAATTGTTGTATATAATTTTATCTTATGTCCCCCTTTGGGGTGGAGCTGCCATTAGGTTCCCTATATCCCTTTCGTACTTAAGGTGGATCAGTCCCTTTTACGTCTTTATAATCTTCTGCACATCTTCCTGTCGCTTGTCCTTTTTTCCAATTGCTAACCCTGACCATTCTTAGGTCTTCCACTATTTGCTCCAGGCAACCATTCTTGCCCTTTTTGTTTTATGTTTCTCACTATATCCTCTTCAAGTACTTCTTGAATTTCCTGGTTCGTCCTCCCTCCGTACACTCCGTGCGCTATTCTAATTGGACTACTATTCTCAAGTCTTCTTCTTGTTTCCTTGTCATGCTGGATGTTCTGCACATTTTAATTTTACTGCCTCTTACAAGTATTTTACTCTTTATTAGTTTTTACTGGCATGATATAATTTGTTAGTCATTATGATTGTCTCTTTGATTTCGATCTCTTTATCTCCACCCTGCATCAAATTTACATCCAAAATTTTTTTACTTCTTCAAATTTATATCTTTCTATTTTGACTTTCCTTTCACCTTCTTCTGTTTGTCTTCTAACTGTGCCTCTATTAATATTTTTCACCACATATGGTAGTGTTAGGTTGAATAGTGTGGCTGACAATGGGTCTCCCTTACTGATTGCAAATTCTCTTGTTCTACCTTTTTGTGTTTTAATGTTTGCATATGTTTTACTCAGAATCGGCATGATTAGCCTTCTTAATTTGCAAGGTATTTCTAATTCACGTAGAACCATTTTTAATCCCGTTCTATTGGTCGTATCAAAAGCCTGTTTAAAATCTATGAAGAGCATCTTCATCTCTATCTGACTTTGGTATGCTTTCTCTATTATTTGTTTTACATTATGTACTTGGCCTACAGTCGATATTCCTTGTTTGAACCCGTATTGGTATGTGCCTACATATTTTTTGTTAGTTGTGTTAGTCTCTTGTTTATCATTGTTAGAATTTTGTAGGCGGTATTGGGCAATGTAGTTCCACTGTAATTCTCATATATTCGCTGGTCTCCCTTTTTGTGTATTGTAACAATGTCTCCGCCTCTCTATTTTACGGCATTTCTGCCCGTGTGCACACTCTCCTAATCAATCTGTACATGGCTTCGTGCACTTCTTCTCGTGCAGTGCATCCCTTCCCGACACCTTTCCATTTTTACTTTTTAAATTGATTTTTATTTTTATTTCTTCTACTTCTTCTCTTTTTGGTTCTAACATTTCCGTTGTTTCGTTTCGTTTTTTGTATTAAATTTACGTTGCTTTAAAGATTTGAAATGTGTTACATCTAATAACCAGTGTATGTAAACAACGTTAAGTATAAATTTAATCTCTCTACTTGAATTTGTATTAAGAATTTGCGCAGGAGTATGTGGTACTGAGAACATGACTTGATTAACATAAATGCATCAAAGATTAAAGCCCCAGTGAACACAAGAGTATCAAGAGATACAGAGACAATAGAAGCGGATTGACACTTTAGCTTAGTTTCCATAACGGAACGAGCAGCTTACACCATTAAAACTACACCAACAGATATTTACATATGTATGTGAAATTACTATTCGGTTAATCGTATTGTGTTATAAAACAATGCTTCAACATGTTTCGAATACATCTTGATGTCATCTGCTGTTCCTTCATATTCAAATATTTGTAACGCAAGGTTTTGTTACTAAACGAGTAGGTATATTTTATGTGTGATATAAAAGAATATAAATAAGAAACTAATTTTAATATAAATTATTAAACAAAGTATCAAAACCAGTTCGTGAAATAATGTGTAATAATTTTATAATTACCACTTGTCCATGCTGGTTACATTGTTCTGATAGTTGATAATAGTGTGATAAAGTAAATTTTTGACAAACTAAACTGAAGCTGCAAAAGAAATTCGATAAACTTTTACCTAGTTACTACCTCATCTACGATTCACAATGCTATATTCATCTGATAAATCCATTTAAAATTTATTCATTTATTTGAATAATAAAATAAATAAGATAAATAAATATATATAGCATCAAATAGTCCTGTAAAACACTGGAAATAAAATTGTAAATTTACAATTTGCAATTGCTCATTAGGGGTACAATTTTGTATTGGAAAATTGTCTATAATACGACACACAATGTCAACAAGGTAAAATGCTTTGATAAAATCTGAAAAGTTTATATCAAACAATTGGAAACGATAGTTCTTGAGCTATTGAAAAATGTATAAATATTTTTAATAATTTGTTGTTGAAATCGGTCGGCGTATATTAAGTTCAATTTTGTTGACATTACTGAAAATAATTTATCGTCAGCATGTTTTGTGTAATTATAAAATAAAGAATAAGCAACATTTACCCAATGGATACTTTTTCATTCCCACTCTTTTGAGACTTTTGGGACTAATTGTAAGTGAGTTTATTGCTCTGTTAGCTGGTTGAAACTCTGTCTACAGCTGCAACTTTGAGTGCCGACTTTTTCTGAATATATCGCGCAAATCAGCCTTTCCGAAGCCCCTTTCAATGAATGTTTGAGTAGTCATTAAAAGGAAAGAAATAAACACTACGAGCAGAGAGTAGCAATGCAATCATGTAACTGCATCGTATTGTTTGGAAACGCAACCCTAGTTCTGTACATTTTAATGTCATGTACTATAAAACTCAAACTTTTCTTTGTTTGTGTGTATTTGAAGGTTAATGACCATCTTAATATATTGCATAATTGAAATCAGAAGAAATTATCCGTGAAAATGAGGGAAGAAGTTGCAGAGAGAAAATGGTGAAATCATTATTTAGAAGAGAAGGACAATATGGTATTAAATTTGTTGTTAGAATGCATACTTTTATTAAATGAAAATGATTAAGGCTTTTTACAAAAATGCCATTAGTGTTGACTTTATTAAATTTGTTTCGTACCTTAGCCACTCACTATACTCACTTTAGAATATCTAGAAGCGGTAGCAATTAGACACAAATAATTTTCCTTGGAAATTATTACCATAAGAAATTCCAGTCCAATTTTCAGTCCAAACTATGAAAAAGAAATAATTCTTTGAGATCTGATCTTTTTGTATTTAAATCTCTATTTCCACAATAGCAGGTTAGAATTAGCAATTAAAAATATATTTAATCTTTAATGATGTGAAATTTTACGATTACTAGATGTTTATGGTTTTTAGACATTCTTATAGAATAAACATCTTTAATGTATAATAAAAATTAATAATGAAACATTGTTATACAAAGTAATTCGTTCGCAAAATGAAAAAACTTGTGACTTGGAATGTGTATATCTTCTTCCAAGGTATTACGCAACGTCATACGATATTTTTAAAATAAATACCAAATTCTTATGCAAATAAAAGAAAACAAATTAAATAGTTTAGACCACACACGTATTGTTTACAACGAAATAGCGAAAATGATTCAACCGTGTCAATTAGTACCAATTTGATAACCTAAGACCTTTTCTGGGATAAAATGAATGCACGCAATTTATGAAAATAGTTCGATAGGTCCTTCTATGACTTAAACACAAACGTTAAATTCTTGTTAATGTTAACAAACCGCTCTGGTGAGTACATATACCTGTAATTGTTATTGAATTTAGTTTATCTAAAAAATCATATTCATCAGTAGAAAAATATTCCATTTTATATTTTATCCCGATAAATTTCCTTGTAGTTACCTTGTTTATATAAGTTAGTACACGATACTTTACACTTAATTTAAACAACTCGAAAAATCTATAAACTAATACATCCTAAGTTGAATAATAATTTGTACTTTTGTTTCTGGACACGTATTTATTCTAGCATGTTTGTGACGATAAGCAGTAGGAGTACAACATTTGAATCAACAAGCAATAATTAGTTATATGATAGGATATCTGTTTGGTGGTGTAATAACTCTACCATTATTATTAGTTATTATGCATCCACGACTATGGCTACTTCGGTTCGAAATCTATATATATAAAAATGGATAGTGGTTTGTTCGGATGCTTAAAACTTGAAAACGACTGGACCAAATTGGATACTTCTTTCTGCAGGTTTGTTCGTAATTACTACGCGAAAGTTTAGGAAAAAGAAAACTATTAAAGTATTTGAGAAATTAAGAAAAACAAATAAGAGATTAAACAAATTGGCGGCGTCTGGTGTGTTAGGTTATGACAGTTGTCATGCTGCGCGCAAATACAATTAAGGTTATGAAATTTGTGATTGTGCGCGCATGAATAATTGTTATGTCATAATAGAAGCAAAGTCAGCAATATCCATCAAAGTCTTATTTACAATACCGCAAGCGAGAAGATCGAATCTTTCCGAAGAAAGCCGTAATGCAACTAGACTGCGGAATATTGCGAATCTATCCACTGCAGATGAAGAAGAAATCGCACGAGAGAAGGGCGCCGTGTTAGTACGGCCCGACTTCATGCTTCACAAACACAAGAACAAAGAAAGACCATACGTGAAACGGCTCGGTTGGCAATGAGAAATCGTCGAGCAGAATACAGAGATCAATAACGTCGAGCCGCAAGAAGAAATGCTTCAATTGTTAATTCGAACCGATACGATTCCACAATTGACTACAGCTCGCACCCTTTCGTTAAAATTAGCCCTGCTATTAGTGCTGTCTCAGTGGAAAGATTAAATTGCCATTGTTGCCTCCGCCATCTGAGCTATTGCATTCATTGCTTCATGGCGAAGCTCAAGAATCACGGTATTTTCTTTCTAACGCTTAAAGGTACAACGTATGTTTCCAAATGACTTAATTTGGAGCAAATATTCTTGAAGAACGCGGATTCAGTCCGACATTCAAGATAATGTTTGTTAATAAGAGAGTAACCTTTATTTTTGGTAACCATAAATCACTAATTATCACTTCCCTTTCCCTTTATACAGATAGAAGGATAAATTCACCATAGAATTGGGTCATTGCAGCCGGTTGAGGGCGCCCAGCATAAAATTGTTACAAATTTACTTCATGGCCAATATGGAGGACCAACTTGATCGGCGTCAAACGATCAATAGCGCAATGAAAAGAGAAACTCTTCAAGATTTGCAGGAAATACTTCATGAACATCATGCATTTATTCGGTTGTTCAAAACTGCGTTGGATTGCATGCCACGTGATGACTATCAAGTCCTGATCAGAGTAAATAAACGCCCCGCTGGAACACACGAACGACAATTCAACCCACCGACAATAGATAAAGTCGCAAAATATAGTATATCACAAGGTGCTTCAATGAAGATAATCGACACGAGTGCAACCCATTCAGCAAATAGTTTAACAGAAAGTTGTGCTACAACGATACGCGAATCATTTGGTTTACATTCAATAAAGCAAAATGCTTTGCTCCCACGTGAGTTTGTTCCTTTTTGAACTTTTTATTCAACTTAATTAATTTTATCTTAATATAAACAAGTTAATAAAAGTCAGGTAATAACTTAAGACAATATTTATTAATTCTAAGGCGGTACGAAGTTCGCCGGGTCAGCTAGTAATATATACAGAAGGATTATAGTAAATTTGATAAATTTGGAGTAAGTGCTACTTAGTGACTTGTAAAGCAAAATCTCGATTATCTGTTATAACTAAGGATCGACAAACGAGTGCATGATAAGTTATCATTAAGTAGTGTAAATCGGACTAACACTGTCCCCACTTACGTGCAAGACACGACATTAAAGTTCGAAGGAGTAACAGCGTCGGCCTGGTTTACACAACTTATCATGCACTCGTTTGTCAAACCTTAGTTATAACTTACAGACTTATTTACAGATTAGTGAACTTCTGCACATATTTTTAATCATTGTATTTAATAGGGGAACGTAATGTACTGATAAACAAAGGTACAATTCTTAAGTGATTAAAAAGCTACAGTGTTATGTCGAACTAACAAACCACATACTTACCTGTCAACTATTTTTTAACTTCATTGAAATTGCATTTGGCAGGCTAACTACTAATAAATACATATCTTTAAATAACTGAGACCTTAATACATCCTTGTTTATATAAGGCTTGAATTTCAAAACATTTGACACAGTAATAATTAACCTCAAAACTACCAAAGTCATTCGCGGTCCGTTATTATTTACAACCCTCTAAGCAATATCGTCAAATCTGCTTCCCTCAAGCAGGAAAATTCAGAGAATATGTCTCACAAACAAAGGACAAACGCAAGCTGCTAAGTTTCAAATATGTTACCGGTAAAGTTATATTAACAGCTAAAGCTAGGATTAACCGAGCAAATAGCATAATATCCACGAGACATGGGTAAAGTTGGAAATATATGTAACGTAAATAATTCACGTTTTGGCTTTTATGAACGGATTACATATCAATTACGTCCACCGGAAATAACTATTGGTTTAATTGCTGCTGGAACCTGGTTGACATTTTTGACCTTACCAGCGAATGAAATTCCGGGGTGACATTGGATGGTCCTAGAACGGTTTTTCCTGTCAGCGTGCGGATTTAATGGGGGTAGGCTTGAGCACAACCTGTTTTTTATTCTTCGCAGGTACCATTTTGATAGAAATAGGGAGTCGTCGTTGCCTTTGAGTCAGCGTATTGTACTGCGCGTTTGAACATGCCACCACAGAGGCCGCAAGTAACCAATTCGCCTCACGGCTTTATAGTATTAATATCTGCATTTAACGCTGTGAGACGTCGCATGACAATTTATTTGTGCATCGGCGTATAATTGGCAGCAATGACACTGTGTGAAGAATTCCTTGGATATATCCTTGGACGATGGTAATTTCGGGTCTGCAGACGCTTTTGATTGAATATATCTTCTTCGATTCCTCCGTTTTGGGGGTTCTGTTTCTGCTCATGCACTTGCATGAGATGGGTTAAAACCCCTGCTGCCCGAAATCTTCGACGATTTCATCTTCGGTAAAAGATTCGGCCAAACACTTCGGAACGCGACTCTGAGTAATTTTACTTCTGGGAGAGCAAAGGAATGGGTAACCAATATTGGCCATTGCACTTACCAAAATGTGATTTTTGTCGAAGTGGTTGGCTGTATTCTGATGCCAATATTGACATTCACGATTGGCGATTCGGATGGCCCGCCCAAAAGATCTCTCTCCGGAGCGAACTCCACTTTGACTTTTCCGGCAAGATGACGGGCGGCACACGAGCGGCTTTTACCTCAGTGAACGAGACAACTTTGAAGCCAGCGCCGCCATGTGACACTAACTTAGTCTCGGTTCCACCGATTGTTTGCTTTCTCACAGAAGACGCTCTCGATTTGCTGTCACGGGAGGAAAGGCGTTTCTTCACAAAGGTGAAGTCACCTACCTGTAACTTATTACCTATTAACCTAGTTACGTGACGATGATTTTCCTGATTCGAAATCAGCTGATCTAATGGAGTTTTATTTTTCCAGTTTCATGTCGTTTTCCATGTCGGAAACTTCCCCAAAGTCGGAAATGGAGTCAATACCTTCTTGGAGCATAGCCATCGCACTGCTTACTTCCATAATTTTCCTGAAATTGCTTAGAATCGCCAGTTGGAAAGATGATGATTCTAGTCGGATCGAAGCTGCGAGCTGTTATTTTGGTTGCTTGCAATGTACTAGAATTAAATTCTAGCACGCGGCCAGTTGAATCCTGCGTTGTTTCAAAAGAAACATGTTATCGCACATTACACATAACACAGAACCATAGTTCGATAACGTAATGTATTAATGTATAAAGTATTACAAAACTTGCGAAACAGAGTGGAACCACTCAATCCAAGCGAATGCGTCCTATTGCTACAGAGGCATAATGCTTACTCTGTTATTTCCGCGTTTACCATATCTGTTATAAAAGGGCTTTCCCAAACGCATATAAGTATCCTTCTTTTATTAGCCAGCCGGTAATTTACGGAAATAACATTGGGTAATTTACGGTAAATTAAAGTACTTAATTTGGCAATTTACTGGGTAACTTACTGATTCACATTACTGAATACACTGCTCAAAGCGACCAAAGGATATTGTTCGTTTTGTTAAATTTACCAGAGGAACGACATAAATGCCAATTTCAAGATCAATAGCCAGTATCTACCTGCTTTATAGAATTGCGAATTAGAAGAAAGATTTCATTTGTTATTATTTACTTGGCTAGACCTAAGCTATACACTAAGCCAAAGCTATTCAACAAATCACGAACAAGCATTTAACGATTTATTCCAGTTTGAGAAACAACAAAACAAAGAACCTAATGGAACGCCTAAAAAGGGTACGAATTTTGTAGAGAAAATATTCCTACCAACAGTTTTCCAAAATATTCACTAATTGAGAGGATATTTCAACAATAACCATATAATTCAACCAAAAACAAGTGGAAAACCGTCGACAAGCTGCAACTTTACATTGACTGAAAATTTGACATACATATGTATATAGTTTTCAAACTCAAGTCGTTTTGAACGATCTATTTTCCGCCTGAAACAGAACATGAATTCAAAATAATGCATCATTTAAATCAAAAAGTAGTATTATCATTGTTAGTGATAATAAAGAAAAGAAGTAAGCATGCTGCATATAAAACGAATCATGTCAACAAAAGAAGTTTATTTGAAATTTTGGTATTGGTATCTACGTATAATCGTTTGTCTCTGAAGGGAAAATATTTCTCCGAAGTTAGGAATTTTTAGTATATTTGCAACTGATACAGCAAAAAGCCCGGTAACAACTTGAAAATTACAAAAGATAGGGATAGGGAACCTTAATAGGATTCGATACACGTACTATTCTAAGTTTAATAATGTACTACTATACAGTACATTCCTACTTTAATATTTAACACCGCGTACATTATTAGAATAACGTCTTTGTCACAGGTTCATATCTTCATATATAAATTCAAGGCATAACACTGAAATAAAAACTTCTAAAGTAGCCAATTCTAAACAGGGAAAAAGAAATAATCTAAAGTAGCTGGAAAATAATTGTATGCACATATGTAACAAACAGGACATCAACTTTCATTATAAGCGGAAATCGCTTTTGGTGAAATATTTTCCCTTAAGAGACAAACGAAGATAATTATTAATACAAAAATAAGTGGTACAACTGCAAAAACTTCTAATGAACCAGTTGCATGGATTCCTATGTATATGTTTATAGATACCTACATACGTATATTTTATGCCCTTCTAAATCCAAAAATTTTAAATTACAGATTTCCCTAGTACGTTTCCAATGAGGTTGTTTGACATCCCAATCTTACATAAAGGCAAATGAAATTATTAGATAATTTTCATATAGCTGGCGATCATACACATAAATATTAATGTGGATAATTTATGACGGAGGAAAGAAACACGAAAGAGGAGCGGCTCTTTCGTACAGTGATGACTCATTTTTAAAGTAGCACAAGTATAGCAGCTTATATTATAATCATAATGGTAAGAACAATTTACTTAACACATGTCTGATGTACTAATTTATAAAGCCGTCTATTCAGCATGGTTTGTGATAAATCTTAACAAATCATTGACCTATACTTTTATAGAGTTTACTTATCAGCTGGCTGCAGAAATGTACGTTCTAAGTGACAACCAGTGGACAAACTTAACATACCATATTCATTTCAATTAAAAAGAAGAATGTTGGAATTTTGCAAATAATATTTCGATGCATTCTTGATAAAATTGTGTTTGTGTTTTCACAAGAAGCATGATATGTATCTCAATTTTAGGAGTAATTATATCTGTGCATACAAAATCCTGGACGTTCTGAATTTGAACTACACCGAAGACCTCCAAATGCGTTTAACGATACTAGAAACAACATCTAGAAATACTAAGCTTTTCGAACTGACTTTGTTACCGGCTTTTAAACACGAGCGAGGATAAATCAGAAAAATATCATTATTCGGTTGACTTCCATATATCCACCAGTGACACTGAACGTGTTAGTAATATATTTAATAACCCCGGTTTCAAGTATATTAAGTAAGATGTGCAGACATCAACAAACTACATTAGAAATATCGAACAAAAATGTTCAGATAAGATTTGAAACTTGGAACATAAACAGCTAATACAAAAATAGGAAAAATTAACATAACACTAAAGAACTTAATATAAATATAACAACTCAACTAAAGAAAAGCTAATTCATAGAATCTGGATAACGTCCTATAAAACAACCTAAGTCATTAGGTGCATTAGTTGGGCAGCTACAAGGTGGCGGTCCAATAGGTTACTAAGTAAGCACAAATTGTCAATAATCATGGAGGGAATTATGCATTATTAACAGCGGACTGTAACCGTAGATTGTAGTTTCGTCCTTATTAGGACTCATAAATAGTTGTAATCATAGAATTGATTTTGGAAACTGCCACGAAGGGTGGAGTGGTCATGCCGATAAAAGAAGGAAAACTAAAAATTAATATAGTATAGTAATCCAATAAACACGACTAGAAAACTTTTTAAGAAAATGCAAGAAAAAATAAACAAGACCCACAATCATAGTGCACAGTCAAACCATGAAATGTACACACGGAGATACAACAATAATATCATGGCGGAGATAATAATAATAATAATAATTTATTCAATCAGATTCAAAATATATAGACATCGTCAAAGACACAAAAATACAAGTATCGATCACATGTACAAACATAATAATACAAAGAAGATATTGTAATATATACATACATATGTACATACATACACAATAGTGCAAGAACAAGACACATAATAGGTACATACCAATAATTTCTATCTGTGGAGATATTCCTCAAAACTATAAAGCCAATTTTGAATTATAATTCTTTGATCTGTCTAAAAATTCTTCGTTCTTTCAAATACATGCGCTTTAATTGGTCTGGCAATGCATCGAAAGCTGATATATCCGCATTAGTTTTAAACACTTCTTAATTTTTACGATAATACATTATAAGTTGATATATGTATATACAACCCAGGAAGTGTCGTAATTAGAGTTTGTTAAAAAGGTGGATGACGCGTTATGATTAAGTAGTATAAATCGGATGGACGCTGTGACTCCTTCAAATTTTATTATTCAATGATAAGTTGTCATTGATAAGCACGTCATCCACCTTTTTAACAAACCCTAGTCATGATGTTTAGCTCTTTGAGGTAGTGTCTACAGGATGCTGTAATAGAAAGAAATAACATGCATCGTATAATATTTCTTTTAAAGCACAAAAACACGTTTTGATAATTCTCCCCATATCAGAATACCATACTTTACCCGGGAAAAAAACACGCAAAATAAAACAATGGAAACACAGATAAATCCACAGATAGTAGGTGCACGCAAAACAATACACGGGTGATCCGAAAAATCGAATCAACTACTATAACAAATACAAAATGGGAGAATCAAGAAAGAAAACAATCGTGGATAGATATTTAACAAAATGGCAAATGCCTACAAAGACAATGCGGAGCTATTTTTGGGAGTCATTAGAACTCACATTAAAACATGTAAAGAACAAGAATGATAATGTAATAGCTGGTAAGCAACAAATGATGCAAACATTGATTGAATACTTCATATAGTTGATGCGAGAGGGAGATACGTAATTAATACAACAATTCTAAGAATTAGTTATGAAAAAAATAAAAGGAAAGTAGAAAGCGCTCTGGACATGGCCCATAACACATAAAATTCCAAAACTGATGTTTTTAAAGATGTGATGTAACTCTAGTTATAGGAAAGAAACCAATCTAGCAAATGGAAGTCATAGAAGGGTTGCACAAAGAATAAACATGAATACGCTGAAAGCAGAACTAAAAAATGTGCAATTGAGTTTTAGGCCGAACATTAAAACAGTAAGATAATGACGTGTTCTGATTTTCTTATTCCTATGTATTTATTCACTAGCTGTTTCCCGCGACTTTTATTTAAAATACCCCTTCCGTGTATTTCAGGACACTTAAAAAGTAAGAATATTTTCAGTTCCTTAATTCTAGTGCTATTATTTTCAGTTGCATCTTTGCCAAACTTCTCTGAAAACAACATTGCTGGTTTTCCTTTCTGGCTGGAGGATGACCAAGTTACCAGATAAACTGACTCTCGAGTACACCACGTACAGCTGCCCATCAGTCACATTTAAACTCTGTTCCTGCGCCTTATTAATCGTCATAGCGTAACAAACTTTAACTTTAGCTCAAAATGGTAATCTGATGGGATCATAGGAATCCGAGGGACGAAGACAGTTTCTCCGTGACTGACGCTTGTGAAAATCTTGGCTTCAATCACGTGCTTGTACAGATTTTTTACCTGAAGCCTAGTGCCGTCACCGAGTTTTGGTGAATTTAGATTGCGCAAAAGCATGATTGGAGCACCAAATGTGTGCAAAAACTCTACAGGATAATGGAGCTTATCCTGTCACTCCACTATCGCGTCAATAGATTCATACATGAGTTCATTAGCTAGCTCCCCTAGTAGTACGTTATTGATTGAATTGGCTGAATCGTTTGTTGGAGTAAGCTATCCTTGAGCCATGATGTACAAAATGCACCACTCTGTTGAACATTACTGCCATGGATCTGGTCAGTCAGGCTTGTTAAATTTTTTACAACGGAGCAAAGATTATTCGGAGTATTTATTTTTCCATCCTCCTCTTCTAAAATCCCCAATATCAAGTAATAATTTAGAAAACTCCTCTGCTCTCAAATCATGTTCAAGGTGGACGCGCATGTTAACTCAGTCAATATTTGGACATTAGACAAAGTTCATTATTATTATTACTATTATTAGGCCTCACGTGACCTCCAGGAACAACGGGCAATGTTTGTCTGAAATCACCAGCCAAAAGCACTGTAACTCCGCCTTCTTTCTGCACCCCCGTGTATAATAGAGAGTATGGTGGTTATGTCGGCGACATTGGCTATTTATGGAAATGTTTCCTTAGTTTCGCTATAATTTCACTAATATCACAGATATACAAAATGTTATTCTTTTTCTTAGCAAAGTAGAGGTCTTTAGCAATGTCGGAAATTGGTTTTCATTTCAATCAAAAGTGTATGCGCAGTGCGAGAGCTGGTTAAAAAAGCGCTTCCCTTTCAGCTCGCTCTGACTTTATTTTGATCTATTGTTTCCAAACAAAATACAATTTCGAACCTCGATACATCGTATCCAAATGTTTGTACAAAATTTTATTGCAATAGGCCTTATGGTTTAGAAATTAAAAAAATACATACATACTGCACTCCCATACATACTTTCACTCCCTGTTTCCCCCTTTAGGGCTCGACTTAGGGGATGAAGTTCTATAGAATTTTTGTTGAATATTTGCATACGTTATTCTAGGAGTCTCTTTACAAAATGTGTAGTTCATAAACGTAGCTCGTAGACTTTTTCTATACAAATTTTGACACTTCCTTTCAACTCAGTCAGTTATACTTTTTAAAATAGTAAATAACTTGTACGATTGTTCAACTTTGTTACAAAAATTGAATTTTTGTGTTCCTAGACCCAATTGCAGACTATCCAATACTTTTTATTCTGAAAGTCAACGTACAAATCTGGGGCTAAATGCTCCCCTTTACAGAGTCACACAACAATTCAATAATCTGTCAGGCGGCGTGGATATATTTCATTTGTCCCTTACGCAGTATAAGAGGGCCGTAGTTCGAAGAGTCTCTCTACTATAACTATACTCTGCTCTTTTCTTTTAGATTGTTTTATAAATTTGTTTAATTTTAGTATCATATTTTGTGGATTATTTTTATTTTTATTTATATAGTGTTTATATAGTATTGTACCCTTTGCGGAAGCCTTTATGGGGTACCCTGTTAGCTTCTCTGTTAAACTCCTTAGAGGATGATTTTATAAAAAGTATATATTGATTAGTTCTATGCGTTATTCAAAGAGTCTCTGAGCCAAATTTCAAGTTTCTAGACCTAGGCTTAGGTGTTCCACACAAACTTCCTCTCCCCTTTTCTCCCCTTTAAAAGTGGAATTTCCAAAAATCCCTTCTTAGCAGATACCTACATCACATAAGGAACCAACCATTGCTCATTTATACATGAAGATATAAACAAAATGATAAAAGAAACAAGAGCCCAGACGATGCAGTTTGCAATATACAGGCAATAAACAGGTTTATGTCCAAAATCGACAGCAGAAAAAGGAGGCAATTTCATAGAAAGAAGTTTCAACAAGACATACCTAACAAATTATGAAGGCAAATCCATTCAAATGCTTGGCAGGTATCAAAATATAGAATGAAAAGAGAATAACAAGAATAACTTTTGTAGTATCTACGAAGAAAAAAGAGAGAGGCAGACCGAAAAATTTGTCGAAAGAAGAGATAAAGGGCTCCATTAGAAAAATATAGGGGAGGTTTGAAGAAATACCGAATAAAACACAAAACGAAAGAATGGCGTTAATGCTGGAAGAAAGACCCTATAAACTAAGTAACTCTATATTAAGTCCAACACTCATGAGGACCTTAAATCGAGTAAGTAAATGTTTGAAAATCAAACAAATCAAATTAACAATTTATTCTTAAGGTAATTAATACTTTTTGAGCCGAGTATTTCCAGTTTTTAGGGCATCTAATACGCGTTTGGAGTGAGTCATTTAATGCTACTACTAACACCTATTTTTAAACAATGTTACTTTTTAGTGACCACCACAGGAAATTAGTTTCCAAGCTGATTGATGAAAAGATTGCCAGAAGTTGAATATAATACGTAAGCTGAATTTTATGTAGATAATTAGAAGAAGTAAGAAATGGGGTAATACAAGCTATAGATTACCAACGAATTACTTTCGAAGCAGTCTTCTTAAGATTTACAGTTTCCCATTCGAGAAGACCAACTTCCAAAACATTTACTCCACTTCGAACTCAATATTTCAGAAATATGCTTCTCGAACATTTCTCAACCTTCAGTGTTTTGTAGAACAATATCACTGCGAGGACAACCTTTAAATTCTCCAAACCAATTATAAATTGTGACAGCAGAGGACGTCTTATCATCAAAGAAAGAACGAGATCAATTTATCCATTCGTGTTAAATTCAATCACATTTGAAGTCAGAGAAATCGTCCCTCTAACGAATCAATGGTGCTAGTTTCTAAAATATAGAAGACTATCCACGTAAACAATAGCATTTCCACTCTCAAAGAAAAGGGTACCGTGTTATTGATATTATAAGTGCTGTAAAATAATTAATTTCATATGGTAAAGAAGGAAAAGAACATTTTGACCTTCTTATAATACAATACTGCTCATAATTTGGTATTACGATTAATGCTATATTGACTTAGTTAGAGGGCATGTCGTCACCGAAATGAAGGAATATCTTATTAAGAGTCGGTTGATTGATGTTTTTATTCGCATTTCCTGCTCTTTTTTGTTTCTGTTTTATCCAACTTTTCTAGTTTCATTTATCTTCATATTTCATATCGTTGATTACATGCGCCATGAGACAGATACCATCAGCACAATATTAATCTTCAGGTGTCTTAAGCACCATGTTACGTTGCTCAGTAACGATGAGTACACACTCTTGTTTCACACCATTTTCGCTCACCACATGTTCAAAAATCCATCCTTTATGTGGTAGTTTGTTGTTGATTCTGCTACATACATACTATACATTTTGATATTTATCATTTTAGAGTATTACCGTTTGTTGAGGATTGACCGTATGACTATTTGAATGACAAAAGTCTCCTGAGTATTCCACAATGATACGAAGAGTATTATTAAGTCAATGCAGGATCTGTTTGGCCTTCCTCAATGTTGGTTCTATCGCACTGGCTATAGACTTATGTATGTATGCTATAAGCTCATGGTATTCAGGAGCATATTGTGTCTACAGTTTTCACAGTATTATAATTATATCCTTTTCCAATCGGTCATTACTTAAGGTTAGTCGCATAATTTTCTCAGAACCAACCTGACAAGCTTTGTTGCATTTCAGTTGTTTCATAGCTTACTTTATTTACTCCTTAGTTGTTATGTGTCAAAAGTAGTCAGGCGTGAATTCTTCTCTTATAGCCTCGGATATTACTGCTACACTTCAGCAGTTAAAATTTACCTCTATCAAATTGTTTCTTGGGATTTGTTATATCTTTCCCCGATTGCGTTTTTATTGCTGGATAGTCATTATTGGCATTTTTGTTCGATGAAATTGCTTCTTTATTCTCTTGTTTTAAATTCCTCTTCCGCTTCTTCTTGTCCGCGAAATAATTTTTTATTGATGTATCTATTTTGAACTACGTAGCCCTTGTGATTCATCCGCCTTTTGTTTGATCATTTCAGCCCTAATATTTCTTTAACGTTTCTATAATCATATTGTTGATCATTGACCATGCATTGCGTTCTCTCTCCGTTTCTATCTTACTTTTATTATATCTTCAATTCTTCTTTTTTGTACTGCCTGATCTTATAGCTTCTTATCATATCTTTCTCTGTTTTTAATTTTTAGTCTTCTTTCAAGTAATAATCGTTTGCTATATCAGCAACACTCGAGGATGTAACTTCTAACCACGCTTTTCCCCATTGTTTTATACTTTCAGTTCGCTGATGACTTCCAAGTCACTCTATAGAAGAGCAATGTTCCACCAGTTACCAATTTATGATTACTATAAAATTCTATAAGTAGTAGTGTAGCTTATAATAGTATTTTCTTATTATGTCTATTTATGTTGGGGCATAGCATTCTAGAGAAGTTAGTTTTCTGATTTGTGTATTACTGGCTTCCACACCAATAAGGAAATTCTTGCAATTTTACTACCTTAAAAGTTTTCATTTCGCCAGCAATTCACTAGTTTTGTATTTCTCAAAAACAATATTATAGGAACAAATAATGGAGAATACGAAGAGCAAAATGATTTAGTACCTTTTCTGCCGACAAAGCCAGGCAGTTTTTTGTACTATACGCATGTTTAGTTGTCTGTCAAAATTCTCTAGGTTTGCATAGGACACATAACCAGGATTTCTTCTTAGCACAATAAGAATGGCTACAGCACGACTTGTATAACAGAACAAATATGCAATTTAATGAATTGTGTATTTTCCATGAAGTATTAATTTTTGATTTTCACAAAAGAAATTCACTTTCGTACAACATGCATCCGTTGAATGAGTAAATATTTTACAAGTAGCTGTATACATATGATATACAATATACAAGGGTATTTGTCCTTGAGTACGGCAACCAAAATTGTTTCGTAGCTTCTACGTTCCCACTCTACTGAACTAACACTGCGGGTATACTATACGCCGAGGTTATTCTCCGACTACGTAGTGTCGTCACGTGGCGCAAGTCCAGGCGCGGCTAGTGCAATAACGATTTTCTACCATAATACGAACGATCAACGAAGTCCTTAGAAGCAGAGATTTTAACTTCGTTTTATCAAAAATTATTACAAAATGAGTGCGTGGAGGGCCGCAGGATTGACGTAAGTTATAATTAGTACACATAAAACATTATAGTTCACGAACATGTCATGTTGTAACTTAGTTACATCGATTATTCCACTATCGCCGCTAGACTGGTAAGGAGGGCGTTAAAACCGGAATTAAGGAAGGCAGCCGAAAAGAGGGACGGGGTCTCCGTGAAGATTACATTCTGGGAGAACGGGAAAGCAAATCGTGAGTATTTTATGTGTTTATTATATCATTGTATTTTCCTACGGTAGAGTACGTTCTAATAAACAGTGTACATAACCTCGGAACTAGGACTACCAACATAAGAATTAATCAACATGCTGAGAAGCTTGGTTCCGTGGGTAGACAAGCTTTCTCGTACACAAATCGCTAGGAAAAAACGAGCGGCAGAAACAGTATGAGCTTCAGTTTGGATGTGGTTGTCATGAAAGTTTTCAAGTTAATTATCGTAACGTCAAGATTTGTAGCAAAATGTTGGTTTCATTTTTCTCGAAACATTTAATTGTACGAAAAAATGTGGTAGATAATAATACATAAATTTTTAATAGTTCTACAACTTTTGTATACTACTTTTTGCATAAAATTAGTATTTTGAAAATCAGCACCATATTGGTGTACAGTGCCGTGCAAAAGAAAACAGCAATGCTTCAATAATTCAGATCAACCGGATTATGCAAACATCCGAATTATTAAGGCATGTTAAAAAAGTTGTAAATAACCCACAAAATGAGTATGTGGTAACATTTAGAATATTTTGAAATATCTATGTTATGACTAGAATATTATAAAAATAATCTGAAAATAATGTTTATTAGTATTTATTAAGAAGAAACAGTAACTTTCAACTGACATAATATTTCGCTTTGCTAGCACTACTTTTTGCTTTAAATTTCTTTAAGTGCTTAATGCACTTTATTCAACACCAAGACAATTTAGAGCATTGTTGGGGTTTAAACAATCTTCATCGCCGTCTATCAATTGGTACGTTATTTTTCACCGCGCCTGTATTTCAATGATTTTAACCGCGCCTGTATGTTGGTTTCCTTTCGTTTTGTGGTGCCTGTAGCGGTCCTTTTTCGATAAGCGGAACTTGTTTTATCGGAAACTGTAATTTTTGGTTTGGTTATATTTCATTAGTCAATTTATGCATGTTTAATTCGAGATCATATTCATTTAGTTTGGTAGTTCTTCTCCAACTAGGGTTGCTTTTTCGATTTTAAATCTTCCCTATTGGTCTCATTGATTTTGCTCGACTACAAGTCTATAAAATACCGCTCGGCGGCATGATTCGCCCATTTTGTCACTCGTATTTAGTTGAGTTAATAGTAAACGGTTTTGGTTGAATCCATTTTAAGGATACCTCCAAATTTAGATTTTGAAGATTATTGGAGTTAGAGAGGAATCCGTCGAGATATTAATCGGTTTTCAAATCCTGACTAATTTTAGAGTGGATATTTTTGGTTTATTACCCGCCGTTTCCTTGTTAGAAGATTTTACCGTTTTCTTCGCAGCGTGCTGTGAGTTAAAGTCTTTTAAAGCAACCCAACAACTTCGGCTTTTGTTTTCTCTTTTTCTCTTCCTTTTCTTCCCGTATATTTTTCTTCGATTTTATTCAATTAAATTTTGGCGTTGACGTATACGCTATCTGCCTGTAGAAAACGAAATTACGGAGTTGCCGGTTGTACATAAGGTGCGACCATAGGAGGACGTGCGGGTTGGGAACTGGTCTCCTTACCACCTTGGGAGGCTGCCATCGGCCGAGAGCTACAAGCCTACGACCACGACAGATAAGTTACATAAGCTTTCCATCACAACCGAACACTTACAAGGAGCTTCACTCCCTAATTTCTTTATTTTTTTTTCTTCGCCATTTATTCTTTTATCACTCCAATTGTAAGGAGCTTAACGTAAATTAGTTGACTTCGTCATGTGATTCGCGAATTTTATTTATCATTTACTGGTGTATATTTTTAAGTCTGAAGAATATTGTTTACCCCTTTTTTAAACTGTTAAGTCCTTCCTTTTTTTATTCGTATATCTGTCGGGGCAATAAACCGTAGTTGTTGTTTAGTTTGTGCTTGTCCGCTCCTCCCCGTGAACCTTTCCACTCCCTTCTGCGTTAGGGAGATACCGGGCGAAGTGGCCCAAACGCAGTGACGCCCTTTACAGAGTTTCCTAACCGAGTTCGGAACCCACTCCCGTCTTCGTTGAGCTGGTCCAGCCGCCTGAGGTACATAAGGGAGCAACGCAAGGTTCGTCTTCGTCCTTGTGTCTATTCGGCCACGTTCATCTTTATTTGTACGCGTTACGCCACGCGCGTAGCACAATGCAGTTCAATTTCTCTTAGAAATTGTGTACTGTTAAAGTGATTATCTTTTAACCTGTTAGAAATTTTCACAATGTGTCTTCTTTCTTCGTTGTCAATTTGAGATTGAAATTTTGTTTTCACTGTAGAGATCTTCAGGGTTGTAATCTGATTCTGACTGTTCTGTAAGCATTTCCAGTAAGGGAATGGTGTGCGAACAGTTTTCCATGATGTGAGGGGCAACGTTTCCCATGAATTGAGTAGTAAAAATACATACAATTAGCTTATCGTAAGCATAATGTTTCATATACAATTCTTACCTTTTTTAAATAAAATATCAGGCTTTACTAGAAAAGCTTACGTTCGTAATACCTGTCAGAAGAAACTTAGGAATTTCAATTTGATTTAAAATAATATTCCATTCATTCGAGAACTTATATGCCATTGCACTCTTGCTATTAAGATATTACATAGGAGGTTCAATATTACTTATGTTTAGTAATAACTGACCAACAAATCGGTTTTGTCTGTAACAAAAGGAAAATAGTTTTTCTTTAAAAAATCAATGAAAAATTTATTAACATGTGATATCGCAATGTGAAGCTCATATTGACCGGTACCAGACAGATACAAAATCCATTATAACCACCATAAGAAAAATTGAAGTTGGCGATAATGACAAAAACAAAAAACAAAATACACTGTAGAATTGCTTTTGACGTCTTAAGATTCGCACTTAAAGAGTATCCTAATAATGTACAAGCTTAAAAAGTGTTGGCCTTAGAACTAATATGCTGTGAGTTAAAATTCGAAATCGATAAATTTAATTCATTTCCAAAAAATCCTAAAACTACACAGAATAGAATAAAATGGAAAAGATATCTGTAACTGGCACAAAATTATGTAAAACGTCTCTAATTTAAACTTCCTTCTATCTCTAATAATAGACAAGATACCAATAGACATCGAAATTGGTATATACACATGTGCTTACAGTAACGTTTTGGTAATCCGTATCTACAGTAAATCTGATTCAGCGGTAATCCGTAAAAAAGTCCTCTCATTATGTGCGTGGTAATCCAGATCGTCATTGAATTTGTTTCGATATACATGTCTTGCGTATTGCAGTATGAATTTTAGTTAATTGTATATTATATGATAGAGATCTACCACCAATAGGTCAATAAAACAAGGCTGGTTTGAACGATAGTTATATTTTCAGAACGTTTACAAACGTTTTCGGAACACCTTCGTCAGTGAAAATATAACTAGATAAATATATAAACAAACTTTTGTTTTTTATTTGGGACTATCAACAAAATAACTAGTGACTAGGATTTCTTGATATAGAGGATGTATAACCAACTTTTATATATATATAAATTATAAAAACTAAATTAATGTGTAAACATACATGCAAATTAAGTAAAACCTTATATCAAAAAATCTTTGTCGAAACCTTAACAATTCTGTTCAAGGACTAGGGAAAACCAAATTCAAAAACCTAGCCAAAGGTTTCCTTCTTAAGAAATGCAAATGTCATTTTAACAAATTGCTATATACATTACTTAAATTTTGAATATCGGTCCAGAAATTAATAGTTTTAGTGTCTTTCTGTATATTTATCATTTCATATATTAGTCTTTTTATAATTATTCTCTGTTTTTAATATAATTGTGTTTTCAAAATCAAAGTAATGCCCAAGATCTTTGTAATGTTTTGTTACAGCGGTCATTGCACCAAAATCATTATTTAAAGAATACTTATGGCTATACAACCTTTTCTTTAAATATTGTTTCGTCTGACCGATGTAACAACCATCACAGTCTTTACAGTTTATTTTATAAACTACATTACTCTGATTTTGTTTAATTATTTTGGATTTAGTATTAGTAAAAAGAGATCTGTTACTATAATTTGGAATGAAAGTAATGTTTATGTTGTTTTTATTAAATTCTTTTTTATTTTTCGCTTAAACCTTTTTTATAAGGAATAGCGTTATAAGATTTATTGTTATTATTTTTAATTCCTCTATTATATAATTTGTTAATTCTATTTTTTATTATTTTTTGATAAAAACTATTTGGATAATTATTTTTATCTAAGATTTCTTTAACTTTGTTTAAATTCTTTTCCCTAAATTCAGGATTAGCTAATCTAACCGCTTGATCAACTAAACCGGTAACTACATTACATAAGTATTCTTTAAATAATGATTTTGGTGCAATGACCGCTGTAACAAAGCATTACAAAGATCTTGGGCATTACTTTGATTTTGAAAACACAATTATATTAAAAACGGAGAATAATTATAAAAAAAAGACTAATATATGAAATGATAAATATACAAAAAGACACTAAAACTATTAATTTCAGAACCGATATTCAAAATTTAAGTAATGTATATAGCAATTTGTTAAAATGACATTTGCATTTCTTAAGAAGGAAACCTTTGGCTAGGTTTTTAAATTTGGGTTTTCCTAGTCCTTGAACAGAATTGTTAAGGTTTCGACAAAGATTTTTTGATATAGGGTTTTACTTAATTTGCATGTATGTTTACACATTAATTTAGTTTTTATAATTTATATATATATATATAAAAGTTTGTTACACATCCTCTATATCAAGAAATCCTAGTCATTAGTCATTTTGTTGATAGTTCCCAAATAAAAAACAAATGTTTGTTTATATATTTATCTAGTTATATTTTCACTGAAGAAGGTATTCCGAAAACGTTTGTAAACGTTCTGAAAATATAACTATCGTTCAAACCAGCCTTGTTTTATTGACCTATTAGTGGTAGAGATCTATCATATAAGATTTAAATTCTACTTATTTTACATATCAAAATAAAATTTATAAACAAATTTTCGGTACTGCAATGGGTTCTCCATTATCAGCAGTTATCGCAAACCTGGTAATGGAGGACCTAGAGCAAACTTGTTTGGCAAAACTAAATTCTAGTGTAAGTTTTTACAGACGTTATGTGGATGACTGTTTTTGCCTGTATGTAATCTTGGCCTTGTTTCTCAAGCTTTTGCACTTTTGCCTTGGAAATCCCAGATAGTTTAGCTGTACGAAGAGTAGCTAGGGAAGTATCTGTCCGCCCCATCGGAGCCCCGCTTGA
The DNA here is from genome assembly GCA_038088585.1 of Chrysina gloriosa. Lineage (NCBI taxonomy): Eukaryota > Metazoa > Arthropoda > Insecta > Coleoptera > Scarabaeidae > Chrysina > Chrysina gloriosa. Next base: position 73,171,122 of record CM076087.1, on the reverse strand, counting down.
TCAGGAAAGGCTAAAAGCAAGGGGATTTCGCCTGGTACCCCCAACGAACGTTAAATACCGCACTCTCCTGCGGCCACACAAGTCTCGGCACGTTACCTTACACCTTAGTTTGGGTTTTAGCTCGGATACCTCGGGAGCGCTAGATTCCCGAACTCACTTGTTAAACTTATTAACTGTGAGTCCCTGAGGTCGGCGAAAGGATATAGTGTTGATTGAATTATTTCATAACACGAGAAATAATTCGAATAAAATAAGGACACAAGATATATATGATCTCCAGAGGAATGTCCATTCTTTAGAGAGAGTCAATATACATTTTAACAGTACAAGAAGGATGTTTATATAATATTTATGTGTTAAGCCAAATGAACTGATTTATCAAAATAAACATCAACACAAACTACAAAAAATAATGTACAGAGTAATGTATGCATTACACCAGACAGAAAAAATTATCCAAATAGGCATAAACGTTTTACGTTCTAAATTTTTATATCATAGCTAAAAGCTTGCAGTCCCTTTATGACTTCTATAGCTTGCCAAAAAATTTAGATATTGATTCCGGGATTTCTTCATTCGACTCGTCACTTTATATTATAAATTCATGTTCAGCCTGAAACTCAGATTTCGTCCCAGACAGTTGATGATACCTTCTTCCATGCAAGTTACATTAAACATGCATCCAATAAGGCAATTCATTTAGCAAGTGTTTATGCAGAATTGTTTTTACTACCAGAGTTCTATAGTATGTATGCCTTAAAATGATATAACTTCTTTGGTTCAGTGGTTTATAGAAAGAACACTAGTATCTCTTAATTGAATATCTTTTGGATAAGAACTAGCATTGTCAACAATTCGTCCAATTAAAATATAGCTATATCTGCATACCCATATCACAAGATTAAGTCAGTTATGGAAGAACGTATATCGAATGGAGAGTTGTCCAAATAATTTCAGAATACTGAGTGTGCCCAACAGTACTGCTGAGAATTTTAAGGAATTAATTAATTATATATCCAATTTTTTAATTCTAATTTTAATATTATCGTCGCTACAGAAATCTGAATTAACTCTGCTTTTAGTTGATGTGATGGAAAATACAGTTTAGTTAATTCACTCTAGGTAGTGGTGTTCTAATTGATATTTGCAGTACTCCTAAATTCAAATAGATCGATATATCTTATCTGGAAAATCCGATGCTTATTTGCCACGTTGTTATATGTAAACCCATTATAAACAATTCTATATTTTATATTGTCGGCCTTTGTACTTATTCCGCCTAAAGATACTTCAAATGATTTCCATTTATTTTGGGAAACGTTAGACTAGTTATACTATCGGACAACTTTAATGTACCTAACTATGTTGATTTACCTCAAAATCAGCCCGATCACTTGTTGATTTTTCATGTACTTTAAATGTGCACAAATACATCATACCACTGGACTTTTGGAAAATTTGATTGAGCATGAGTACCAGCCGCACTTTGCGTTAATTTGTATCTATCCTCGATGTCAGTTAATTCGTGCTTCTCTATCAATAACAATGCTCGATACAACTTTCGAAGAGAGCAAATTTTATAACTCTGTACAATAATTTAGAAAACGTAGATTGGTTAGAATTGAAAACCTTTGAAGATATGAATGTGTGTTTGAAGTTATTCTCAACCGAAATATATAATGCACTCGATAATTCTGTTTCCAAAGCCTGTATTTCAAAAGTTCTCTTCTCCATCATTATTTACAAAAGAGATTAAGTTGAACATTAAACTCAAAACCTACCAGCATCAAAGACGCAAATATATCGGACGTGCATTTATATCGTGAATTCAATTCCACAAAAATCAAGTCCATACTTCATACAAGTTGAAACTAAGCTTGAAGGAAGTTCTCGATCATTATGACTAATTCACATGCGTCGTGGAACATCCGGGATACCGGCTGTAACAGCTTTGCTAGAAAGTTTTCTAGTATTCACAATTTCTCTATGATATATTTCTACCGGGTGTAGGCACGTTGATTTTGTCTATCCTTTCACGAACTCTTTCCATGTCTTCCTATCCTTTGCCAATCTAGTTGCCTCTTTCCTTTTGATACCTCTTTTTTCCACAATTACACTCATAGAGTCGTTCCAGTTCTTCTTTGGTCTCCCTCTTCCTCTTATCCCTTGCCATTTAGCTTTGTATATTTCTTTCACTTGCGCTGTTTTATCTATTATTTGAACGTGTTTCCACCATCCTAATTGTCTTTCATCGATGTATTCTTCCATGCTCCCGATTTCCAACTTTTCTCTTCTTTTGTCACTTCTGACTTTGTCCCGCAGGGTTACCCCACATGTACGTCTGAGGTATTTCATTTGTACCGCTCTTATTCTACTTGTATATCTTTCATTAGTTATACACGTTTCACTTCCGAATGTTAGTACTGGTCTGTAGATCGCCTTGTATACTTTCATCTTTGTACTTTGTTTTACTTCTCTTTTTCCTGCTATGTATTTAATCAGCGAATAGAATAGTTTATTTCTGTTGCTAATTCTGTTGTTTATCTCTTCTTCTTGTAGTCCTGAGTCTTGTATAGGCACTCCCAAGTATTTATATTCTTTGACTTGCTCTATTTCATAGTTATCAACCTTGATATGCATTTTCACTTCTTGTACCAATATTGGCATCACTTTGGTTCTGTTTGCATTCATTTTTATAGCATATTTTCTTAGTACCTCATTCCACACAGATAGTCAGATATCAAACCAGTGCGAGGATCAAGTACTGCACAATATATATAAACTTAAAGCAAACTTAGCAGCCGGAGATAACGGAATTACCATCCTATTTTAATCCTACACAACTTTTTGAAATTTTTGAGTAAGCTATTTATATTATTTGCTGCAACATTAGTCCTAGAATATCTACTGTGTGCAATATGGAATTGTCATAGGTCTACTAGAACAAATGTGCAGTATTACGCAAGATTTGTACACTGCTTTGGATGAACGTAGTCAAATTGATATGAATTGCACAGGCTTTTTGATAAAATTAGTCGCAATATATTTGAAAAGAAGCTCTGTTATTTTGGTTTCGATAATAATTTACTTGCCATAACTGTTTCCCATTTTTATAAATAGTCTGGGTAAACGTCGGTAATTACGAAATAAGTTATGACAGCCTACATATGCACAGAACTACTCGCATACATCGACTGACTAGAGTGGGGATTCGGCGATGCTGTCGTAACTTATTTTGAAATTGAACGCTGCGATCGCTGTTTGCCCACAGTATTTATAAATGATCTCTGCCTAAACCCCGGTTACTTCAAATTGGTAAACACCAATGACATTAACATCGACGCCCGTATTACAAATTAGAATAATGGCCTTCATTTGCAACAGAATATCCATATGATCGGAAGTTGGTGTAACAATAATAAACTTTAACTCAATATAGATACATGATTCATTGTCATACTCCAAAAGGGAGCATTCGTTTGTGTTTAGCTACAATATACGGAAATGTACTTGTTTCTGAACATTTAGTTTCAAACTTAGGAGTAGGAGCACATACTGTCAGTAGGTGTATACTTTCAATGTATTTGTAAATCTTCGAAAAATTCGCGATATTTTAATGATCCAGATTATGAATCTTCTTTATTACTCACTTGTGTGAAGTAAATTAGAGTATGTGTCGCTGGTATGGTGTTTGTTCAGAAGACTTTTTTTTTCATTTTCAAATTTCAAACGTGATGAGACTGATTTTTCAAGAAGAGTGGACCAGTCTCAATTTTTAGTTAATCACGTTATAACATCTTTGGATGTGCGTAGAAAAATATTGAATTTCAATTTTGTGAAAGACTTAATATCCCAATAAAATTGATTGTTCCGAATTACTTCCACATGCTACGTTAATTTCTTCAAGCATTAATGCAGCCTTCTACGTACCTTACTGCAGAATTAACATTATGTGTCTAGTTTTTCAATTGTACAGAAACACTGATGATATTTTTAACTATAATCGTATTCAATTGTAATGGATTATTATCATTATTATTATTATTATGGTTGGGTCTAGCCCTGGGTATTATTTGAAGGTGTAGGACTTATTATCAGAGGAACTGGCCAAACTGATGTCATCAATTCAGACAGATCACCAACATACCTTTGAAAACGACTGCCACCAGTTTGACTACTACCAATGTCATCCTTGTAATTCAAACGTAAATGATGAGTAGCAAATCGCTTCGACTTCAATACTACAAAACTGCTGCCGGTGCAAAACTTTAATAATTTTGTCATTGGAGCCGATTAAATGTTGCTATCTCTTCAAAATTGTATCATCTTTGGCTGACATTTGTCGCTGGTCTTAGGTTGGCTCATACTAGAATATCCTCTAAGCCGCAAAAACTCTAAAGACTTTAGAAAAGCCAGAAATTGAACGCCATAAGAGTAACGAACGTACTTACTATATTATAGTAATATTTAAACTTTTGTATATGTTCAATTACCTACATAATTCTTGTTCAAATTATCAACAAGTTTAAGGGGTAATCCTACCTTGTGAGCACAAAATCGTGGGTCATTTTTTTGGCTTTATCAGAGGGAACCGGATTGATATATTTTAATTTCGTTTAGCGTTTACGTTTCTACTACTATTGAAGTACAAAAGCAAATTTTTATTGGATTTTTCAAATACAAAATGACGGCGTTGCAGCTCTTGCAACTCGATACGTTTTTATGACATAGTCGATACGGCCGTGCATCTCTTGCTCGCAATTCTGCATCCAGAATAAAAATTCAAAAATATTCTTAAAATATATCCAAAAATGAAGTGAACATCGTAGGATTTTGCTCAAATTTGAATTTTTAAAGAAATGACGTTGATATTTATGTCGAAATACTGTTTTTTAAGGAAAAATCGGTCGTAAATCATCGATAAAAGGCATAATTTTTTTATCGCAAAAATCCTACGATGTTCACTAGATAATATAATTGTGAAGCTACGGTTAAGATTTGAAGTCAATCGGTTGAGAATTGTAGGCGCTATCGTTACGGCCAACTCGAAAAACACGGTTTTGAGAAAACGCATTTGAAGTTTAATGTACCGAAATCGCATAGTAGTTTTTGACGTATGTACATATGTACATACCTCTAATCTGCATTGAAAATGCATTGAAATTTCAACGACTTTATAAATTCTTCCACCTATAGAAACTTTCAGATATCATTCTTCAATAAATATTTAAGCGTTTAGGCAAATAAAAAAAATGGCAAAAGAAATTACAAGATAGGATTATCCCTTAATTATATAGGGTATTCCAATCTCTTTCGTTTGAAGTTTCTAACTTCCTATTGAAATAAAAATCTTGATGTTTATACTCTAACATAGTTTTCAATGGTGCAGCCGAAGAGAATAGATATAGAGGATGTTCTACTTGAACAAAACTAACAGGAAGCAGTTTGAACTTTTGTTATAATCCAAATTAAGACTATCTGTGCGGCCAAAGGAGTGTTGATTTTGTATAGATAGTTTCTAGTTTTATTAACTGCCTATTAAAAGAGAAATGTTTATGTTTATATGTCTTAATGCAGATTTCAATTTTACACCAGAAAATTAAGAAATTGTCGGTGTTCCTTCTTAAAGTTAATTTTCTGAAATACTTGAAGAGCAAACAAAGTTAAAAATGAAATTGCTCAATATTGATCTTATATGCATTGTAACGTTAAAAATATGACTGAAAATAACGAAGATAATTGATCGTTCCGGGACCTACTCTGTGTACTTATTGCAAAGGTATTCTGATAGTAACTAATATGACGAGCATATAATATAACATATAAATAGTACCATAGGTCGAAGATTTTTGAGCTTCTGCTCGTAGTAGATGGAGAGTATAATTACTGTCTCCTTTTATGAGTTGATTTCTAGATCCTTTCTCTCTTAATATTAATAGCTACGAACAATTTCCCAGTTTGAACAATACGTAGAAATGTTTGGATGATAAATTACTAATTTTACCATTAAAGTAGACATATAGTTAACTAAATATCCATCTACAGAACAAATGTTTTGGACATATTTACATATAACTAGCTGAGAACATACCTTTTTGCGATTAGGAACTTGTGCATTTAAGAAATAAAAAATTCTCGCAAACACGTGGAATAACGCGATATGCATCTGCAAGATGCTAAATCTTCTTGGAACAACGGTAGCCTTCTGTTGCATTACACCCACCATTATTCAAATTAGATTTTAATTTATGCAAACAAATATTTGAAAATATATCAAGTTTGTTGTAGTTCCGCTTAACTTTTTCTAATACTTATTTGACTTACGTGAACTAACGAGATGTTAACTGATTTGTAAAAGCCTATAATCAAACCGCAAACATATCACCGCATAGCGAACTTCTTTAAAACTTTGTTAAACATATTAACATCTCCGTGACTTAATACCTTCTTGAATAAAAAGAATGTAACCGTATTCCACATCCTATTTGTTCGCAAGTGGGAAATTTCATAATTTACCTGTATATCTTAACCCTTACTCAGCACTAATTAATGTTTATTTCATCTTTTTCAGCTTCTAAAACGATGTAGAAGTCTTCAGGACCATCATGTATTCAGTGATATAGTTGAATTTTCCATTCCAGTATTGCATTCCAAATAAATCATATAGTTTTTACTCGTGTGTGTTTTAATTCCATGATAAATTTATACGTAGTAATTACATAAGAAATATAAATGATACTAACGACAACACTAAGTCGGACTTTTAGTGTGATATCAAGAAGTCTTGTTAACTATAACGGTAAAACTCTAAAAGTCGGACACAGAGATATAATAATATTTAAACTAAATTTTCATTAGAGTTTGCTTGTAATACATTTTAACGAATACATTCAGATTAAAACTCATATTAAAAAAGTGAATAAATAAATGAAAGTATAATTTTCGTTTGTGACACAATAATGTAATTATATTGAGAAAACCAAACTACATGTGTACAAAAAAATAAGGTGATACAATGTCAACGATGTTTTACTCTTCATTTTCAGTATTTGATTATGAATGAAATTCTATGGATATAGTACAACTACAAACTATATCTGATAAAATAAATGAATTCTTTTTGTCAATTTATTATGTACATTAACATAATAACTTGACAACATTTCGCAAATAAACAATTATTCTGTTAAACATACTGCCAACTTTTAAAAAACGCCGTACTAGTTTAATTTGGCATCAAATTATAAAGAACCCATGAAAAGTAGAGAGTTTTCTAAAGGAATAGTTTACCGGCAGTAACACACTTTAGCTACAGTATCGAGAGGGTTAATGTATTTTCAAAAGTTAACTCCTTTATATTATTTTCACGATGAATCAGAATGTATTATTTATTTATCGATAGAGTGGTATCCATATTTTACATATTCACTGAGATGTGCATATGCAGACAACTTTGTAGGCACATCCCAGTGTTTCTAGCCGGCAGTGACCGCGACAGTAGGTAATAATATTACGTTAAAATTAATAAATGGATATAGCTTCCACCGATAAAAGAAAGAATTGAAGAAGAAAGTGACGTTTCGTAGAATTTGCAGGTAGGTGCTGTAACTGTAACTTCTTAAAATTCACATAGTTTGTTGAGTATCTCAATATTACAAATACAAAATACACTAAAGTTCCGCTAATCCGAACCTTCCCTAAACCGGATACCCTTATAATTGGAACAAAATTAGAAAATGTAAAATTTATATCACATATGGATCTTTTCATTCGGACCGATCACAGATTCATTAATCCGAATCGTATGTTGTATGAATGCGTTACGTTAACTATGGCGGAAAGACTATATATATGTATATATATATATATATATATATATATATATACTTAGTTGACCCGACGAACGTCGTACCACCTTAGAATTAATGAATGTCTTAAGTTATTACCTGAGTTTTATTAACTTGTTTATATTAAGATAAAATTAATTAAGTTGAATAAAAGTTCAGAAAGGAGCAAATTCACCTGGGAGCAAAACATTTGCTTTATTGAATGTAAACCGAATGATTCGGGTATCGTTGTAGCACAACTTTCTGTTAAAGTATTTGCTGAATGGGTTGCACTCCTATCGATTATCTTCGTTGAAGCACCTTGTGACATACTGTATTTTGCGACTTTATCTATTGTCGGAGCCTTGAATTGTCGTTCGTGTGTTCCAGCGGGGCGTTTATTTACTCTGATCACTACTTTATAGTCATTACTTGGCATGCGATCCAACGCAGTTTTGAACAACCGAATCAATGCATGATGTTCATAAAGTATTTGCTGCAAATCTTGAAGAATTTCTCTTTTGTTACGTTATTGATCGTTTGACGCCGATCAAGTTGATCCTCCATATTGGCCATGAAGCAAATTTGTAACAATTTTATGCTGTGCGTCTTCAACCGGTTGTAATGATCCAATTCTATGGTGAATTTGTTCTTGTATCTGTAAGGTTACTCTCTTATTAACAAACATTATGTAGGACTGAATCCGCGTTCTTCAATAATATTTGTTCCAAATGAAGTTTGGAAACTTGGAAATTTGGAAACATGCGTTAAGCGTTCGAAAGTAAATGCCGTGATTCTTGAGTTTCACCACGAAGCAATGAATGCAATGGCTCAGGTGGGGGAGGCAACAATGGCAGTTTTATCTTTCCACTGAGACAGCACAATCCAGGCGTTTCTCCAGCGAACTTCAATGCACCGCAATGGACGCACATAACCTGCATAGGGCCAATGCCAACGAAAGGGTGCGAGCTGTGTATTGTGGAATCGTATTGAAACACTCCTAGATATTCTTGCAGCTCGACGTTGTTGATCTCTGTATTTTGCTCGACGATTTCTCACTGCCAACCGAGACGTTTCACGTATGGCCTCTCTTTCTCCTTGTGTTTGTGAAGCACGAAGTCGGGCCGTACTAACACGGCGCCGTTCTCTCGTACGATTTCTTCTTCATCTGCAGTGGATTCATTCGCAATATTCTGCAGTCTAATTGCATTACGGCTTCGTTGTGAAAGATTCGATCTTCTCGCTCGCGGCATTGTAAATAACACTGTGATGGATATTGCTGACTTTGCTTCTATTATGACATAACAATTATTCATGCGCGCACATACACAAATGTCATAACCTTAATTGTCTCTGCGCGCACCATGACAACTGTCATAACCTAACACACCAAACGTCGTCAATTTGTTTAATCATTAATTCTTTTTCTTATTTTTTAGATGTTTTAATTGTTTTCTCTTTTCCTGAACCTTCGCGTTGCAATTACGAACAAACCCGCAGAAGGAAGTATCCAATTTGGTCCAGTCGTTTTCAAGTTTTAAGCATCCGAACAAACCACCATCCATTTTTATATATATAGATTTTCTTTTTTCGACAACTAACTGACACTTTTACACCTCATACAATAACTATGAAAAAGAAAAATTTCTGAACGCACCTAAAAAGAAGACAAAAGACAGAAGACATCAAATATTTCACACAACATTTTCTCTTGGAAAATTAAATTGCCGTTTTTAGTATTTTCCGTTACTCATTATTTATGTTTCTCACCGTTTAAACCTTCCCTGAACTTCCATAAATACTTCAAGATCAAAATTAGCCATTCTCAAGTTTTAGCGAGACAAACGAACAGCAATTGATTTATGTATATATATATAAGATTTAAAAATTACAGATCCTATGTATGAAGAAATCCTAGTCATTAGTTATTTTGTTGATAGTTCCCGAATAAAAAGCAAATGTTTGTTTACACATTTATCTAGTTATATTTTCACTGATGAAGCTGTTCCGAATACTTTTGTAAACGTTTTGAAAATATAACTATTATTTCAATCACTATTGTTTAATTGACCTAATTGTGGTAGAGAACTATCATATAAGATAAGCATAATTACAAACGGTCCCTAAATACCAGGTCTAGTAGTATGAAACCGGAATTTCCCTATAGATGGTGCCAGCGTTCAGTTTAATCACCATAAGACCCCTGTTACATAGCCATCGTCTTCTTCTAACAGCTGACGAAGAATGTCAACAAACATTAACCCACGTTCCGTACACTAGTATATTTTTTATAACCTCAAACATGTCAAGTTTCGAGCCTAATAACTACGATTTGCGGACAGGATTAATTTTTGTTACCATTTAAAGAAAACTGCTGCAGAGTCGCATAGAATGCTTGTCGAAGCATACGGTGACCATGCTCTCGGTAAAACACAGTGCTTCGAGTGGTTCAAAAGATTCGAAAGTGGTGATTTTGAGGTTAGCAACAAAGAACGTGGAAAACCACCAAAAAGTTTGAAGGCAAAGAGTTATAAGCCTTATTGGATGAAGACGATGTTCAAACTCAACAAGAACTCGCGGATCAATTAAATGTATCACAGAAAGCTATCTGCAATCGTTTAAAAGCTATGGGAAAAATTCAAAAAGTGGGAAAATCGGTTTCGCATGAATTGAACGAAAGACAGCAAGAAAGCCGAAGAACCACCTGTGAAATGTCGCTTAACCGGTTCAATAGAAAATCATTTCTCCATCGAATCGTGACAGGTGATGAAAAATGGATTTATTTTGAAAATCCTAAGCGTCGTAGATCATGGCTGAATCCAACCGAACCATCGACATCAACTGCAAGAGCGAATCGCTTTGGAAAGAAGACGATGCTCTGTATTTGGTGGGGCCAAAAGGGTGTTATTTATTATGAGCTGCTGAAACCTGGTCAAACCGTCAACACTCAATGCTACCAACAGGAAATGATAAATTTAAGCCGAGCAATAACTGAAAAACGACCGGAATATGCAAAAAGGCAGCACAAAGTGATTTTGCTGCATGATAACGCCCCATCTCATACAGCAAAACCGGTCAGGGAAACAATTGAATCGTTCAATTGGGAATTACTACCGCATGCGGCTTATTCCCCAGACTTGGCTCCATCCGACTATCACTTATTCGCATTGATGGGTCACGTTCTCGCTAACCAACGCTTCAATTCGTACGAAAATGTACAAAAATGGCTTGATTGATTTCGCTTCGAAAGAAGAAAAGTTTTTGGCAAGGCATCCATAAATTGCCGGAGAGGTGGGAAAAATGTGTACAATCCACTGGAAGTTATTTTGAATAAAATATTTTTTATCACTTTTGAATAACAATCGTTTTATTTTTACAAAAAAATTCCGGTTTTACACTAGTGGACCCTTTACAAGCAATTTTAAAGCAAATCATATATATTATTCATTCGATTTCTTACAACCTTAATTTTTTGTAATTATTATGCATTTGAAAGTAGTGGCTAACATTTATTATGTATGTTTATATAATCAACTAAGAAAAAATCACCTATCTATTTTTGCAGCAATCTGAAATTTTTACTGTCGGCAAATCGACGTGATTCTCCATCAAAACAAAGATGACCTTATCTATACATTTTACAATAATTTACATACTGTCTATGTATATAAGAGTCTAACATTTGATACTCAAAATTAACACAACTACCTCATTATTGCACAATTTATACCTGTTAGCCGCTTATTAGTGACTAATCACTTCCTTTCAGGTATCACCGTTTCAATCACCTGCCCCTCTGAACAGTGCGATTAGGGTACTACCAATTCAGACTAAAAGGTCTCTTTCTAATTATGGGGAACGTCAGCCGACCATTTTAAAATTGTTTTTCTCATTTTATATGTTTCGCTTTATCACCATTTAGTCTAAAAACATCTGCTTAAATATGAGGAACAATCAGCACCATATATATATATATATATATATATATATATATATATATATATAGTAAAAAAAAATATATATATATATATATATATATATTAAATGTGGCCTTTAAATTTATATAAAAAGTTTATCTACCTATTTATAACCGCTCGGAACATTTGAAAGTGATTTCATGATAAAAAATAGAATTAAAAACATTTGGAATGCCTTCCTTACGCTTAAAATGATGTAGTCGCCTCTGAAAATTTACTTGATATTTGTGCTTCTACTTTCAAATCTACTGTGCCATCTCTCTTCGCTTTGCGAGTGATTTGTATAAAGATTTAACGAAAACTAGAATAGAGTAAAAGCGCATTTATTGTTTCCCCAAGTATCTATTTCCTATATCAATATACTTTTGCATGTCTTGTTTCCAAAGAACTGTTTCCATTCAGAACAGGGAAAAGGAGATTCGAACTTCAGTGAGGGCTATGAATCGTTAATGGACGTTTCTCTGCTTTAAGTAAACTTTTCCAAACTTTTTGATAGTGTGAACAGCGATACTCTTCAGTAATGTGAACATCCTTTTAAATATAGACATTTAGGGAATATAAATGTTCACTTATTTGTATTTTATTTGTCATCCGTTTCATACATGTAAATTAATAATGAATGTTTGTTTTATACAAATCATTCCTCTTAAAAATTATCTCAAAGATGAAAACATGCAATAATTTGAACAGCCTGTGCGTATGTGTGTATGTGTATTTGCTTGCTCTATTTAATACAAGCCACTTTCTCATCTTTGGTTAAATGCTGTGGAAGCCATCAGGCAGCTAAATATTAGCGCAAAATCATTGATATCCACTTCAGGTCAATGACAAGCGTTGACTTTATTTCACGATAAGTCGTATGTTGATCTTGAGCATAATACCTGCCTGTTCGGATATCCAGATCGTTCCACCCTATCCGAACCTATGTGCTGTTTCTGCCGGTTCCGAAATAGCAGTATTACAATCAATACTAAAAGTTTCAGTCTAATACAATCATTTACCTGCGACGCCTTAGAAAATAATCCCGATGAAAAAGGGGTCAAACGCATATAGAATGTTTCTCTGAACAGCGGTATAGTAAAAGCAAAGCGGCATCGAAAATGTGAGCTACTTCTTCGATAGAGAAACCACAGTGCTAAGCTTCCCTCCAAACCCTATAGAGACAAACTGGGTTAAATTTGAAAGTAATGAAATATTTTAGGCACAACCTTTTCAAATTAATCTCAACCCCGACTCACCTACGCTATTGATCGGGAATGAGGATCCTATTATTGTTAAATAGAAAAGCACAAAATTTCATTCAGTATACGTTACTCTTCAATATTAAAAAGTCAACAATATGACAAATAATAATTAAGATATAAATCAATTTAAATTGATACATAAATATAATAGTAAATAAGTATAAGAAGACTATATAAAATTACCCTTACACACAACCTCTCAGAAATAATTCGAGATACATACTTCGGCAACTAAGTTCACATTCTCAGTGGAAAACTCGGAAAGCTCAAAACGAACAGCACGCAACAATCATTGTATAATTCTGAAGCACTGGACAAAGCACATTACATAATAAACGGCCGCACGAAACCACCAAACCCAAATACGAAATTATTTCCGAAAGGTGTGGTAAGAGAAAATTTATTTGTTTTATACAAATATAATAAAACAAACTCTCAATACTGATTAGGCTCACATTTGGTTCTAATAAATTATTTTAAATTTTAATTAATAATATTTGAATTTAAAGATTAAAATAAAGTAAATGACTATTTACTGCAAAACTAGATCCACTAGTAATGCCTTATGCAGTAAATAAATTAATTAATTCAATAAGTAATTCAATCGCTCTCTAAATATCTAAATTTAAGTGAATTCCTAATTCAAGAATTAAATTACTATTCCCATTAAATTTAAAATTACACTAGAAATAAATTCAATTCTTTAACAGATAGGAAAGGTAGGGCGTTGAAAATCGTAATAGTAATAGACGGACTCGTTCTCAGTACAGAAAACTCATCATCCACTCTGCCCAAATTTCAAAGGGTGATTTATTACTAAATTGTCTTGTGATTTCGCCACTTATCGTGATGAAGATTTCTTTATCGACAGTTGAAAGATCTCAGGGCCTATTTCCAAATGGATCCCTAACCCACTCGTAACTTGCCACCAGATTGTCGTCAGTAGGAAAATACTTTTTAAAATTCTTTGTCAGCACGGCTAAATGGTTTTCAATTGTTACAAAAACATTTTTCACTATTGTTCTTCAGCCTTGTCACATTTAACACATTCATCCAGATTTGCAAATATTTCTAATTACTTTGTCTTTAAATTTCTGCTCTACAATTCCAATTTTCTAGAAAAAACATTAACTATATCACTCGTATCCAACATATGCGTGTTTGTCCTTTGGAGTTGAAGATTCAAGTAATTGAATATATCGACCAAGTAGATCAATTGCATCACAAGTAACTAAGTAACTGATCCTAAAGCCTTTTTATCCTTTCGAGTGTAAGGCGCTGACGTCGAGCTGTCCAGCTGTCATTCCACTTCCCCTTCCAGAACTCCTTCCACTTTTTTCTATCTTGTGTTCTTCCACGGATTTCGTCTCATTTTATATATTTTCAGCCGCTGTCTTTACCTCTTCTGCCCAAGTTTTTCTTGGTATTCTCCTTGTTTTCCTCTCCTTCCTCTCCCTCTTCTAATCATCTGTTTCTTCTCCATTCTCAAAACATGTCCTTTTCATCTCATTTAATTCTCCTCTACTGCGACTTGTATGGGTTTAACTTTCAGGTTTTTCTCAATAGTGTCATATCTGATTCTGTCTAGTCCCGTCTTACCTTCACTTTTTCTCAGAAACCTCATTTCTATGCTTTGTAACTTGCTTCTTTACTGCTCTATATGTTAAAATTGGTGTAACCGCCCGTTTAAATATTTGCGGTTTTTGTTGGTTTTTGGTGTCTCTCTTTTACTTAAGAAGGTATTTTCACTTTGTACAATTAGCATATATAATCTCCGATATTCCAATTTCCTCAATATTCCAGAATCCCACCTTGTATTACTTTATCTGTCTTTTTGTCACCTTTATACCATCATCTAGAACTGAACCGAATTTTCTCTACCCTTTCTCTTATTCTACTTTCCATTAGTCTGGCATCAGGTTCTGCGACTCTGCTGGTTAATGTTATTCCTCTTAAATGTTTGCACTCTCTTGAATCACCTTTTCTATATATTTGTACAATAACTACTACTTGCCCCACTGCTGGTGCTCGGCCCTTTTCGCAAACTTTGTTCATTAACACATGCAGTGCACTTATTATTTCATAATTTCCTGTTTTTCATATGTCCGCTATTATATCATCGTCTCCAGGTGCCTTACCTGCTTTCATTTTGTTTACTGTCCTTCTAGTTTCCTCCATAGTTATCTCCTCTGTATGCATCACAAATAAATCAGCTCAAAACTTCTCGATGGGTTTCCTCTTCTAGAAAAATGGCGATTTCATCAATTAATTCATAAACACGTTGCAAACATGTCTCACCTGATAACCATCTTGCTTCGGAATAAAATAGTAACACTGAACTTACTGCACTTATGTCCTCACAAAATGCGGAAACGAGTCTTGATTTTAGAGGTCTCATTTTAATATAATTTACTACGGTTACAACTGTCGTTAGCACAATACTCAGACCAGAACTCATTTGTTTGGAAGTCAGAGCTTCTCTGTGGATCAGGCTGTGTCCAGAGACGCCGTGGAGATTTTATTTTTACAAATGCTTGTATACTTTCGGATCTTCCAGACAATCTACGAGCACCATAGGTATATATTCTGACGCAGTTTCTTCATTCTACATTTGCCTCGTTTACAATCAGTACATCATTTTAGATTGAAAATGATCCAAGTGACGTTGGTTCGAGTCCTATTGGTTTGCACAAAGTAGTTCCTCTGCTGCTGATATACCATCAGAAAATAAGCAATTCAATGAGCATCTTTATTGCTATCTGTTTTCCCTTTAAGCTGAATTGAAAACAAGTTATTACGCAACTTCCCGAAGGGCTGACGCTGTACATCTTCAGCTATATTACCAATATTCACTAACGTACTCACTAGGAAGCGTTTCCATATGTCATTTACGTTTATTCGGTTTCATGCTGTCTCATGGTAGCACTTTTGATAAGGAGTACTTCAAACCTCCTTACCTTTCACCCAGCTCGCTTTCATCTGTCAATAATTCAATGAAAATCATTAACGCCGCAATTCACCTCGCTCACATAACGGAGTATGTACGTATGTTCAAGTCTTTGAAATATATCTAGGCCGTTGGTAATGACCCGCTTTCATACTCAAGGATTGCGCTTATATTTCTGCTACCAATAATTTTTCAAAAGTTTTTGAGAAATGTCCAACAATTTTATAGATTCTCGATTCCCACCCGGAAGTGACTTTCTTCGAGGTTCCTAAAGTAATCGTTTACAGCTTCTATCAGTCCTTCGTTCGACCAAAATCTCTTTCAACCCAGAAATGTTTCGAGTTTCGGGAACAGATGGAAGTCTGAAGGCAGCCAAATCAGGCGAATACGCCAGATGTGGAAGAATATCGAACTTCAATTCCGTGAATTTTTGCTGAACGATTGCACTTGCATAAGCGGGCGCATTGTTGTGGTAAAACAATGTTTTCTTAACCATTCCCGGACACTTCTCCTAAATTGCTGCTTTCAATTTGTCCAAACGTGTTGTGTAATGTTGGCCAGTAACAGTTTTACCTTTTTCAAGATAATCAATGAGTACAATTCCTGTTGCGTCCCAAAAAATCGATGCTATCACCTTTCCAGGCGTGTGAATGGTTTCTCTTCTTTGAAACCAACTCACCACGTGCTAGCCACTGTTTTGATTGCATTTTTGCCACTGGTGTGTAGTGATGAATTCAAGCCTCATCCACGGTCACGAGTCATCTCTTAAAATTTCTGGCGTGCTAGCCGTTTTCGGACTTCCTAAACTTGTGTGCGTGCGATCACGCTTGAATTTCGAAACCCTAAAACTAGCGGTGGAAAATAAAGGTAATTAATTCTCAAGGACTGCTTCCGTCCTTGATTTGATTTCCGTTGCAGCTTTTCCTTCCAAATAGAAAAAATTGATGATAATTGAAAACACAAAAAGGTACTTGACTTAAATACTTGTCAAAACCAGACTATTTGACGGATTGATTTAACATTTGCAATCAACTGATATCAAACCGTGCCAACACAACGACATAAAGTATTTGGAAAAATAGCAAACCCCTACCAGCGATTTCAGAAACTTGTCAATCTACCCTCATAAAGCGGATATGCAAATCTTATATTGTTAATTAAATAACGACCTAGATCCCCCTGATTTACTTGCTCGGGTGAACTTTCTAGTTCCTCGCCCAACACGAGTCGAAGACCTGATACTTTATATTGTCCACAAAACACCTTTACACAAAATGTGCTCTAACTACAATAACTTGGCTGATAGAGATATAGTCGATATTCAGTCTTCTTCTCTGGTCCTCATAGTATCTCGTTGAGAAGCTAGAGGATTTCGGTTATTTTTAGGTTAATTATGATTCATTTATACTGTATTTTGTTTTCCATTTGAGTTTCTATATTATTTAATTTTGGCTTATACATGATTTATTGTAATTGCACCCATTGTCCTATATTTGGGGTTAATCTTAAATGGTAGTATAGCTTTGGGCGTTCTGTATTTTCACACACTTGTACTTTTTTTCTTCCTTTTTTTTATAATACATTTCCGTATTTTTTATTGTTTCTATTGTTCTTGTCATTTGTATTGGTAAGTTTAGTTAGTTATGTTTAATCGTAGATCCAATTTAATATGTATACTAGCATCGGTGCATAATTAAATTGGTAATAAGCTCTTTTGTCGTTTGTTGGTGGTGTACGAATACGACTGTGAGTGCCGATAAAATATATGATTTCATATGTCAAGAAGAGATAATAAATTTTGAACATGATTGCATCAGTGTTAAGTTGTCTCGTCTAACAGTTGGCTTTCTCTTAACTAATCTGCTGAAGTCAAATTACTACTGCTCTTGGTCGTTACATCACTCGGTATAAAGAGCAGGATATCTTATCCGAGACGATAATCTATATTTCAAAATTAAATTATATTAGGTATTAAACAATATGCGCTAGTCATAAATCCAGCAGGCATGCCTTATCCTCGGGAAAAATGTCCATGAGACGCAATGAACAGTCAATGAATGCTATACCTGTTAAGTCAGGATGACACTTTAGTTCAATTGGATAACCATAAATCCGGCATTACAATTTAATTTGCATACGGCCATCACTAGAGTTTGTTAAGAAGGTGGTACCGGGCAAGGGCGAATGTCGGTGAACGCAGCGTACTGGAGTCAGTTGATTGGAGAAATTTTGAATTCGCGTATCTGAACTAATGGTGATTGGAGGTAGAAGGAGGAAAATTGCGAGCGAGTCCGCGCTCGATGCAACAAATTGGAAAACAGCCGAACTAAAACTTCAAGAATCAAGAATTAAAGTGTTGAAACCCAAGAGCCTAAAAAATCGACATTTGGACAACCGAACAAATATGCAAATAAGAAGAAACAACTGTCAAGATTGTCAACAACAACTGCAGAGTTCTAAGGATGATGACAGGAAAAGAAAAGGAGAGTTTGGAAAATACTGCTGCAGATATAGATAAAAATTTATCAAAAAGTAATTAAAATCTTGAAGAAAGTAAAGTCAGGTACATACTTTTACCAAAAATGAAGAACAACTAAAATAATAAAAGTAATAATAAAAGAAGAATGTACAAAATGAACTATTTCAGGTATAACACGATGGTTTATTGCAGGAATAACTTAATAATAAAACAACCCTACTAGTGAAGCACAGTATACCAAATGGAAGAAAAATCGATAGTAATGAAAGACGAGATAATGACAAAATCTTTACTTCCACATGCCAACTTTGCCAACTTGATCATTTACTTTACCCCAAACCAGAAATAATGAATTAGTCGTAATAGGTATTTGCTAAAAGAGAAAACCCGAAGTCGTAAGCATTGTAAAGAGTTAAATCACATGAAGTACATAAATGTAAAAATAAACTAACGGAAATGGTAAGCGGATAGGGGCAAAAGGAAATTAGAAGAGCAAAAATTAAGGTACTTTAAAACTACAGCGCGGTTGAGTCTGGACTAAGAATAACAGACCTAGATATAAAATCACATTGGGAACAAAAAGACGCAGATCCCAACAACTCAAATCCTCGAAGGTGATTGTGCAATAGTGACCGATACTTTTTGATGCACTACCGCCACCATTTATGAAGAAACGGGAACATAATAGTAAATATCACAATTGATAAAGTTCTATATACGCAATATAAAATGTAACCCATAGAACTAAATCAACAGTTCCTAAGAATTTATTTGTAATAGCTTCTTCTACCAAATGGTCTGCAAATTTATTGTCAAATCCTCTCGGATCTCCTGACGCCTAAAACAAATGTACATTGGTAATTGTATGGAGTTGTTTTCTACTCGGTGGCTTAATTTACCTTCAACTGAGATCTTTCCTGTCTTACTTTCTCGTTACCGTTCTTAGTCTCCTTCTTTTTAACCTCATTCCCAAACCAACCTTTTTCCTGGATCTCTGGTATGCTAAATTACCTACTTTCACTATTATGCAATATATTATTATCACTATTATTATTGTTGTTGTTGCCGTTAGTCTAGTAAACCACATTTACAGTAGTTACATTCTTGGGACGTAAATGATATAGTTAAATTTATTACACGAAAACAAAGTTCGAAGCAAACCATTCTTCTTCTTTGTTTATCGCTTTTAAGTGCCGATGTAAATTCTACTGTTTAAAACGTAAATTAAAAAAGGAAGAGAGCAAAAAGATAAACGATCAAATCACTTTCCACAGGTGGATATTCCCAAATTTTTCGTGCGCTTTGTAGAAGCCTTTCGCGTGAAGCGATCAGTTAGTGTTACCTACCACACGAAGAATGCGTGCGAGCCCGTTAGTAGGAGGCTGGAGGGCTCTCGCCTATGACAGGGTGTAATATATAACATCTTCAACAAACAGCGGCCGGTCCTCCCACCGCCGACCGAGATCTTCATCTGCATTGCCGTGCCGCAGCTGGTTGAGTTCTTAGAACATCCACTGGTGCTATATGTATACCTGAACAATCGTGTGCATTCTCTTTCTTTAGGTATATTCTAACTGAGGTTGGACACTGGCTAGTTGTACGTGCGACCAAATATCCAGTTTAACTTATAGTTTATACCGTCAACGTGGCCATAACGGCAACCTCAAAATACGTTACGGTATTAATATTTTATGACTTCATAAATTCTTTAGGTACCTATCTGAAGTAGTATCCCATTTCAAGTACAACTGCATGATTACGTCTAAGTATTCAGATGACAATTTCCTCAATTTTCGTTTGTTTTGAATGACGGGTTTTCGATTCTATTTGAATAAAATATCGAACATGATGCTAACATCGTTAAGAACCAAAAATAATTTACTCGTACAATACAGTCACTAAGTTTGGAAGCAGTAAGCAGTTTTACAAAAAAAAAGGATATGTACATATATCACGTTTTTGTCGAATTTTTATTGAAATTTATAAAGAATATATAAGAGCAATAAGAAATACAAGTAAGATTCAATAATAATATCAAATAATATCAATAACGTGATACATGTCAATTAATTTATATATTACTTTAATTGATATGTCCTCCCTTAGCCCGTATTACAGTTTCGCAAATTCTGGGCATTCTGCTAACTAACTTTTCTAAATATTAGCATGAATTTGAAGCAATGCTTCCTATAAATAAGGCCACAACTGCTGAGCATTTTGCGGTTGTCTTTATTTAGCTTTTCGGTCAAGTTGAACCCACCAAGGCTCGGTAAGCGACAAGGCAGGACTCTGAGGAGGCCGACCATCGTTATTATCTCACCTGCTCCTTCTTTCTCCTCTAGAATGTTTTTACGTACCCTGACTGTGTGTTTTGAGTCGTTGTCGTACTGAAGAATGAACGATTGACCCCATAATATGACTTAATATAATATAATTTTGACTCATCGGTTCATAACACGGTTTTCCACCCATCTACTGTCCAGTTTGCATGTTCTCTTACCTATGTCAATCTTTTAACTTTATGCTGACGTTTCAATAAGGGCTCTTTCGCGGCAATGCACCCTCTCAAACCCGCGGCGAGCAAGCGCTTTTTACAGTAGTGACAGACACCTTGGTTTCTCGCCTGGCATTAAGCTACCTGGCGATATCAGGTACCGTAAATCGTCGATGCCATTTAGCTGATGTTGCAATGAATCTATCCTCGGCTGCTATTGTTGTCCGTGGTCATTCGCTTCTGCTTCGATCATAAAACTGCACCGTTTCTCTTCTTCTTGCTAAGGTATAATGAACACCTTTCGGTGAAGTTCCCATTCTAGTACCGATAGCCCTTTCTGAATATCCTTCATGTCGAAGAGTATAAGTAGCTGAACACTTTTCTAAAGTTACTTGGTTGCGCTTCGCTATTTTTTGCAATATTTTATTTAATTTTGACACAAATTTAAACCTCGCACACTGATTTCAAACTAAAAATATTTGCAGGGATAACTTGCCAGACATAACGATAGAAATAGTTTGCAGTACAGTCTAACTATTACCTGAATACCGCACTATAGTATCTGACGCACCCTGGTTATTATACCACCCCATCTGTTAACATAGACAACCTCATTATTTTAACATTGTAAAGCAATAAACCGATTTAAATATAATTTTTTTTGTAATACTTAGAATTTATTTGAAATACATTTTGATAATGTTTTCATATACTTTTATTTAGAATCGGGATTAACAATTTTAGTGTACATTTACTGTTATTTATGTTTCGAAGAAATTCGTAGTTGCTTCCAAACTTTGTGACGGCACTGTACGTGTAGACTTATTCGTCGTTAATCAATGTTCGTAAAATGTAATGCATAATACAATGGGAGCTATGTAGACATAAACTAAGTAGATACTCGATACTTTAATATTCTTCTTTTATTAGTCAATTGAAGGGAAAACCAAAGTTCATCAAAGCAGGCCGATTTAATTGATCATCTTACGATTGACAATTAATACTTTCACCCAGAAATAACATGAATCTGCGACGAACTGGAACAAACTATTATGGTCCAAAATTATACTACCATCTTCCAGAATAGATCAGACATATGCCAAATAAATCTTTCGGGAACATAGTAAAAAGACTGTTGCAGGAAAATATTTACTACACGTTGTGTGTTTTACTATTTTGCTTGTTTGCTTTTATTATACAACTTTATTCGTTCATAATGTCCATAAGTTGGCATACTGATGGCGTGGAAACGAAACAGAATAGTGAAAAGACATCAAAGAGACAAACACTTGAGATAATAGATGCTTTATATGATGTTAGTAGTTAAGAGCTAAGCCGATGCAAATTAGTTAAGAGTTATTATTTCATTTAAATTCGCAGTACAATATGGAGATTGTACAACAAGATAAAAATAAAAGCAAGACATGTTCAAAAATTTTTTACATAATGTGAAGTACGTATAATATTCCAATATAATTCGACACAACAATTTAAAATACAAAAATAAAAACAATAATAGCATCGTTACTGCAACGAAACGTTTAAAACTGCAGCACTTTATACCACTACAAAATTGATTACTATAATTTAATATTTGATATCTACTTGGTATCGAGGCCAAATCTTCATTCAATTCTTTTTAAAACTGCAATATTTTTCATCTTGTCTACCGTTCTACTAATAAACTCGAAATTACTTGTACAGCTGGCTACCATACAACCCGAAAAGGTAACGCAGCCACCGTTTGATTACTAAATGTAATTGCCATGCTCAGGAAAACTGATCCACCATGACCAATCATCTTTCACCCAAACAATGCGAATTCGCATTCAGCAATTGAGTTTTCAAGGCAGCACAACATCGAAGTGTTCTCATACTTAAAAATTACAGTCAAAATGTTAACTAAAGATTGGAATAACTATCTTAACCTTCCCATACTCACGTCAAAATGAAAGACGTATACTATACTATATAAATCGGTCTCACAGACCGTATGCGTGAAGTATAGGAAGGTTAACAGTTGGTTTGAATGAACGCGTGAATGTGTATCAATCTTCGTGAAGAACACTTTGAGAAGCAGTAAAGCGCTTTCAGTCGGTCTAGTTGTTTGTTATGTATATACATATGTAACGTTAGCAAGACAACGTTTCATATGGTAGTAAAATTAGTGTAGTATTTGTTGTTCTTATCATACAACTTTTATGCTAGTCGTTTGTAAAGTACGGTGTACGTCTATGTACGGTGACGCTACTTATAAGAACAAATAAACAAGGTGTTTAAATTTCCTCGACTAGTATAATTTTTTAAAGGGTCATCAAACGTTTCAAACAATTAGATATATATTACAGTCAGGCAATGAAAAATAAAAATTATTTGGAAAAATTTAAACATAAACCTCAACTCAATATTGTTTCATAATTATGTACATACCAGATATTACATTACATGAAAATCTATTTTAATTGCGTATATACGTAATTTAAATCTCCGAGATTACTATTTTTGGATACTTGTTTTCATTTTAAGCTCAAAATATGTATACATATACCAAAGTCATTGAAAATATACACTATTAAGAACAAATCTATACATGGTGCTCATCACGTGTCAACACACGAAGCATATCAATTCATTAAATCCTACACAAAACTCATCTGGCGAGTATAATCCAACGCAATAGAATCTATTTAAGCACTTAAATTACAACTCTTGGAATGTCCACTACAAGTTTTCATTATAACACTTTTAATGCATGAACACATTGTTTATTCGTTTTAATCATTTTATAAGTAAAACCTAAGTTTATACAAAACTTAGAAACATGACATTACGGTTTTAAGCTTTATGTGACTGGATGGTTAGGTTTATTTAAATCATGTAAAAAATGCATACCTCATTTACTTAATCCAGATTCTCAGTTACCCGTTTGGGTGGGCAAAGAAATATTTACAGATAAATATAGGAGTATATTAAATCCCAGTGATTACAGTGATCATAGTGATTACGCCACGTAAAACTGCCCATGGGAAAAACATGGTAATTCAAGGTTCATTCCAAACACTTTCAATGATTGGCCTTGCGATTTATTAATCGTCATTGCAAATGCAAGGCGAACAGGAAACCGAACTCTCTTAAATTGAAACGGCAAGTCGGTTGGAATCAGTGGTATTCTTGGAATCAGAACATCCTCGCCTTTGAACTTTCCTATGATTATCCTTGTTTCAATCATGCTGTTCATCAACTTCTTCACACCGAGTCTTGTTCCATTACATAGTTTCGGTTCTTTCAGATTGCATAACATGATTACCACCGAGTCGACCTTGAGCTGCAAATTGTGTGACGGTATTCCTGGCAAATACAATGAATTCAGAAATTCAACTGGATAATTGACTACTTCATTTGGATTGGTAATTGAATCGCTTGACTTAAATGAATGCAATTGGCCAGCGATTTGACTTTAAATTTTTATGTTCAAATCGTCTACGTCTTTATTCTCGCTGCCAAAATAGCTCGTTTGCTCAATAATACATGGTTTTTGTAATTTGAATCAATATTCAAGAACAATTTCGTAATCAACTTTTCTTCCGACTTTGTGAATTGGCAAAAAGTAGGTGGAAACGAAATTAGGCCAGTGGAAGCGTCAACCGGAATTTTTCCATTGCCAATGTCTAATAATTGCCTGGAAAACACTTTCGCCGATTCGTCATTTTGTAACGCGACTCGCATATTTGTTGTTAACTTTAGAGTTACATTGGGCCGTCTGTTTTGTCTATGTTACAAATTATTTTGTACGTTATCTCCAACTGAGCGAGTTGAGCTCGACTGTATCCCTTGTTCCGGAGTCATAATTGATCGCGCTTGGAAATTCTTATTCGATTTGCGTCTAAACGGTGTCTACACTCTTCCTTGGTCTCATTGACTTGACGATCATGTATGTAATTCTCTTGCATTGCGCGTACTATATATTTCGACGCCTTATTGGTGGCATTTTTCCAAATACACCAAGTTAATCTTTCCAGCACACCACAATGAAATCACTTTGCAAAATGTCACTTCTTTTTTAATGGTTTTAATCACTTGGTTGCAAGACCTTTAAGCGTTGCACCTTTCCTTATTTTGTTATGAAAATATGTGGCAGCCAGACCGCAGAACTGTCAAACTGTCTCATTTCACGTAATGAAAGCGTCAAATTTGACATAAAGATGCTTGGTTTTTATAAAAATACCATCGATAATACGATAATTACGAACACAACAAAAAGAAATCAACCAAATCTGTTGAGCCGTTATCAAGTGATGCTTCGTCATTCATGTGGCAATTCATTTTTATTAATATACATAGATAGATAGATTTAAATTATATGCTGATCGACAATCATTTCCATGCAGCTATGTGCAGAAACTATATTTGAAGTCGCATTCTTCGCTTACATTGACAATTGAAATTGATCTCTTGTAGACAGCCGTATATGTATATGTAAAAGTGATTGGATATGCGGCTCTATCGTTAGAACTAAATGTTGAAGACAACATCGACGTTCTAAGCGTGATATAAATTTAAAAATTATCAGTGCTAAAATTATACAATAATTATTGTCCGACTCTCTAAATGTACTACCCTATCTGCACTCTGTCGTCGGACTAATCTTCGCATTATGTATCCCAATTTCATTGCCACGCTAAACTTCTATTTGATGCAACGATGCGTTAAGTGTGATAATACCTTTTGCAGTTCTCTACTTTGATATGCAATTGAATTATTTTTGTATGACATCTTTATTTTTTGATTCTTTCTAAGACTCCCTTGTCCATTACTGAACATGACTGCTCTAATTGTCAGCTAGACCATGTTTTTCTGGTTTCTTTGAATACTACAACTTTTCGCATCTCATCAAGCGCTACAAGCATCAAGCACTACAAGAGGCAAAAATCAAGGCATGCGTGGAGGAGATCGACTCATTGGGGAAGAGATACCAAGATCTCAATAATAAATTGGAATCCCAGGAACAATATTCCAGACAGAATAGTATTCGGGTGTATGGTGTCCCTTCTACTAATGGGGAGGACACTTGTAATATTGTAGTTAACATGTTACAAGAAAAACTTAATATATCAGTATCTGCAAGTGATATCGACTGCTGTCACCGACTTAAAGAAAAAGAGGGCACTCATCCCCTATTTTGATCAAATTCTGTCGCAGGATGTTGAAAAACAAGGTATATGCGGCCAAATCAAGGTTAAAGGGAAGTAGGATTATCATTCGCGAAGATTTAACCCACGAAAGAGCAAGTATGATAAGAGAATTACTGAAATATGCTGGGCATCAAAATGTGTTTACAAACAACGGCAATATTTTCGTGAAAATCTCCGGAAAAATTACTAAATTATCCTGTTTGAACGACTTTCATAATTTTAGGAAGACTTCACCGACGACGCAGTGAGTTCACCTGTTAGTAACTTTTGCTTAAACTCTTGGTTTAACTTTTTTACGGAACGCTCTTTTTTTCTCGCTGTATATATTCACGGAATCTTTTTATCCTGGATGATATGTTAGCTCTTTTTATTATTATTCTCTTTTACAAATATTTTATGTTTATATTCTTACAGTGAATTTATATTTAAAATTTAAATACTGTCTTATATTGATTCAGTTACAGTCTATTGATTTAGATTTCTTTCTTTTCTCTCTTTCGAGAGAACATCATTTTTAATTAGTTATTATCTGCCTTATTTTTTTTTATTAGTGGGTGCGGTTTGTAGGATTATCCAGTGAATCGACATGCATGGTAGTACTTTCAAAATCGCTCACATCAATATAAGGTCATTAATTACTAAAGTCAATTGTTTAAAGCTTTTTATTGAGGAGTACAGTATAGATATTTTGGCTGTTTCTGAGACTTGGCTAAATTCAAAAACAACTAATGATACAATTAGTATCGATAATTATGTGTTTTATCGGTGCGACAGAGAGGGCTGTGGGGGTGGCGGTGTGGGCATCTATGTACTTAATACTATTAGGTGCAAGGTAATGAGAACATCTAATATCATTGAACAAATATGGCTTGTGGTTGACCTGGGTGGTAAAAAATTGGCGTGGGTGCAGTATATAACCCCTCTAATGCAGGCTACAAGGAGTTTTTGGGTGAGTTAGAGGACTCAATTATTAACTGTCATTTGCTTGTGAATGAATTGTATTGTATGGGTGACTTTAATATCAACCTCTTTAGAACTGAACACGCTGACACTTTATATTTTAATTTCTTCACTGAGGGTATTGGTCTCAAACAAATCATAAATGAACCAACAGAAACATCAACCTCACTTTTAGATTTTGTTCTAGTTTCGGATCTGACGTCCGTTTCAGACTTCGGCGTTATACATTGTGATGTTTCTGATCATGACTTCACTTACTGCTGTTTTAAGGCTTCTGATCCTCGAGATGGTCCTATCACACACACTTTTCGTGACTTTAAAAATATGTTGTTATCTGATTTTCAGGACGATTTGCAAAATATCAATTTTAACCTCATGTTGTATATGACTAACATTGATGACAAGGTCAGCTTCCTTAATTATACTATTCTAGAACTCTTTAACAAGCATGCTCCCTTTGTAACGCGTAGATTCACAAAAAAACGCGTTCCATGGCTCACAGATAATTTGACACTTTTGATGAATTTGCGGGACAAAGCTAAATCTAAATATCGTAGGACTAATAGTCCTAATGACTGGGAATATTATAAGTCTCTTCGAAATTTAACAAATAGAACTTTTAGGATGGAGAAAAGATCTTATTTCAATTTTATTTCACAGTCTTATGATGGCTGTTCACTCTGGCGTCAATTAAATTACATTGGCATAGGGAAGCGGAAACAAAGTAGTATACCACCTGATTTAAAAGATCCTAATACTATCAATGACTACTTCATTAATAGCGTTCCCTTTGTCAATCCGGGGTCTAATCACCCTGCGCCATCTCCGACTTGTAATTCACCGGCAGAGTTTTCTTTTACACTTGTATGTACGGATACGATCACAAAAATTTTTAACAATCTAAAATCAATTGCTATGGGTAGCGATGGAATAGATGTCAATATGTTACGACTTTGTTCACCATACATTATTCCATATATTACGCATATTATTAATTCTTGTATCTTGGAAAGTATTGTTCCTCAGCAATGGAAGCATGCTGTTGTGATTCCGCTTCCTAAAATATCAGAAGTTCGTGAATTAAAAGATCTGTGGCCAATTAGTCTTCTTCCGACACTTTCAAAGGTACTTGAACGTATTCTGGAGGGACAAATGAAAACGTATGTAAATGAAAATAAACTTCTTCCAGATGTGCAATCTGGTTTCCGGGCGGGTCACAGCTGTACTACGGCCCTGCTGTGTGTAACGGACGATATTTTGGCTGCTACTGATCGAGGCTTAGTTACAATTTTGGTTTTATTAAATTACTCGAAAGCTTTCGATACAGTTAATCACTCTGTACTGCTTGATGTGCTGTGGAGCAGGGGTTTTGATTGTGGGGCTCTGCGTCTGATTGCGTCCTTTCTGTCGCATAGATCCCAATCTGTCAGAATTGATGGCGTTCAGTCTGGGTCTCTGGGAGTGTCGAGAGGTGTCCCTCAGGGCTCTACATTGAGCCCTATTCTTTTACTTTATACACGTCATCATTCTTGGATGGTTTGACGTACATGAAAGCACATTTATACGCAGATGATATCCAGCTTTATTTTTCGTTTAGACTGTGCGACTTGGACATGAGTATCAGTAAAATTAATGAAGATTTAGCGGCTCTTTTTAAAACATCGATTGCTCATTCATTATGTCTTAACCCTGTAAAATCACAGGTTTTGATTTTGGGGGCAAAGAGGTATGCAAACATCTTAATGACGTTGTTGACATCAGAATTAACGACTTGCAAATACCAGTAGTAATAAAAGCGAGGAGTCTCGGATTGACTCTAGACAATACTTTTCGCTTTAGAGACCAGATCAGTGGCTATATTCAGTCTGCATATGCAAACCTTAAAAAGTTGTATCCTTTTCGCTCGACTCTGAACACCAATATTAAAAAACATTATGTAATGCCTTTGTTTTATCTAAATTTACATACTGCTCAGAATTATATCACCCATGTTTAGATCAAATCACGGTCGTATACAAAGAGTTCAGAACTCCTGTCTGAGATATATTTATGGTATAAGGAAATTCCAACATATATCGCATAAACTATCCGATGCAGGATGGTTAAATATGAAGAGTCGAAGGGAAATACAAATGCTAACACTATTTCATGGAATTTTACTATTAAAGTCGCCACCTTATTTGTATGAAAAAATAAGATATCGGACGGATTGATTTCTCCGCCCATTCACCGCTCCTCACTTTATGAGAGATCATTCTCATTTTGTATTTATAATAAATATAATGAGTTGCCAACACATCTAAAAATGTGTACCTTGTCGCACAATTTAAACAGAAGCTCCGCTCTGTACTCTTCTCTAATTTAATATCATGATCTTTTCTCTTTGCTGGATGGTCGTGCAAACCATTGTTTTTGTTTTTGTCTTTTTTTCTTTTCTCCTTTTATTACTGTTCTGCTCTATTATTTTTAATTATTTTGTTATGTATCATCTGGGGCGGGGATCACACTAGCAGGGTTTTAGTTTTTAGTTTTAATTTTAAGTTCTTCAGTTTTTTTAGTTTTTAGGTACTTAGAGTTTAGGCATTTACTTATTATTTCACTATATTATTTTATTAGTCCATTATATCATGTTGCAAAATCATAATTTTTATTGAGTGTGTTACTGTTACTCGGGGTTAGGTAAGAGCAGGTACATGTAGTACATGTAACTGGGCCTCGCCCCGCGGTTGTGCATCTGCATTTTATATATATATAGTTTTTTTTTTTTCTCTTCCTTATGTATACATATTTATTTATTTTTTTCCTCTTTATGTAAAAAATGATCGCACAATAAAGCCATTTATTATTATCATTATTATTATCCCCCACCCATCGCATTTGTGGGCGTCCTCGATTTCTTTTCCCAGCCCAAAGTTTCCACCTATGAATCTTGTTGTTGTATCTGTAATCCGGATATCTCTCGTTTTGTGTTACCCATTTCCATTTTTGCCTGGATACAGTTTCTGTTATCGCTCTACCTTAGTAATATTCCTTATCTGTTAATTTGGTTTCCTGTGTCAAAGTGTTATTCCTATCATTGCTCCTTTCACAACATAACTTTCCACTAGTTCATTCATATTCCGTTTGGTAAATACTTACGTCTGTTTGCTATGTATATGTTAGTACTGAATGAACACATATTAAATACTTAAGTTTTCAGATATTGTGGAGTATTTCTGGTCCTAAGGGCTCCTCTTAATTTCTCGAAAGCTGTTCAACCTAATCGAATTCTTCTATATACTTCCGCAGTTTGGTTGTTTCTGGCGGGTTTGGTTATTTGCCCATTTCAATTCTTGATTTTCCACTATTATTTTTCTACGTTTTCTAGATTTGTCATTATTTTTGTCTTCCCTAGGTTTATTTTAAACCTACTATTCCTACTAGTTGAAAATTTCTATAATTTGTCTGAGATCTTTGATGTTAATAAATATTACAACTCTACGACATCATCATACCTTAGGTGGTTAAAAATTTCACCATTTATATTTACTTTTATTAAATCCCAATCTGAATTTTTAAAACACCTTTGAAACTATTTATAAATGGCTTAGAGCAGGGGTTTCCACACTTTATCAATCTGCGGCGCACTTGCAGATTTAGTATTTTATCCCGACGCACTTGTCATAATATCTGTACAATAATATAAATCAGGCACAGAAATGAAGACAGCTCTTAAGATAAACCTCACAATGTGAAGCGCACATTTATTAAAATTGAGTCACAAGAACCATCAAACTAAAATATGAAAATGCAAAAGAAATATATATAAAATAAATGGTGAAAACCTTCAACGACAAGTAAATTAATGTAGCGGGTGAGCTTGCTCATAGCCACGCATTTTTTCAAAACACGGAATACGGTTTGAGACTGCCACTCTCATTTCTCGCTCTACATCGATTTTTGAGCGATATTTAGTTTATTACTCCTACAGTTAAAATTCAGCTCCGCATAAATAGGTAGGAAGGGAATGAGGATCATTACAACTTTCGGACTCAGATTCATATGTGATTTATAACTCCAGTAAATCAGAGGAAGCAAATTTTACTTTCAGGCTGTTGTCTCAGAAGAGCTCAATTCTTCTTCCAGCGAAGTGACTTCTGTTGGATCTTGGGCACGGAAAGGATCTTGAATCCACGCAAATTTCTCAACATTGTTTTCCTCTAAATATTTTGCAAATTAATCAGTGAGCTTTGAGAGAAGTTCCTTGAAAAGATATAACAAGCCTTGTGAAATAACGACCTTAATATTACAGACCACATACTTGTTCAATTCAGGGAAAAGTGTTGACCGACGTCCCCATCGATTTTTTTATATACAACTGCAGCTTTTTCCTAAATTCCCCGTTTTCGAAGAGTTTCATAATGTGCATGTTATTCTCATGTAGAGACAGATTGAAGGCATTCAGCTGGTCAAATATATCGCATAAATACGCAAGTTTCAACAAAAAGTCGGGTTCGACATAGTACCTACAGTTTTCCTCTTTTAGAAAAGTATGAATTTCTTGACGTAAATGGAAAACACGGAATAAGACGTTGCACGGCCATGCCTTTAGTTCTCATGCCCTTGCATAACTTTTTAAAAATCGGGTTTCGATGGACTAGTTTTTATATAGTTTACCACGTCTATGACACATTCTAATACTAGGTCTAACTGAGGGTCCATTGACTTTGATGCAAGTGCTTCCCTATGGATGATGCAATGAGTCCACATAGCATGCGATTCTTTGCTGGAAATAAGCGCTTGCAATCCTCCATAGCGGCCGCACATTAATTGAGCGCCATCAGTATACATACCGATTCTCCTTTCCCCAATTCAAATCATTTTCGGTTTAAACTTGTGAAGCACCATAAATAAGTCTTAAGTCTTTGCGCTTCCAATGATGCTTATTATTATCCAGGAAGCATACATAACAAATAAAATGTGCGTATTTGTTACTGTCAGTAGCCTCACCAAGTTGCAGACCAAACTCCATGCCTTTCATTTTCTCTATTAATTTATCATTGAGATCCAGAGCTTTCTGATGGATTCTTCGACTAATAGTGTTCCTTTGAAATTCATTTTACCATCAATTCTCCCAGTTTAATATTATTAGAGCAGCCGATAGAATAATCTTTTCTGCGATGGTGTGAGGTTTCTTGCACTTCGCCACTCTGTATGCGACCTTAAAAGATGCTAGTAGTGGGGTGCTTATGACTGGAACTTGTTTAGTATACACACTTTTTCGCTTTTGTAATTTTAAATTTAAACTTCCTATTAAAGAATTCGCGAGATGTTTTAACCACATTAGAGTGCTCCGTCTCCAGATGTCGCTTACCTTCAACTGGGAGCATACACTCGGGCGTTAGAACTTTTAAACAAAGCACGCACTGCGGTCTCTCTTCAATGTTTACTTCTACTGAACTAAAACCAAAATTCAAATAGTTATCATATTTAGGATATGTCCCTTTCTTTGCTTCCCGATCACTTGTCGATGCTTGATCACTCTCAATTGAACTGTCGACTTCCTTATTTAATAAAAATATTTCCGTTTTCCTATGGAAACACAAAGCGATACACTGAAACAAAGCGGGCGTTCCTCTGTTAGCAAGCGTCTTACCGTTTGTTTTTCTTCTCATATGTTTACTCTTCGATAGTTATTTAGGAACTGAACTGATTGTACTAACTGGCCCACCTACTTAGAACTGTCCCAAAACTTGTCGATGTCCGGTAGTACGCCATATATAAGTCTAATAGGAAGTTCTATAATCTTCATCAAAGTTCCCTACTTTTCTGGAATATTCTATGTGCTTCCAGAAGAATGTGCCATATCTTTCTAGAAACTTCTACAGGCTGTGGGAACGATCTAGTCTAGGTATTCTAGAAAGTTCCATTAGCTTCGAGGACGTTTCGAAATGTTAATATTCCAAGAATACTCCAGACCCCCATGTTTACACACACAAAGAGAACCCGTGGCTTAGAGAGTAGAGTGTCTCTTGCTTGCCACCTACCTTTATTGCCACTGAACTTGTTGCTGCATGTAGCCAAAATATTTGACATTAATCAAATCAATGATGTAATATGGTTACAAATTGAGAGATTGATAAAAGCAGAAGTTTTTTAAAAACTAAGGTAAACGTTAGATCGCGAGTCTATCTTTCCAAATATGGAAAACAAATAGGACAAATGCATTACAGATATTGTCTTTATCCTAGTCCTATCAATTACACTCTCAAACTTTCACAACTAAAATAATGTCACATTTTAAATATTATATGATAGAACTCGAAGACATGTCTATTTTACTAACATCTACAATTAAAACACGTTACAAAGTAATTGTATCATTCGAAGTTCCTATGTGAAATTTACGAGGCAAACTCTAACAAGTGGCAAATTCGAATGTTTTCAAAAGACAATAAGATCCTTTTATTAGTTTCATTGTTTACCATGATACTATTTACTTTTATTAACCCGTCAGTAGTTGATACGTTAGCATATTGACGGGTTAAAATAGACTCAATTGAGTTTTGTTACAATTTTTGTGAATTTCTCTTCGCTCTTACTATTTTACTCTCTTATACTCTATGTATAGAGGGGGTTTTGGCAAGTTAATAAGAAAAGGTCAATACGTTTCACAAAATGTTGTTTCTTAACTTACCCAAGAAACCCCTGTACACCTAACGCTATAAGGGGGTAATTATGGTCGAAATAATATATACGTATATATATATATATTACTGCCAGAGCTGTGAAGTTTGGAGGTGACGACTAATGTTTGATAAAACAGTGGATGGCGTGTATCATTAAGTGGTGTAAATAGAACTAATGCCCTTACTTCTCCGAATTTTAATGTCGCGCCTTGCACGTAAGTGGAGACAAAGAACGGTTTACACTACTTAATGATAACAAGTCATCCACTCCTTTATCAAATCTTAATAATGACTAATCGCCTACAGACTAATACATAGAAAGAACCGTATAAACACTTGGCAATAACGGATAATGAAGCATCGCAGCATGTTGTACAGTTTAGCTGTCTCTATATTACCCATTCGTCCTCTTAATTTTGAAAATACGCCAAACGGCGTACATTTAGCATGTGAAGTATTCATTTTGAGTACATTTTGGAGTATCTATGTTCGTAAAGAGCAGAATTGATGACAAATTTCCAACCAACAAAATCCACTTCTGTGTAAATCTAAAAAAAATTCTAAATTTAAGAACTAGTACGAATTGTAAATTTTTAATAATACAACTAAATTATTAAGAATAACAACAGGCATCTAACACATTACTTCTTCGATAAACTTTTTAATAGTTTAACTGTATTACATATTTTCGGATGCTCTTTATGATTTTCTCATTTACTATATTTGCCAACGATACTTAACCGCTTTGAGTCTGTCGTAAACGCTAACGTAATCATTATTATTCAGGAATATCATGAGCTGCAACGGAGAACTAATTACGGCCAATTACCGTGTGCAAGTTTTTCTACATCGTTGAGAGCGTCTGTCATAAATTGCTGGGTAAAGGAAAAACGCTAATAAGTTTCGTCTGACAGGTATTCGTTAACATACGAACAAAATAAAGGCAAAAGCTGCAGTTGCGGGTGGAAAGGTGCAGCAATTTTAAACGGCAACTTGATAATACGACAACTAAGTTAAAAGCGAATGAAATTGTAGAAATTTGCAATAAGTAATGCAAATTACAAGTTTTATCAAATTAGACATTCTTCTTTTGAAACAATTTCGAATATGAACAAGTAGAACATATTCGTAGAAACCAGAAATCTAAACAAGAATAAGAACGTGCACTAGCTAATAATACGCCCCAGTAAACGCGAGAAAAAATCTGCCAAAATAGGGAAATCACTAAATATTGTTGATATAGCAAAATTTATCAACTCTATGTATATCAAATGATAGCTCTCTGTTAGTAAGATACGAATCAAAAATAAAATATCTACAATGTATTACATTGACCACATACAAAGTTACTATTTACCAACTTAATTCAAGGTCTCATTCTTGAGAAAGTAATCGGTTTTCGATTTGGTTTTTCCAAACACAAAAATATAGCGGGGTCTACATTTCGAATACGGCTTTAATCCTTCGCCATTGATTATGTGATTTCTGCAATTAGGGCATTGTCGACACCAAACTTTTTAACCAATTTTGATATAACATAATAATAAATAAGTATGTTTCTATTTTACCAAAGTTTATAAACAAAAAGTGTTTTTATAAGAAATAGTTGATATCTCTCTTGAATTATAGAAGACGACTTTCTTAACCTTCCTCTCAAATTTCTAACTTATTAAATAATGTTGAAACTTAAGCTAATCTATAATTTCTAACAATTCTAGAAGTAAGTAGGAAAGGTTCCAATCCTCCCTCAGATATCTTGAATCAGTGCATGTCATCAGTGTCAGTACATCAGTGTCCTGGCATTTAGTGCAACTTCCTCGTTTTCCCCTTTCTCTTCTTCCGCCTCTAGAGCATTAGATGCAAAGAAAATATAAAATTACCATATTGTATACGAATTCATCACAGCAAAGATCAATTACGATATAAGGAAAATTTAGAAGTGAAGCGTATATATCAAAAATAGCAGTAATTGGCTGCACAAGCACAAGATTTCGAACCACTCGCCTCCATGTAATTATATTTAAAAATTTCCAAACATAATTTATATTGATGCGTTTCTGAATCGAACCAAGATATAAAGCTGTCAACGATGATTGATACTCGGTAAGTACACGGTGAGCGAGAGCTACCCAGCATACTAGTGTAAAAGCTTCACACGAATATCTCTGCATTCGCAGCGATGGCCGAATGTAATATTACATTGTAATCACTAGGTAATCACGATCTTGAATCCTATCAGTTATTCTTTATTATTTAGAGAGCGATTTCATCCGTGGGACTAATACTGTGTCCGGTTAGAAAATTGTTGTCGATATTGTTTTCTTAGAAGGAAGAGCAAACCGAAAAGGGGTTCAGATAAAACCAGGGCCATTTAGTTGAAAAAATAAACATGAGGAGTTGTTCGTAAGCTAAAATTCCTTTCCGATTGACTTGCTGACATTAATATTATGCAAAATACTTTTCGGAAGTTTTAACAGTTCGAAAGGTACATAAAAAGTTCTTTGAAGAAACCGAATCCATTTTGTAGGTATCAAATGTCATCTACCGAATGATTTAAACTCGTTTGCTCGTCAAGGTTTTGTTTCAAGTGTTTAAAACGAACATGAAGAACTAAACGAACCTACTATGCTAAATATATCTATAAGTAGCTGGATTATCGTATACATTTATTCGTATTAGTCTATCCAAAGTACCCGCCCAATTGCTTTTACTATTTATTAATAATAGTAATAATAATAAGAATAGTGTCTTTATTTTTGAGCTCTACAGTACAATCTTCTTTTAGTTTATTTACCGAAAGCAATAATTCAATCCTTTTCAATACAGCTAAAAACTACATATCATGATCGTTTGAATAAAGAGTAAACCATTTAACAAAATTAGAAAATTCCGTAATATGCAAAGAAAATAGTAAGGGTCTAAATACCGAACTCTGGAGAACACCAGATCTAACACAAATATATCATCATATCCGAACTGTTTGAATTTGATTCGATAAATATTGTTGAAATAAACATAAAGTAGTTGGCTCGCATCCTACCCCTACATTATGCAAAATTGCGCAAAGCGCTCCCTGATTCAGGGTGTCGAATGCTTTGCTAATGTCTGATGGTACTAATCTGCTAAGTTCACATTTAAATCTGCAAAATGTTATTTTGATTATTAACTAAAAAGTTACAGTATGTACTATGATTTCATCGAAGACTGAAAGTCTTTCCTAGATGATTGTACCATTATGCATAGCTTCCCTCAAATTAGAAGAAATCTGATGGGTTGTAAACCTATACATTCTATAGAATTAGTTACTAATTAGCAATGACTAACCAAAGGATGCCTCCAAACGTTAGGAAATGTACCATCTAGTAAGCAATAATAATAATAATAATAATAATAATAATAATAATAATAATAACCTTTATTGATGTAATGACCATCACAACGAAATGTCACACCTCTAACAATTCGCATCATAGATTTCCTCAACATATTAGAAAAAAACATATGTGTAAACGTCAAAATTTGAAAAAATATTAAGTCAAAATAACACAGTGAAAGTGTCGTCAGGTACAAACAATTTATGCACAGTACATACAATACAAAACATACTACATGTAGAAAGTTAACTGTCATTAACAAAAAATTCCCCAATGATGTAACACTCTTTCCATTAATAAATTCTTCACCTGTTTTGTGAAGGGACCCATTTCAAACTTTTTCCAATTGCGAGGAAGACAGTTATAGAGTTTTGGACCCCAGTAATCTATATTTTGTTGGGTAGACTTTAGACGATGATGAGGAATGCTAAATTCCTCCCTGCGTCGAGTGTTATAGTGATATTGTTCGCCATTGGTTGGAAACTTGTCTTTATGCCCATGAAAATACTTCAACAATTCGAAGATGTAGACTGAAACCATAGTAAGTATTCCCTCACTCTTGAAGTAACCCCCACAGGACTCTCCTGGCTTAAGGTTACATAGCGACCTCAGTGCTCGTTTCTGGAGGATAAATACTCTAGTTGCAACCGCTGACCTTCCCCAGAAAAGGATGGAGACAATGAGTAACGTATAATTTGATGATATTTAACCCTTAAAATGCACACGTGATCTGTATTGTTTAATTTTTAATTATTTTAAAAAATTATGTTCGAGAAAGAATGAAAAAATTAGGATTTTGCACTTAAAAGTTCATAACTAACGTTCTCTGACATATTATTTTCTGCAAATTTGATGCTGTATTCGTGAAATGTGATACTTTAATTAAAAAATTAATTCAATAGTGATTGTTAAAAAAAAGATATTTATTCTGAAGAATGAAAACGCCAATTCCATCATAAAATAAAACACACTACCTAGTAGGTTTTAATCAATTTCTTAGTATAAAAATGGATGAAAAAATTACTTCGCGAAAAAGGAATTCTGGTACGGACTCGTTGTTGCTCGCTCTATGATTTTTTCCCAAATGAAGAACAGCATAGATCAAATAAGCAATTGCAGCATCGTTTAGCGTTTTGAACATCAGTCCGTATTTATTGGGCTTTGCTTTCATATAAACACGCATTTTGCAGCGTCCTCTGAAGCCACGGATTTGCTCATCAGCTGTGCACGTACTACTGGGATTATATTTTTTTTGCAATTGTCAATAAAAGTATTCCAAAGCTTGCGTATTAGAGCCAATCTGTCCTCAAGATTTCGTGTACGTTTTACATCAAAACGCAAGCACACCGATAAGAGCTGGAATCGTCTGTAAGGCTTTATGGATTTATAAAACGTCGTTCCCGTTTGTCGACTCCACAGCCTTTTTGCGTCAATTCGATAAGTTTTCCACACGCCAGAATAGTACAGAATAGCAGTGAACGCTTTTATTTTGTTCGCACCTGTGTGGTGATGATAGCTTTGACACTCTTGATCCTAGCCCATTGCAATAGCACATTGATTTTCAATTTCCTCATTGGTACATTCAATAATAATATTGACCATTTTATCATTGAACAAAATATTCCAAAATTGATCAATTTTCTCCAAATTAGCAGCGTAACCAATTGGACCAGGTACATTTTCGGGTAGAACAACACTACGTCGATGTGAACGGGGCACTCTTGTTCCAAGCGCAGACATTTTTCCCCTTAATTTTAATGTTGGCCTTCCACGTGGGTTACTTGAACGCATTCTTTTGCAAGCGAAGCGTTTTCCAACTCATCTTCGCGCTCATCTTCACTTTCTGTTTCGGACTCTTCATTATCAGAAATGACGGAAACATTGTCCTTCTCATTATCGCTTGAGGCGCAAATTATACGGTATCTGCATTAGCAATAAACAATAAAATGAAAACGAAAAAATTCCAATTCAGATTGTATACTTGCGTTGAAAATTGATCTGAAAAGCTGTTAGGATGTAAAAAATTCTTTTCGCAATTATATTTTTACTAGTTAAGTGCACACTGGGTGCACACCGATTTCGAAACGTCTACTTCGCAGAGCTGCCAAACACACACTAATGCTCGGATCCCGAAGCTATCTTTTTGTACTTAAATGGAATACCTCTATGCACCGTTAAATGTCAGCACATACTCAATTCTTTCTAATTTAATACGTTTTATACTAGAGCAAAGTTGAATCTGGGTGTCATACACCCGCCGTGCACTTTAGGGTTAACTATACCATCAGTAACAATAGCAGAAGTTGGGATGTTTATAATAATATTACAAATTTAAGAATATGAAATAATAAAGGAATCTAAAAGTAAAGCTGAGTCACCAAACACGATTAGGGTCAGATAATAAATTAATGAATAAATCGCCAACTAAACTCCCCAAAAAGATTGGAACCAAACGTAGGTGGATGGTATTCTATTCTATTCTTTTACTAAGGGCCAATCCGCAATTGTTCAACATCATCATCAATATATCATTTTTGATAAATATTCCTATGGCACCACCACGACTAAAGTTCTATTGCATCGTGTAAAATTGTAACCATTGATGGAGACTTGATGGTTATCGAGTTCAGTACTAAACCTCGTCTCATTGTCAGTAACAAGTAACAGCCAATACGTCGCACTTCTGAGATAATAACATCAGCATCAAGTAACTTGTTACATAGAGATCTAAGATTCAGTTGAGCAAAACAAGTTGAAAATTCTTAAATATGAATATATATCATTATAAAATTATAATAATGATGATAAAAGCTAGAATGCTAATGTATCAGTCTCAAGTGTTCTGGATTAAATTAGATAAGAAATTAGTATTAAAATTTGTAATCCTGCATGGAAGATAAAGTTCTTAATTTTGTTTTAATTTAATGTAATCCAAAATTAGGAAACGACTGTAAGATATGCTTATTTTCAAATTGCAACAGTACAGTTGAGATAAGAAAATTAAACACTTGTTTCGCTAACAATAAGACAAACGTCACCAATCGCATCTTACAGTTACTAATGTTTATCTTACCTTATCATTTCAAAACTTCAACGACTTATTACAACAAATAAAATTAAAATTTTGACACTTATTTTGCGCGCATAATATTTGTTTGATTTTCAATTAAAAACAGTTTAATTTTAGTATCATGTCTATACATTTGACTTTAAGTCGGTCCGAAATTACAAAGCATTTCCAGTTTTATTTTTCTAGTCCTGAAATTGTTGCAGTATAAAGCGATATATTTATCATTCTGTTAAGCAGGTCATAAATCTGTTTAGCCGTTCAGTTTTCACCTAATTTTAGGTTCCACTTCCCAGATTTTAATGCGAGTTGTGACGATATGACATGTGTGTTCCTTCGTAGGCATAAATAAGCATGGGCGTTCGTCCGGCCAATCGCATAGATACATATAATATTGGTAAGTATAATTTCTATAATACTCCAATAAAAGCATTAATATGTAGCAATCTTAAGTAATTTACACAAAATTATTATATTTTTCATATATTAGTCTAGAAGTCATACAGTTGTACTTGTTTCTTGAAATATGTACGTATGTATGTATGTAGGTATGTGCATAATCTTGATGGTAGGAAATATATCAATGATTATTAAATGATAATAATAATAATACTCTTTATTATTCAGAGAAAAATTATTATTATTAACCACTGAGTAATTATTAAATTTATCGCAATTACGGTTCTTTTATCAAAGACAAAAACATCCAATACGATTAAAATAATTTATAATTAAGTATCGCTATTTTCTAAAATAATTAAAAATTTCAATCACAATTTCAATCATAGCATACGTATGAGTAAAGAAAATGATGGTTCCGCCTTTGGTAGACGACTACCGATGTCTGAGGATATGGGATGTGTCCGCAAGTCGACACTTATTCTAAAATATTTGACGAATGAGTTTGACGGCATATGTTTGAGATATATTTCATCTTAAGGATCACTACAGCTTCCTGTACCGACCCTTTCAAGTAGACATTCCATAGAATTTACTGGTTGCGATGAATGGTATACTTCTGAATTAGTTATCGACAACGTTTACCTTATTAGTGCATTTCTATCAACGCAACTCAACACATTATTTTTTCTTTTAAAAATAAATGGCCGATTTACCTGCTCCTAACCCCACACAAGATAACATGTTAAAAATTACCTACAATGATAAAGAAATCACTGGTTAATAATAATATAGTTTTTATACTTTGTTGTGTTACGTTATTATTATAGTATTCTAACCAATACCAAAATTGATATTCATTCGTAACATTCTCTGCATGAATTTTATATTTATAAATTAATGTCCAACATAAAAAAATATAGAAATCGAAATCAATAACTACAAACTTAAGAAGTAACAAACAAATTAGGCAGCACAGACCGTAAAAGACGTTTTTTAAAAATGTAGCAGCACCACAAAGGGCTCCTTTTATGTTTTAACAGACGACCACTTAGTGGTGTTTTTGAGATGTACAATTACTGTTGTCGTAAAATTTGACATTTGTTATTGTGAAAACACTGACAGCTTAGACATGCACGGAGTAGTTTGTTCACAGTGAACGTTTAAAAAACGCAATTTTGTGAAAGAATGGAAACTTTAAGTCAAGGCCCAACTTTTGGTAATGAAGCATCAGAAAAGACTGTTCACAATTGGTTTGCAGACTTTAGACGTGGTCGTGTGGCCGTCCAAGATGTATTGCGTAAAGGTCGGTCAAAATCGATTGTTATTCCAAAAAGCATCGATGCAGTGCGCAACACGATTGAAGAAGATTGGCATGTGACAATGAGGTAGAGACATTCTTAGTCATACCGTAGACTGCATGAGCACTGAAAAAGACTTGTCCCCGATGGATTCCGCATCATTTACCTGAGCCTCAAAAAAGGCTAACTAATTTTTATAAGGAAATGTTGAAAAACTTGGACCAAGAGACTGCAAAATTCGTAAACAACATTGTAATAAATGACGAAACTTGGATGTATTCGTATGTACTGGAAAATATGCAGCAATCCACTGTTTGGATGTACCAAGAACTGAATCCCACAGAAGTTGTCTATTCACGAAGCACTTCCACGAAAATGAAGTGATTGTTTCTTCAGTTGTAGTGGACATGTCACAACCATCCCTTTAGAGTATCAAAGAATAGTTACACTTCAGAGTGGAAAAATGTTTTCTTTCCATGTTTTCTAACAACTTAGATGGTGTCCCCTGCAGTAATGATGAAGTGAAGAGTAGCTTGAAAAATATATAAAACAAAATAGAAAACATGAACGCGTTCATTAATTAAATAATGAAATAAAGAAGAGAGAGATACTTGAGTTGAGTAAAAGGGGACGAATACATGAGCGTCACGAAGAGAGCAACCGTGAGCTTGTAGTGTCTATATTGAATTACCATAACTTTTTCACGCATAAATATGTAGGTTATTTGCTTCCATCGGGAGTTTAGTAACATTACAAAAAGCGGCAACTTAATAACTATGAAGTGGAAAGCCTTACCTATTATGGAAATAGTGTGAACAGGCAATCTCCAGACTCGTCAAGTCAGAGAATTTTCTATGGTCAATTCCACTAAATAAATAAGAGAATGTTCGGTTTCAATGAAAGTAAAATTTGCAAATTTTAAGTGTGGATCTAATCAGGACCGATCCTAATTTTTTAACTACTTGGTGGCTGTAGAATCAATTCGTTGATTTAACGTGGCTTCCAGCAGTCGAATTAATGTCACTGATTATACCCATGGCAAATAGGTATTCTTCAAACTCTTAATGCAATTAGAAATAATTACGTAATGTCGCGCAATAAGTTGTACTTCTATTGCAACTAGGGAATTTTTAAACTGTTGACTTATTTTAGTGGCGTTCACATCTTGCGAACTTAAAGTTAAAACTACGTTTCTCACTTTCTTGAAATGTTTGCTATAGTAAACTGCATCAAACCACGTTACTCATTCCCTTATAACCAGCTGTGGTGGTATCGGAATTCTTGGACACAACTGGTGAGATTTCCGAATTTGCTTAGCATATTTTAGAAAAACTTTTCGTGTTTTATTGATTAATACGGAAACTGTAAGGTAACGCTAACAGTTTCACTATCCGTCCCTAACATATAAGAATAAGATGCTATTGTTTGTACAGTAACTTTGGTAAATTCTAATGCTGCATGTACGGCGCAGAAGGTCCTTGCACGATGTACATGGGCATGCCATTTACCTCCATGACCATACAGTACCATATTACAAACAGTGCACACTATTTGCTCTACACTCCGACTCTGGAAACCTAGAAAATTGGAAACTAGAATAGAAAATGAGGTATTGATAGCACATATGCTTTGCGCTGCCACCCGAGGCACTACTGTTGTTCCATCTTAGTTCACGTAAACTTAATCAATTTTTGAAATTTTCCTTGAATAATGTGTAAAATAATCTTGTATCGATGGACTTCATATAAAAATTTAAGAACATTTGAAATACACCGAGAGAATTACTAGGATCACCTTTGCTAAAGAGAATCATAAAATCTTTTGCCTTGTCCTAGAAATTGTACTTGTGGGAAATGAATACTTAAAACTGCACCTTACACACCGTTTATCGTACTAGATATGGAGGTTTCTAATGCCATCGTGAACAAATTACTTTATAAATTAAGCGTTATTGATTAATGT
This sequence comes from Chrysina gloriosa, assembly GCA_038088585.1. Lineage (NCBI taxonomy): Eukaryota > Metazoa > Arthropoda > Insecta > Coleoptera > Scarabaeidae > Chrysina > Chrysina gloriosa. The sequence continues at coordinate 73,127,232 of CM076087.1, read as the reverse complement.
AATAAGCAATGGGAAGTATTTTTAGTTAAAGCAAGAGGAAACTGGTTTCATTTAGCAGAATGCATGAATATTATAACTGCTTGTAGTATAGTAAGTACGTATCTGTAAAGAAAATAGGTAATTTTGCTAAGTTGATTGTTTACATAACTACCCATTTATATATGACAACCACTTGTGACGCCTTTTTATACCAAATTATAATAAACTTAAAAAATAGAAATATGTAATAAATATGAATACAACTCACTATATTTTATTTATATATATCACTGCATCCATTTATACTAAAATGATTAATCACATTGGTATAGTATAGAGTATAAAACGAAAACGGTTTAAATTATGTCGATGATTGCCTAGGTAATTTGAAAAAATGTAATTATCTAAATTCGGCATGCACTACCTTTCCACAAAGCTGCGCAACATTTTAAAAAAGTGTGGAACTCAGCACGTCATCTAAACCAAATTACCCAAAGTCATTTACAGAATCGGGCGGAAATATAAACTAGCGAGAAGCTGTAATGCGTAGCATACGTTGAAGCACGTATTGCCTTAGGCATATGACGCTGCCATGTAGACATTATCTTGATAATAGTGTTGCTATACAAACATGCCGTAAAAGCGCCGCTTCGATCATTATATAGAAAACTAGAACCAGACAACTTGATGTCTCACTTCGTCTTACCGTGAATGGAGCTGAAATGAAACAGAACGACGAAGAGAGGTAACAGGCGGTAATTTCAATCACCCCTCGTTCCGACTTATACTTTTTCTTCTACTGCCTTGAAAATCGGCTTTTGTGTCGGCACGATCTTCGACCTATTGGTGCCTAGCTTTGTTTATTCCTTCCATGATATTTGGAAGTAAACCTGAAAAAATTATTAACCGGATTTCGGAAACAAAAATAATAATTTACAATATTCGCTTATATACTTTATTAGTAATGTTTGAAATAAAACCAAACCTATTTCTAATGTGAGGTAATAAAAGAATTGATACTTCACCGTACTCTGCCTCAATACCATAAACCTATTAAATATTGACATGGTGGTATATTTGGAAACCATAAATATTTATGATCTTGTATCCTGTCTATGGAGATCCTCTAATACAGGTATGGGCAACCTCCGGCCCGCGGGCCACATGCGGCCCTCGAGTAAGATTTGCCCGGCCCGCTACTGAATTCTTTCGTTGTATATTAGCACGGCCCGTCTAAACTTAATTCATAATGAATCATAAGGATACTACAAAAATGTATATTTTTCAAGATTACTCGCAGCATAAAACTTCTACAAAAAAGGTTGCCCATGCCTGCTCTAATAGTTCACTTGATGTGGTTGTATTTTATTACATATTTTTAAGTTCTCCAAACCGACAATGCGATTAAAAATAGACTCACTGAATTTCTGATCCCACAGTTCTGGCACTTACATCAAGTTCTTGTTGGTCGGCTGCCTAAGATATCGTTTGACGTTTAAGATAGTTTTCGACTCAAATATAATTACATGGATTTCCGCGTTGAAGATGAAGGAGGCCGCCATGCCTTAACCCACGAGAGTTTAGAGAAATAGAAGAAGAGATCAAAATGGACAGTTAAAGCAAGAATGAAAACAGGGAAAAATACTAATAATATCCGAAAATGATGACTGGTTAAATAAAGAAGGAAAAAATTGGTTATTGAAACTATTTGAGGCAGCCCGGAGAACTTGAAAAATAAGGGGACGTGCAAATACTAAGCAAAAATGTGGAAAAGACACTATAGGAAGCAATAGCAGTAAATTACGGCTCTGTATAATTACACCCGCCGAAACGTCTTCGGCAAATTCAACTAGCCAGCCTTATCGTGGTTGATCCTCCACACTAGTATCACCTCCGTCATACCTCTTGCCATTTTGCACTACTCTTACATCCATATAAGACATGATATACAATATTTAACCTTCCCACGGCTTTGGCAGCGTTTCAACCACTTCAGTAATGAAAAATACAATGCATTACGCTTATATATTTAAATGTTTTATTTTCATGATCAACTTCCTCAACAAAAGGACGATTAAAACCGACTAAAAGCACGTGCAAAAAATATATGAACAACAGGTATCTGTATTTGCTTAGCTAACGGTAATAAACGAGTGATAAAAAGGCATTATCATAAATACTTTAAGTTTGGATAGATCTGACGAAATTTTATAGCAGTTGCCTCGGTTGTATCTCGTGATTTATTTATAACTTTTTAAGAATAAAGATATTATAAGAATTGAGCATCATCCCTAAATTTATGATCATACAAATTACTAATAGACATAATATTTGTTTTTTATCAATCATTTGAAGTTAATTTTTTTGTGCATTCTATCAAGTTGTGGGAGATAGTTAGAATCTCAGTGATAAAAATATAATGTATCTTACAATTAGTATCATTGATACTACATCACAACCCTAGCAATCATTAATTAAATATAATCCTGCGTTAATGCGAAAAGAAAACATCCAGTTGAATTGTATCCCATTAGAAGATTTAACACCTCATTCTTTGATACATAAACTGTATATAAAATAGTTTCACTTACAACTAGTTACATTAAATTTAACTCTTACTGTAATAAAATCATTTTCCAGTAGGTTAAATTTTTTATATAGCCTGAGGTTCAAATATTATTTGTCGTACATATTTTAATGTTACAATAATCTTTTTAGAAAGAGAATTTCGAATTTTCTATATATTTACATACATGTATTTAACGTCTGTGGTAAGAAACGAAATATGTATGTACATACAAGTGAGTATTGGTTATAAAAACAGCGTTTTATCTTACTTTACGCGTCTAGATCAAGATATTACTACCTAACGCGAGAGAGTTCCTTTGACTGGAGACTAACTTTCTTTTATTTGCTTCATCGCTCATGTACGTTTTTTTGGAAACTGCAGTCGTTTTAACCACTTGAGCTTGCAACATGAAACGGTGGCGGTGATAAATATAGAGATGCTGAAACCAGTTTTGGCACTCGCGACTGGTGCTTCGGAATTTCGTTTCGAACCCCTTTACCTTTATGAATATTTCAAGTTTAAAACCATTTCGTTTTGTTTTTAAAGATAAATAACATAATGACCGCTTACATGTATATATCAATTATTCATGCATAATTTCAACGGTCCAAAAATTTATGTTCGAATTTTCCGGTAAAATGCAACATTCAGAAATTATTAAGCGATCAGTCAAAAAACTAATTTATGTCCAAATCCGACGCTGGTGTAAAATCTGCGAATGTCACGCTATTTCGCCCTTAATTGCATCACACAATGTTATTAACATTAATCAAGCATCCAAGGGAATTAACGCACGGGTATGGTAATTGAACTTATAATTTACCCGGTTGGTCTCAACAATCCGTCAAATGTTAAAAAAATACAAAAACCATAAACGGCATTTCCCAATCTTTGTTCAATTCAAAAAATGTTTTACACCTGACATAGAAATATTGACATAAACACACCTACGCAAAATACTACATATACTACCAAATAGCGTAATTTTCCTATTGTTATGAGTAGAGTTTGATATAAAGGCGGTATCGGATGGCAGTACCGCAGCGGTTGGGGCGAGTGTAAGGGTACTTTAAAACTCGTAATCGATCTCCACACCGCGAGAGAGTTCAAAGCGACAGTACGTTGCATGCTGCATAGGACACTCGAAGGGTGTAACGTTCCCTTCCAGTGTAAATAAATATCTCAAGCATTTCCCTGGATTAAAAATAGAAGACCGCGTATTTATTTCACAATATGCAATAGAGGATTGCTAATTTGCGATAGGTTTGAATGTAGAAAACATTGTAAAAGTAAATGTCATATATTGAATTTAAGTGACAGTATTCCATACTGGCTATTTATGTATAAATTTATTTTTATGTTTAGTGTGTGCAACATCCCACGACATCTAATATATAACCAACACTTTCGTCTATTTTGGACTAAGGGCGTTCCCTCATTGAAGTCGCCAACATCTATGCAATTACAAACCAATTTGTCACTTGTTTAAGGTACAATAAACGAATGTATAAAGGACGAGTTGAGAAATAAGAAAATCTGCCCATGTGTGGATGAAACAACTAATGCTCAGAAACACAGCGTCATTCATGTTGTAGCAGGTCCTTTAAAACATGACGGTTCGCCAGCTTTATTGTTGTTATCCAGTAAAATGATTCAGAAAACTGATGCAGAAACCATTGTCAAGATAATAAAAGATTCGATGATATAATTTTCTATCACAGCAACCAAAGTTACAATGTTCGCTACTGACAGCGCCGCAACAATGCTGAAAGTTGGTAGGTTGTTGAAAATATGCATCCTATCTCTTCTTCACATAACATGCCTCATACACGCATGTCACCTCGTAGCAGCAACCATTCGGAAGAAGTATTCGATGGTGGAGAAGTTAATAGCATCTATCAAGAAAGTGATGATCAAATCTTCCAAACACATCCGTGTATTCAAAAGTTATTGAGCAATTATAAAACCGTCACTTATCTACACGAGACTCATTAAATTGCATAAAAAATTTACAGCCCGTTCTAGAAAACTTGACGAACACTATAGGAGTCGATGTTGCTCAAAAATGTTGTGCAATTTTAACGAAAAATCCCGTCTATAACCGAAAATCAAGAGTGCAGAGATGGGAAAAAGGAATATTTGACATTTGCAAATCTTACTTCGCTGGATGTCGAACGATCATTTTCGAAGTATATGTAACGTATTCACAACACCGACGACGGATGAATGAATCAACAATGGAAGCGTTGCTGATGTTGCAATTCTATGCAACTTTTCAAAGGGGTTGCTTATTGCTACAGTGGACATTAAGACGACAGTAAAAGGTAACTGTTAAGGACTTTATGTTTCTTAATGTTAAGTGTACATATATGTATTGTGTTAGTTGTGTCAAACTTAAAATTTGTATTAATTTAATATTTCTCAGTCACCATGCAATTATACATTTAGCGGCGCCAATAATTCGAGACCCGGACTGTAATCCTAGGCGCCCGGTGCATTCATTGTGCCCTAATATCATCAGACGGTATGGTTAAAAGCAGACTTGGTCCTTTCAAGGTATTGATATTATTATCAATGCTTTCCAATAAATAAACAATGCGCTGCGTTGTCATTTACGTTTATCCGTTTGTCAGAAAAATATTTACGTTCGCAGTTTCGTCATTTAATTTTGAATATAAAAGCCCCTAAAATTAAGGGTAAAGCAAGTATTAGAGTTCAGTTCGGGGCGAACGAAATGCTAGAATACTCGGCTAAAAAACGTTTGGTCTAAAACTTCTCAATTTGTTATTACATCCATTAAAGTGTTAAGTTTTATTTCTTTGTATAGTTAGTGTTAAAGTATATTAGTTTTCAAGTTTAAAACCGTGTTTTTACTTCACGTATTTCTCGCGTAAACCTAGCAGTGTATTTGACTTTGCAACCCATGCACAGTGGCGAAACAATCCACGGCGGCGTTCTTTAATAAACCGTTTAAAGGACATGCTTCAACGAAAGATTGTTCAAACCAGGAAGGTCCCAAAACAGTAACAATATTATTTTTCACTAATATTGCATATTACGTACCTATTATGTGCGTCACTGCCCGTACCATCTTTTTAACAAACTCTAGTTTTGAGCAAAGGTAAACAACCCTTTTGTTTCGAAATATACGGAAATTGATGCGAGGACAAATTCAATTAAATGTATTATAATGTATTAATGTAAACTATAGTGCCTTATATTGAATTCACCTGTACCTGACAACCAAATATTCTAACTCATACTGTTTTTTTAAGAGAATGCTATTTCACGAAACCAGTTAAAAACCGTTCCGAAATCCATTCTATTGATGGAAAGCTATTCACAAGTAGGTAATTGATATCTGAGGAGAGAGGCGGCGTTAACTGTTAAGGGTGTTCGGTACTTTTTTCAAGATCGGTTAAACTTAATTTTTCTTATTGGTTCCAAAACTATTTTGAAAATGGTATATCTGACCTTTAAAAGTAGTGTGTGTAACATTGTAAAAAGTAGTACTTTAACGTTACACACTGTGTAACGTTAAAGTCGTTGTTCTTTACAATGTTAAGAGCTTTTGCAGCTTTAATTTTTTTCAATGATGAGTAAAAGCCAGTAAGTTTATGGGCTCGAAATTTTGTATACCGTGTATTCGTTACGATAGCTACGACTTATCGACGAGCTTTTTGTAAATTCCTTGTTTATTGTTGAACTTAACTTCAATTAAGGAATAGAAAAATGATCATGGGCTCACCATCATTCTTGGACATCAAGAAATCAACGACAACAAACGAATTTACAAAAATATTCTTAGACAAGTCTTAACTACCGTATCGAATATGTGGTACTCAAAATTTCAGACTCGCAAACCTGCTGGTTCTTCGCTTATTATTGAAAAAGGATTTTATAGTTATACATACATTCTTTAGAGCTAAAATATAGAGCTTTCGAAAAAGTTTTCGAACAGACCAAACAAAATTAACAGGAACATGCTCAGGAACAAGATGCTCAAAACGTAACATTTCGGGACAACATTTGAAGCGGAAATTTGTGATCCTCCATGTATTTAAACGATGTTTTTGTCTCAGTAATACCATATCACTATGATTTACTGATGGATCAAAGACGAAGTGCGGAACTGGAGTCAGAACATTTGGGCCCCGATTTCATTATCACAATCTACAACCGTCTCTCCAACCATCTTCATGGTGAAGATCCTCACAACAACCTCCTGTTCCAAGGAATGTATCCAACGGGAACACCAAAAGGCAAAGCATTCTTCGCATCTGTCTATCTAGCTACCTAGCCAGGTAGCGCTGAGGGCTCTAAATCCCTTAAGCAACTGGTCAACAACAACCTTGATATAGATACCAGCACATGAATGAATTAAGAGCAACGAAATTGCTGACAGCATCGTTAAGTATCTGCAAGCCTGCTTTTTGGGCCAGAATGATTTAATTTCATTATAGAAGATTATTTATGGGTAGGATACAAGAATTGGAGGAAGAAACAAAGATTTACTATTAAAGAGATATATCAGGATTTTGGCACTTATTTTGCAGAAAGAAGCCAAGGATTGCTTCTAACTCTGTAAAGAAGCTCTAAAACTAACCACAGGGTTTCTTACTGTTACGGTCTCCTGGTTTGGGGAGAACACCAAACAGTTACCCGTTTGCGTGGGGATATAAAATAAGAAAACAGGCTTTTCTGTTTTCATACCGGTTTATTTAAACAGATAGATTGTCATATATTTTACAATAAAAGACATTTAGATAGACATTATAACATATAACACATTTAGACAGACATTTGGACAGATCATATTGATATTAACTAGGCAATAAAATAATTATAAAAATACGTATTCCTATATATATATATATATATATATATATATATATATATATATTGTTTCAAGGTCAAATTTTTGTCTTACACAATGTTCACAACTCACTTATATTACATTCAATATTACGCACTTGGCGTGTATTCTCTTTATTTCTCTTTATTTTCTGATATAATGACAGAGAATTGTACTTGTGTTTCCCACATAACACAGGTTTGTGACTAAACGTTTCAAAATGCGTTTTGTTCAAATTAGTTCAAATATATATTTTTGCCTTGTTCTTAACGTTTTAAAATACATTTGTCTTAAACGTTTCATATTCTATGCATCTATGTATTCAAAGATCGAATGATCTGTCTCTGCGTTTAAACTTAGGGACGGCCGGCCCTAATATTTTTGTACATCTCGTACATAGCAGCGGTTTACGAAGAAAGCTACGAACGTCGTCGGTGAGGCGGGTCAGTTCGAGACGACGTTCGGGTGATATGGTTTTCATGCTAAGTTTCTGATATTGCTTTCTTCTAACGCGCTGGCCTCACCTAAGTAAGCGACAATTCCAGGGAACGTTACTCAAGTAGCCGGTCGGTCCTTTTCGACTCGGTGCCTGCGTAATGGGCCACATGTATGTAGTCCACGCTTGATAAATAACTCTTTGTACGTTCATACTGGAGCCGACTGACGAAGTTTCTTTTATCTGTATGTTAAGGATTTTCGGTACGCATTATCGAAAGCGTTCATTGTTTGTCGGCGATGAATTTAGATAATGTCTGATACATAATACAAGCATTTATAAAAGTTGAAACATAAAACTATTCTAAATTTAGTATACATACATAAACAGAAATGAATAGTAATTTTAACACATTGATAAAAAATAAAGAGAATTATTGAAGTTGAGAGAAGTGAAAAATATTACTATACAGAAAAACTATTAATATGATAGTCTATTCAAAATGTCTTTAAATCCTTAACACTTACCGGTACCTATTACTTGAAACAACATCTCAAAATTACAGTACAGACCACAGATGATAACTGTAGGTTCTGTGATGAAAACAGAAATTTCAAAGCACATGCCACTCGAATGCGTAGGCGTGCTTTGTTGAAGGACACAAAGAAACATTTAGGGAAGGTTACAATGAATCCGGCCGAACTGGCCAACGTCCATTCCTCAAAGCTTATAGCCTTTCCAAAAAGTGAAAAATTCAAGGCTAAGTATAGATTAAGGATCATACACTAGATCCTGTGAAGATCAAAGTAAGTAATTGGAAGGCATAGCTATCCCAGCGTCCTATCTTACAATATACATTCTAACTCATATTTACTTCAACTTCTAACTACCAGCATAATAATTCACACAGATAACGATGATAACGTTACTTAATCGCTATCCGTATTTAGAGACTGAAAAAATAAAAGGAAGTGATTATGATCCCTGCAAAAAGGATTCTTTTATGCCAAATTGATCTATTATTTATAAATCGTATAGTAGATACTTACGAACTCATGGGAAGTTAATAATTTAATGGTATCAATGTAGTACGCTTCATCACTGGGAAGGTCATCAATTATGGTTAGCGTTTCTCGATAATCTATGGTTGTGGAGAAATGTAGTCTCAATCGAAACGTTCATGATGTTTCTATATGTTAGATAGATTATTAGGAATTATGTGTATTGAGCATGCGTGATTCCCGTAACAAAAAAGGTTCCTATAGGATGTAGTGCTATAAGCATATGGTACTGATAAAAGGGTGGAGAATACTAATAATATTTCCGAACTCAAAGTTTAGAAATCAACCCAAAAATTTCAAATTTGCATCCACTAATGTTTTTACTTACTTTATGACATAGAGCAGTTGAACATATTAAGAAATATGAAAACAAAGCGTTTTTCTCATACCTTATTACCTACATACGTACATTATTTGTTTTTCCTACAACTATTTATTAACACCAATACTTCACGATTGCGAAGACCATGGTGTAGTATTACTAGCTCTAAACTGCTTACCAGTTACTGATACACTTTAGTATGAACATATCAGATCACGTTGTTGCTACATTGATAAGTTTGTACTCGCTCGCCACTGCTAGGTGTAAGAGCGCTTCGCCGCATAGTTAGATAATGGATAGATCATCCAGATCTAAACCTTCCGAGTCTGCAAGAACATTAGGAAAAGATGATAGATATTTCTTCATTTTTTGTTAATTTAAATAACGGTAAGACCGCATTGTATAAACAATCCGAACAACTTTTGTTACATTTGTGGAAGATTTGCGATATAGTAAAGAACGACAAAACTAGCTGAATGGTGAAAATCACGTTTTACAATGAAAAGGTCCGGGGTTCGAAACCTGGCAAGAAAGCAAGCAAATGCCACTAGGCGGGCCAGGAACGGTGCGGTATACGTATGTATACGGCGCGGTGGCTCTGAATAAGCCCTGAACCTTTAAGGCCTATCGCAAACTTGGTGACCGAGATAAGTCTTGGGCACCACATATTGTTTTCGTAGAAGCCTTGCAAAGCTGGACGAAAGGTAGAAACAAAATTAATTTCGGAATACCCATGATATAGTGTTAAGCAAGAAACCATAGTGACGATTGTTATTTTTGTTCATGCAATATAAAAGGTTTTTATGCTATGAATAAGAGAAATGTAACATATTCAAACGTCGGTTCTACTATCAGACCAGTGCCCCACGGACCTGTTGTACCAGTATCTGTTCCGGCAAAAGAAATGGAAACTGTAGTTTTCTCTGACTCCGATGAGAGCCCATCTATATCTAACGACCTAGACTACAATTGTATATTTTAACAGTATTCCTGATTTAGTTACAAATTTGGGAGCTGCTCAGTACGATAAAGAAGAATGGCGTCTGTTCAATTATTCAAGCAATGTAAGTATAAAAGGTGTGTTACTACATAATGGTAAAGTGTTGAGCTCCATTCTTGTCGCACATTTGGTTCATATTAAAGACACGTATAAGAACTTGGGCCTCCTTTTAAAGAAAATCAAGTATATGGAACATAATTAGATGCTTTGCGGAGATCTAAAGGTACTTACATACTGATTGTTATCAGGATTTACAAAGTTTTCCTGTTTCATCTGTGAATGGGATCGCCGTGCAAAGGTGCAAAAACATACAACGTAATAAATTGGTGGATTCTATGAAAGTACTTTCATCCTTTCTAAATATTAAATTAGTGTTAATGAAACAATTTGTTAAATCTCTTGCCAAAGATACAGACTGTTTTAAATATATTTGCACCAAATGCCTGACTTTATCTGAAGCAAAATTGAAAGGACTTTTTATAAGGGTTCAAATAAGATGGCTTTGTACAGATTAGGATTTTCTCAAATGTATGAATCCTTTTTCTGAAAAGTTTATTGAAACGTTTTTGGAGAATCATAAGGGTCCTGACTGTGGCAATATTGTCAACAACATGTTAACGAAGTTTCGGCACTTGGGCTGCAATATAAGTTTGAAAGTAGATTTCCTATTCTTACATTTGGATCAGTTGCCAGGCAATCTCGGTGCAGCGAGCGAAGAACAGAGTGAAAGTTTTCACCAGGATATACGCGAAATTGAAGGACGTCATCAGGGTAGATGGGGCATATCGATGATGACAGAGTACTGCTGCATGTTACAATGCGATAATCCAGAAAAAAGCACAGAGCAGAAAAGTTACTAAACGTAGTTTTCATAGAAAACGTAAAAAACATTAACTGGGCAGAAAACAAAGTCACACATGTAATGTTTTCGGAAATATATGTAAATTTTTCTTATTATTATTTTTATATTATTTATTACGTGTATAAGGTGTTTCCTTTTTTGCAATTTGTACAGAAATCTTACGTGATACATAAAAATGAAAAAGAAATTTCGTGATCAGAGCCGCGAAACTGTATACAATTTATTAGTTGTTGAAATCAAAACATCTTTCAAAAGAGTTATTTTTGTAGACCTGTGTCATTCTTCCCTAGGATGGAACAATAGGAAAATAGTTTATTTTTATGCAAAGTAGATCCAGTTGACATTCTTAATAACTGGTTAGATCTAGTGGAAATTGAGAGTTTGAACTGGCCAGTAAATTCTCCTAATGGTAATTCAATCAAACATGCCTAGACTAGATTATGGAAACCCGGCTGCTATGAGAAATGTGGCTCCATGCATTATTCCAAAACTTCACTTTGCTCTACGAGAAGAATGCAATGAAATTCTACAAGAGCTGATTGATACTTCGATTAATTATACGTCTGCGAGATAGATGCCTTCCTCGCAGCTCTTGGTGATCAAATGTACTATTAACTTTATATTCACATTCTTACAACTAGTATATCTCAAGTTGGAATAAATTTTTAGTTAAAATGTTTTTCCCAGTTTACACCAATTTGTGGAGCTTTCCAATTTTGAAGTAAACGATACCACAATGAAACCCTAACATTTCTTATGATTTGCAATTCTGTAAAAAATTAATAAAAGAAATGATTACATGGTATCGTGCATGTAATTATTTGATACGAATGTACGCATGTAAATGGAGTAAATAATAAATACATATTTAATAAGCATTGCTAATATGAAATAAAATACAAAATCTTGGATTTATTTAAGTATAGTAGTTGTATCTTGTGCGTATTTTGGATATGGTGTCAATAATGTTGCATAAAGGTCGTAGTTCTACCAGCGTAACTCCAAGATATTCTGGAGTATAAATGTGTCTAAGGAGGCTATCCTTAAAGTATACTTCTGGCTGTCTTTGTGCACTTTTTGTAATTTAGGAGGGAACAAGAATACTCCGTTTCACTTGGTTTGGGGATTAACCTTCATTTGTTTTGAATTACGTATCGGATATTTTTTATTCGCAGGTGCAAGATTACCAAACTAATGGTTGTCGACATTCAGTTGATTCTTTGAAACCGTTAAAACCGCAAAAGCTTTGTCGGAAGATGAGCCGGTTGTGGGAGCCCTTTTTAATTAGGGGACGATATGGATTGTGTCCCAGGAATGAGGGAATTCAAGTTCTCATCTTGAATTTCTGGTAGGTTCTCAGTCCGTTTGAGTCTAAAAGCATTCATATTATTAGATTATTGTGATCAGTTTTACATGTAGAGTGAACACTTTATTTCAAATTCCACGAACCTGGATGCGAGTGTCCACGGAGTTTGAAGCTTTCTGCAAATTCCTACATTGCATGGGAGCTATTGATGACAAACACGTTACACTGCAGGGCCCCGTAGAATCTGGTAATGAATCCCTCTTTGAATCCTACTTTTCTCAAGGAATATGCAACAACCTGTTTGGTAAATCTCACTGGATTCAGTCGTATTAGATGACCGTAGAAAACATTTTTCCGCCCATTTAATATTCCCTTTTTAGATATAGGACACCAGTTTGATATTTGTTGCTGTGTCTCAAGTTGATTGTTTTGCTTCATTCCCTTACTTAGAGAATTAGAGAAAATTACAAGATTTACAAAGGCTAAATAACCTATGTTCGGTTCTGCTTCCTGTAGGCCTCCACTCACGGATCACATCCTCGAGCCGCCGAGTCCGCCTAATCGCCGTATTGAAAAGTGTCCACGATTTATTTTCTAAATGTCATTTTCCAGATTGTACTGGTTAAGATTGGATGGACGGTCGCTCTTATTGCATTTTCGATGCTCACTTCTCACTTCTTTCAAAACTTGAATCAAGGTGATTCGATCAGTCGAATCAAACCGCTTCTTCAAGTTGACCAAAGTCAGTATAGTTTCTTAATTTCTTACCTCCAAATACAAAAAAACGATTTACAATTCATCTGTTCAGTAGATGAGCATCGCTTTCTAGGTCCTCTCAAATGTGTAGCAGAAGCTATTTTAGTCTTGCACTATATTTCTACAATCCGTTTTAACTTGTATAAATATTGTATGCATGACAAGTATTGAATTACATATATTACATAAATACATATATTAATTCATCTGCTCATTTGCATTACATATATTCGCAAATGTATTCATAATCATTCCTCTCATAGGCTATGTAAGAGGTAAGCTTGTCTGCTACGCAAAAAAATAATAAAAAGTCGTATACATCATAACAAACATGCATAAAATTTGTATTATGCCAACACGTGACTTCATAAATACTTGTACACCCAAGCAACGGTCATTTCTGAATCGGAACGTGTTGTTTTCGAAAACAATACTCGGTCGCATGCTGTTAGTGTTTGTAATGGCAATTACATTGTTGTACGATGGAAATTCTCGAAGATTGGGCGGATCAGAATTAACCCTTTCGTCGATTCACCACGAATTTTCACATCAGTGATTCTTTTCAATTCAAAGAGAAGGCTATTACAATAGTTTTGTCATAGCGGTGTGCAGTATAGCTATCGGCATTGATTTCTTTCAATCATTCGACCCGCCTGTTTTTCAAAAATCTATCCGGTCTTGTTTTTCTAAATGCGCTTTGATCGAATAACGTAATGTTTGAGTGCAACCTAGCGTAACCTATTCTCTTCCGTATTTCTTTAATTCATCGCAAATAAAACAATTAAGTGAATATGGGCAGCGTCACTTCAATTTATAAATCGTGCTTAATGAAATCGAAATTGGTATATTACCTAATGGTAGCTCCCTAAATTTATGAATATACTAGCGGACCCTGTGCCTGCTTTGCCAGGCAAAACAAAATAAGAAATTTTCAAAATAAGAAATGAAACACACTGGCTTTTAACAAAGTTGATTTTTTGGCTTATATTCATCTACTTTTATTTTTATTTGTTTGCAATATAAATCCTATGTTTTAACTTAAACTATGGCAGACCTCTTTCGTAAACAACATTTTGGTTTTTCCCTGAGTTGTAGTGTAAATAAAGAGAACTGATGGCTTGCCTACACGTGAACACGATACATATAATTAATTCCACACAATGCCAATGATGCCCGTGCGCTTTATTTATTGTAATAGCAAACGCAAAACGTATCGGAAATTGGAGTCTTTTGAAATCAAATGGTAGATCTTGTGGAATCATTGGAATACGCGGAATGAATAAATCTTCCCTTTTAAATTTCCCTTTTAAAATGGTTGCTACATGGAGATTATGCATAACCCTTTCGACTGCTAATGTGGTCACATTACACACCCGAGGTTGATTTAAATTTCAGAGCATAATAATGGGAGCACCAACTTTTAATTGTAAACGATGAGATGGAAAACCTGGTAAATCCAATGAATTCAAAAATTCTGTGGGATAATTAACAGTAACATCTTGATTTGTAACCGTGTCAACTGATTGATATGTTACAACCTCGCCAGGAACATGGGCTAAAATGTCTGCATTCAATGCACCAACGTCCTTATTTTTCGTAGCCAGTATCGCTCTTTCAGCTTACCAATGTATAATTTTGCGCAATGTTTGGAAAAATACTTGAGACCAATTCTTGTTTTGTTGGTGCGAAATTGCAAAAGTTATCGATAAAGTGATTAAGCCAGTAGCACGATCAATAGCAATTTGTCCATTTCCTATCGCCAGTAGTTACGTAGAAAATGCATCGGCCGATGGATCATTTTCTATTTGAACTCGCACATTTGTAGTCAAAGTGAGTGTTTGTACGTATCTCCACAAATGAGTTGATTTTAAACATGCCTTTATTTCATCTGCTGGTGTTGAACGAAGAATCACAGGCAATGTTTGACGGAAATCACCAGCCAATAATATCAAAGCGCCACCAAATATTGCTTGACTATTGCGTAAATCTTGCACAGTCCTGTCCAATGTTTCTACTGATTTCTTATGTGCAATTGTACATTCATCCCAGACAATTAATTGGCACTATTGTAAAACTTTTCCCATTCCAGAATTTTTGGAAATATTACACGTGGGATTTTCATTGACATTCATATTGAGGGGTAACTTCAGTGCAGAGTGAACTGTGCGACCATCATCTAATAACGTGGCGGCTATTTATGGTATCTTGAAATTTATTTATTGCACACATGCGATTTCTGATTTCAACCAAACTTAACATAAACCATATAGGTCCCAATAGCTACCTTGTGCATAAGTTTAGTTTAAATCGGTAGACGCGTTTGAGCGTGATGCAGTGATATACGTAAATCCCAAAATCGCCTCCTTTTATATATATATATATAGATATAAGGTACATAACCATTCCAAATATCGCAAAAACTGAACAAGTTTGTTGAATGCTGCTATGTAAGAGTAAAATGATATTCACGACTTTTCTGTTCTCTAATAATAAAAAATATCTGCATATATGAGATAATTAAGTATAAAGTATCGTCATCCTATTGTACATCATAAGAACCTCCCCTACTGAACAATTTGTTTACGTAATAAATACATACACCCGTTTAGCATCTATATTAAAGAAATAAGCACAATGAACTTTTCAGAAATCGAACCGCATAATGGTTGTAACCCCAATTCTAAGTGTATCATTCTTCTAATGACAGTGACCTACCGTTTACCACTAATCCCTTAATACATGTTCCTGTTCGACTTGCCTTATGTATCCCTTCTATGTTCGGATCATCAACACTCATGCGATACTTTTAATCCGCTAACAGCTGTCCTACACATACGGATTGACAATAACATTTCGCATCACCTGGGTGAACCATTGCCCATAATCGGCTTTTCTGCATTATAGGACTTATACGTTCGTTAGTTCAGAAATCACATGTCCATAATGAATAATGTAATGCTTAAGCCACTACATTGGGTGGAAATCCCCTTCCTACTTTATAATTTTTATTTGAAAGTATTTCATTCAGTGGATATATGTACTACATATATAGAGCGGGTTTTTTAATATCTTTTTAATATAGTGATAATTTGAGTATAAAGCTTGAATCCTCATATAATTTATATATAAGTAATGCTATGAGATCAAAAAATAAGCATAAATTAAATCTCTACGAAATAGCTGAAAGCAATCTTAAACTCATAGCCGTTTGAAAACGCAAATAAAATACGTATTTTAGTACTGAATTCCAATGATTTAGGAATATTTTTTGTTTACTACTAATTATGTGGTTGATCACCTTCATTAATAATTTTAGTTTGCACAGCGATGCAGCTCTGACGAGTTTTCTCTCCACGGATAGAATTAAATTAGTTACAATGGATTCTACACTTAATTATAAATATAAATAAATAAACAACTCGCCTCAGTTTAGCTTACTTTTAGTGTCCACCATATAGACAGATAAAAATATTTATTATTTAATTACATTTTCCTGGTTCTTCCTGTTCTAATTACATATCTTTTATTAGTTAATCAATAAACCAAAACAGAATTCGTAGAAAATTAATATTCCTTACATACAGTGGCGGCTAAGGAGGTTAAGGCTCCCTATTATTTTTAGTAAAATAAATTGTGTTTATTATATCTTAAAACTATTTAAGGGTTGACTATTTACTAAAATAAAGCAATTTGTACAACGAATTTATAATAAATAACATATCTATTCATTACTTAAATTAAAAATGCAAACAAATTTCCAATAATGCATAAAATTTTAGTGCACGTACTACAATAGCAAACGAGGAGACTACCCACAAATCTAGCTCCGCGCCGATATTAATACCATTTCTACCACCGGTGCATCCTCGTAAATGCATGTGCACTTTATAGGACGAAAACGTATGAGCGGAAGCATGGCTGCAGTGAGATCATATGAGATCGCAAATTGTCGTGCGTTATCGTTCGTAAAACGTTCGCAGTTCGCACGTATGCGATTGACGACTCACCACTTTAACGATAATTTCAGGATATACGTAACAATAATTCGGTTTATGTTATTTTATGGAGCTTTGCTAGTTCATATATAGAAAACGAATAAAATTAATGAAATAGAAAAAAATGGCCGAATTTATCTGTAGTATCTAACGACGGCAATTGGCAAAATCGTGGTTTCAGTTCATTGTGGTACGCTAAATGTGATTGCTTAGCGGGTTCAATTAAACGGAAAAGATTATTTTGTTGGTCATGTCTACATTTTTGTAACCAAATCGAAACATGGTCAAAATGAGGTTATACGGTTTAAAAAATTTACCACAATCTATTGAGCGGCATTCTATATATAAACTATAAACAACGCGTGTAACGCAATTATTACGTATAATAATGAAGTTAGACCAAATCGCAACAATTTAAGAAAATTAATCGACGAAACGATATTTTTAGCATCACAAGATCTAGCGTTTCGGGGACACAATGAGACTTCAGATTCTTTTCATCGTGGGAATTACAAAGAATTAATCGGACTCTTTAGCAATTATGAACCTAGTTTTAATAGATTTGGTAGTAGTAATATTTCTTTTGATACATCCAAACTATTCAAAATGATTTAATAGATTGTATTTCTTTTGTATTAAAACAGGAAATAGATACAGAAATTAAATAAGCTCCGTTTTTCTTGGTAAGTAGATGAAACCACAGATATTTCCTGTAAGTCTCAATTATCAATCATATTTCGTTATGTCAAAAGCGGTGTGGTTATTGAAAGATTTATGTGTTTTCTTTTTTGACATATCATCCAGTCAAACGGCTGAAGATTTATTTAACCTTTTATTAAATAATTGCGAAAAATACGATTTAAAGAAAAACTTATGATGGTGCATCTATTATGGCAGGGATTTAAATGGTTTGCAAAGTAAAATAAAAACAATTGCTCTTCAAGCTCTTTTCGTACATTGTCACGCTCTTGCTTAAAATTTAGTTTTGAGCAAAACTTTTAATATAAACAAAGAATCTACAGTTTTCCTTTCTAATTTAAGCGGATTTGCTCCACTTTTTCAAAAACAACCAAACAAACAAACATTTTAGATACAATTTGCCACAATAGCTTACCAACTAGCTCTAATACAAGTTGGAATTTTATATTGCGTGAAGTATTTACGGTACAATTACATAAAACCATATTAATTGAAGTTTTTGACTTTATAATCGACAATGATAATTTCCAGAAATGATACCAAGACTATAAGAGAGGTGGTAGGATTAAACAATTACTTAATCAACACAAAATTTTGTTTTTTATTATATTTTATTAAATTGATTTTTGAACAAACAAAAGTTACATTTTCAATACTGCAGAATAAATTAACTGACATCAATTTTGCGCGTAATCGTTTGTTAGCCCTTATTCAAACTTTACAAGAATATAGAAATAATGATCGTTACTTTAATGATATATGTAATAACTAAAGGCCGGATAATATGCAGTTTGCATAAATTTGCGTATTTGCATAATATATGCATTTTGTATATTATTTGCATATTTTGTAGTAATTCAGCATATTTGAAGTATTCGAGTTTTATTTATTTATTGGATGTAATTTATTATAGGATAGGCATTACTAAAAATATGTCGTGGTTGTAACAAACAAAGAGTTAAACAGCTCTCTTTAAATTAAAAATAGGATTCTATGAAGCCTCTTCTCGATACTTTTCGGATAAGCGCTTCCGAAAATTTATTAATGCTGTTCCCATACATCTACACCGGGACAGAATTCAAGGAAAAGCTAATTCCCTGAAACTTCTAAATAAACACAAAAATACATTTTACCAAAAAATTAGCACAGGTGTTTCTTTGTTATTCGGAGAAATTTATTCCCATATCCGAAAGCAATCTTATTTATTTCAAACGTCATTTTACGTTGGTTTTTCGAAGTGTAAACTTGTGGGTTGTTATTAATTATAATAGCAAAAATGCCGAAAATAGCGAGTGAGCCTGGATGGATTGCACCTTATTCAGAATTGCGTATGGATGGACAAAAAGTATTTTGCGTAGCTTGCAGCAAGATTGTAAGTAAAATTTAAGTTTATTTCCTCTTATTAATCTATAGTTCTTAAACGATGTTTAACAAAATCACCAATACAACGCTTCGACAAATAATTTTATTTTAAAATGAGTAAAATGAGATGTATATTTCATGCGTATTTTTCGCATATGATCAGCACAATACGGAATATCTGATATTCCGTATTCTGCTGATGATTTTTAAATAAAAATCATTTTAAAATAAAATTATTTGTCGAAGCGTTGTGTTGGTTATTTTATTAAATGTCGTTTATTCCCATTGCTTCGCAAACTCTTTGCACATTAGTTTTTTATTACTCTTTTATCTTTTATTAACACTTATTTTATAAGAAAACAACTGATGATGTGATATTTTTTATGCAGGTTACAAGTGAGAGAAAGTTTCAAGTCAACCAGCATATTAAAACTCCATCTCATGCTGCAAAACTATCAAAGATGAAATTGGTGAAGAAGGGTCAGCAAACATTACCGCAATGTTTGCCATTAACCTCCAAAAAATCGAAACAAGAACAATTTAATGAAGATTTGTGCCTAATGTTTGTGTCGGCAGATATTCCATTACATAAAATAAACAATTTAAAGGTCAAGTTATTTTTGCAAAAGTACACCAGCAAATTTAATATTCCCGACGAGATCACCTTAAGAAAAATTATATTCACCGCATCTATGCAGAAACATTGAGTAGCATTAAGAAGGCTGTGTCAAAGAATTACCTTTACATATGCGCAGATGAAACTACTAATAGTGTGGGCCGATACACTGAACTGAACTCTTAATGGAGCCTTTAAAAACACTTTCTTAACACTACTAATTAAAGTATTTTCCAAGGGAAAATGGTTTCTTACTTCTTCTGCAACACGATTTAGTCCGTGCGCCAAGCACTAAATGAACTACATATGTAGTAAACAACATCTACCCGATATTCCGCTTCCTCCTCAACCAGTAATCACATGATGGGGAACGTGGTTGGAAGCTGCTATTTTTCATGCAAATCATTATGAAGAAATAAAGACAATTATTATGGATCTTGATAGCGATACACAATCTGTACTAGACGCCCAAAAGGTGTATTCGAGTAAAGAAATACCTCAACAGTCGGCATTTATTAAAGCCAACTACAGTTTTGTTTCCACTTCTATATTGCAATTGGAAAACCAATTTATGTCGCTAATTGAGAGCGTTGAAATAATAAACAAATTTGAAAAGTTATGTTTTGATGTTAAAGGAAGGGTGGGAAAATCCGTGTATGAAAATTTTTAAGTGTAATAGAAAAAAATGAACGTTTTGAGAAGCTAAAGGATATTGCTAAAATCTTGTGTCGTGAGTCAGTAGAAAATATTGAGTTGACAATAGAGGATATTTCTAATTCGAAATATGCTCCTATAACAAGCGTGGACGTAGAACGAACCTTTTCAATATATACATAAATACCTGTTATCAGACAAGCGCCACAATTTTTCTACTGAAAGCTTTGAGAAATATGTAATTGTAAATTGTTTTCATAGTTAATTATATTATTGTAAAATGTTATAAATAAACTTGTAGTAAACATAATAGAATATTTTTTTCTATAGTATTTATTTATTTTTAGCATTACTCCTATTTTTTTATCTGCATATTTTTCATAAGAAAGTGCATATTTAGGTCAAAACATCTGCATATTTATGCACATGTATTTCCGCATTTTTTGCATATAATCCGGCCTCTAGTAATAACTTACATTTTGACACCGGACCCAGCCAGAAAATGCATAGATTATCCTATGAATCGAAAATATAAAGGTGTAATCAAATTTTTAACGAAATTTTAGATACGGTAATCGTTCAGATAAAAGTTAGATTTCAAGATATACACAAGCTATGTTTCTTCGAGTTATTGACAAAATTGATTAGAAAACCTTTTACAACAATATCCTTCTTGTGATGAAATTCAAATAAAAAATAAATTATCTGTATTGTATCGCGATCTTCAAATGTTCAGAGAATGTAAAACGTCAACTGAGATGTTAAATTTTATCAATAAAAGCAATTTATATCAATGTATGCCAAAACTTAGTAAACTTATAAACATTGACTATAGTGAGTTACAGTAGAGAGGAGTTTTTCAACACCAAAAAAATTAAACATTACATCCGCCACACTAGGAATCAAAATCGATTAAGCGGTATATTCTTAATTGAAAATGGTCTTCTTCAATTACGCAAAATGATTTAAAAATGTATTTTACGAGTGGGTAATTGATTATTTTGGCAGTACAAAGCCAGTAAGCAATACAGTTTTCCGTATTTCAAAAAATGTTAGAATATTTATTCTAGTTTTCAAAAAACGTAGATCTATTTAGTTGTTATTATTATTTATCAATAACTTATTTTTTATTTACCGTACAATTTCATGAGTTACTATTATATTTGTTATTTATTATTAGTTTGCTAAGAGTTTGTTATTATTTTTAGAGTTTATTTTTAGTTAAATAAGAGTTTGTTTTAAGTTTTTATTACCTTTTTACCTATCACCTTACACTTTTTATCCATTTCCCTATCCAGAGAGGGTTTTACTCTCACCTCTGCGTAGTTCTTGCTAGACAATAAATTATGTTTTATTTTGATCTCTTTTTTATATCAATTTTTATTCTACACTTCCAATAATACAGTAATAGGTATAAAAATATAATTTATTAACCGAAAAGAGTTAGGTTACAGTAGTCTCTCCTGTGCCAGAAGTCACGAGCCGCCACTGCTTACATATTATTTTCAGTAAACGTATAACTTCTTATATAAATTTGACTATAAGCAACTATACATACAAATTTAAATGAATAAATTTCGGATGAAAGTTAAACTTTCTTAACGTCCTTAACGTTTCTTGTTAATAATCAATCAATAATCAAGTGATGATACAATTTTATATATATATATATATATATATATATATATATATTAACTAACCTGTAGGAAAGTGGAAAAAAGGTGAAAACGAAAGTGATAAAAGAACTAACAACTATGAGCCTACATTTCCAAAATCAAATAACAATATTATATTTTTTGTATCAATAATGCATTTATTTATATCTATAAGCAATTATTACGTTTTCACAAGTTTTATTCATACACAAGTATGAATAGAACTTTAATTAACTACAATATTTATTAGATTCTAGGATATATGTATTTATATCAAGCATGTGTGGAAAGGGGTATCCTATATGTACATCGCGGAAAATACTGATTCCATAGGAAGATGTTTCAAATAAGAGCTATTCGCTATTTATTTCTACATCATAAACTAATTTTCGTTTCTTATTTTTATGAGAAACAATAACACAGCAAAAACCATTTAGATATTCTTCAATGAATCCCCATATTAGACTAAGTTAATAGAAATTCTGTTCCTCTTTTCAGCCATGTAAAATATTATTCAATTCAATATTCATAAATAAAATGTAACAATTAGGTGAATATAGACTCCAACAAGATTATACATAGTGACTAACAAAATTTACTGTTTAGGAATACATCATAACTCTGAAAGCTTTGCTGGAGAAGGCTACGGTTACTATAGATGCGAGTTCTGGCGAAAATGTGTTCTGACGAGTTCGTCCGAAATCCTCGTCAGAACAAGGCCGTTACACTGTGCGCGTTTTCTGATATTCTGATAGTCAGCACGATTCTCCCGCCCAACAAAGATGAACGAATTTCATGAATTTTATTTTCTTGAAAGTCCGTTAATGAAGTTATTGTTGTTAAATGGTGGAAAAACAAAGCATGTCAACCAGTTATTTTCTAGAAGAGGCGTCTCATATCCCAAAATACCTGTTCTCGTACACAAGACTGATCAATTTATCGTTATCCAGGGTGAAATAACCAAATCACTCGAAATTCAACCCACAAAAGCACCTAAAATAGACGCAGGTCGCACGAAAAAATCAAACATGTTTGAACGCTCAATTAGTTCTGACGACGTCGTGCATGTTCTGACGTGTTGCTCGCTGCCAGTGTAACATGCTCATTGGAAAACCGGCGTTTGTTTGTTCGGACGAATTCGTCAGAACACATTTTCGTCAGAACTCGCATCCATAGTAACCGTAGCCTAAGATACCACTTGATGCTCTCTCTAGACCTACACTACCGTCCATAAGTTTGGAAGCAAGGTGAAATTCCTTTAAAATTATACAACTGTTACGCATATCGTGAAATCGTTAATCCCTATTGTAAATTATTCTATGCAATTATAAAATCGTTACTCATAATCCGTAAATTCCAAACATTTAGGTACAAATTTCACCCGAATACGTTTTATTGCTCTTTTCCAAGAGTACAGCTATTATTTGGCGATGATGAGTAGGACACCTGCAGTAATTGCTTTCGGTCAAACGGTTTAGTATTACTTCAGTAATCGTTGAGTGCGTGTGGTAGAAGTATTAAAACTTTTGTGTCGTATCGGTTTCCTTTGCGGAATTAGTGTTTTGAATTCAGTGCGGAATTAAAACAATTTGGTGAAGTACTGAGCGTAAAAATGCCAAAACGCAAACAGTTGACTGCAGAACAACGTTGTACGATTTGTACTCTCCGCGGCGAAGGATATACCGAAAGAGAAATTTCACAACGGTTGGGAATTTCACCGAAGGGTGTGCATTATACCTTGGCCCGGAGAAGAGAGACCGGGCAAAATCTTGATAGGAGACGAAGTGGGCGGCCACGGGTGACTTCTGCAGCTGATGACAGATTCATTGTAACAACTTCTAAACGAGATCGACGTCTAACAGCACCGGACATCGCATCGCGCGTCAATACGCAACGAGAAACAAATGTTTCTGTTACCACCGTCAAGAGACGGTTATTGGCAGCTGGTTTAAGGGGGTGCGTCGGCCGCAAAAAACCGTTTTTGAAACATGTGCATAAGCAGAAAAGGCTAACTTGGGCAAGAGAACATGCAAACTGGTCACTGGAGGATTGGAAGACAGTGTTATGGACCGACGAATCTAAATTTGAACTATTCGGTACGAAACGGAGAGTTTTTGTTCGTCGGCGACCCGGGAAAGAGTCAGTGAGGCCTGTTTAGTGCCGTCTGTTAAACACGGAGGTGGTAGTGTTATGGTTTGGGGTTGTTTTGCTGGAAGAACGACGGGTGATTTAGTAAAAATTAGTGGTACAATGCGGAAAGAAGAGTATTTGAATATTCTGCAGAATCATGGTTTTCCGTCTGGAAGCCGTCTTGTTGGCGAGCCGTTTGTGTTTCAGCAAGATAATGACCCCAAACATACGGCTCGAATCTGCAAGAACTTTTTAGAGGAGAAAGCAGCATTAAATCAACTAAAGTTAATGGTTTGGCCTCCTCAAAGTCCGGATTTGTCCCCTATTGAGCTCCTGTGGGATGAACTTGATCTAAGGGCTAGACAGCAACAGCCTCAAAACACCCAACAGCTATGGGAATATTTACGGACCGCATGGCAACAAATTGACGAGAACTGGGTTGAAAAATTGCTTCGAAGAATGCCAAAAATTTGTGGAGCAGTTATTAAAGCTAAAGGTGGTCATATAGACGAAAATAGACTTACTACCTAATATATTATTATATTTTTGAATAAATTTACTGTTTATGGATGATAGTGACGTATGTTACATACATTCATTAATAATCACAATAAAAATTTACTTTATCTGTTTTTTTGTAAAATCCGTTGTTGGCGTCGCTGCTTCCAAACTTTTGGACGGTAGTGTAGATGTAGAGCTAGGTTGATTATATCCCCTGGAATTTTATTGTAGTTTCAGTCTCCAGTAATCTGTGTACTTTCGTGTAGACGTTAAGCGGTTATAAGGAAGCTGCAATTGTTTCCTATTCCTTGTGTAGACATGGAAGCTACCATTTGTGAAAAAGTTGCTTATTGTCGTACACATATACTACTGTTAGAATATACTGGACAAATTAAAATAATGGTTCTTTTCTGCATGATAAATATCAGTGAAAATTCTGATGCATCTTCCCATACTATAATTCCATATGTCAACGTGTGAAAACCAGAGAAGTAACATATTCTGGCAGCCTGGTGGGTAGCAACTTTCTTTAATCGTCCTATAGTATATATAGACGTTAATCTCTTAGACAACTGTAATAGATGTTCAATCAAGTTGATGTTTGAAATCCATGTGAAGTATACACAACTAATTTTGCCCGCTAGCAGGTTCATCGTTAAACTCTCTGTTGAAGAATACAATGGATTTAGCTTTATTACTGTTCAATTTTAATTTGTTATGATAAAATCAAACTTCACTCACGGTCATTGTTAACTCTGACTGTAGTTCGACATTGTTTTCTGCCTTTCCTCTTACCAGCACTGACCTGCCATCGGCCATTAACATATATAATGAAAAGTAGGGGTATATGATGTACCTCAACTACAGGTACATCAGAGACATCAAGAATTTCTTCTTAATTTACATCCCATGTTGCCGCAATTTTGTTATTTGTATTATATAAAATTCATTTGGGTTTTTCATATTTATTTTGCTGTTTTTATATTTTATGTAGATCTTATAGCATTGATTATCAACAGTAACCAGTAGCATTACATCCGACAGGGTTCTTATTTTAAGGATTTCGCCTGGACTGTGAACGTCAATCCTTGTTTTAAAACGTCTTTACGTTTTTTAAGAAAAGTTAACAATAAGAATAGAGATATAAACTTTACGAAAGTGGAAATAAAATTTGTGCGCAGGGACATTATTCCTGACATTCCAAGAGAGCTCAGCCAGGTTATTTTGAAACAAGTAGGTATTCTTTTTCCTCTAGCATCGTACTTTCTCATTTTCTTAATCTCTTTTCGAGAATCACTACCGAGGTACTCCAAATATATCGCAATGTGAGCCAAGTGAGCAGACACCTCCAGACTGTCTCGGTATCAAATTCAGAAAAATGAATGTTATCAAATATATTATCTATAACGGTCCCAAAAGAATAAGGTCCTAATATTTAGCTTCCAATAATTCCTGAACAAATGGTTGAATTTCCTTTGATATTGCGTGCATTTATTAATGCACCCCTGAAGATTGTCCAAAGACCAGTAGCGTGTGCTTTGCCGTTCAAACAAAACGTTACCTCACCTGTGTGAAAAATATGTTTATGGGAATAGACACATATTTTCCTTTAATCGTCGCATTAAATTTCGATCCCAGTCATTATTGAGTAGTTCTTGAACTACGCAGAGTTTATAGAAATGGCAAATTTCTACAACTACACATTCAGTTTTTCAAGTTGTCGAACAGATACATGTGGATTTACTACCAAAGTAAACCTCACATTTGTACGTTCTTCTTTATTTATAATGACAGGTCTACCCGCTTTTGGCAATTTTTTAAGACAACCCTCTCTTGAAAGGTTCCTTAAAGTAAGCTGACCAATACTACATTGGGGTAACTTGTTAGTGAATAAATTGTGAACTTCCATTTGCGTTCTTCTCTTTTCTCCAAAGCCCAGAATCATTAAATTTCAGTTATCAGTCAATCAAGTAATTTTTTTATTAAATAAGGCATTTTATTGTTGAATTGTTTAAATACTTATGCAATGTTTAAACTAGACAATAACCTACTTGTTGGTTTACAGACCTAAAACAGGCTATGGGTATGGGTATCTAGAGAAATAGAAATCAACTTCTGAGCGTTTTTCTTTAAAAATGTCTAATGTAAGGTCATTAAAATGTTACATTGTTGAAAAGAGCAAAAACTCTATAAAATAAGCCTAATACATTGCCATTAATGAGAATCTACATAATTCTCGCTGCGCCACATCAATTTATGACGCACAAATAAATACTAAACAGCTTATGTTTAAAACATTTATTATTTTTTACCCAAGTATATAGGATATTCCGCACTTTCCAAACAGGCTGTGCAATCATATACCGTATTGGAAAATACTGACCGATACAA
The DNA here is from genome assembly GCA_038088585.1 of Chrysina gloriosa. Taxonomy (NCBI): domain Eukaryota; kingdom Metazoa; phylum Arthropoda; class Insecta; order Coleoptera; family Scarabaeidae; genus Chrysina; species Chrysina gloriosa. Next base: position 73,100,083 of record CM076087.1, on the reverse strand, counting down.
AGCGAGGAGCACATTAGGCGTTAAAGCGATAAGGTTGCATCATAAAGAGCACCCAATTGCTATGGACGGTTGCATTATGTCGCATATCGCCCTAGAAAATTCGGTGTTTACAAACCCTAATTTCTGACATAATTAGTTAAACACAACGCCGAATTTTTTAGCGTGATATGCTACGCAACTTACACATTGACATCAACTGACTGCTCTTTACATACATTGTTATTGATTTTAACGTTATATATATATATATATATATAACCCCTAGTGGCTCAGTGGTAAAAATCACGTTTCACAATGAGAAGGTCTGGGTTCGAAACTCGACCGCGGCGGAAGCGTAGTAGTTTGAAATCGTAAAATGGATCTGCAACCTTCAATACTCTGCAGGAAGGAAATGCCACTAGGCGGGCCAGGAGCGGTACGGTATACGTGCGTATACGGCTCGGTGGCTCCGAACCCTTACACCGAAAGATAGAAAGGGTAAAAGATTATATATATATATATATATATATATATATCTGTGTGTGTGTACTGCTTTTTCCTTTATTAGCAATATTGGCAAGTTATACATGTGCCATAATTAACATGTATATCAAATACAAAAATCAAAAAGTATATATGTATATATGGAAATGGCTTCCGTATCTACATTTATGACTGTAATTAACTATAGGTATTTTAAAAAGGTTAAATAACTCTAGGTAAAATGTACTGAATCTCAAAATACCTGAGATAATCGTCACATCCTGTCGTCCATGAAACGAAAACCAGGCGCACACGTCTTACCTGGCCACATTAAAACCACAAGGCGTCTCTGCTAATTTATTTACAGACAACAAGCGTAATTTTTCTTTGTCCAACAAAAGAAGCCGAAAATCATCAAGAAATGGGGTACCTTCGATATAGACCACTTAACGTTTCAAAGACCGTCATAGGTTATAAGCAAACAGATAAGGTAGATTAAGTACAGGTTTTCTATTCCTGTAGTAACAACATAATTGGGGTGAATTGATGATTATGCTTTGTATCTTTAAATATATCTCTAATTTGATAATAAAACGTTAAATACATTTTCCTCTTTTCACTTATTGTTACATTTCTGATTGGGCTCAAAGTAATGAATCTAATATCTTCAATGTGAATGCCCAATGCTTTGATGAAACATATTTAATAATAACGTTCTAACGTTTTATTACTTACGACATTAAATAATATAAGATGCATTGAATTGATGGCATAGTATATAGCGTCAATTTTAATAAATCTAGTCAAAGCAACTTCGTCGATTTGTACGCTGAAATATAAATGATAGAGTAGTTTTGCTTGAAAGCATTTTGAACGTTCATTACAGTCGCATCCTTTTAGAACCCTCAGTGCGAACACATACTATAAAAATTAAACATAATTAGCTATCTTCGTTTTCTAGTGAAATAAAACGCTTCACCAAACAAGTAGAATATTATTTTAAACGATGGAAATTCACACACAGACCTTATTACAATGCAATTCAGTTTGCCGGCACAAACAAGCTGTGTATAAGTATAACTTTACTCATTATGCAAATTACTCTTTTTATTTAATTATGAAAACTACAAAAATGCTTTTATATTGTTTGGAATGATCTATTATAATATACAGTAGTCTCGCTTAACCGAGATTAACGGTAGGAAAAAATAAAGACAATGTAGTAAATAACAAACTACGTAATAATTTTGAAAATTTAGCATGTACATATCACGTTTTACAACAAATCAACAGAAGAGAAACAATCCTATGCTTTATCATATTATAATACAATAATTTATAATAAATATAAAATATGTATATATAATAATAATACAATATATAATTTAATATATAATAATTTTCAATAATTTCATATGTTGCTTGTCGCTCGTCTTATACGTATTAGCTCGCAACGTTGTTTTCTGAAATGAAGCTGACATGTAGAGTTGTTCACTAGCGCCAACGAGCAGTGGCGTAGATTCGATACAACAATTATACTGAAAACTGCGAGCCTCTGTTGTGTACGTAAATACTATTTCGTAGTTCTACGTTTGTTTTAAAAATGTTGACTACGTGCATAAACGACCAATTTTGGGCAAAGTTACAAAATTTATAGCAGAAATGCCTGACCTAAATTATGACGGCGTTAAACTGAATATGTAGTTTGTAATATCCCTCTAATGTGTTGGTTCAAAAGAGATTGTCAACGTCACGTAAATAGTAAACAGCATTCTTCAAAAAGAGTTGCATACGACACTATGAAAAATGTTAATTTAATGTATGTATTACCTTTATTTTATGTAATCTACCGTTTAATTTAATAGACAAAAAGCATATTTCTTTTTTTTTTGGAATAAATATACGGACTGGAAACTATCAAGTCGGGCATCGTTACAAAAATTTGTGCTACTTGCTCGTGAACATGAAAAAGAATTAAATCGGAGTTAGAAAGATAAAAACTGTAGCTGTCCGTGGACGAAACAACAGATCCACATCAATCGTCACCTGCAATTCTACTAGCTTTCAGACGAGTGCCACAATGTACTGCCGAAGTAATTTCAAAGTTACTATTAAATACATTGAAAAAGTTCGAACTTTCAACAAACCAACTCTTAATGTTTATGAGTGATGGTGCTGCAAACATGCTTTCTGCAGGCCGGTCTCTTCGAAACATTATGCTAACTTGTTGCATGTTACGTGTAAAATTCATGTTTTTAATCTTGTGGCAGATAGTATTACAATTACAATGTTATCCTGACGTAGACGCTTTAATAGTTCATACAAAAGCAGTGTTTGTCAAATCGCCAAGACGTATTTACGAATTTCACAGACTATGCTCCTGTATGCCACCAGATTCGATTCTTACACGGTGGAGAATGGTTACTTGCCACATTTTACTATCATAAATATTTTGAGAATATTAAGAACATGGTTTTAAAATTCGGTCCAAAGGAAGCTACGGCTATCAAGGAAAACCAGTCGAAATTTCAAGATACTCAGGTTAAAACGGATTTAAAAACTATTCAGAACAATTACATCGGACTAGTGGAGGCAATAGTAAAATTACAAAATCCTTCGATGTCGTTAGTGGAATCTCTGCAAATAGTCCAATATGTTAACACACAGCTATACGCGGTAGAAGACGCAAAAAATGTTTATGTTCTAGAAAGGTTTGAAAGTGTTTTAGAGAAAGATTTTTGCACATTAAAACAAATTTATTAAGGTGCGTCAACAGAGCCATTAAGTTGTTCCAAGGATTATTTTAATTACACTAGATATAGAACGTTTCTTTTCTGCATATAAACACATTTTTTCCTCACGCCGCTGAAACAACTGTAGCAACATATCTAATGTTGCAGATATTTTACAGGTGTTATTCACTTTCTATTTCATGGATGAGTCTTAAGACGGTAAGTGTTTAAGCACCCATTATAATTTATTTCTGACCACTTATTTTATGTGTAAACTTTCATGCGCCCGCCACTGGCTGTTTGAGCAAATTGAGCAACTCTACTGATATGTGTACGGCTTAAGACGGAATGTCGAATAAACGAAAGTCGGTTAACCGACACTCGACTGTATGTGTTTCATTAACTTTAAGTGAAAGAACCTTCGATTCAAAGATTCAATAGATTCAAACATACGCTAGTAGTTTTCATTCTTTTGGATCGATTAGAACAACACCGAACAAGTTGTTATAAATTTTATAATTCCCTCCTCAAGCTCAAAAAATACTTTTGAAATACTTACGATCTATCGAACCGTAACAACCACAATAGAAATAGAATTAAAGTAAAACATACAACTTACAATTAGAGCCATACTTTTATTCACATAAACCTTATTGATGAGTAATAATTGCTATTGTCATAAAAAGTCAATGCAAAGTCAATTAAACAAAACATTTTGTGTTGAATAGTTATATTAAATTCTTAGAGTGAGATGATAAACGGTTGCGAGCTGTGCAAAATAAAGTCATTAAGTAAGATTTCTCGGATACGTGGTTTTAAAAAGGCGACATGACCGTATAAAATGCACTAAACAAAACCATTTTAAACCATGGGTAAAACGTTCCGGGGAAATATAAAAATATTTTTACTCATATACACCGTACAACAATACGTCATTAAAATTATGATGTCTCTTTTTATTACACAAACAACGCCGACAGCTATTTCATCTGAATTTTGTTGAAATATTGGCCGCGCACGCAATTCGTGATCAAACCACACCCATAGCTTGAAACAAAAAGAAAACAAAAGAAATACAGAGGTAAAGCACGAAGCAGGTAATAATTCTTCTAAACCCTAATGTTGAAGAATCGCTGTATAACCATATTTACACTTACATATGTACATACATACATAACTAGGTAGTACGTATATAATACTATCATTTCATAATGAAAGATAATGCATCAATTATCTGGCTAGCAATATCTTCATTGCTTTTTTATTAACTCATATATACAGGTACCACCATCGCCATAAAGAAAATTAGAGAAAAACGAATATTAACAAAAAATTAATTTAAATCACAAATTACTTTTCCCATCAGTCTATCTTATTAGTATCAATACTAACAATTTTAACAATCTAAATCTGAGAACAATTGATTAACCGAAAATGCACTTGCTCATCATTTATTAGCAAAAGCTTATGCCTTATGGAATTGCCACCATATTTTGATCAAATACTTTTATTAACTGCATCGAAAGTCCTGCATCAAAAAAATCTGCAACAATTTATTATGCATATGTATATACAATGGTCTTAGGATTGACGTTACACGAGGTGTAATGTACTACAAATTTATGAATTTTATTTGAAGATTATGGGATAAATTGTGCTTGGGATAAATAGAATTTGAAGGATATATTCTGTTTCAGTTTTTGATTCAAGGAAGACTACTTGCAAGACTTGCAACTGACAGAAACACAAGCAACGTACTTATTTCCAACAAGACGGGTGCCCTGCACATTCGACACCACGCGAATTTAAACGGATAATGTTGGTGTTTCGATAAAAGTGGATAGATAGAAATGGCCCCTCCCCCAAATTTGCCCGACCCCACTTCATTAGATTACTTTATGAGGTGACCTCAAGCAACTGGTGTACTCTGAACCAACACCCAACAGTAAAGAAATACTAAAAGAAAGGATAAGAAATGGCGTACACTAAATACAAATCGACGAAATTCGAAACAGTTCCAGAAAATGCAGACATCGCATAGAAAGCTGAGTAGAAAATGACGGTAGTTGTTTTGAATAAATAATTTACTTATTCTAGAACAATGTTATTACGTTTTGTAAGTAAATTTTTTAATAAGTTCGATTTAGTTTATTTAATCTAAAAAAGACGATTTAATCATAGATCTTCTCGAAATTTTGTATTAGATCATAATTCCTCATTCAAAAGAACTTTTCTTAGTAAGATTTTGCTGTATCATAAGCCAGAAAGTTTTCGCTTCATTGTCAAATCCGACTTGTTTTCCAAAATATTCTTAAAATTCTATTTACACCAAGCAGAATTTCACCCCACAATCTTAAAGTCAAATTCGAAAATTTATAGTCCATCATACCGCTTGGAATATCAATCCCTTTTTGAGCTAACTGTCTACGAATATGAAGGATTCGGCAATATAAAATAAAAGTACTTGTAGTTTTAGTTCCCACAACCAAATACAGATGAAATGATCTAGAACGTGTTCCATTTCTCGGCCATCACTATCTTATAAAAAACTTAGCGAAACTCACTAACACTGTACTCACAAGGAAACACTGGTAAGTGTGTCTCACTGATTTAAATAAAACTTTGATCGATATGGTGTGAAACCAATGGTAACTTTCTTAGCCACCTAATCTCATATTAGTGAGGTATATAAGTATAATAAGAAAAAGTTAAGAATTTAAACAGTTAAATATTTTCCCAATCATAAGGGGGTGAGGGGTGAAGAAAACGACTACATGTAAGTAAAACATTCCAAATGCTAATTTTTTAAATTTAGCTTTGCTTGCTTATTTATTAAACGTAACTAATATAATAATTGCAAGTGCAGTATTAAGTTCCCTATAAAAATACGATTGCAGCCAAAAAGGACTTGAAACACTTCTTCAACCATTAACAGTCGTCTGTGAAGAAATCCTAATTTTTTCAGAAATTGTGTGTGCTTAGCAATTCGGCCTCCAGCAATTAATCTGAGCAATTAATTTTTTTACTAACCGATGGATTATTGGGAGTCAGTAACTTACTAAGGAACGCAAACTACTTTACGAACAATACACAAACATTTCTTTGAACTCTTGCAACACCGTCCACGGTCACTACTTGGTTTGATGGTAAAATATTAGTGTTGAATACCATTGGAAACTTGCGTAATGTAGAGAACACTATCAAGAAAAATAGAATAGAACAATGAATCTCGATTGTCCAAGAACGGTTATAAAAGGGAAAAAGGCATCGTGAAGAGATATATGTACATATATCATATTGAATTCTCTATAAAATAACATGTACAATAGACATCAATGGTAGTGGCTTGTGTATTGCCTGTCAGAACCAATTATCATTAGTATTTATTCCAATAGCAGCAACAGCTCCTTGCATAGATAACGTTTTACAATATTTTGACATGTCATATCTCCAAATACAATATAATTTCAGCGAGATAAATTTCCGTCACACATGGCTTTCTCGAAAAAATTATAATTTGATCTCCATTAAGTACGTACAGGATATGACCAGGGAAGAATTAATCAAGTCAAATTGCACATTTTGACTCGTTACGAAAAAGAAATTCAGATTGCTTAGAATAATTTATCCCGACGATAAATTTCTCATTTCATTTTCTCGATCCCTACATATTTCATTGAGTATATTCAAAATTGAGTCTTCCATCATCCATCGACAAACTATAGACCAAGTTATTCCGCTATTCTTTTAAAGAAAACAGTACAAAAATTATAAATTAAAGTTAGTGAGTTTTTCCCGGACCAAACTCCTGCGAGGTTGCTGCCGAGGTTTGAATTTGAACCAATCATGAACTACATCATCAATGATTTCTGCCTTTTTCTTATAGCTCGAGTTTCGAATTTTAATTAGTTTGCTAGTAATTTAGAAAGGCGGCAGTGCGATAAGAAACTAAGCACCGCGTGTCGTCTACGTCTAGCGAATTAAATAATACTGACTGAGGTCTGTTGGTAGATCATACATCAACAATATAGAAAATTTAATGAAGGATAGGAACCCAAAACAAAATAGTCTTTGATGTGGTACAGATGCATTTAGACCATACGTGAAGCATTGCATCTGCATTGTTATTACATAGCGATTATTCGCATAATATGCCTGAACAACGAAGAAAAGAAATAATTATTCCGTACACTGTACAGTAATGCTACAAGAAAATAAGTAACTAACCAAAATTTAATGTTTAACAGTTTGAAAACGAAACGAATGCATTGTTATGTACCTAAAGTTAAGTGATAGTTGGCCTTACCACATCAATTTGAATACTTTCAGTCAAGTTTTCGACAACCATAATCCAAAGGGAGAGGAACATGCACTAAAATGCATCATTCATAAATTTTTAGTACATCAAGCCTCTTTTGAATTACTAACTTAAGGTAGTGAAGCATACGTTACGAACAAATGTACTTCGATTGAAGTGTGCGACTTATTGTTATTAGCCAAACCATTAATATTTTGAACTTGGCTAATTTTTTAATTCGCCAATTTTCTCCCGAAGGACAATGTAGTTTTTCAATATAATCTCTAATTCATTGAATATACTTATCCCAACGTGAAATTAATTTTTCAAACTGGTGAAAATTGGTGATTAATTCCGAAAACACACACACTTGATTTCACAATCAACACTGTCAGGAGAGCATCGTGTGGATCAGTGGTTCCCAACCTTTTCTCAACCAAGGCGAACACCTTCTGCCAAGAGTTTTGTTGGCAGCCACTTCTATCGTCCCTTGTCGTACTTTATTCACAATAAAATTGCTCGCATTTTAACACGTTGAGTTTCCAACCAATTTTGCTAATGTTAACCGGGGGAGAGGGGAGGTACCATAATTTTCTTTTACGTAATACGAAGTATCCAACATTAAATTTAAGTAAAACAGTTTTTTTTAATCTGGCTAAATTTTGAATGGTAATTATAAATTTTGGCCTGGTTGTCGAAAAAGAAAACCGCGGGTGTCCGTGAAACTTAGACACTAGCAAACTTCTACAAGATTTGCGTTTAAGTGATAGATTTTTAATAGCCATGGCCTGACATGTGAATACATTATGGCTATCATATTTGATAGCCAAAGCCTCAACGGAAACATCACTGGCTATCAAATATGGTAACCATGGCAGTTAATGTGGAATGCCATTGAAACGTTCTGGAAGTTTTATCTAATCTAATATATTTAAACGAGCAATTCCTGAATATATATGTATATATAGAATTGGTTTCTCTAAAACGGCTCTAACGATTTTGATGAAATTTAGTACCTGGGGGTTTTCGGGGACGAGAAATCGATCTAGCATGGTCCCGGACCCAAGAAAATTTTTTATCCCGCTTTTACTTATTTCTGCGGTACATAAAATGTGTTATCGAAAATTACTGTCAAGATTTTGTTACAATTTAGTATCTGCGAATTTTTGGGGACGAGAAACCGCTTTAGCATGGTCCCTGTCTCGATTCAATCGATTTAGTCCAGGTTTTCACCAATTTCGGCCTAAACGTGGGTTAGCACCTTTTTTAACATCATGCAGCCAAGTGATATTATAAGTAATTAAAACTTTACTACTAAACCATAGATAGAAATATAAATTAAATATCAAAACTAAAATAAAGGGCGTTATTATTTGGTTCAAAATTATTCAAAAAATGTTGGGAACTCCGAGCAAGACTCGATCCACCAGATATTATAGCTTTATGTAACCTACGAAGTGTAACAAGGCATGATTTTGATCTTATTTGCTGTGTTGTCAACTACTGAGTGCAATATCGATTCTTTTGAAAAAGATCACTATCACTATTTAAAGTGATAAATGCAAAAAGCAAAATATATTCTATAGCGATAAATATCTTAAATATGGTCTTATCGTTACTACCAATAATCTACTGCGTCTTATTTGTGGAGATAGAGCTATCAAAGTCACTTTGGAATTTCAATATCAAACATACTTCCAGTTCAACAAGTCTGGGATTGGGTTTCAGAGTAGATGACTGTGCATAAAATAGCCGGACGTGCAAAGTGAGCTCCGTATGTATTACACTATCGTACCATTGCTTAATCACTTAATCCTGTCTTTCTATCTAGAGATGTAAGACTATTGTGTAGAGTTACTCTTTTTCGCATTCCTTTCGGTCTAAAGCTTAACTGTATCCACAAAAAGGAAGCCACTTCTACAGCAAGCATTACCAGCAATGATACAAGCAATGATTGGCCAACAAGTTTGTAACATTCGTAATATAGGATATGAAAAATTGTCTTACAGAAAATATTTTTTACGCCATTAGCGACCAATACAACTGAAAAATGTTTATTTGGCACTTTTATACAGGTACTGTCAAATACCTTGCCACATGCGCAATAGCACCAAGTTATGATAGAGTACCGATCTGGTATTATTGTCAAAATGCAAGAAGTTATCGAAAAGCTCCGGAGTTAAAATCTTTACCTCCTGAAATGAATTGTGTTGTGAAAATTGTTATTAAAGTTGTAAACTTTATGAAAGGAAATCCGTTACAAATTCGTAATTTTAAAAAAAATTGTCTGGATAGTCACGGATAAAATTGACCGATTTTGACTTCAATTAGGAAAACAGTTTGATTCGTTCGAATACAATCAAGAACTCATAAAACACTTAGATAAACCACAAATGTACAATATATGCTCATATATCGACAACAATTGCATTTTGATAGATGCCGCCTACATATGAAGAAATGCTATTTTCGCAACAGATAATGTACGGTGTTACAACCCTCCGCTCCTTTTTACTTACAAGAATCCAAAAGAGTTTTGATAATTACAGATGGATATTGACACTGTTTTTACGCAACTCTTTTCGTCTACTTCTTCTTTTCTCAGAACTCAGATCAGTTTTGGACCAAAGAGTGCAAGAATACACCCTGCTTGCGGCTGAAACTGTCAACTGTTAGGTTCCATTTCCAACAATCATTGTCTGTGTGTCAAATATAGAGCCCAGAATTGAGACGCCAGCACATACATCATATTCATATTTTTTTAATATGTAGTCCTTTGGTGTTTAAAAATGTTAATTTTGGAAGGTGTAGAAGCTGCAAAAGTAGTCGAGTTTATGTTCCTAGATATATGGAAACTTGTTCAGTTAATTAAGTGTTAAAGCATTATCTTTATTCGATGTTTGCGTTTACGTTTGTAAAAATGGAATTAAATTTAGTTTTTCCTCTATTTGTCTACACTTTGAGAACCGCTTACATCATCATTACACAATTTTCACAAGTGACACTTTCTTTGCTTTGTGTTCTTCACTGAAGATGACCAACTAAGGGTCGAAATGTGAATTTCCAAAAATCTGTGTGAAGAAAGTAGAAAGTAGACGAACTAAATTTTGATATTTCCAACAAATATCAACATTCTTGGCTTCCAAGTTACCAATTTTAGGACGTAGAAAAATTATATAGTTAATTATTAACTATAACATTAAGGAGCATAGTTAATAGCGCCAAACTGAATAAAAAAGTTTAAGATGTTTTACATAATTTTATAGAAAGAAAAAATTAGAAGCACATTTTCTTGTTATAAATATGTATAAGCGAGCCAAGAATTTAAAAATAACCCAGTCGCTGTACAACTTTTATTAAATAAAAATCCAGATAAAGATATCAGGTCCAAATCAGTTGGTGATGATCCGAGGCGACAGGTAACAAATCAGCTAAGGGGCTGTACAACGCGCACCTGGCCACCAACCCGTCCAATACCACACTCCAAGATACAATCAGGCCACGCCCTATTCAGAAATCAAGTTTAGACACAATGAGAAATATAGCAGGAGAGTCGACTTTTTTATTTCGTTTCGTTTTTTTATTCTCTGAAGCCCACTTGAATATCTATATCACAACGGAAAAACTCGAAATATAGGTTGTAATAATTAAAATTAATAAATATCGATCGATTTAATTGTATGTAACAATACATTTTTGTACACTGATTTTTGATAAGACGGATCGATTTTAATATAAACATCTTATGTTATATTACTTAGATAATCGAAAGAGCGAAACCATTTAAACCCAATTAATATCTGTACATATTTACCTGCATTAAATTATACAGATCCTTCTATAACGTGTCGGACAAAGTTATTTAATTAATTATATAATAATTAATATTAGATAACATTTGTTCAATTACTATTTATAGCAGAAAACAGAAATTGAACCAATTGCGTCAACATAAAAGTGTTAACAGAATGACGCAATTCGTTTAATTCCTGGTTTCACTATAGCACATTTGCACTAGATATGAGAAACACACTTAAAGTGATAACAGGGTAAAGGTTAACAAACACAACACAATTTCTAAATATGTATTAAATATTACTTTTAATATAATTAAACAATTACTAGACCTAATTCACAGACAGCTTTTGAATTATATGATTCTTAAAAATCCATCACTGTCCAAGAAGAAATTAAATAAATAGCAAATATATACATACCTAAAAGCATGCACCATAATACACCATGTTTATAAATGATTGAAGCTGACAACGTGTTAATTTTAGGAGTTTGTTTGCTTCATATTTGTAACTGAAAATTATCTGTCGAAATAAAAGTTTCTCCTTATTTCTGGCGTGGTCGTCCGTTTCAGAGTTTGCTTTTCGCATTATAACCCTATTTATATTTCCCATTTATTTAATTTTCGTTACATTCACCAGTTCTGATAAGAACTCTTAAATTAGGTTTTTTAATGTTGCGTAAGTACAACTTACACAAAAAGTGACACATAACGCCAGGTTAATCATTTATCAATTTTATCATTATTCGTTAGTACAGCGATTAGAGAAAACAAGCGGGCTAACAGAAATATATTATTCAGTGGACTCTTTATTATTCACAACCTTCATCCTATTTTACATTCCATAGCTTTTAACATGCTCATCCTACCACGTTATCTACAAATATATTACTAGACGAATCGCTGGCGCCTTCTAGTAAACGAAGGAACAGGTACTTGAAATTGGCTCTATATCGGCAATCCTCAACCTACAGTGCGCATACCACTAATAATAGAGAACTTTCAGGTGACAGGCGACATGAAAAATATTGTTGAAACAATTTATCAAATGGTGCTTGTAAATACTTTGATTACCAAAAAATATTTAATGTACCTTGCATATTTTCTCCTTTATTTATCTTCTATAATGGTGAAATAGAATCTACTAAATTAAAATGTGTATTATTTCACCTAAAAGTGGTAGAAACAACCCGGAAGATAAGTATGTAAGTAGGTCACGAAATACGAGGGCTGTTTTTGTTTTCAACCTCCGATCGCACAGTATGAAGACCAGGCATGTGGCAGATGGCTGCCCTCCACACGTTCTGTCACTACCGAGTCCGACACGTCATTTCCATAGATCTTGTTGAGCTGCAGCCCAACGACTCCTTGAGTAATATCAATGGGACATTTTCAAATACCTACCATATAGTCGCGACCTAGTGCCGAGTGACTACCATCTTTTTCCTGAACTGAAGAAGTGGCTTCGGGGAGCGCTTCCAAACTGACCAGGAGCTCAAAGAAACCATCACACTCATCATTGGCGACAACATTTTATGAAGAGGATATTGCAAAACTTGTTCACAGATATGACAAATGCCTAAATCGTCAAGGTGAGTATGTAAAAAAGTAACCTTTATTCTACACTAGCTGACCCGGCGAACTTCGTACCGCCTTAGAATTAATAAATGTTGTCTTAAGTTATTACCTGAGTTTTATTAACTTGTTTATATTAAGATAAAATTAATTAAGTTGAATAAAAGTTCAAAAAGGAGCAATTTCACGTGGGAGCAAAGCATTTGCTTTATTGAATGTAAACCAAATGATTCGCGTATCGTTGTAGCACAACTTTCTGTTAAACTATTTGCTGAATGGGTTGCACTCGTGTCGATTATCTCCATTGAAACACCTTTGTGATATAGAGTCGATTCTCGTTTATCTTCAGTCCTCCGAAACGAACGAGTTTTGTTTATCTAAGTCGGCAGGGGTCCTCACTACCGCCACCGTGGCCATGCAAACTAGAATTGCGTCACCTCCACCCCTCCCATTTCTTCCAAGTTCACTCTAGATTCTAACGTGACGGTGAAATTGTGGAACATGGAGGGGAGCGTGGAACTTAAAATAAACGAGTCTCTCAAGTTAAGATAAATGAAACTCAAAATACATGAGGCTCAAGATAAACGAGACTCGACTGTACTATATTTTGCGACCATATCTATTGTCGGAGCGTTAAATTTTCGTTCTTGTGTTCCAGCGGGACGTTTATTTGCTCTGATTACAACCTCCATAGGGCTAATTCTAAGGAAAGGGTGTGAGCTGAAGTCAATTGTGAAATCGTATTGAAACGCTCCTCGATTCAAATTAAGACTTGATGCATTTCTTCTTGCGGCTCGACGTTGTTGATTTCGGTGTTCTGCTCGACGATTTCTCATAGGCAATCGAGCCGTTTCACGTATGGCCTCTCTTTGTTCTTGTGTTTGTGAAGCACGAAGTCGGGCCGTACTAACACGGCGCCCTTCTCTCGTACGATTTCTTCTTCATCTGTAGCGGATTGATTCGCAATATTCCGCAGTCTGTTGCATTACGGCTTCGTTGTGAAAGATTTGATCTTCTCGCTCGCGGCATTGTAAATAAGACTGTGATGGATATTGCTGACTTTGCTTCTATTATGACATAACAATTATTCATGCGCGCACCATGACAACTGTCATAACCTAATTCACCAAACGTCGTCAATTTGTTTAATCTCTAATTTTTTTTTCCTTAATTTTTTAAACGGTTTAATACTTTTCTTTTTCCTAAACCTTCGCGTAGCAATTACGAATAAACCCGCAGAAGGAAATATCCAATTTGGTCCAGTCGTTTTCAAGTTTTAAGCATCCGAACAAGCCACGATCCATTTTTATGTATACAGATTACTTTTGATAATAAAATCTTTTTTTTTTATATTCACCCGTCTTTCCTTTATAGCCTATCGGACACTTTAACCACCACCACTAACTTTTTCGACAAATAAAAATTTGTTATTCTTTCTTACCCGAAACCTTAAAAGTTTTTTCAAATTATGTCAAGTTTTACTGCAACTTTGAACGCGTTTTTCTCAAAACATTTTAAAGACCATGATCAAAATATCTCAAAAATTAATTAACCGATCTCTCACAAATTTCTATACTTATTTGTTACATAAATATCTCTTAATAGAAGGAATGTTTTAAAAGCGCACTTTCTTTTTATTAGCGAAAAAAAACAGAATTCCTAAGGTAAGAGTCAAAAACTTTTCTTTAATGAGACGCCACTTTGCTACTAATTAATGTTGTTCAAAAAGAAAAATATATATATGTATTATCATATATTAATTAATTGTTTGTTTTGTGTTTCTGGTTTTAGACGAATTAGACTGCTAACCGCGAAAGAACTTTTTTGAACACTCTCGGTAGACCGGGTAATTCACAATCATTGATTGTCCGATAAAATTTTGAAATATACTGTAAGGGCCTGTCTTTCCACATCCCATTAAGGTTTCGATGAACTAATCATTGATTAAATTTATAATCTGTCGATTAAAGAAAACAGGTCTTTCTGTGCGAGTTTATTTGCGAGTTAGTTAAACATAAGTAATGAAATGAAGGACAAACATAGTTACGTTGGCAATACGCATAAGAAGAAACGGAAACTCGTAGCGCAAATGTAGAAGAGATACACCAGGATGGCGAGGTGGTTTTGTAGGCTTCTTCTTAGGTTATAGTTATGTTATAAGTAGAGTTTGATAAAAGGTGGATGACGTGTAAGTGACGCTCCTACGAATTTTATTATTTAATGATAACCTCATCATGATAATAATCATTGAATAATAAAATTTGTAGGAGTGATAGCGTGAGTTAACACTTCATCCACCTTTTCAACAAGCTCAAGTTATAACTAAGGTTTGATAAAAAGTGGATGACGTTTTAAGTAATGTAAACCGGTCTTGTCTATATACATAGATGTTTTTATAAATCACTATTCCTCTGTATATGTGTGTATTTATTATTATATTTGTTTTCTATCGTCAAAATTGTGATATTAAAATTGCTTCTATGTATGAAAAATATTTTCTTTAAAAATGGGTACTATAAAGTAAACCACACCCTTATTTTTAGATACTGATTTAATATTGATCGAAATCATTGAAGATCCTGCATAGATTCCGTCTGATCGATTACACCGAAAAGAAGAATTGCACAGAGTCTCTCTCAACAGCCTCAATTTCACAAAATAGAAAATCAAGGAATTTGAGAAACGAAAAAATCAAAATCATTGTCCACAAAAGAAATAGAAATGACAGAAAAAATTTAAAATTTAGTCGACAAGCAAAGAGAACTCGTTAACATTCAAAACAACATGGCCAAAACAGAAAAGGTCATCAAACAAAGCGAATTGAAAAAGTACAACTAGAGGACGCTCTAAGAGGTCCTCTAGTTATGGACGGAAAGAGGAAGAACGTAAATTTTGTTTAAAAATATTGCAGTTGGAAAAAATAAAAAAACTAATTGTTAATAATCAATGTATTATGAAAATGTATGTAACATGAAATATATGTTGTGAATCTTTTCTTTTCTTTTATTAAGAAGTACATATCCCAAAAGAAGGTTATATATATCTATTATTATGTATATCTATTTCCAGACTAGGAATATAGGTAATTCAATTTTTATAAAGAAAATATAAAAACAATTCATGTGCATGTAAATTCGAATATAAAAAGAGGGGAGGTGTAAAGGTAAAGTTATATAATTGAATAAACAATGTATAAAGTAAATAAAAGTATTTCATTTCGAAACCGAGGGTAATTAAGTTAAAGTTGAATTTGAAGTAGGTTCGAGTCCGAAGTCCGAATAAAGAATGGGAGGAGTGGCAAATACGGCACATTTTGCTCTTCGATGCGTATGTGTGTGTGTGATAAAAAGAACTAATGAAAGGAGAAAGATAGAACTAGAAAGCGTCTATTTAACGATTTCAAGTGGCTCGCCACAGAATAGACAGAAGCGACAAAGTTAGAAAATCTTGTGGTCAATTTTGTATGCGCGTGGCCGGGAACCATGTTTTAAATACGACGAAAGTGTTATATTTGGCTAGCTTCATTAATGTTATTATTATAGGATGGTGTGTGCATATTAAAATTAAAATATACGGTTATTGTTGTGTATCACTGATTTAACTTTTTAGCAAATACTATTCTTCTAACATATCCAAAATTCTAATATTTTTCAATTAATACGAACAAATGTGCACCTTTCGTATTTTCACGATGGGGTTAGCTAACTTCTAAACTATTTCGAGGACATTCAAATCAACCACATGAACATCAAAGCTGCTGACACGCGTTGCGCTCTGTGTATTCTGTGGTCTCACTTTTTCCCAGTCTAACTATTATATATATTATATATGTTCCCAGTTCACTCTCGCCGCAGAACCTCGCTAAAACATCTTCGCTCTAAAAAATTTCAATCAACATTAGTAATTTAAAAATACAATAAATAGTTATAGTAATTGCTGAAAGTAATTGATTAATTCCACTTGTGCATTATTGTTCATTGGAGTTTGATCATTATCTCCAATATCCTCTTCTAGGATTTCGATGAATTCTGGTTCCTTTTCTTTTCTGTCTATATTATGAAAATTGCCGTTGCTAATATGATCTCGTATGGCAATTCTATTTTTCATCTTAACCTCACTGTTAGAATAGGAAATCTACGTTTCCAGATAGAAAAAATTCTTTCTATTATTGTTCGTGTTCGAACTTGATGTTCGTTATAAAGGTAACTTTCATGCCCCCTATCAAGATCAAGAGAACAACTTACACAGAATGCTTGTTTAACCCTCCGTCTTACACATGTTTTGATTTTCATATTCCTAACACGAGTCTAGCCAGACCCACTCAGTTTTTCAAGGTACTTCATTAAAAAAGCTATTAATTTAATTAAATGTGAATAATATAAATATATTTTTATTTTATTTTATAAAATTATTTTTATATAAAATATGGATATATATATATATACGCATATGTATACGTACACATTAACAAATTTTAAGCTGCCAAAGTATTTTATTTCATAAAAATATATATACATACATATGTATATAAAATGCAATACTATATTATTTGTAATAAAAAAGGTTCAATAATTGAAAGTATTAGCCTAGACTTCCTAAGCAACTGAAGCATGTATAATCTATTTTGGAATGTTGTTGACATACTGGAATTGTACATTTTGAACAAAAAAATCGTGTTTTTCTGTAAATTTTTTAATCTTCTTGTTCGCAGTGTTTGCAATATTTTTCTTTACCATAGTATCAACACCGCTACTGCTAGTCATTAGTGGTGTAATCTAAAGTAGTCAAGAGGAAAATTGAATTAATTATAAAACTAAATAAATAAAACTAATTAAATTAATCAAAAATTGTGTTTTATTAAAACTTACATTTATCGGTCTTCCTAAAAATGACCCCATAGCTGTGCGAGTGCTAAATTGTTTTAGTATATGAATATTATTCATTCAATTTTCAATATTGCATAGAACCAGTTTATTTGACAATTTACATAGAAAATCTCGTCGAGCATCGTTCCTTTTCAAGCCATCAACTTCTTTGCAAATACAATAGGCAGCCAGTGCCATAATGCCCAACATATTGCAAAAGAAAGCAAAAGTCCATCTTTTTGTGGATCGTTTTGTTGTAACGAAAACCATTTGACGACTCCGCATTTATTTGCGTTGTAAAAAGAATTGCTTCCGGTTTCATCGCATCGGCTTCACAGTGTTTTGAGTAATGGACAGTTGAAAAGAAATTGACACATTTTTTTTGCACATAGCTGCAAATTGAAATCAAATCTTCATGGAATCCAAACAATGACGAGAGCACAGGGCGGGAAAATTGCGTTTTCATTTCCTTAGGAATACAAACTTTGTTTGATCGAACTGTACCAACGAATGCAAGCCCAAGCTTGGTAAGACGCTTTACAGCTTCTAATGTTGTAAAAACATTATCTGCGACAATTGTGCGGTCACTATTACAGAACGGGTTCGAGGGTTGAAGCATAACATTTTCGCCTTGGTTTACTGCACGTTCTTGTCCTTGTTGTCGACCTGTGTCTAATATTCCTTGCAGTGGATATTTTGTTTTTGAGTCACAAGCCCACCATATTTTTATGCCGTACTTAGCTGGCTTCGACTGTATATATTGAGTAACCTTAGTTTTTCCTCGATAAGGAAACAATTGCTCGTCACTTGTAATGCTGTCATGTGGACTATAGTTTTTTTGGAAGATTTTCATTGAAAAAATTCCATATGTCACGTATTGGTGCAGCTTTATCATCACGCAGTCGACGTGCTATCGTCAAAACGAATATATCGTGTCAGTGTGATGAAGCGGTGATAAGACATAGCTGCTCTGAATATAGGTAAGTTGTCCGAACGCTACAAAATCTCAGCCTTTTCCATACCGATTTGTTTCAGTGATGATTATAAATGCAATATTTTGTGTGAAAAATCTCTTGAATACCTCAATTGGAACAGAGCCTTGTTCCTTGGGGCCAGCTCGAAAACGCATAATAATATGTTGACGAAGGCGTATACCAACATTTGGTTCCTGCTTATTCCATTTTGTTCCATCTTGACCATAGAAATATTCATCGGCAAAGTTTTGTTGACTAGTTGGTGCATGTAATGGTTCTTCATCGTCCTCAGAATCATACAATTCATTCGGTTCTATGACCAAGCTATATTCAATATCAGATGCATCATTTTCATTTGGAACGTAATCCACACCATAATTCTGTTCATCTGCAAACGGTTCAATTTCATCACCTTCCTCAGCAGCTCTTTCATGTTCTAAATCATCAGCCAAAGCCTCCGCTATGCGCATGTATAAGTCAGCGTCTGGACGTCTGGAATGTCGCGTGTAAAGATATTCCAATCAAAATAAAAAATTTACTGAGGAAAAACTATGTATTTATATTTGTTATATCTTTTAAGTATTAATCATAACTTTCAATGTCATCAACACAAATATGAAGTAGCGATGGTGAAAAGTGTATCTACAGTTTCAGCAAAACTTGTGCCTTGCGAATTAACTACATGGAATTACTAGTTAGTGTGTTTATTAGTTTTTCCAAATTGAGAACTAGATGGAGTTACCAGTTTGTATTTTCAATAGATTAAAATAAGTAATACTATAGTAATAGATAATTTTACAAAAATATAATTAAAAATAGCAAGAAAAAATTTAAGAATACAGCATCTTCAATACAAAATATATATGGGTCTGACCACACCACATGTGTTACATATATGATGTGTGTAGTAAAATATTCAAATAAGTTTCCTTCTATATCCTTTCTAGGATTTCTTTCTTAAATGTTTATAGCCAAGTCAATTGTAGGAGGGTACCTGAAAATTCAAGTCTCTAAGTAAGTTTTAAATATATTAAAATAACATTTCAAATTGAAAAAGGTCTGGCCAGACTCATGAGTAAGACGGAGGGTTAAAAAAGGTTATGTAAATTTCTAATAAAATTTTTATTCAAAATAAAGAAAACAACTTACATTCATTTTTTCTTTCACCACTCACACAGAATGCTTGTTTAAAAAAAAAAAAACTAAAATTAATTATTTTACAACTTATACAGAATACTGGTTTTTCTGTAATTACAATGCAAGAATACGAAATACTCATTTGGTCAAAGTGATCCGATATTTGTAAAATCTTGCCCAGAATCACAATTTCATATTATGAACAATTTAACTCTAACATTTTGCTGCATTATTGACCGAAATGGCACTTTACTTCAACAGAATGTTTCTTTCTCAATTGTCATGATGGCCTTGACTTTTATAAAGTAAAAATGTGTTTGAAATTCGTTTCAAACCAAGCCGGGCGGTATCCCAAAACGTTAAAACGAAATTCAACTATGTTCGATCAATTATACCTATACTAAAGTCAATCCGGGGACACTATATATTGCTTCATTTTATTAAAACAAAAGCCTATAAAAATCCCTGTTTTTAATTCTCTAAACATATATAACCCCTCAAGTTGATATATCGAAATTCTTAACCCCTACTTGCTCAACAAATGTTCATATAGTCTCAATTCACATTGAGTTCATTGTTTCCATTCGTGAAAAACGAAGTCCGCGGAACCCGTCATTTAATAGCGACGATGGAAATATTCGAAAGTTAGTTTCCTCTGATAGGACAAAGTATTTCAAAAACACGTTTTAACGCATGCACATTTATTTTCATTGTAAGCGAGAATACTTTGAAAACAGTAGATAAATTTGACAGAGGATTTCGATTTTCTATTTTCCCAAAATATTTGCAATGCTGTCGTAGTGATGACTCATCATTACGACAATACTGATGAGAATGGCATTAGTTATACTAACCATGGTGGCAATACTAATAGTAGTATGTTTATAATAGTGACGAATAAGATCTATTTGAAGACACAATCACACGCGATAAAAGCAACACACTGAAAAATAACAAAGCAAAAGTTAAGTACGGAAATGAAAGTATGATCAATTGTGGGTGTCCCGTGTACTTTTTACAGACAACAAATAGCAGAATAGGAGAGAGAGATGTAAGCTGAAATGGGCAAAGATAAGAAAGAAGAAATGGTTAGAGTACGTGGACAGAATGCAGGAAGTCTCACGAAAATTTACATGACGGACAACCAACGGAAAAAAATTGCAAACCGAACGACCCCCAAAAATAAGGAACTAAGCTGGTTTTCCTTGCACGCCTGATAACATGGAATTTCGTAGTCGAACGAAGATAGTGATGATGATTAACATGATGGTAACAATAATCAACCCTGCTTCATCCAAATAACACACGTCCACATACAACAAAATTTACTTCCATTCCTTATAAGACTGTGACTGTACAATAAAACTAATTTAATTTGACATGTAACAACAACCGGAATGTGATGAATAAAACGCCTGAAAGTGTAATCATCTATTTCTAAAATTTGAATCTATATACGTACATATGACAAGCAGATCCTTATCATCTAATCTATATTACTAATTTTTGGTTTGCACATGAGCAGGAACATATTGAGTAAGAAAAATCACAACATTTAAGTCATGAAAATGTTAAATCTACTTATAATATTTCACAGTAGGATATTTAATCGATTAATGGAATGCCAGCAGATATACTGCCTTCTATCCCACAATGATCGTTTCCCCTAAGAATTTTGAAATATCCATTATCTCCCCAGTCTGAATTCCATGAGTTGGCTATTAGCCAAAATGGGGTGTTGTCCTCTACGCCCCAACCTAAAATTCTGATTGCATGACCACCTAGCATCTTTCCTTGAACGTGTTGATATACACCTAAAATGAAATGTAGGGTGTATATAACGAAAGAGAAGAATAATAAATGTAATTACCGCTTTTATAGTTTAATAAATCTTCATAAACAGTAAATGCTCCTTCAACTGGCCCATTTGTCATTATTTCCGTTTGAATTTGGTCGACTTTGCTCTTGACTGAATAGGATTTTTTACCATAGTGAAGATCTTGTTTATAGGGAATTGGATAAGAACTCTCACATACTTTACGACACTTGGGAGTTTTGTTATCATCTCCTGTACATGGCGGTCTTGTTCCATTAACATGATGTTCGCATGGCGAAATTTCATATGGACGACATCCCTGTAATATAAATTAGTGCTTATTGCCACCAATTAAAGTTATTCAAATAAACCAACCTGGTTCGAATCATATCTTCCACCAGAAACAATTCCTTTCCGAACCCAATAACTCCAAGCGGCTCCTGGAAAGCCTCCGTTACAACCCATACCACAAGTATAACAACAAGAAACTAAGTCGTCTGCCGAAAATCGGAAATTTATACTTCCATTAGAGTGAATACAAACTCTATCGGACATTGCCTCTACTGCTCCAAATGCCTATAAAATGACAAGACAGCTACAGATACTTGCTCATGTAATAGTTAACTTATCCAACATTATTCAAGAAAATTTATATCAGAAAATAAATCAAAATATGTATTAGGAAATATATACAAAGCAGGTAACGGCAACAACAAATTTTCCAAAATTATTTTATGATTAGATAATATCATATACAAAGCAAAACATTCTGCCCTCCGTATTACGTACGGGTATATATATGAAATATTAAGCAAAATTAAAATAGGAAAAACAGTTAGAAACTTGCTTAGAATGATTATCTTTTTCAGCAATAATTTGTTTAAATTTTCCTATATGATCAGCCGACGTAGATTCCCCCGTCATTTTTGTTTTAAATTTATGCAGCCACCCACTGCTTGCTCAAGTTTCATCTTGAGACTGCATGTCTTCATACAGAATCAACGCTTTTGTTATAAAATCTTACCATCAATGGGAATATTTTGTGTTGTTAGGTCTTCCACCCATAAATTTAAGGTCTACTTTAACTAACGTATTGTACCTTTAGCCTCTGAAGTTTGGGGCGCAGTGAAAAACTACCTTGAATAATTTCCTTCTATTTCAACACTTCACGTATGGATAATTCGTTTTTGTTGTAGATCTTGGCTACGGTTTCAATTGACTTTTTTCTAATTCAATCATATCAATATTTTTTATTTTCCTGAGCACTGAACACTTCACGTTTTCTTTTCGGTTTAGAAGTCATTTTTCAATATTTTACAATTTACTTGCTTGTATTTAAATGAATTTATTAAATATAATGAACAAACAACACTATCTTCGTCGACAATGTTAATAAAACTAAACAAAATAGCAAAGGCATTTATTCAAGTACATAAACGCAGATGACACATTCTAACATGTTTAGCTTGTCCGTGAGCGGGCGTTTAGTATAGTTTTGTGCGGTATCGAACCGCAGATACCAAGTAAGCAAATACAGGGGTAGTGCTGTATAAAAGAAAAGAAAAGCTATTCTGATCCTTGTCGTAAGCGATACATTACACCAAAATATAAAATATATTTATTATTCATACATATATATTCCTTGACGTAGGATTTCAAAGAATGTGTGTCGTGAATATATACTAACCAATATAGTCAGAGACTAAAGTTTAAATATACTAAAGGGTAAATACACAAACATCACTTAAAATGAAAGTAAAGCATTTTAACACAAATGTACGTACATAGTTTATTTATAGTTGAATAATAAACAGTAACGAAAACTAAAAAAAATATTTTGTCGCATACATAACAGCAAATTCGGCAGAAATAAAAAATGCGCAGGACAAAAGTTTAAATACAATACAAAAAATATATCTCTTTTGGCCAATTTTACTTAAATTGAAAAATGTAAAGTTAAATTAATATTTGGTTGGTTCGCCCCGAGCTTGAATTACTGCCTTTAGACGACGTGGCATAGATAGAACTAATTTTCTGTTTCGGATATCGTGATTTCCGACCAGGCCTTCATTAGAGCTTCTTTCAGGGATTCTTTTTTACAGTTGTACGGTAAAATTTTCGAGCCAATAATTCTCAAATGTGCTCTATTGGGTTTAAATCCGGTGATTAGGGACGACTATAGAGCTGACGTGGAACATAATATAGTAACCAATCCTTTACCAAACACGCAGTATACTTGGCGTTGTTGTTGTCTTGGAATATCCAACCTCTTCCCATACTCAAGGTATCCAGAGAAGGCTGCAAATGTTTTTTGAATATACTTTTATAGAGGTGCCTATATATCGGTTAACTTGGTTGAACTTATTTTCGGATTTTTCTCCATTTCCTTTAAGGTAAGGCTAACATCTCGGCGTTAAAGTTTCTTGGGCCGTCCAATTCTGGGGCTATTTTCCACTGTTTTGTAACTTTTATATTTTCTTATATTTTGCACGCTGGCATATGACAAATTCAACACTTTGTCTATCTTTCGGTAGGATTTGCCTTCTTGAAATTGTTTAATTATTACATTTTTTACACCAGACTCTATTTGCTTTCCTTTACCCATTATTTTGTTTTTAAGACGACCCGTACTGATCAAATCGGGACTAATATTGACTAAAACTGCGTAAGTGAGGGAGTCAGCAAATAGAACGGTATTTTGTTCGGAAAAAGCACACAAACAGGTGCAACCTAAAATCTTTTGTATTGTATTTAAACTTTTGTCCGGCGTATTTTTTTATTTATGGCGAATTTGCTGCTTGTCTATGCCACAAAATATATTTTTTAGTTTTCGTTACTGTTTATTATTCCACTATAAATAAACTGCATATTTACATTTGCGTTAAAATGCTTTACTTTCATTTAAAGTGATGTTTGTTTATTTACACTTAAGTGTATTTAAACTTTAGTCTCTGACTATAGTATCAAGGAAGAGTATCTCTCTCTCTCTCTCTCTACTGCGTTCATTAGTATACGATGATTTGAATTTGATTAATTACTTGTTCTCCTATACAAATGGAAAAGACAACACAATCAACAATTTATAAAATCAACAGAAATCAAACAGAAATCAACAGAAACGATAAAATCAAGCAGTTGACACCTCCACATTATTGAAATGAAGCTAAAAATACCTGTATTTTATATACCTATATTTTAATTTAACTATCCGGATGAAAAGGATGTATTACAATTTAAACTATTATACAATTACGGATGGCGCTATTTATTTAAACATAGTATTATTGCGACAGAGCGTTTGGAAGCTGAGTATTCGTGTCTCTTCCTAATCACCATATCCACTCATCATTTTATGTTTTAATTATTTAAAACACATAAAAGTTGTACAGAGAAACAGCTACGAACTACACAATTACTGATTCCGTAATTAATTATTACTAAATCACAGCACAGTCATTGCAATCATTATCGGATACGTTAGGAAAAAGTAGATACCACAAGGTAAGGATCTAAACAAATAACGACCTGGCAAACAACAAAGGAAAGCGACAATGGAAACGGAAATGAAAAAGAAAATTAAAGAATCAGAAATTGGAGCAGTAATGTAGAAAGCATTCTATAAAAGGGAACCAGAAAAAATGGAAGCAATCGAATACTTATATTAGTTGTTAAAGAAAAACGAAGAAAACAGGAGGACAAGTTCATACACAGTGTGTATTTTAATCTCGTTGTAATGTTTTGGGATGCCGCCCTGCTTGATCTGAAAAGAATATCAAACACATTTTTACCTTTTCAAAATCAAGGCCATCATGACAATTAAGAAAAAGGCATGAACACAAAACTATAGTAACCATTATTGAAACTTAAGGAAGAACTAAAAGACAGTAACAAATTCCAGCGTAATACTCAATAACTGAAAAATTAAACTTAAGTTAGACCACGTATATCACAAAAAATAGTAACGCGTTACAATAAACTGTAGTACCAAAAATTAATGTCCGACCGAAACAGGATTTGCAGCCGAAACCGAAACCGAAACCGAACCTTTGGCCTCGGTATCAGTTTCGGCCGAAACCGAAACCGAAACCGAAACTTATTTAAACATATTAAAATTTCAATTGTATGCTGAAATCTAGTGTATGTTTTACATGTTATATAGTTCATTTGTCTTAAATGAAATAAAGAAAAAACAACAATTACGGTATGTAGGAAAAGGAGATATTTATGTATTTAGGTATTAACTTGCTGATTCTGACAATTACAAGACACGAACTCGCCCGAACGAAGCACGACAATTCACGAACACTGAGTTTCGGTGCGGCCGAAGTTTCGGCTGAGTTTCGGCCGAAGTTTCGGCTGAGTTTTGGCCGAAACCGAAACTATGGCCGAAACTGGCCGAAACCGAAACCGAAACCGAATGTTCGGTCGGCCACTACCAAAAATAAAAGAAAGGCTAAATTTAAAAATAGAAACCTAGATTAATTGTGGAAAATATTTAAGGAAACGTTTTAAAAGCAGGCAGGGCCGTGTGTAGTTTTTGCAAAAGAAATAATAATACGTAATTACACAACATATAAAAACAGAGAAAATACAATGCAAGAAGTATATAGTCGTCGCTTTGTTTAGTTTGGATGGAGAAATTTTCTAGTCGACCCCATCCAAAGTATAATCATAACAAAAGACAAAACAAACAATGAAAAACTATAATTACAAGGAACGATAATCGAATTGAAGAAGCTACAATTTGACAAAAGAAATAAAAAATGAAGAGCTATATTATAAAACAAAATCGATGTAAAAAGAAAAAGTACAGAATTTAATGAAAACTAAATGATAAATGCAGCAATAATAGTATCACTGTAATGAGAAGGTAGGGAATGTAGCACAAAATCAAACACAAGCAATTAAAAGGATCAACTTGTAAATATGTAATTTTGGTGTGCCCCTAGTAATAACTTAATATCGTAATTAGGTGGTGAACAATTCACACTGAAACAAAAACAATTGACAAAGCACTGCTTGGGAATCTATGGTGAAATAGAGTAGACTTGCCATTGACATGCAGCAAATGTCAACAATTTTGCAAAAATATTTAGCTACCATAATTATGTTGCCGATATCAAAATCATTATTTTAGATAACAACAAAATTTGTAATGTTACAAATATGTAGCAGATAAACATTCTTATCCATTGTGACTAAAATGAATCTGCAAATTATATACTCAGTATACTCGTATAGAATCTGCTATATTTTGCAAGTTTGCTATATAATTAGAACATATCACAATGAAAGATGTAACACTAATTTGATTATCGCTTACCCAACATGACCCACATGAACCTTGATCTCGAATTTCACGTATTGTGGGACAGTTGGGCCACTGCTCACGAGCATCAAAACTGTCTGGAATATCGACATCGAACAGATTGTGTTCTAGTGATGGTAACTTTGTCGGTTCAGGCAATGCACCCATTAATTTTTTAATATACTTCATAGATGTATTCGGATCGAAATTTCTTCCTGCTTTCCATGTAGTTTCTTGTTTATTTATTATCTTGATAAATTCATCTGACAATGGGTGAGGATGTCCATAGCTAAACGTTATTGCTATGCAAAATATTATTACAGTCTTCATTTTCCTGGAAATAAGAATGAATAATACGTAAAATTGTAGAAACAAAAACAACTTACCACTATGTCGCTCGCTTGAAGATCATCTAAATTCTGTTCTACGCAAGAAGTAATGAGCTTGGTATCAAAGATCAAAGTTTATCGGTTTACTTCTACAAATACAACCAGGAATAAACAATTGATTTTTGTATTTCGTTTAATGTTTAAATCGCAGTAACTGATAATTGATTTGCTTATATTTTGTTTATACAACCTGCGATACAACTTTCTACAGTTTTCCTTTCCTTATTAACATGTATCTTGAAACTTAGATGGCAGCAACAAAAATAGGCCTTTTAAATTTATTTCTATTTCTGCTAATAAGTTTAATTCGCACCAAGCTTAATTGGCGGCGTCGTGAAAATATCTAATGATCAGAGTTTGTTAAAAAGGTGGATGAAGTGTTATCATTAAGTACTGTAAATCGGACATAACAACTTATCATTGAAAAATAAAATTCGGAAGAATGACAGCGTCAGTTCGATATAAACTACTTAATGAAACACGTAATCCACCTTTTTAATAAACTCTACTAATGAGGGCTTTTATGCAGTGGCGAAACTAGAGAAAAAGAGCTAATATAATGCTTAATACTATCATCCCTTTTAGAAACAAATTAATTTAAGTTGAATATTTCAAAACTATGGAGGGAAATATACAGCGTGTCCCAAAATTGCTGGGACATAGAGCTATCCCGTATTGTAGAGGTCAAAATATGTCGAATGGACGCAATTTATATATATACCAAAATGTATCGTTTGTCCGTGAGAAGAGTTCAAAGTTTACTTAAAAATCACGTTTTTGTACGCAGTTCAGAAATGCGCAAAATAAATTTAATGAAATTTGGGAAAAGTACATTTTAGAGGATTACCCTACTTTCAGTAATCAAAGAAACCGAAAGGAAATTGTAGAAGGGTTAAAATCAACCTCACCCCTGATATTTTTGTTGAATAATTTCTTAGGGGTGGTAATACGATTCTAAGCCTTCTTTTAACGGGAAGGCTTATTCATCATCTTCATTTTTTAACTCTTATAAAAATTTCGTATTTCGCATAGTTTCGAAGGAATAATGTTTTCTCAAATACTGATCACCTACATTCTTAGTACAAGTTTAATAAAATTGTAAAACAAAATTTAGTTGGCGGTGGACACAAAGACATAAGTCATGATTTTGAGAGGAAACAAATTCATAATCGTCCCAGTTTATTGTTGACACTTAATTAATTTAAATAATTTGTTCACTTTTAATTGCTTTTGTATTGTTTTTTATCGCGATCACCATTATTGCTTTAATTGCTATTTCTGTTGTTGTTGCAATTACTTTGGCAGCTATCAAATATGGATTTCCCTTTTAATGAGCAGGCAGACATGCTGTTACTTCTTGGATACTGTCAAGGTAACTGCCGCGAAAGTGTCCGCGTATATCAAGAGAGGTATCGAAACCGGAGAATCACAAAACTTTTGCCCGAATCGAAGGACGTCTTCGACAAACAGGAATGTTGAAGCCAGTCCGAATTAACGCTGGAAGATCTCGACAAGCCCGAACACCCATTGCGGAAGAAACTGTTCTTCAAATGATTGATAACAATCCTGAGATCAGTACCAGAACATTGCAACGAGGAACTGGGATTTCAAAAAGCACTGTAAGGTGGATCCTTAGCGATCAATTAATTCGTCCATTCCACATCCAACTAGTGCAAGAATTATTACCACTTGATCAGGGTCCACGTTTAAATTTTTCACAAATTGTTCAGGAGCGCAGAGTAGTCGACAACGGATTCCAAAGTAATATCTTGTTTACTGATGAGTCTTGTTTTACACGTCGTGGGATGACGAACCAATACAATGAGCATATTTATGCAGATGCTATTAAAGATATATATATTATCAACGAGAATTTTATATTAATGTCTGGGTCGGAATTATTGGCAATGTTTTGGTTGGGCCGTTCCGATTGCTTGATCGTTTAAATGGCGCTAATTACCTTCGTTTCCTTCAACAAAATCTTGCCAGAATTGATGGAAGACTTGCCCCTTAATTTGGGTCGAAACATGTTCTTCATGCACGACGGTGCACCACGTCATTTTGCACGTGCCGTAAGAGAATATCTTAATGAACAACTTGCTGGTAGATGGATTGGTAGGGGACAAGAAGCACTCGTTCGATGGCCTCCGCGGTCTCCAGTTTAAATCCTTGCGACTTCTTCATCTGGGGAGCGTTAAAAACACAAGTGTACCAGGTTCAAATTAATAATTCCGAACAACTGTCGGACAGAAATCAAAATGCTGTAAACGCACTACGATATAACAACGATGTTTTAAGAAGGGTGCATTTCAATTTTTTACGCCGAATTGACCTCTGTATTAATGAAGATGGAGGTCACATTGAACACCTGTTGTAACAAAGTTTTGTGTTTGTATCCACCGCCAAGGAAATTTTGTATTATAATTTCATTAAACTTGTATTAAGAACGTAGGTGATCAGTATTTGAGAAAGCATTTTTTTCCTTCGAAACTATGCGAAATACAGAGTTTTTATAGGAGTTAAAAAACGAAGATGATGAATAAGCCCTCCCGCTAAAAGGACGCTTAGAACCGTATTACCATCCCTAAGAAAGAATTTAAAAAATATATCAGGAGGTGAGGGTGGTTTTAACCCTTATACAATTTCCTTTCGGTTTCTTTGATTACTGACAGTAGGGTAGTCCTCTAAAATGTACTTTTCCCAAATTTCATTAAATTTGTTTCGCGCATTTCTGAACAGCGTACAAGAACGTGATTTTTAAAGTAAACTTTGAACTCTTCTCACGGACAAACGATACATTTTGGTATATATATAAATTGCGTCCATTCGACTTATTTTGATCTCTACAATACGTGGTAGCTCTATGTCCCAGCAATTCTGGAACACGCTGTATTATGTAGAAATGTAAATCAACAATATTTTATTTGAATTATTTATTAATATTAAATTACATTAAGTCCATTTTAACATGCACTGTGTTCAGTCATGCTAACCAAGCACACAAGATATGCCGTGCCCACCATATTGTTTGCACCATACTTTCATCTTCGATTTCCTTAAAAATGTAATCCCCCAAATGTGTATGCATGTTCAAAAACCCAAAATGGGCTAATCGGATTCTGTAAGCGATTTTTGGTTTTAAAGAAAATAGCTTACTTTAACTGTAGGGGACAATTATAAAACGCTTAGAGGGACAGCTTTCATTTTTAATCGCCGATATGCCGGTAAAAACATCTTCCATACGACAGTTGAAAGAATTTATTCCAAATTGAAAAGTACGGTGCTTACACCCGAAAGGGTAGAAAGGTTTACTGAATATATATATATATGTATATATATATATATATATAAAGTACAGGGACTATTGTATATAGATTTAAACATCTACATGATCACTGGATCACTGACGAAGAACACCGGCTTTAAATTTTGTAAACAGTTATACAGAATCCTAAAACTTCTGTATCACAAATTGAACGAAATAGTGATATTTCTAGTACTTCTGTAAGCAACATTTTAAAAATGAACAAGTTCAAGCCCAACAAACCAAAATTTATTCACACTATGCAAGAACGACACTATGACCAGCGTCTAGAATCCTGTTTTTGGTTTCGAGGAAAGTTAGAAGAACAACGATTATTTGCGAAATATGTCTTGTTTAGTGACGAGTCCACTTTTGCTTCGCAGGATTGCTGTTGGGGTGGCGATGAAAAACCACATTTTCAAATAGAATCACGTAATCAATACTATTTTAAAACAAAAGTATGGTGTGGAATCTTTAATAACCAAATATTTGGACCATATTTTTAGAAATAATTTAAATTCAGCTAGATATTTGGAATTCTTACAAAATCTATTTTTCAGCGAAGTTGAAAATTCTGCAATTAAGAAGGAAAATGTATTTACAGCAAAATGGTTGCTCAGCTCACAGTACCATCGAAGTTAGAAATTACCTAAATGAACTTTCTCCTGCAAAATGGATAGGTCGCTTTTCTGAGAATTCGTGGCCACCACTATCCCCGGATCTGACACCTTTGACTTTTTTCTTTGAGTATATTTGAAAAATCAGGTATACAAATATCGCTTATTTAGATCACCTAGAGAAACCATTAGATATGTTGTTGTTCAGATTCCACCTGAATACCTAAAAACGTGTCAAATGAATTATACAACAGAACTATTATGTGCATACAAAACGAGGAAAGGCATGTGGCAATATGAGACATTTTTGTTATCAAAATTTAAATTTTTTATTTTTATTTACTTAGCTTACAAATAGCTTTTAAATATGTATTACTTTTTCCTCCTTAATAAATCAATTAAACACCAAAATACTAAATTATTTATAGTTGTTCCTATAAAAGAATTTTCTGATTTTGATAAATAAGGCCATTTTGGCCAATTCTAAAATTTTAAACGTCGTTTTAATGGTAGAACAATAATACCATGAAAATTATCTTTTGCTTTTTGGTGGTGTTTTCGACGAAGCCATTCATAGAAAGTTTCCCATATGGATTAGGCTTTTTGCGGACACTGTATAGGGAAAAAAATTATGTGCCTATTTTAAGTTTACACACATGCACAAAACCATTGGTTGATAATGTGTTTTTAAAAAAGTGTACAATAAAAGTTTGTCCCATATGGTATGAACAATATGGCGGGCAGGGTATATATATGTGTATGATATAGTAAACAAATAAACTGCATCAATTCTACATAAAATAATTTTAACATTTGATCCGGGTTGAATTATAGAAATTGAAATTTTCGGGCTTTGTTTTTAGCAAATTGATTTATAAGTAAATCTATACCTAATTTTTGTAAAATATTACTCTCAATAGAAATAACTGCATAATTTGTCAATCTGTCTTGATC
This sequence comes from Chrysina gloriosa, assembly GCA_038088585.1. Lineage (NCBI taxonomy): Eukaryota > Metazoa > Arthropoda > Insecta > Coleoptera > Scarabaeidae > Chrysina > Chrysina gloriosa. The sequence goes on along the minus strand of CM076087.1, from coordinate 73,067,857 downwards.
CATAGTAGATCTCAGGTAATTTTTAATTACTTTGTTTTGAGAATGATTTCTCTACTGTACCTTCTGAGCCTAGAATTGTTAATAAAATGCGTAAAGCAATAAAAGGAACTAATTAAATTATTAACAACGATATAACTTAGAGGTTCAACCGATGATGCTACATTTTCTCAAAAACTATTATTCATGCATGAGTTCTATACTTTGCTTTTCGTGAGCTAATGCTTCTCTTAGCTTTTTGACACAAATTGAGCTACTCCTGTTCGGAGTATTTATGGAAGTCAAAAATGTTCCATAAAGATTTAAAGACCCTCTTACCTTATAAAATATCTGGCCTTGATAGCTTGCGTCAAGCGTACAATCAAGTAAAATATTTTACCTATTTGATTTCGTTTAAAATAATTTGTTATATTATCCCCTAACAACTTAATTGTTTTATTTTGAATTTTAAATAATTTAATAAAGGTATTATTTTGGAAGCACTGAATTATGCATCACGAATTATCATTACGCATGATACGTAATTGAACGTTGTTGAACTCGGCGTTAGATATAAAGCAACGAGCTACCAGTAAAAGTAAACATAAATGTCCTATCCAAATAGCCACTTCACATTGTTTAACATATTTTTTTAAATAATTTGTTACTACAACCACGAAAGGCTAAATTTTATTCCACTAGAAATAGAATGACATAAGTCAAAGCTTACATGCATTCAGTGCTTGTGTAAAATAATGTAATTACTTTCACATCAATATTTACAGTTGCTTGAATACTCCTTACAGTAACGTTCCAGTCCTCTTCAATAATGTTTCGAATAAGACCAATATTCTTTTCAATAATGGTCGCTGTTAGCTTAGGTGTTCGGAAATTGTCATTTAAAGAAAGTTAAAATTTATTACAATACCGTTTTATGGTAGTTAAAAAAGTCTACAAACACCCTATTGATTTTACTATCGTGGGGTTCTACGTATGGAATCAGTAATAAAACTGTTTCCGGGATTACACCGCGCCATATTAAAATGTACAAGCATTAAAATAGCAAAGTAACCTAGAATAAAATAAAAATAGAAAAGAATGCAGTAGCAATAAAATATAAAAGAAATAAAATTATCCTTACCTTAAGTTGCCATCCTCAGTCAAAAAGTGGGGGAATTAAGTATCACCAGCGATATCTGACTAACGCCCAAGACGAACACCATGCAATGACCACTGTACAACACTAAAGCATGCACAATGAACGTCATACACTGAAAGCCTCCACGAAACACACCAAAACAATGTGTCAACAGTAATACATTTCGCTAGTGTTATTGTTTCTGAGTCATTAGTGTGCTTACCTGCTCAGTTTCTAATTCTTGAAATGAAATATGTAGCAGATTAGCCATACAAGCATTAGAATTTCATTTATACGGCGTGAGTACCATTTTTTATTTAAAAAAGAGAATGAAATCGAGAGCATATATCTTATTACACTGGAAGAACTCGTGACAAACAGGTTGAATAAAAATAACGGAAGTAGGAAATATGCGAAAGAATAGGTACAATTTTCGAGTAATGGTTGACCCACTTTTTGGACGACGAGGTTTAATCGAGAAATGTGTTGATTATGTAACATATCTTCTTTAGTAACAGATAAGTAAATACTTTACTGTTGGCGGGTAATAGTTTAATTTTCAATGGTATCAGGTTGTATAATTTTAATCCCCAATAATCTAGGAAATTTGTGCTTCTTTTCTGTGGAAAGTATATTTTGTTAAGTTCTGTAATTCAGCCCCGAAAATTACTCCATAGCTTAAATTCAAACCTGAAAAATATGATACTTTCGATGTTAAATGGATTGCTACTGGATAGGAAGCGTAATTAGTGTGATAGGCCCATTCCAGTCCTGATTCCGTCGTTATATCCAAGAAATCGACTTGCAAACTGTCAATCTTGCTTTTGGTAGTAAAAGGCAGATTCTTGGTTTTCGCCGTATTCGTTTCTAATTTATTAGCTACAAACCAGGATTCGGCTTTTATTATAAAATGAAATAAATTTATTAAGTGCCTCAATGTTTTTATCTGTAGCATGACAGTGTTGTCCGCATAGATACATACCTCTGCTTCCGGTAATTAGAATCGCACAAAATCGATGTATAAGAAGATAACCAACTATGAATCCTAGTGCAAGTTTATATTTTAGTTCCAATATTTCGTCTAATAAATACAATACCAGTGCATGAAAAACTGTTGGAAGTTATAGTGAGAAACCGATAAGCAATTATTATATAATATATATAATAGGTAAACATCAATCGGGCTTTAACGAAAGATGTAATTGTGGAACACAGCTGGTGTGTAAAATTTGTGATAAATGGTTATGTGAAATTGATGAAGCGCGAATTATATTAGCAGTTTTTCTGGACTTTCGTAGAGCCTTTAAAACTATCGACAGAAGTACTTTAATCGAAAAACTAGTCAATAAGTATTTTAGGTGTGATTAGAGATTGGTTTTCGAGCTACTTAAGCAATACAACACAAAAAGTTAAATATAATAGTAGTGTATCAAGTACAATAGAAAGTAAATTGGGGATACCCAAGGAACTGTTGTAGGTTCTATATTGTTTAATATATTTATATATATATATACATATATATATATATATGTTATCAAGTGTGAGTGTAATGTGAGCATATCTGCCGATGATACAATGCTCTAGTGTTTAAATTTATGCGTATTGTTGGTTGGTATAAATCACAATCTGTAGTAATTGATTAGAATAGTAGTTAATAACAAAATATTTGAATTTGTTAAAAAATCAAATATACGCGGGTGTGACTGAAGTTAAAGTCTAGATTTTAAAAAGCTTTTGAATTATAAAACAAATAAGTTTCTAAAAAAATAGGATTCAAATAGAATAGCTAGAAACTTATCAGTAAAGGCCGGATAATATGCAGTTTGCATAAATTTGGATATTTGCATAATATATGCATTTTGTATGTTATTTGCATATTTTGTAGTAATTCAGCATATTTGAAGTATTCGAGTTTCATTTACTTATTGGATGTAATTTATTATAGGATAGGCATTACTAAAAATATGTCGTGGTTGTAACAAACGAAGAGTTAAACAGCCCTCTTCTATGAAGCCTCTTCTCGATACTTTTCCGATAAGCGCTTCCAAAAATTTATTAATGCTTCTAAATAAATACAAAAATACATTTTACCAGAAAATTAGAAGCACAGGTGTTTCTCTGTTATTCGGAGAAATTTATTCCCATATTCGAAAGCAATCTTATTTATTTTAAACGTCATTTTACGTTGGTAAGTGTAAACTTGTGGGTTGAATATCTGATATTCCATATTCTGCTGATGACTTTTAAATAAAAATCATTAGAAATAAAATTATTTGTCGAAGCGTTGTGTTGGTTATTTTATTAAATGTCGTTTATTCCGATTGCTTCGCAAACTCTTTATACATTAGTTTTTTATTGCTGCTTTATCTTTTACTAACCCTTATTTTATAAGAAAACAACTGATGATGTGATATTTTTTATGCAGGTTACAAGTGAGACAAGGTTTCAAGTCGACCAGCATATTAAAACTCCATCTCATCATCAAAGATGAAATTGGCGAAGAAGGGTCAGCAAACATTACCGCAATGTTTGCCATCAACCTCCAAAAAATCGGAACAAGAACAATTTAATGAAGATTTGTGCGTAATGTTTGTGTCGGCAGATATTCCACTACATAAAATCAACAATTTAAATATCAAGTTATTTTTGCAAAACTACACCAGCAAATATAATATTCCCGACGAGAACACCTTAAGAAAAATTATATTCACAGAAACATTGAGTAGCATTAAGAAGGCTATGTCAAATAATTACCTTTACAGATGCGCAGATGAAACTACTGATAGTGTGGGCCGATACATAGTTCATTTAATGATAGGTATCCTTAACGTATCGGTTCCAGCAAAATCTTATTTAATTTCATCCAAACAGTTGGAAAAGCCAAATAATTTGACAATAACAAGGTTTATACAGGAAGAACTGGCAACCTTTTTCTTGCCGGAATCGATTTCAACAGAAAAATTCTATTGTTTTTAACGGATGCCGCACCATACATGGTGAAGGCAGCTTGCAACTTGAAAATCTTTTACCCAAATTTAATTCACACAACTTGCTTTGCGCACGGACTAAATCGTGTTGCAGAAGAAGTAAGAAACCATTTTCCCTTGGTAAATACTTTAATTAGTAGTGTTAAGAAAGTGTTTTTAAAGGCTACATTAAGAGTTCAGTTTTACAAACAACATCTACCCGGTATTCCGCTACCTCCTCAACCATTAATCACACGATGGGGAACGTGGTTGGAAGCTACTATTTTTCATGCAAGTCATTATGAAGAAATAAAGACAATTATTATGGATCTTGATAGCGATACACAATCTGTGCTAGAGGCCCAAAAGGTGTATTCGAGTAAAGAAATACCTCAACAGTTGGCGTTTATTAAAGCCAACTACAGTTTTATTTCCACTTCTATAATGCAATTGGAAAAACAATTTATGTCGCTAATTGTGAGCGTTGAAATAATAAACAAATTTGAAAAGTTATGTTTTGATGTTAAAGGAAGGGTGGGAAAATCCGTGTATGAAAAATTTTTAAGTGTAATAGAAAAAAATGAGGATTTTAAAAAACAAAAGGATATTGCTAAAATCTTGTGTGGTGAGTCAGTAGAAAATATTGAGTTGACAATAGAGGATATTTATAATTTGAAATATGCTCCTATAACAAGCGTGGATGTAGAACGAACGTTTTCAATATATACATAAATACATGTTATCAGACAAGCGCCACAATTTTTCTATTGAAAACTTTGAGAAATATGTAATTGTAAATTGTTTTCATAGTTAATTATGTTGTAAAATATAATCCGGCCTCTACTTATCAGTATGTATGAAATTAATGCTATATACATCTTTAGTAGTGCCCGATTTGGAATAGGTATTGTTCACCAATATTATTGAATAAAAAGCAAAATCAAATCCAGCAACTGCAGAAATTTCAGAATAACAGCATTAGGAAGATATTAAAATTTAAGACAGTTTATAGTCACATTAATGTATATTATTCAATTAAAAATCAGAACATATGTATAACATATATATGCATAATAGTAGGTTGCTAATCAATATATACTTACTTACTTACACATACTTACAAGTGTATTGATTACAGACCTAATTAGTTTCGATAGATACACTGTTACTTTATATATACATACATCTGCCTTGGTTTTAAATTGTTGAATTTTCTCCACTGTTGCAAATGTAAAAGGACAGAAGAAAAGGAACCCACGTTATTCAGAGACACAAATATTTTGGCTCAATTATCTTGGTCGATAATTTGTAAGAAAACATAAGAACTATCAGCCTTATTAACTACTAATTCCACTAAATTTCCAATACTCTGGAAAAGCGGATGTATTATTTGGTACATTACATAACAATAGCAATGAGTAATAACACAAATCACAATCACTCACATAAAAAAGCAACACAAGTCTAAATTCTAAATCGTATACCTAATCCTCATCATATGGGCACAACATGCTACTGATTGCTGATACACAACGAAAAGTGCATAAATTAATATATGTGAAATAATGTAAACAATTTATTTAGGTCGATTCGAAACCAGTATGGAGTTTAGTCATTCCATAGCCGTGGAAATAAACGGTCGTCCGACAATTATCGGTTTATCGGGGTGTGTCTTGTAAAACATAAATCGTCGTAAGCGAGGTTTACCTTTAGCATCGCGTGTGACTAAATATATTAGCCAATTTCCTGGGTTGGAATATGCAGGAATATCATTCAGTGGAAAATTTGCAATATACGGTTGATAGGTCGTGATACATTTCACTGTAGAAGACATATCGAAAGTAAACGTCATGTGCCGAATTTAAACAATATTCCGTACTGGGAATTTCTGTATGATTTTATTTTTATGCTAAGTGTATGCAACGTCCCACAACACCTAGTAGAAAATTAACACTTTCTTCTTTTTAAATAAATATGTTCACTCGTGGAAACTACTAACGAATAGACAATTGCGATACAATTTACCACATTTGCAGGGTACAGTAAAAAACTGTCTAGTAGACGAGTTGAAAAATAAGAAAATTTGGGCAAGTGTGGATGAAGCAACTGATGCACAGGAACACAGCATGATTCATGTTGTAGCGCGTCCTTTAAAACGTACCATACTTCAGCCTGATAGCAATGTACGAATGATATAATCTAAGTAGCTGTTGTTGCAATAATACATGGTTTAAACTTCTGAACAAGTAGCACACCGAATTAAGCTTAGATATCAGAGTTTCACAGTAACACTGCCAATTGAGAAGCTCATCTATTCATATGCGTAGAAATTTGGTTTTGTCACTGAAAATGAGATGTTCGTTGTTTAAACATAAATTTAAAACAAAAGTAGGATCGGGTGTGTACTGATAACGATGAAATCTCAGGTAAACAGTTTTCGTGCTGTTAACATTGAGCTTAGCTCAAACCAATTGGAAAATTTTTTAATGGTATTATTACATTTGGCCTCTAGTTTTAAGTCATCGGTGACACTTATCAGTAAGGTAACATCGTCTGCATAAAGTCTAATCGAAGTGTTGTTGCTCAATCCTGATACATCGTTTACAAATAGAAGGAAAAGTACAGCTTCCAAAATCAAACCGTGTGGTACACCCATGTTCGCTGTGAGCGTAGATGATGTACAATCATATATGTGATTATCCTGAGTGTTTATGGTTCACGAATTGTTTTCTATAGGATACACACCATCTTCAAGTAAATCGAAAATTTGATTGAAAAGATTGCTTAATGCGGTTATTGTGGGGCGATTTTTTCTAAATCCGTATTGGTTGGATGTAATTATGTTGTATTTGTTTAAAAATGATTCAAGTCTGAGGAGAAATGATTATTTGAAGTTCTTTGAAAAGCAAGAAGTAACTGCCAATGGTTGCTAGTTTTCAAGAACTTCTGGGGATTGGGTATTAATTTAGAATTTTTTAAGGCTACTGGAAATGCCATATTAATGAGGCTTGTTAGCACTGTCACAAGAGACGTAACTACGTTTTTAACAACACATGCTTGGCAATATGACATAGAAGTTAAGAAAATACTATTTTGAACGTAAGAAATGTTTAAGTTATAATCATTATTAGGAAATATTTTTGATAAATTAATAGGAACTTTTTAAAGTACTAATTGAAATAATTAGCTATGACCTTAGTATCGGTAATAAGGTTGTTGTTTACTGTGATGCCAGCGACGAATCCTCCCGTAGTATTGCAGAGCTACAAGATGTCGAGATGAGCCTCGACGTTCTGCAGCTCTACAGCACTACCGGAGGAGCCGCCTCTGTGTGATGCCAATATTCCGTGTCTTTTTCGATCAATTCCTAAGTTATCTAACAACAGACCACGCCGGTTTTGATGGAGTGAAAGAATTGTTAATTCTTGATTGGTTTTGCGAGTATTTAACTTCACGTAGCAACTGTGAATGCTTTATCTTTGCTGCTTTGTGCGCCCCAGATAATTGAGGGTATTTTTGTTTTAGATAAAACAATTACTCTAGATACTCGGAAGATGAAGCAATAGAATCATTAACCCATCCCTTGTCCCGACTTGTTTTAATCCTTACTAGAAGGAAATGAAAATTGAAGCGGTAAATTACAATATCATAAAAAGTTTGAAACGATATATCGGTATCTCTGCTACTATAAACTTCACACCAAGCACACACACATCTATTAAATCTTTGTACAAGCTATGTATATTTTTCTTACTTGTTTTCTTTCTGTATATTATATAATAACGGCAGTTTTCAATTTTTCTATCTGCGAAAGGTGTAGTTACGTGTATATCTCTGTGGTCAGATATGAAATTGTCTTTCACAGTTCATTGTACTTTATCATTACTTCTATTTAAATAGAAATGGTCTAAAATATACTTATCACGCGTAGGTTTATGTATAACATTGAGCAAACTATAAGTTGTTCATATATTATTTAAAATAAACCAGTTACCTTTATCACGGAATGGATCTATGTTAATGTCACCCAACAATATTAGGGGTATTTCAGTACTAAATAAGTAAATGAGCAAGTTACATAATTTTTCAAAAAATATCGACAAGCAGGATTTTGTGTTGTTAGGTGGTCTATAACAAAGAACTATTAAAATTTTGAAATTTTCGTCCAGTTCCAGTTCCAGTAAATACTGCAAAATTTTACAATACCTTCGATACAAAAATGATCTACATTTACTTGTTTGGCTATTGTATTCTGCCAGGTCCATATAGCTAACCCTGTGACAGGTATCACCGGATTTAATGGAAAAAATTGTGTGGTGACCAGTTTACCGATATGATATGGTGTCAGTAATACTACAAGACACAGCTTTTGCAATCAAAATATGAATGCAAATAGTAAGCAGGCAGTTAATGTGTATTACGTTGTAACAACGTTTCAAAACGTAAAGAGTAGGTGAAGGTTTATTGTATTACATTTGGTACCATAAACTTGCCGTATATTTGAGGAATTTGCCGAAAATACTACTTGAGATTAGGTCCGTCGTCACTATGGAAGAATTTTACGTACCTCCCAGTTATGTAACGAGTTTGAGAAAATTATATATTGCAAGAAAAGCTTTAGTGTGTGTTTTGTACTGAGTTGAACATTATATTCTTTAAATGATATTTACTTCTTATTTGTCGCACTGCTATGCGCACTAAACCCTAAATACTCAAGTGATTCACAATTGCTTCAAAATACGGGGAAAAGTAATGATTGAATAATTGGTTTCAAGTACAAACAATTTACATTATAGATTATAGGAATCGGTAATCTAGGTATAACATTTATGTAGTAATCTTCAAATAACTAACGTAATAGAATAGGATATTCGGTGTAATATTCATTCTATGAAAAACGAAAATTATCATAAAGAACGAAGAGCACGATTAAATCGCTACATGATACTAGAACATCAGTAATCATTAATGATGGGAAAAATTCATCCAAAAACAAACAATAGGCGAAAAGAAACCATGATATTGAACGAAATAATTCTGGAAATAAAGGAAATTGATACGAATACAAGACTGAGATCAAATTCTAGAACAATCATGAAGAATGAAAGAAAAATGGTCATAGTGAAAATTGAATACATAAATATAGCAGGGAAGATTGAAGTAAGAAACATATTAATAGAGAAGAGATTTATTCACAAGGAAAACGAACAACTTAACGAAAATACCGAGTGCATCCACTGAAAATATTTTACAAAAAATCATGAACGTAAGAAGAGAAAAACAGGAAACGGGCGAGGTCAAGAAAAATATAAGGGGATAGCAAAGGAAAATAAGAGGTGAGAGAAGTACGAGTATAGCGTTGCAAGAAATGAAGCAAATAACAGGAAGTAGAGTAGAATACAACAGAATAAAAGAATTTACGTTATAGAAAAATGTGAAATGTATACCTATGTACATACATATGTATTTAGTTTGTATACCCCATCTCTAAAGAATTTTAATATACCGTATCAATACATAATCCGCTCTGTACTAATCATAATTACCTTTCAGAATTTTCAAAACAATAGCTCAAATGAGCTGCAAATATTTTAAAATTATAGTTTTAGAAACTATCAACTGTTAAAACGATCCTAAAGGTCTCATCGGTTGCATACTAATATTGGACGTTTGTTAGCATCCTATCGTTAAAAGCTTGATTAAGCTCAGTTCATGCTCCGAGCGCGGTAATGACGTCACTGCGACGTCGTTATCGATCCTGAACCGCGTGTTAGCGGAAAACTCGGAAAAGCTCAACGACTTTACTAGTTGACAACCGCTTCAAGTATTTTAGGTTAGTGACTTGTCTGTTCAGTTTAGGTGTACGAAAAATGGAAAGGACTGTATACGAAATGATCGATTGCGTCTAAGAAAGTAGTGAGTTGCACTAACGGAAATACCTACTGACATACATCCTCGCTACAATTTTGCGGTGAGCTTTTGCAGACTACTATGTGATGCTTTGATAGTAAATTGGAATAAACAATTAAGCTATACCCAGCTATATATGGGTGAAATATAAAGCGCTTAAAAATTGTATTTCTACCAAAGAACTCTTTATTTCATAGAATGCACATCTGCATTGCGTATATTTAGCAGAATATTGTAAATAATGGTTAATGAAGTATTATCTGCAGGGGAGCACAATAAATAAAAGTAGAAATTACCTGGAGCTAAAAATATCCACAAATAAAAAACCAGATTGTAAGAAATTGTAAATATTAGTCCACTGAATAATTAGCTGCTCAGACAACACAGAATTTGCCTTAATAATTCACTCTGTATTATTTACCAAATTATAAAATTTATAGTGGAAATTGGGCCGTAGAATATCTACTTTTATAAAAACATTACAGGTTAATAAATCATGTGCCTTAATAAATACGTACATATCTGAGTATGCACATTTCATATATTCGACATAATTTGTTGTAACATGTGTACTCGACGGTACTAGGATGACCTATCCCAAAAATAGTAAAACGTAAATGACACAAGTTGCTTCCGCACTGTCGTAACGCACCCCTGTAGGAATTTATAACTATTTTATCTACACGTGTTTTATAGCAACTTCACGGTGTGAGCTTTACTATAATTGTAATGATGAAATATTTTATCATCCAAGAAATTGATTAACACAATACGAATTTTAAATAATTATATATAACGGTATCAAAAGCTTTATTGAAAACGTTCCACCGAACTTTAGTTCCTATTACTGAAATTCAGATTAATTTTTCCTTCTTTTTCAGACATCTAAAAGTGTCCCCAAATTTTCATTTTTATTGAACTTACATACTTTTACTTGTTAGTATTCTACGCAACATGTTTCTCCTTTTGTCTTAATTTGATACTGGTAGTCTAATGTCTTTCTTCTATGCTTTTCCATTGTGTGCAGTAAACCTGATTTAATACTGCCACTTGATATGTCTAACCTCTTCCCCAGTTGTTTTCCTAATTTTTGATCTTGCCACGTATCGTACAACTATTCCAACTGTCTTCGTTTTATTTTGATTTCTTCTTACTTATTCCTATGTCTTTTTACCGTTAGGTGTAAATCCTGTCCAGTGTTACTTGTTTGGTTTTTCTCATTTTAATCTTTTTTCTCTGTTTCCTCCTAAATATTTTTTCTATCTACTATGTGGCATTCCCATTTTGTTCCTTCCTATCACTTGCGGTTCAAATATCTATTATCACTCGTACAATATGTGCATATTCTCGAATCACTTTGGGTATTCCTTTTTATTTGGTAATTTACCGGCTAAATTGATGATTCCTTATTTCACCCTTTTTACTAGTCCCTTCGATTTTTATCATCGCATTTATCTGTCTTTTATTTTTCTCCGCTAAGGTAGATAATTCCCCAACTACTGTATATTAGTGAAGGTCTAACTGCCATTTTAACTATGTCTGTTTTTATCCTTTTGGACCTCTTTCTTTCTCAGAAAAATATTTCCTTTCCATTAAATATTCTTCCTATTCTCCTAGTCTCTCGTTCTTGTCTTTATCTATCTTTCCACTGCTTTCTGTTAATGATTTACAACTTTTGTTTACAGTTTTCAATTTTTGACTTTTCAGTAAATCTTCGTCCAGCATTTCTATATTGAATTGTACATCTACTTGAAACTCTGTTAGGAGAGCCATATCATCAGCCTTCATTAATTCAGATAATTGGGTCCACTTCATTTCCCAATGCTTTAGATTCAATGTTTTGATCGTATTCTTCGTCTTTCTAATAGCCTCACCTAGTACTATAGCAAATAATAATGGGCTCAATATACATCGTTGTGTGACTCCCATTTTAGTTACGAAGTGGCTTAAGTTTTCGCAGTTTTTGTCAAACTCCTTTAACAAAGTATCACAGACTTACAGTTTTCTGTAATTGTAACAACTCTACGTGGTATGAAACCGTTGCTTTTCGTAAACGTTCACTGTAAACTAACTATTCGGTCAATTTCTAAGCTGGCACCGCTTTCACTTACAAATTTTAGTAAAAATATCAAGACCTCTCAAAAAATGTAACTTTATATCAATATGTTTTGATTTACTTGAAATAACATTAGTTTTACTTAAGCTAATAGGTCCCTTGTTGTCACGTCACAATTGACCCACGGGTCCCGCAAGAATTCGGTAATTCCAAGTTCTTTATCCATAGTGACTGCTTTATTATCTCAGTTATTGCAATCTATTCGATCTCCACTGTTGAAAGTGATATTTTCTAGTAGTTTCACTATCACTGTGCCCGCAAATATTAAGACGACACCGCTCCAAGATTTTCTGTCCATTTGATCACTGACCCAACCTGCAGCAATATAGAATCTTAGTTTTTCTTTACTTTTCTTAAACACTAGTTTCCGTCTCTGATTTCTTTCGATATTTAATATTTATTTAACTTTTGCCCAATTTAGTCTAGTATCGTTGGCTAGGTATATCAAACTTCCCATGGCACTTTCATGACAGTTCATCAAATTGTTTAGTGTCCTATTCATAATTATTTCAATATGTTACGTATGTAACGCGATCGGTTTCATTCTATTCTGTCAATTGCCGGTCTACAAACGTCTGTAGAAAATAAGCTTGAGATTGGTCCGAAATCTTTCATATCAATGTCGTTCCTTTCATTTCATAAATCAAAGTTGCCAATTCTATTTGTCCTTGTTGTAATATACACATGTATTTGTTGCAATCTCTTCCTGACTGATGCAAGCCGTGAATACTTTTCCTTAGCTTTCAAACATAGTCGTTTCGATTCATTTCTTCAAAATATCGTGGTGCTCCATTAATACGGTTTTTTGTATTGGGCTATTTAAGTAACCTGAACTGACATGTAAATGCTGGTATTCAAATCCTTTTTCAATTGCTAAAGCTAACAGAAATGTTAGAATATCATTGTATATTATGTTTCTTCAAAATCGATGCCCGTTATTTGTAATCTTGCTGTAAATGTGTTACAATATTCGTTCTCATTTTTTGTTTAGTTTAAGAACCCACTTACTTCCAATTATGTTTCCGGTTTCAGATTGTTTTATTATTTCCCATCCTTGATTTCTATTTATGTTCATGACTTCTTTTTCCATTGTACCACTTCTCTGCTTCTTTACTTGACCATGCTTCTTCTGCTGTACTTGGATCAGCGATATCTTCTTGTTCACAATATTCTGAGTTACAACAGTGGCAAATTGTTTGCTTTATAAATTTAATACCTTTGTGTCATTTTCTTCATCTTCACCAATTCTATTTTCTTCATTCTTCCTTCATCATCTTCCTTCTTCGATTTCGCTGAGTTCTTCCAATCATTCTGCTTTTATATAGTCTTCTGTTTCTTCGTTTTCGTTTCCATGATCTATGGGAAAAGTAAAATCGTTCGCTCTTTCTTCAAATTTATCTCTTGTTTCTTCATATTTGAATGGAAAATAATCTTCTTTTCATTAACATGCAACATTCGGTGTGCTTTTCTATACACAGGATATCTTCTAAATACGCATTTCTCGGCTTTGCAGTCTAGTTTGGTTCCTCTATCGTTTAGCGTCCAATCCCAACATCTGAATACACGCAGCTCCCTTACATTCGTCACAAGGTGTTTCGCTATTTATAGCTCTTGATGGACATCTATTTCTAATGTAACACCTGTACTTAAAGATTCTGCCGAAATAGTGTGAGGTAGCCTCGATTCGGCTAGCATGCTGATTACCATATTCATAAACGTTGAATTTAACCATTCTGTTGAGGAGTGTATGGTCCTGTATTTATTATATATTCATCTAATGCATAACTCTTTATTTTTATTACTCTAGCCACTACAGTTTGTGTAGTCATTTACAGATGTAATAAAGTATTGATGCTCACGTAATGATGCTGATGTTATCTTTCCTACTATATATGTGTACATTAGTTCTAAAACTTGTTTTGCTCTAATTGCTTCATCTTTTGGAAACCCCTCCCTTAGTTGGTAGTCCCTTTGTTCATCACTCCCTTTTATATCTAATTTTGCTATCTTTTTGACTACTTTTGTATGTGTATCCAAACTAGTTATTTTTGCAACTTTTCCTATAATTTCTTCAGAGCAAACATGCACAATAAATTCTTTTTCTTCACTCTGTTACATCTCCATTATTAATTATTTTAACAATTGCTTTTTCAAATACAATTCTTGATCTATTTTGTTTGATCTTGCTTAAGGAAACAATGTTATCTTCTAACTTTGGTACGTATAGGAAAAACTAGAGTTTCTTGATATATAGGATTTGTAAAAATGTATACCATTAATGTTTTAATATTCAATTGCACATTTATGCAAACCATAAAAATAAAGAAACCCTTATAAAAATCTTTGTTGAAACCTTAGCAAGTCTATTATATATATCTAGGAAAAGTCCAAAAGAAAAACCTAACCAAAGCTTTCCTTCTTGCGAAATGTAAATGTGATTTTAATAAATTACTACATAAATTACTTAAATTCTGAACCTCGGTCCAGAAATTAATAGTTTTAACATCTTTCCTATACTTATCATTTGGTATATTAGTCTTTGTTATACTTATTTTTTTAATAATTGTTTTCAAAATCAAAGCAATGACCTAAATCTCTGTAATATTTTGTTACAGCGGTCATTGCACCAAAATCACTATTTATAGAATACTTATGATTATACAATCCTTTCTTTAAATATTGTTTTGTCTGACCGAAGTATTTTAAAAACTATATTGCTTCGATTTTGTTCATTTATTTTACATTTAGTATTAGTAAAAAGAGATTTGTTGCTGTAATTTGGAATGAAAGTTATATTTACATTGTGTTTTATTTGTTCGCTTAAACCTTTTTTTTATAAGGAATAGCATTATAACTTTTATCATTATCTTTAATACTTGTATTGCATAAAATTTATAAACCCTATTTTTTATTATTATTTCATAAGAATTATATGAATATTTATTTTTATTCAAATTTTCTCTAACTTCGTTTAAATTCTTTTCTCTAAACTCTGGACTAGGCAATCTAACCGATGGATCAACTAATCCGGTAGCTATGTATATTAATTTTATGTAATTTAGAGGTTTCTGAAAAATAATTTAGATGTCACCTGTGTTAGTAGACATTTATATGTCAATTTGTTTTTACAATGCCGTTATTGTGCATGACTGTCACGTTCTGAAAATATAATGAGGTATTAGATTCCTCCTCAAATATTTCAAAATATTAGAAACTATTAATCCAATATCTCATCAATACTACCGTTACGGAACAAAAACATCCACATAACGCTTATAAAAACGTTCACTAGAATTCAGTTTTGCCAAATAATTTTGCTCTAGGTCCTCCATTGCCAGGTTCGCGCTAACTGCTGATAATAGAAAACACATTATAGTACCGAAAATTTGTTTAAAACATTATTTTGATATTTTAAATATGTAGAATTTAAACAAAGTTTCGAAGCTAAGATAAATTCTTCTTTTGGAAGATCCGTAAAATATTTGATGAAATTCCATTTTTATCTAATATTTTTAGTCTTAAATCCACAGGAATATTAGTAAATAAAGACACAACATCTAAACTGATTTATTCAATGTTATTAGGAATTGTTTGATTTCTAACTGAACCTACAAATTCCCATGAATTTTTCACATTACATGTAGTTTTACCTACAATATTGCTTACAATTTTAAACAAAAATTTAGGAAGATTGTCAGTGGGGGGATTTATATAATTTACCATTGGGCGTGAAGGAATATTATTTTTATGTATTTAAGGAATTCCATAAATTCTAGTTGCTAAAGAATTCAGAATTTTTAAATGGTTTTTAAATTATGGGTAATATATTTTTTAAACCAACTACTTATTAGTTGATTTATTTCATTTTGTAATTTATTTGTTGGGACTGATAATACACTAGTACCGGATAAGTTTGATTATCTTCTAATAAAGAATTCATCTAAGCTTCGTAATCAGTTTTATTCACTTTTCTTCTTTATCTGATTTTATTATATCTTTATTTGATTTGATTTTTTTTTGTTTCGTTGAAAGCTTTTTTGATATTATAATTGTTTTCTTTATTTTTATAATTTGTCAAAATTTAACCAATTTTTGGCTTAAGTTAATAATGCTGTTCCTTCGCCATAAATAGCTTAGCTATTGCCGTCAACGGTTATGACATACCTCAATTTTGTCTCAACAAAATTTGCATTACAACACTTCACACGTAGAGTGGGCCCATAACCTGTTAAACTTCTTTCTTAGCAGAGTACCACACACTTAAACTTTTCTGTAATTTTAACAATTCAACATATATACATATATATATATATATACATAATAATTGTTTTTTCATATGTTCATGTTTCCATTATACATTGGTTTAATCTTCTCTATTGTTCTCTTCTCCACTTCGAAATTCGTTTAGGTTGTTGTTTAGTTTTGTCTACGTCTATAAAGTAGATGTAGACGAAGCCTGTAAATAAAGTAATGAGACTGGTAGTGTAATGTTCGGTCAGGCAACACTGGTGGTACATGGATGGCAGGTGAACATATAACACGCGATCAATGTGAGCTAGAACTCGTTGAAGTCACGCTGTTTGTCCACAGCAATTGTTTTAGTAAAGCAGATTTTGCTTGTGTGTTCTGACAATGAATGCCGCAAATTTCGAGCAAAGGTGTATGATCAGCCAACCAAGTACCAGAGCACGGAATGGCACGCTCCAAGCTCTTCAAGGCCATAGAAAAGCAAGAATGAGTGAGTCAAAGATCAAAAGCATGCGGATTTGCTTTTTTGGTAGCCAGGGCATGGTTCGCACGATGTTCTATTTCTTATTCTCCTATATACAAAGGTGGATGAATAAGTACCAATATTTGAAGACAGGTGGGGTTGCTTAGAGAAGTTGGCATTACTATAGTATACAACCACCTACCAAACAGCGCCATACACAATTTCAAATTGGTTTGTACGTTTGTTTTGATTTGACAACCATTTGTATTAAATGTATTTGGTATTTTTTTATACAATGGAAAAAGAACAATGTCGATCCATAATTCAATTTTTGTTTGGATGGAAAAACGTGCAAAGAAATGAAATTGAAGTTTGATTCTGTCTACAGAGACTCTTTATCATCTATAACAACTATGACATATTGGTTTAACGAATTTTAACGTGGTTGTACATCTATCTTTGATGAAGAGCGGCCAGGTCGTCCAGCAGACGTGGTGCGCGAAGTAGGAGATGCTGTAGGACGCCGTACGGAACGGCAATGCGTAAAATATTCATTACGTGATAAGTTAGGAATAAGAAAGCTGTCGACCCGATGCCCGGCACGATTGCTCACTTCGGATAACAGTTAGATACGGCTGTCAATTTGGAAACCGTGTTTGGGCCTCTTTGCGAAACCTGACGACCAAGCGACAAGCAATTCAATGGGTCTTCCAGGCCAATTTGGTCCAAAGAAAGCCAAAACGGTCTCGTCGGCCGGAAAGGTCATAGCTACGATTTTCTGGGATGCGAAGGGAGTAATCCTCATACATTTTCTGGAAAAAGAAAACAATATCACTGGGCAGTACTACAGTGAATAGTTAGACCGATTCCATGAGAAATTGAAACAAACACGACCGCAAAGAAGAAAATACCGTTTCATCACAACAACGCCCCAACTCACTCATCCGGAATCGTCGCGGCCAAGTTACATGAATTGCGCTGTACCGTACACGGCCGACCTGGTTCCCTGCGACTTCTTTCTATTCCTCAACATAAAAACTCAGGAGGATAAAATTCGCCTCAAACGAGGAGGCCATGGTCGAGTCAGAAACCTATTTTGAAGAGTTTGACATATCGTGTTTTTGAAGGGCTTAAAAATGGCAGGGACGTTGGGAAAAGTGTATCCTCCTAAAAGGAGATTACGTTGAAAATTTCAAAAAGAAAATCTGAGAAACTTGTGTTTTCATTTCTAACACGGCTACCTATTGATCTACCCTCGTATTTTACAATCTCAAGCATTATATTCATGTCTCTTCCCAATTTTATTTTATTTATTGCTTATATTAGTTTCTCTTTCAGGTATGTTTCTTGTTTCTTCATCTTCTTCTTCATTTGTTTGTAACACTGTTAATTCTTCAAAATATTATCTTCACCGCTTCTTTCGCTTTCTTCCTGTTTTAGTTGTTCAATGTTACACAGAATGATTTTTGTTTTATCTATAATTCTCTGTTATCTTTTCTCTCAATTTCGTCCATGATTCTTTCTTGCGTTTTTGTATGGCTACCTACTTTTTCATTTTCTCGTATTTTTATACATACCTTATAATTCTCCTTCTTATCGTGGTTATATCTTTGCCAACTTTCTTTGTTTTTATTTTTCTTCTTTTTGTATTTCCTCATTCCGTCATTTTGTCTTTTTACTTTCATAGTTCAACAACTTTCGTTAGTTGTAGCTATAAGCGTATATTATTTTTTAATTTTTCGATCTCTGTTCTATAGTATTTCCTGTTATTTCAGTATTTTTAATATTCTTTCTGCGTTCTGGATCTTTAAGTTTTAACTTTTTACTTTTCCTTGTTCTTCCTTTGCTTGTTCTTTCTTTTCTATCTAGTGCCCACTACTCATGGAATTGATTGTTTTAAGGAGAGAAACATCGAATTCAGGTGTCATTGCCCGTATTCACCTGATTTATTGCCAAACAAAAAATGCACAGACTGTGCTTTTCACCACCTCAAGGAGTTGTCTCCTTCAATCCTTCAAAATCCATGTTCTTCGGATACCAACTGAGTGGAAAAATGTTTTGAGAATGGTTGGAATGCATGCAAGAGTGTATAAATCTTAAAATCTTTAAATCCCTTCGTATGTACGAGTTTTTTCATTTAGTTTCATTTTGTAGTTCATATATCTGTCGAAAACCAGTGCAGTTTATCATTTAATTTTTTCTCGGTCCTGTGCATTCGTATATCTTCCCCGCCACACTTTGAATGTAGATACATCTATAATTTTCACACATTTTAGTGTTGCTTTTCTTAGAGATAGAGATAATAATAATCCATGTATTTTAATTGTGCGGTATTTACTTACTTCTCCATGTATATTCACTTATATAAATTATGTCGGTCCCACTTTCCTATGTACTTTTTCTTTCTACTCCTGCTGCACTCTGATGGCGCTTTTTACTCCTTCAAACCGTATTTCTGTATTGCCTTTTACAAGGTTTAACTGGCAAACACTGGTCTTTTGATCATGTCGTTCCAGAAACTACTCCTCAAAATGTCCTTTTCGTCGCTGTACTCGTATAATACTCCCGCTGTTGTTACGTGCCTCGCCTTTCCTGTTATTTATGTACCTGCTTTGTGCCTTCCTTTTTTCATATTTTCTACTGCTCTATAGAATAACTTAAGTACTATTTCCCGTACTACCCTTTTCCATCGTATGGCCAAAGTCACTCTCTCGCTAACCTTCCGTTTAATTATGTTACTATGTTTTCTGTTGGTTAAGTAACATCTCCATTTTTTTCATCGCTAGTGCTTCCTTTATTTCCTTTGGCAATTAATTTGTCGTTTTGCTACCCTTATTGTGTTTAATGACTCCATACGCTTTGGTTGCCGTATTCAGTATTGCTTATTTTAATCTCCCTTACTCCCTCTTGTATACTTTTGTAATTCGTGAAGTCTTATTTTAACTTTTTCTTAATTTGCGCCTTATACTGGCTTGCAATTTCTTCATTGCTCAATTCATGTACTCTGATCGTTGTTGCTTATACAAGAACATACGGGCAATAATACCTGTACAACGAATATTTTATATGGATAAAGATGAATCTCTTTACATGCATTGGCAGACCTGTTTAAGGAGTGTGTTCATAAAGATTTTCTCGGATTTGCATCTAGTCTTTGTTGAATATCTGCAACAAATTGTTCAGTCAGAATAGTTGATCTTCCAAATCATTTTCCTTTATTCCAGCTTTCTGAAATCGGTTTATAATATTACCAACGCATTGAATTTGTTTAGTAAGTGAACACTCCATCAATACATCTTTAAATTGTT
Source organism: Chrysina gloriosa (assembly GCA_038088585.1). NCBI lineage: Eukaryota > Metazoa > Arthropoda > Insecta > Coleoptera > Scarabaeidae > Chrysina > Chrysina gloriosa. Next base: position 73,047,732 of record CM076087.1, on the reverse strand, counting down.
CGAAATAACTTTGATAGAGATACTCCGAAAGGCCTTCTAGCATACACAAGAGCCAAAATACTAAATCGTTAGTGTTGGTAATAGGATTGGGCTTCCATCTTTAATGATCTCTCGCATAATGTATTCTTTTTATAGATATTCCATTGGTTTTAAGCTTAAACATTACTAGATAATGATTGCCGCCGTTTCCATACATCTGTGCACTTTTCCATCGTCTACTAGTTCTTTCTATGAGCACATGCTTAGTCAATGATGGACCTTTCCCTACTTCTTGGCTTCCTTGTTTGTGTATTTACAGATGTTCGCCATTACGTTGATAAGAGGAGGTCAAAGATTATACAACACGCTTGATCTTTCTCCATTATTTATTTTTTAATTTTTTAAATCCCATGTTTACCTATGCATCTCTCCGTGCATTAATCCTATTTCCTATTTTACCATTATAATTGTTTCCCCCGTTACATTACTGTAACCCTTTGCAGTTGTCCAAAATTCTTCCTTCTTATTTTACTTTCATTGTTGTTTAGTCCGTACACTGTTATTATATTCACGGTTCTGCTTTCGGTTAATTTAAATTTAATTATCATAATTGAATTAATTTTGAAATTCTGCTTCTCAATTTATTTTTCCATATTAAAATATTTGTATAATACATCCCACAACCCGTGTTGGCTCTCTTTGTTTTATCTACGCCACTAGTCATTATACATATGCATAATAGTCTAATTTCATATTGCCCTTCTCCCTCTTTTTGTTTCAACTAGTGCTATTAACAGTAAATCCAATTTTTCGATTTCTTTTATGAACTCGTTCCCGTTGCCACTTACTTCTCTATGGTTTCGACCCTCTCTACATTTGCTAACTTTCTCAGTTCGTATTGTATTGCTCTCTCTGCTTTCGAAAAATTATCATCAATACTTTTAATTTACACATGCTAACCATAATTTTTCTTCAATATTGTAAATAAAATTCAATTTTACTAGTAATAATTCACTCTCATCTTAGCTTTCCATTTCTTTGACCTTAATTTTTAGTTTTATTTGCATCCCTTCATCTAACCATTCTACAATCTCACCTTTTACATCCAGCTATTTAATTACATGTCTGGGTTTTTCTGTGGTCGCAATTTGCTCTCTATTTAATCTGTCTTGTTTTTGAGTTAGGCGTTCATCCATTTTTGCATTTTTCTTGTTATTCCTTTAGCACCTGATTTTCCCATTTAGTTATTTAATTTCCTTTCTAAAGTCTTGTATTCCTTTTTAATATTTTTAAATTCAGCTGTTTCTTTCAGTACATGACTTAAGATTGGTTTTATTTCTGAAAGCTCTGTATATTTCTTAGTTTCTCTCAGAGTATTCTATACTACTGCGCCTATCTAGTGCTTTTAACGCTAAAAATATATATATTTATGCAATTTTATTGAGATATACAGCCTTTTATTTTTATCTATCGCACTAATGGAGAGTCCTATATTTCAGAATTAAAAGAAAAACGATCGAATGGAATCGACATTCGTTCTCATAACAAATTCTCATTAATTAATTGAAGTGAAATATCAACTTCATTTTTATTTCCACCATATCGTATTGATTATTTACTTCCTACATTAATAAAAGACATTCCATTGCATACCTCAACAATAACCCAAATTGTTTGACATTAGTCATTCTAAATTCACAAATTCAGATTATGAAACTACGGTATGTAACAATTATTTAAAGCCTTTTGTAACAACTGAATAATAACAATAATTACTTAAAGGAAGATTGCCACTCACAATTTCCAATACACATCGAACTTTTACCAATTTTCTTAATAATGGTACCACGTAAGCAAAGGAAATATGGTGCATGACTACGATTCTAAAATTCATATCAAAATAAAATTGCAACATTTCATATGTTTGAAATCGCAATGTTGATGCATATATACAGATTATTAGTATGTTTAAGACGGAAAATTTTGAAATCTTTCTTGAAGAGGTAATCTTGGATCATCAACTCATTAAACTGGATTTATTACGTTTCAGTAATATAATCTTATATGATAGATATCTACCACTAATAGGTCAATAAAACAAGGCTGGTTTGAACGATAGTTATATTTTCAGAACGTTTACAAACGTTTTCGGAATACCTTCTTCAGTGAAAATATAACTAGATAAATATATAAACAAACATTTGTTTTTATTTGGGAACTATCAACAAAATAAGTAATGACTAGGATTTCTTGATATAGAGGATGTGTAACCAACTTTTATATATATATATATAAATTATAAAAACTAAATTAATGTGTAAACATACATGCAAATTAAGTAAAACCTTATATCAAGAAATCTTTGTCGAAACCTTAACAATTCTGTTCAAGGACTAGGGAAAATCCAAATTTAAAAACCTAGCCAAAGGTTTCCTTCTTAAGAAATGCAAATGTCATTTTAACAAATTGCTATATACATTACTTAAATTTTGAATATCGGTTCTGAAATTAATAGTTTTAGTATCTTTCTGTATATTTATCATTTCATATATTAGTCTTTTTTTATAATTATTCTCTGTTTTTAATATAATTGTGTTTTCAAAATCAAAGTAATGCCCAAGATCTTTGTAATGCTTTGTTACAGCGGTCATTGCACCAAAATCACTATTTAAAGAATACTTATACAACCTTTTCTTTAAATACTGTTTAATGATGAATTTAAATTTGGGTTTTCCCTAGTCCTTGAACAGAATTGTTAAGGTTTCGACAAAGATTTTTTGATATAAGGTTTTACTTAATTTGCATGTATGTTTACACATTAATTTAGTTTTTATAATTTATATATATATATAAAAGTTGGTTACACATCCTCTATATCAAGAAATCCTAGTCATTAGTTATTTTGTTGATAGTTCCCAAATAAAAAACAAATGTTTGTTTATATATTTATCTAGTTATATTTTCACTGAAGAAGGTATTCCGAAAACGTTTGTAAACGTTCTGAAAATATAACTATCGTTCAAACCAGCCTTGTTTTATTGACCTATTAGTGGTAGAGATCTATCATATAAGATAAGTATAAAAGGTCACGAAATATATATATACATTCAGTAATATAATGTCAGTTTAGTCTACCAATGCCTCAGGGGCTCACTGTTAACAAGTTTAACAAGTGAATTCGGGAATTTAGCCCTCCCGAGGTACCTGAGCTAACACCCAAACTAAGGTGTAAGATAACGTGCCGAGAGTTGCGTGGCCGCAGGAGTGTGCGGTATTTAACGTTCCTCTGGGAGCACCAGGCGAAACCCCCTTGTAATTAGCCTTACCCGATCAAGCGAGCCTCTGATCGGGCGGACAGATGCTTCCCTGGCTATTCGTCGTATAGCTACGCTATATAGAATTTCCAAGGCTAAAGTTCAAAAGCTTGTGAAACAGGGCCAAGATTTCATACAGGCTAAAAGGGCCATAATCAAGACCAACTTCACTAGGCACGCACAAAGGGCCAGGATAGTCTAGATAAGGAAGTTAGGCCTCAACGAGGCTTCTAAACGTAAAGAAAGGACGGAAGTCCAAAAAGGCGAGGTCGGAGGGCAGTACTCCCGCAGGTCTGCCGAAAAGCAATGGGCCAGAAGATTTTACCTTCAAAGAGGCTGCTTTGGAAAGGATCGCGGTAGTATGCAACGACTATCCAGCCACCCAGATGGAGCCGGCAAAGCTTGAGGCAGGCCAGGACTCTATTATGGAGCCATATAACAGCATTACGGAGCAAGGGCTTCAAGTTGGCTTTAAAAGTACACGTATATGCGGAAGTACCGCTATCAAAGCTGTTAAGTCTAATTAAAGGAATAAAGCTGGAGAACGTACTCTAAGGAGGTATAAAAATCCCTAGCTACTCTTCGTATAGCTACGCTATCTAAAATTTCCAAGGCTAAAGTGCTTGTGAAACAGGGCCGAGATTTCTTATCTTGCGATATTGTGTTGATGTGTTGTGTTGATAGCAACTGATAGTGTTGCAGTAGTATCTACCCCAGCAATTTCAGTAAAGAAAAATTAGTAGTATTAGAGAGGTCAGTGCTTTCTGCATAATTTTATGCAGTTAGCATCAAGTTTTGGGGCAGCTTCTGATTGGTCAGATCTAACCCAGGGAATTATTAACATCAGCGGCTAGTGATGACATTGCGAATGGGTAGTTACAATGATAACATTAGTTTGTATATGCTCATATATTGGAGGCAATTGCATTTCGATAGATGCCCGAGATATACGAACATATACGTACTAATGATATCTTTGTAAATTCCTCTTCCCCCTCCAAACGTCATTACCAGCCGCCGCAGTTTATTAACTTTTTGGTTGCATGATGGTTAGAACTATACATATGTCTATATTAAATAGAAAAATTGCGTATATCATACCCAAAACTAGATTACAAGATAACGCTCCAAAAGCTAAAAATGAGCAAACAAATTTTGGAGGGTGCGGGAATAAAGGTGATTTAGGTATTTTCTCTATATAAAAATACGTATCGCAACAAGCTTTCTCACATATATGATTAAACCGCAAGACATTAAGCAATTACCAAACATCTATCCCCGAAAACCAAAAGCAAAGACCAACTTCAGACATTGTACTACATCGATACTAACGAATTGGAAAGGATCGCAAACACGAAAATAGAGAATTCAAAATTAAAAGAATCAAGAAACATGAAAAACGAGAGAGATTCGAAAACAAAAAGAGAGGCAAAAAACAAGGTAAAGAAAATGAAACAATTAGAAAGCAAAATAGGAAACAGAAAAAAGTAAGAACAAAGCACGGATAAAGGAATCTAATATGGAAGCAAATTTCCCTCAAGCAAAACCATTCTGGGTAACGCCAGAAGAGTAGGTGGTACTTTTCAATACAGATAAAGATGCAGAGTCATATATCGACGATGCTATTGGGATACTATTTGTAGTTGAAGACATAGCATCCAAATATTATCAAATTTGGAAAAAAGAATAAAATTATGGACTACCTACATAGAAAACATATTGGAATGTAACGATGATAAAAACGATATAGTATCACATTGCTTAGAAAATATTAAAGCAACAAATTACACTTTCTCTAATTAGAAGACATTTGAACTGACTCAAGAAATGGCATGGCAACAAAATTAGCACAACTAATAAACCGGTAACAGACGATGGTCCATCAGGTTCCAAGACCAATTGAGCGAGTCAAGCACAACCCTGTTTTATAAAATAAAAAAGTATTGAGGGGTTCGTTTAAAAAATATTATTTTTTATGTAGACATGGGTCACCATGATGTAGGCATCACCATAAAAAGAAATTCCTAAAAAATTGTATATTTGGTCAAACTACAACTAAAACTGTGGACCTTGTAGGATGCTTCATACAAAAATGTGTCTCATAAAACTCGTCACGCGCATCGAATTTATAATAATTTCCTCTTAAAAACTTGTAGACTAAAAACTACATTTATTCAATTACTCAATACGGGCTGTAACTTACAATATGAGCAATATTACTATATTCTTTTTATTGGCAATAATTACAGTAACGACTTTATTTGCACTGCCAAGAGTAGAAGACATAACATGTAAGAATGCAACGGGGATGTTAAAAATTATTGTTTTTAGTTGAAGACATTGAGTAATCTGTATTTTTATTTCCAGAGGAAAATATGCGAGAAATTAGAAAAAAGCGCGCGGGGGCAGCTAGCGACGCGGGAGCCCCCGGCCCCAGTATGACGCGCGCTAGAGAATGAAGAAGCAAAACGTTCGTACACTATCTCTTATTGTGTGTACATTCACTTACTTACTAATAGGTGCTGCAGTTTTTGATTCCCTTGAATCCAGCACTGAAAAGCAACGCAAGGAAGTTTTACAAGGTACCCTAGTTATTTAAAATTATTTATTTTAAAAAATACACATACCTCCCTTTTTATATATTCCTTTGGAAACTAAGTAAATGGGTATTTAAATGGAGACAATTCTTTTATGGGAGAAACTGTAATCCATAATGTGTTGTCTATTTTTTCTTCCCTCCATCCACCCTTAGAGGTATCTTCCATATGCTTCCAAGTTATCAGGTAACCCTGGTGTTGTTACCCGTCACCACATTTGAATTCGTTGTAGCCTCTCCAGACCGAAACTCAATCCTGTGTACCAAAGACTGACGTCTCTCCAAAAACCAAACTAAATGCGATTTAGCACTATTCAAGAAGCTGCACAAAAAAATGAAATACCAAATTCTAATAACTTTTTCAATGTAAACCAAAGATATACTTTCTTGGAGTGGAAGATCTTTGTAATATTGGTGGACTTTCTTGAATTGTCGCTCAGTTAAGTCAATTGCGAAACGTACCCATCTATTAATCGTTTGGTTGTGCAATAAATTTTCTAAATAGAAAATTTATTAGTAATTCCACCTAACTGATAACTGATAACATAATCTGTTTTCATAACATAAGTACTTTAGACATTGTATGAAGGGGTTCACCTTGACTTCATGATCTTTTGCCATTGACGTTATAAACAAACTATTTTTCGTCGCAAATTACCAGTGGTTTTAAAAAGGATTTTTCATTACATCTCGTAAGCAAGTCAGATGTTAACGCGATAGCCAATCTTTTCCGTATCGGTAATGCTCTCCGTCTTCTCTCATTCTTATTTGGGTTAGACGTTTCGTTTGACTTATATGCGATTTCTTGCAATCGCCGCATAAAATGTTATAAATTCCCATCTGTTGTTTCTCTACTAGCTCATGTTTTCGATTTCCCAACGGGTTTCTAAAAACTTTTGTGACGAAAAACTCGGTTTCACATTGTTATTTGAAAATACGATACACCCAACGCAACAACCCGTTCGACGGTTTGTAATATGATGCGAGACATTTTCAAGATAGGTTGGTAACAATCGTCATCGAATTTTTATGTAAACTTTGGGTTTAATTTCTTGAATTTGATTATACATATTGTAACGTAAATCCGGCCGTGGCAAATTTTTCAAATAAATCTCCCGCTAAAAACACCGCTTTATCGAACACACTACAGTATCCAAATTCAACACTTATAACTAAAGGCCGGATAATATGCAGTTTGCATAAATTTGCATATTTGCATAATATATGCATTTTGTATATTATTTGCATATTTTGTAGTAATTCAGCATATTTGAAGTATCCGAGTTTTATTTATTTATTGAATGTAATTTATTATAGGATAGGCATTACTAAAAATATGTCGTGGTTGTAACAAACAAAGAGTTAAACAGCCCTCTTTAAATTAAAAATAGCATTCTATGAAGCCTCTTCTCGATACTTTTCCGATAAGCGCTTCCAAAAATTTATTAATGCTGTTCCCATACATCTAGACCGGGACAGAATTCAAGGAAAAGCTAATTCCCTGAAACTTCTAAATAAATACAAAAATATATTTTACCAGAAAATTAGGAGCACAGGTGTTTCTTTGTTATTCGGAGAAATTTATTCCCATGTTCTAAAGCAATCTTATTTATTTTAAACGTCATTTTACGTTGGTTTTTCGAAGTGTAAACTTGTGGGTTGTTATTAATTATAATAGCAAAAACTGCCGAAAATAGCGACTGTGCCTGGATGGATTGCACCTTATTCAGAATTGCGTATGGATGGACAAAAAGTATTTTGCGTAGCATGCAGCAAGATTGTAAGTAAAATTTAAGTTTATTTCCTCTTATTAATCTATAGTTTTTAAACGATGTTTAACAAAATCACCAATACAACGCTTCGACAAATAATTTTATTTTAAAATGAGTAAAATGAGATGTATATTTCATGCGTATTTTTCGCATATCATCAGCACAATACGGAATATCTGATATTCCGTATTCTGCTGATGATTTTTAAATAAAAATCATTTTCATAAATTTTAAAATAAAATTATTTGTCGAAGCGTTGTGTTGGTTACTTTATTAAATGTCATTTATTCCGATTGCTTCGCAAACTCTTTACACATTAGTTTTTTATTACTCCTTTATCTTTTACTAACACTTATTTTATAAGAAAACAACTGATGATGTGATATTTTTGGTGCAGGTTACAAGTGAGAGAAAGTTTCAAGTCGACCAGCATATTAAAACTCCATCTCATGCTGCAAAACTATCAAAGATGAAATTGGCGAAGAAGGGTCAGCAAACATTACCGCAATGTTTGCCATCAACCTCCAAAAAATCGGAACAAGAACAATTTAATGAATATTTGTGCGTAATGTTTGTGTCGGCAGATATTGCACTACATAAAATCAACAATTTAAATGCCAAGTTATTTTTGCAAAAGTACACCAGCAAATATAATATTCTCGACGAGATCACCTTAAGAAAAATTATATTCACCGTATCTATGCAGAAACATTGAGTAGCATTAAGAAGGCTGTGTCAAACAATTACCTTTACATATGCGCAGATGAAACTACTGATAGTGTGGGCCGATACATAGTTCATTTAATGATAGGTATCCTTAACGTATCGGTTCCAGCAAAATCTTATTTAATTTCATCCAAACAGTTGGAAAAGCCAAATAATTTGACAATAACAAAGTTTATACAGGAAGAACTGGCAACCTTTTTCTTACCGTAATCGATTCCAACAGAAAAAATTCTATTGTTTTTAACGGATACCGCATCATACATGGTGAAGGCAGCTTGCAACTTGAAAATCTTTTACCCAAATTTAATTCACACAACTTGCTTAGAGCACGGACTAAATCGTGTTGCAGAAGAAGTAAGAAACCATTTTCCCTTGGTAAATACTTTGATTAGTAGTGTTAAGAAAGTGTTTTTAAAGGCTCCATTAAAAGTTCAGTTTTACAAACAACATCTACCCGGTATTCCGCTTTCTCCTCAACCAGTAATCACCCGATGGGGAACGTGGTTGGAAGCTGCTATTTTTCATGCAAATCATTAGGAAGAAATAAAGACAATTATTATGGATCTTGATAGCGATATACAATCTGTGCTAGACGCCCAAAAGGTGTATTTATTAAAGCCAACTACAGTTTTGTTTCCACTTCTATATTGCAATTGGAAAAACAATTTATGTCGCTAATTGAGAGCGTTGAAATAATAAACAAATTTGAAAAGTTATGTTTCGATGTTAAACGAAGGGTGGGAAAATCCGTGTATGAAAATTTTTTAAGTGTAATAGAAAAAAATGAGGGTTTTAAAAAGCTAATATATTTTTTTACTATCACAGCTAAGCTGAAAAGAACGCCAGTGAAGTTAGATCAATATATTAAGTAAGGTCAAGTAGATTGAATTCGACGTGTATATTTGCTTCGATGGGCAGCGCGTCTAACGTCCACTGCGTATCGCAATATCGATTCCCATCTTTTTGTTTTATTTTTTTCTTTACACTCATTAACTTACCTTACCTCAAATATTATGTGACAAAGAAAAACGAATTACCCAGTAAATATTTATGTTTTTAAACCACATTTTGCACAGACGTTGATGCTGATAATAAGAAATGAAAATTTATTTAATTACGAAGAAAACAATAAATCTTTGTTTCGTTTTTTGCCCCATTCCAACGAAAATATTCGTATTTTGTTTTATTTTATTTTGGATCAATTTACTTCGTTTATTCGACTGTAACAGTCTATAGTTATAAATTAGTATATTAAAAGTGTGAAAATGGCAAGCCTTCGAAGCCTTCGCTAGGCGGATGCAAATAAATATTGCTACAGTTATTCGTTGTTGAAAGGATTGCTCTCAAGAAGGTGGAGAGCTTCGTAGAAGAGGATCTGGGCACCCTAGAAGAACCACCGAACGGGAAGATAGGAGACTAAGATTCCCTACTCTTAGATATCTGCGTAGTACCTCAAGATCTGTGGACAATGTGTTTCCGCCAAAGATAGGCCGGGGTCTTATGTACCATGGTAAACAGTCATAAAACTTATACCACACACCGGAAGCACTTCAACTGTTTGTTCCTGCAAAGCTACGATGTCACTGTACTACCATGTTTGTTTTTTTGTGGATTAACAGACAGGCCTTGCTTGGGCACCATCTTTCCACAGTTCGCAATGCATTTCGTATTATGCTTGCCAGAGAATTTTGCTTTCGACACAATAACGATGTCATTACCAAACGCTTGGGTCCACATGTCTTCAACATTTAATGACCTAATCGTCCATTATTAGATTCCACAGTAGTGATGATAGTATTCTTCCTGGAGGACATCCTCTTGTTGTCTTCATTGTGACATTCTGCATTTGAGTTTGGATTATGACCCATTAGCTTATAGTATTGTTTGTATTCCAATCCTGTAAATACCGGATAATGTCTGTGTCCAAAAATACTGCAAGGGTATATTCTCTTTGGTGCAGTTTCCTTTCGAATCTTCCAATCAAACTATGCGAAGCAGCCTCGCCTGATTGTCCCATCTGGTATGATCTGGTATGATCTGGTATCATCTGGAGAACTGGCAAGTGTTCCTCTTTTCATATTCAGATATATAATTGTTTTAATAGCCTTCAATATAAAAGATATAAGACTAATTGGTTGAATGATTTATGGTGAACGAACATCACTTTTGTTTCTCTCCAAGCTTTGGGGATATGTCCCAGGGCATGACCAGTTCTAAATATTTCCAGAATAGGACCCATAATGGCCCTAATTCCCTCCTGCAGAAACTTAAGATATACTCCATCTGGTCCTGCACATTTATATGGCTTGAAAATATCGTTCGATAATTTCCAGTCATCCCTAGTCGCTCGCCATCTAGAGCAAGTGACCAGTTGGTTAGTTTCGCTAAAATCCACCAGCTGAGGAAATATACTCTAAGAAGATACTCTAGAGCTCCTCTACAATGGTAGTATACCGGTTTCTGCAAGGATATAATTGCGTTTAAGTCTCTCTTGAGACTACTCTCACGGCGAAAGACCGTTGTTGTTTAGTTCAATGTTCCATGGCAACTGAAACGCCTTAAACGAATAAACACAACGGTAACGTTCGTAACTTGGCCCGCCAACTTTCTTGGTTCCTGCGCCCTTTTCAAAAGGCAGGTCTGACTGCCGCACCCTGTAATTAGTTTAGCCTTATAAGCTTCCCATTTACTAATTTTCATTTTACTCTATACTAAGTAGTCGTCAAGTCTCTGTGCTCAGAGTGGACAGTTATTTTTGTGACATGAGAGAATCGACTGTTGCAAGCAGAGAACAGCCAACCCTAGTGCCCCCACATGGCTTATTTTACCAGAATAGTCCCGAATTACGGCAGATTACCCCCTTAAGGTCCTAAACGTCGTTGATTCAGACAATCAAGTTTGGTACTACCCAAATAGTTGGAAAGAGACTTACCTTTATTATTGTTATCCTCGCTGGCCCAATACCCTGCCACATTTACTCACTCTTGGCCTGGCTGCCGTCATATCCCCAATGCAAAGTTCCAGGATTGGGACCACTTCCAAGTTGAATTATAACAAGTTCGTTTCTTAGCATGTACAGTACTTTTGTATATCAAAAGTTCTTAAATAAGTAGGATATCAATATCTTTCCCCGAAGCTTCTTGGCACAGTGCCGCCATGGCTACTTTTTAACAGTAAAGATTTATCTTCAGAATCTACAGCATTTTATTGGCTGGATGTTGACGCTTGAGATTCTCCTGGAGCGCCCTCTTCCAGCATCGCAGGTAGCTTTCCAAATTTCTGTTGTTGTTCCAGGGTTACAAACCTGGCCCTCTGGAAGCGATCGTAAGAGCTCCAAATAGTCTTTACCAGCGCTCCTCATATTCTCTGTTATTTGAGCTGAGGATTATCCATCGATCAACCCGTAGCCCTAGATTTTGTTTTTCCGAACTTTTTAAATAACATTGTATTTTTGGATGAAGTAACATGGGTCTTAATGGCATACTAAATTGGCTCAATTACCATATTTGGTCAACGGATAACCCGCGTTAAATACGGGAAGTTCATAAACAGCATCCTCAAAAAATCAATGTATGCACTCACATAATGGGGCCATTTTACATACGAGGAAAATTATGAGCGTTATCTGCCTTGATCAAGAAAGGATATTGTTATAGCTATACAGCTTTATTTCCGAGCGCAAAGCATTCCTTAAAGCCACCTAAAAATCTCTGGTTCTAACAAGATACACCCCCATGTCCAATACTATCTAAATGAAATATTCCCAACAAGATTACCAAAATTTGTAGAAACAGACCTAGAAGAATTGCGATGTCGCATAACGATAGATATTCCTCCACAAATTGTACCAAGTGATGTGAGAAATTTTAAATATGAGTTAGGTTATTACCACATTTTAAACGGAAAACATTTCGGACATTTATGTATTATAGCCTGAAAAAATACTATGTTTGCTTTGAAAGGTATTCCAAGATTTTATGAATAGTTTTCGTTCTAATCTTATTATTAACTTTATATTGAATTAAAGATATTGATATTTATATTCCTTAATGTAGTTTTAATTCTGCATCAGAATGAAAAGATATACAGGCTGTGTCGATTTTGACAAAAAATTGTTTCGAAAATGAGAAACATAATTGACCGTTCCGGGACTTTTGTACATACTTATTTCCTTATTCCTAAATCCGTCTAATGTTAAGTATATACATATATATATATATATATATATATATATATACAGCCTGTTTCAGAGTAAGTGCCTCATTTCTTTTAGCCACACTATGGGTACTACTTTCAAAATATTTGGCAGTAATATGTTTCAGGACATTCTCTACACGATGGTGATATCAGATTTTCAATTGGGCGAATTATTTCAAAATAGCGACTTTCAACTTTTTTTGGAATGCCATAATTTTTTATTATTATTGAGATCCTAAAAACATTCTTTTCACGATAGTATTTCGTTTTTCTTAAAAATTTATTTCTTTCCTTATCAAAAAGCAAACTAACGTTTTAATCTAGTAGCGCATGAATGTTTTACACTCGATGTTATTTATATATATATATGCCAATAAAGAACAATGTTTCCCGGATATCAATATCTGTGCTCCTATTTATTGCATATTATTTTTGTCGTACACAATGTGTCATCCAGGTCAATTATAAAATTCATTGGAATGAATGTATTCGACTGTTAATATAATATTATGTACCTAAACATGAATAACCACAAAATATATAAAAATACTTTTGTACTTGTAGACATAGAATCAATAGTTCGGAGAAAATACAACATTAGCGACGAAGACTTCAAAATAATGGAAACCGTAGTTTTGAAATCAGAGCCTCATAGAGCTGGCAGGCAATGGAAGTTTGTCGGGGCATTTTATTATGCAACAACGGTGCTAACTACTATTGGATATGGTCACTCTACACCAAGTACCATAGCCGGAAAGCTATTTACTATGTGCTACGCTATGATTGGAATTCCCTTAGGTTTGGTTATGTTCCAAAGCATTGGCGAAAGGGTCAACAGACTAAGCAGGTTCGATTAAATAGTATAAATTAAGCAAGCCTCAATCCCATTTAAGAAATTGTTTCTTCTATTGCTATTACTTTATCGCATTCGTTATAAGTAACATTTTAATACAATTATATAAATACATTGTAACATCAAGTTAATACAAACAATCTAATTCATAGCGCAAACTAATAATTATAGTTTCAGCATAATAGTATCATTTGTTGTAGTGTGATTATAAGGTCTGTTAAGTCATCGCTGCATTGTCGCCAAACCAATGCTTCAGAATTGGACCTAATTTGTGTTGTAACTACACTAAGTTCACTAACCATAGCTGGTGGTGCTGCAGCATTTTCACGCTACGAAGGTTGGAGCTATTTCGATTCCGTTTATTACTGCTTTATCACACTCACAACTATAGGCTTTGGTGATATGGTAAGTAAAAAGACTGATGTCATTAATATTTATATACAGAAAAGTAAATATTAAATTGACAGCGAATGACTGTTACGTTAGCATAGAGTTTGATCTGTCCATAATTTTAGTGGCATCGGGATTTAGTAACTCAAAATGTATATTCTTCAGTTAAAACTTTTTCTTGCGAATATTTAAACGTTGCGCATTTAAGTACATATTGAGAAAACTCTTAATTAAATGCTCATATGTACAAACACTAAATGCACTGACAAAGTCGCACTGATGAGCGGTATAACCGTGAAACGCGTCTGCGAATGGTAAAACTAGTTTTCTAATCATCTTTATGATAACTTTTGATTCGTTTTGCCACCTCCTTAAGATTCCTGTAAAAAACTAATAATACATTCAATTTATTTCACCTGAAGTCAATAAAAACAATATTTGTTTTGATTGCATTTGCGAGTTAATGAATAAGTTCCAATATCTTTGATTTTCAAGAATGATTTGGACTTAATGCGTTTAATACTCTTGTGACCATAAGCTCAATGTTTGTGTGAATTAGCAATACCATTTGCTCGTTACATTATATAGCCTCACACACATACTTCTGAAAATTATTTCGCATCTAGCAACTACTTAAAACTTATCTCTTTCCAGGTCGCTTTGCAAAAAGATAGCGCGCTAAGCGATAAGCCTGAATATGTGATGTTTGCCCTTATTTTCATACTTTTTGGATTAGCGATAGTTGCGGCGTCCCTTAATTTACTCGTATTGCGATTTGTTACAATGAATACCGAAGATGAGCGTAGGGACGAAGCTCAGGCGATGCAGGTTTTTATTCAATTATTCCAAAAATTCTTAAATACTACCGAAAATTACTTCAGGCATCAGCGGGAGCTGTCCGATTAGAAGGCGATGTTATCACCGCAAATGGATCTATTTTAAGTGGTCACTTGGATCATCAGTGTACAGAAACTACTTCGCTAGATCCAGATGATACGTCCGTATGCAGCTGTCATTGTGGTTGTTTCACAAATTCTGCAAGAAATAGGTAAGGTTGAACATTTACTATTATTATTAGCGCTAGTATCTGGTTCAAGTATTTAGTTGCTGTAAAGAAACACTTTTATGAAAAAGATCGTTTAATTTATTTGACCTAGATAGTGGTGGAGGTAACCCGAACAATTAGAAATAATTAATTTACAATGTGATGAATTGTTACAAGATAAATATCGCGAAGAGCAAGAAAATTTGTGCCATTTTTATAAGCAATTGAATAATCGAAAATTCGAAGTTTAAAAAAACTTGCCAAGAAATATTTAGTAATCTTCAACTCAACGTGAGCAAACTTTTTTAATGAATCGAAATATAAGTACAAGATCAAGATTGAATGATTTACATTTAGAGATTGTGTTAAGAATAGCTACTACAAGTATAGACCCAGACATTAAGAAAATAATAGGCGATGCTAAGCGCCTCAACACATCACAGTTTCTTCGTTAATTTGTTGTACTAAATTGCTTATATTTATTCATACACAAATTCCATAATAAAGTTTGGTTGGTTTAAATTAATCGTTTTTGTGTTTAACATTTTTTTAATTTCAATATTTCGTACGGGCCGTGACGGTTTCTTTGCAATTCGACCCGAGGGCAAGAACTGTTGACCACGTCTGTCTCAAATACTTGAACTTGAGAATTATATGGGCTTACAGCCTTTAGTCTTCAAGTTCTGGGTCTAATGCAGTATCTGAACCTGTTGGCTACCGCCTTTAAAATTTCTCTTATTAGTTTGATGATGCTTAACTGCATTTGGGTGGCTTTGTAGTTAACTCTAGGCTTCTCCATTATGAACCGAGTCCTTGCTATCGTATCTCATGATGAAAGAGATAACCATTCTAATTATTTAAGCTTATTGGCTTCGGTTAATTCATGTATTGAATATGCCAGTTGCTAGTGCATTTAGTTAATAATTCCATGACTAATGAAGATACTTCAATGAAATTTGGATAAGAGTGTTCGTTGCAGTGTGACATAACTTTGAGTAATAGCATTATAGTGATCCATCAAGCAATTAGCCAGTAGTCGTATTTGCCCCGTCCTTCTGATGATAAGCTTCTTCCTTGGCTTGATTTGGTTACCGGTGTTCCTGGATGTTACGAGTATATACGAATTGGTACAACACAGTTGGCGAATAAATCGATATATAAGGGAACAGCTAGTGTTTATTGTTCGAGTATATTCTAAAATCGATAATCAACTGTTCAACAGCAGTTCCTAAAGAGTTTTGGGGACCGACATCCATAGAGCAAGTCCAGAATTTAGACCTTGATAAAGAAAGTGGGTAACCTCGAAGAAAATTATCAACAAGTGTCATCTGACCCAGAATATATGGTTAATTTGTCGATGTTCACATAAATCAAGATTGTCCACCAAACACTTGTCAGTAAGCTACGAAATAAATGAACGAAGGCCAGCGGTACCTACATAGATTACAAGAGCCTGACGTAGTAAAACGAACGAACGACATTCTGTCAATGGTATCAAACAATTCTTCAAGCTTTCTAAATTACACTTAATCTTTCATTCAAAGAAAATTGACAGTTAGTACATAATTAGTTCCACCTTCTCCGATATAACCACTTTACAGTTACACAACTAACTGGACCATGGAAGAACTCTTCATCGCAACATCCTACACATCATATGTTAACATGCTGAAATTCTTGAAGAAACATTCACCACTGAGCCCTCTCAACATAACATTGTATAATTATTTTTTATGGGAGTACCTGAAACGGAAAATTGATTGAAATAAATTCCGAACCATAGATACCTTGAAAGCTAGCATGTCAGATAATAGGAGTAAAGGCACTAGTGGATATCTGAGAATATAGTGCGGTTATTTCGATCTTGTCTGCACATAAACGATTGCCACTTCCACTACATGTTATGGTGTCGCCCTATTTAAGGTAAGTCATCTTCAAATTTGGTCGCAATATCTTCATTAGTGTAGGAACTATCAAAGAAATACTGGATTCGGTAACTAGTGGAATACTATCCTTTAGTCGATCGAATTTCCCTACTTCATATCAAATGAGTATGTACATGGATCGTATATGGATCACGTTTAACTTCTACCTATAAATTTTAGTTTTAGTTTAGCCAGCAAGATTTTTCTCTATATTGAAGTTGAAGAAGCTAATCTTTCATATTTTGATACTGAAAATAAATTATGAATAGTTTAATATTATCTTCATATTACGTGGAGTGTATAAATTTTTTTAGAAAAAAACAATTGCAGTAGTTTTGTGTGTCAGCAGTATACGAGGGCGCCTTTTAAGTTTTTACAAAACCTTTAAGATTTATACACATTCAAACAAATTTTCTAAACTTTTTTCCCACTCTGAAGTTGGTATCCGGGAACAGAAAGAAATCGTTAGCAGATCCACCAGATGAATACGGGCAATGAAATATTAATTTGATGTTTCTCTCCTTCAAATAATCAATTGTTTGACGTGCTGTATGACATCTTGCACTGTCATTATGCAGAAAGATGCGATGTTTGCGGTTGTTTTTCCTGATTTCGTCGACAACTTCTGACTAATAAATGATTGTATAGTATTCAGCATTAACTATTCTTCGATCCTCTAAAGCAATGGGTGCAACATGGCTAAATCAACCGAAGAAACAAGCTATCATTTTCTTAGAAGTACCTTCTGAGCGAACAAGTTTCGGGATATTTAGTTCTTCTTGAAACACCTAAACAGTGGGTTGTTGTTTAGTTTCCGGTTCAACGAATATAACCAAGTTTCGTCACTTGTTACGATGTATACAACGAACATTGTAGTTTCTCGGTTGCCTGTTTTGAACAACTTCTTACATCAATTAGCACGGGCCTTTTTGAGCTTCGGTCAAATTATACGGAATCCACCGGGAACAGCTAAATACTCATCCAAATTCAGATATATTGCAGTCTTCTATATACCTAAGAATACTTCTATCCACTGTAGGTCACCTGAAGATATTCTTCAATCATATTGCGCTCAGCATTGATGCTTTTTTGAATGACAACCGATTTTTTCGACCTTCACGCAATTCATCACTGATGGACACACAACCACGACGAAATTCTGCAATATAATTGTAAACAGTCTTTTCTGATGGTGGTTTATTATCAATAGTAGAACGAAGATTACTAAAATTGTAAAAAGTTATCCAACGAAAACCTTCACGTAAAATTTCGATTCTATCATAAAATTGCGTTTTTAAACGTTCACTGTAAACAAATACTCGGTTAGTTTTAAGCTGCCTTTGTTTTCACAATAACAAATGTCAAATTTTACGAAAATAGTCATGACACATCTCAATAGCGGTCGTTTGTAAAAACATAAAAGGCGTCCCTCGTATATGGTTTTAAGTGTTTAAGTAATATTGTTCTTTATTATTTATAGATATTCCATTAGAAGATCTCCAACGCAAATTCTGTTGCCGGTCTTACCAATGCACGAGCTTCATCTTCCCCAGGGTGTTTTACCACCTCCACCAGCTATATACCCAAATCACAGAGCATCCATATGACCACAATCAGAAACCTTTAAAATATGTGATATGCTTTATATAAAAACAATGGACTAATATACCCATTTTTAGTTATCGCGAAACTGCATTAGGACAGTGATGTTATAAAATTTTCGGAATTTTGGAGTACTCGACATACCTAAAACAAAGTAACTGTGGTGACGAGATCGCGTCTATAAAGTATTAAATACGTCACACATATGTATATACGTATGTGTATAAAACCGTGGTATATAATTAATTTTATACAATTAATTTTTCGCGTAAAACTAGCGTTTTAAATGCGCCCCATTGATTATTAAGAAAGCACGTTTTTATATTAAGGAAAAAATGTAAATTAAAACAAATTATACGGGTTGGTAAAGTACAGCCAAGTGAGATTTGGGATCAATATTAACATACCGACTGCATTTCAAATAGAAATTGACAAATGTTGAAATATGGAACCTACATACATTATGTGCTTCACCTACGTCTATTTGTAGATATTTATGTTTGGTATACCGCGAGAATTATTGTAATCATTCAACACTTCGAATTCTTCCAACTTTAATAAAATTTAAAAAAACAACTTAAAGTAAAGCCAAATTCTGTTAAAAGAACTGATTAAATGTGCTTCCTAAAAGACAAGCTTGATTCTAAAAACCAAATAAAATGAATAGAATAACTAGTGACGTCGAAGTGATAACTGAATTAGAATATTGAGGCGAACCTGTCTTCGAAATACAGCTGTGCCATAATCACAGAAAATATGTATCAACTTTTGATAATTACATTAGATTTTTATAAGATGAAGATGTCCTATTCATAAATCTTCCTATTGTAATCAATTATTTAGATCAACTGATACAGGGCCGTGGTATTTATACCACATATGTGTTTAAATGATCGTTTTTATATTAGATTTATCCATTAATACCTATCTTAGATAAACACTTACGTAGTTACATATTTCATGTAATTCCCAATTGACTTTTGAATCATCCATTACCTTTGGTCCAAGTAAAGTTTCAAAGAAAATTTAAATCCCTGCATTACTCATGCTGTCCTTACTATAATTGCGAACATCGTCCAAAGTATTTTATTTAATAATCATATATTCACATGTACGCACCAATTTTTCTCTAGACAAGTGATTGGTCGACTGCAATCACTTGTCTTGAAATTTTGAGCAATCCAAGACATTAATAGAATAGGTCAAAATATTTATTACTTTCAATTACAATTAGATTCCTTTTCATTTGTACACTGTTTCATAATTCTGTCATTGTTTATGTTTTAGTGGCGAATATAGGTTTCTTGCAAATTTAATATACATTAGCAATGCAATCTCATTCGTTTTCTCTAGGGTAGAGTAGCCTGAAGTCGAACTGTACGTGTATATAATTAAACTCTCTGATTAAAATCCAGCGATCTAAACGTGGATAAACAAACGGACAAGTCTAAAAATCTACCTCCCAACAGTTTTGTTTTAATAGTATTAAACGGCAAGGAATATTTTATTTGCGTTGGCGTCAACTCATGCATTGGTGGGTAGTGTTCAATATACGCTACTAATTAATAGTCGGCGATCTATGTAAGTGTTACACAAAAATAGGTGAACTGGATGAGGACGCCTATGTTATCTTTTCCTTCTATGAAGATATGTGCGATAAAGTTTTCTTCGCTGTATATGAATGCGACAATCACATGTATGATACTTGCTATTTCCAGTTCAGCAGTCATAATCCTAGCAGCATAAATACATCCATAGTTTTACTCGAATTCATTCTTGTCGTTACTCACTTCAAAATATACAATGCCGTTCAGTATTTAGTAATATTTCACATTTAGGACTATATGCGTTTGTTCGTTTTATCTGGTAAGTTGTTAGTCATTCTTTTTAAATCATCATCATCGCTATGGTAATATACGGTAATATATCCGGCGATCATTGGAAGTGTGACATATCCAGTTGCTGCCAAACAATTCCGTTAGATTACATATCCTCGTTCTAGTGATAGTGTACGACCACTTGGACATGTAGATTACTGGAGGTGTATCATGGAAGCATGGAAGTTTTCTAATAAGATCGCGAAAGGAGTACGGTGCTTTAATCCTTAGATGAATAAAACTCATTCGCCTTATGAAAGAATAAAAAACAAAGAATTGTGTGCAAAATAGAAACACAATTTAACTTACGTAGTTGTAGGTGTACGATCGCTTTAAGACGAAGATGCGAATCTTGTGCAACGCAGCATTGAAGTTTCCCAAGACAAATGCGGAGGGACGTAAAATGCACATTGCGGGGAATCTAAGCTTTCCACAGAATCTGAAGATTAATATTCACATATGAAACGGTGGTGCTGGGACAGGGGGTGCATAGGTCCCCGACTGTCATCTTATTACTTATTACATAAGTTTGTTAAGATAGTGGATGACGTATTATCATTAAGTAGTGTAAATCAGACTGACGCTGTGAGTCATGCGAATTTTATTATTCAATGAAAACTTATCCATGATAAAAGTTACTTAATGATAACACGTCATCTACCTTTTTAACAAACTCTACTTATTACTAAGGTTTGATAAAAGAGTGGATGACGTGTTACCATTATGTAGTGTAAACCGGACTTACGCTGTCACTTTTACGAATTTTATCATTATCATTGATAAGTTATCATCGAATAATAAAATTCGTATAAGTGACAGTGTGAGTCCGGTTTACACTACTTAATGATAAAAACCTCATCCACTCTTTTATCAAACCTTACTGATTATTTAATACAGACTGTCAATGCGGCATTTTTATTTGATTACTATTCAAAACATCGTAGATTTTGTAGAACAATAACACAGTCATCGCCCGCTGGCAGCACAGTCCTATATGTGGGAACCAACCTTTAAGGAGCCACATGATCAAGGATAGAGTCTTATTTTGAAAATCATGGAATGCGATTCGGTTCATAACTAAACTAGAACTCCGTATTTCAACAGTAACTAAATTATTTCCTTTTAAACAAGTAATTTATTGCTTAATACCGATATTTATGATGACGTCACATGTTCAATAGGTTGCCTTCTCCTCATCCAAACAAGCGCCATATTGAGTTTATTCACATGCTTAGTATGTGGTGAATAATATGGCGTTTGTTTGGAAATGGAACGCAACACATTTAACATTTGACGTCACAGAAATATGGCGTATTTAACCTTCCTATACTCACGCATACGGTCTGTGAGACCGACTTATATAGTATAGTATACGTGTTTTATATTTTCACGTGAGTATAGGAAGGTTAAGAAAACTTCTCTGCTTTAGAGGAAAAGTATAAAAATTACGTACGAGGCAAAAGTGAGATTTAATTTCTTTACTTTGTTACTCTTAAGTGGCTCCAAAGGAACACTATGCATAACCAGGATTGGAATACCTCTATGAAGCGCTAAAAATGGGTTATTCTATCAAAGTATATGAATGACAATACTATTTGTCTAGATAATCACAGACATTTCGTTTTCGTTTGTCCTTTAAGAACCTAGAAAGGATCCCACGTGACGAGCTCACAGAAGCACCTGTTAACCAGGATTTATTTTATATTACTTTCAACATACTAGGCCGACTCAAATTTGCAACTCAACCTGAAGATGACGACTGAGATTCCACCAAAATGTTATTGTTATTTGAATAATAGTTTTAATAAATCAATATAACTGCAAAAGTGAATTAAATGATTATCTCGGTATTCATTATACTATTTCATTGACTAAAGACGTATTTGAAAGTATTGAAATTGGTATAGTAAGACTAATTCTATTTTCATTCGGTATAAACAACAAAATTCTTCAAAGTAAATAAAATATTGACACCTACACTGTTATATCACAATATTTGCTT
Organism: Chrysina gloriosa; assembly: GCA_038088585.1. Taxonomy (NCBI): domain Eukaryota; kingdom Metazoa; phylum Arthropoda; class Insecta; order Coleoptera; family Scarabaeidae; genus Chrysina; species Chrysina gloriosa. Next base: position 73,025,454 of record CM076087.1, on the reverse strand, counting down.
ACGGCTACAACACAAAGTATATAGTATGAATAATTTAGCAAACTAAATGACAGTATTGTCGGAACTAAACTTATAGGTTTACGTGGTTGTCCTATAGTTTTCAATTGAGTTAATGTGTACAATGTGTCAAACTGCTAATAAATATCGAAATTCCGACAAACAGCCGCGTTTCTCAATTTATGAAGCAACCTTTTAGAGAAATCATGAAATGTGAATGTCACAACGCACAGTGGTCCGGCAGCCCGAATTCCTGATCAAAACTCAATAACTCAAATGCTTATCAGTGAAAATTGCTAGTATTCCTGTGGTTATTGTTTTTCGGGTTGCTGATTCCGAAAATGAATGCATAAATGCGAATTTCACAATGGCGGGCCCAAAATGACGGACATTTTTCTCAAAAAATGGTACAATTTTTCTGAAATTCATACTATTAACGTTTTTTGGGTCGCTGATAACGATAATAAAGGTAAAGATTTCAAAATAAGTACGACGGATTTAAAATGGCGGAAATACTTCGTCAAAAATAGTACAATTTTGGTCAAACTTGCAAAATTACATGAAATCTTTTCATTAACTCAGCATCGACCCCAAGAATGCGAGCAAACGATTCAGTATTTTCAAAAAAACACCGAACCTTGCTTTGGTCGATCTATGAGGAATGGAACTTTTCGTTCTTTCAAAGCATTTTTAGCTTCTTCACCAACAATGCAAAGTTGATAATCCGCATATTAATTTTGAATCATCGACTTTCATCTGTAACATAGCCTGCAGATCGTTAAAATTTTTCGACGTTACATTGCCAACGTAGCATCTCATCGAGGACTTGGTATCAGTAACAGTATTGCAAACCTTTGCATCAATCATGGCAAAAGTTGTGGAACAAATGTGCTACTTTATTAAATAGTTTATCGATGAGGGTATCGAGATTTTTGTCGCATTCCTCATGCACGGCGTCAAACAGTTGCTGTTGTTTCCACTGCACAACCTCCGTCTTGGATCCTATCATTGAAAATGCAGACATTTTAGTTACTGTTTTGAATTTATAAATTAGAATTATGTGGCTTTGATGTGGCTATTCAGTAGTGCAGTTTTAATGAAATTCAAATTAGACACCATGTACATTACATCGGATACATTTCTAACGCTCCATACGTATATTTCCAGAAAAAGAAGATCTGCAGCGCCCTGCGGCGCTAATCCCACGAGGCTCCGACCGAGTCGACATAACACTGCTTCAAAGAATGCGTATTTTTTGACCAATGGAGCGAAAAAGAGTACGTGATGGCAACAGTTTCATATTCTCTATACTTTTTCACACTAGGAATCGTTGAGATCTCCGTAGGATCTCCTGGGACCATAACTAATTCTCTACAGATAGTAATGCAATTCAATGAAACAGAGTAATTTGCAGTATCGTATTAATATCGTCGCCATTAATTCCAAAAATTAGTTCATTTACAAAATTTACGTAATTTACATACCTTCAGGAACAATATCCATCTTGGTTCACTCGTTTTCGATGAAAATTGCAAAAACTACGGGAGCTTTTCTTGAGCGCTCAGAAGCGTGCACAGAACAGAGTCCCAGGCGAGTCTCGACAATGGTCACTTTCGAGCATTTACCACGGGCCAGGGATTCAATATAAATACCTGCCCTTTTGGATTTTAAAGCTCTAATGCAATCTATTGAAAAATATATGAACCTCGTACGATAACTTTCGATTTTGGGTGTTTTGGCCAGGAATTCGGACTTTTGGACCACTGTGCAACGTGAAAAAAGTTTGTAAGAACTTATCAAACAAGGTCAAGAAAGCTCGTGCTTGCCACACAAGGCAAGAGTATTTCTAAGGTGTTAGACTGGAAATTCAATCTGCGTTTTGGATTTAACCAAAATCTGTATTTTATCATCGACTCATCAAGTTAGATTAACAAAAATATGGCACTTCATATGGTAGAAGATATTGCTCTATATCTTCAAACGTTCCACCAATTCGACGAGTTAAAACTTTATTTGTTGAAGGAATAGACTGCAGTTGGTTGGTAAAATGACCTTTTCCGTTCTATATTACGTTCTGATACGTTGGTGCTGGTGATGGGTCGTTATTGAAGTATCTGTTACTAGACCGTGACATATTGTATTGATAACATTTGCTATGTAGAATCATGATGTGTTATCGCCATAACTATCGACTACGAAATAACGATAACCTGTTATATTGGAACCGTTATTTCAGAATGACGATAACGGTTGGAACGATTATTTTAAAAGAAAGGTTTTTCCCATCACTAGTTGGTGCTTCTAATGTTCGTTTATGTCCAACATCCAAGAATTTATTCATAATTATGTATTCGAAAATACAAGCAATGTGTTAACTTAGGCAGTGTTAGTGTCTGTAACGTACTTAATTTTTGTTTTGTATTGGCGGAAAAAATAGACTTATGTACATGCAGTTTATCAGAACTTGTAATAGTCCTTCATTCTTATTGAAAGGTTGGATTTTAGTAATATGAACACTACATAATATAAATTTAATGGAATTCATTCTTTTTCTATTATCACGTGATATATACTTTTATGAACTTCTAACATCTTTTCTTCTATGTTCGAATGCTTTCATATTTTGTCAATATAAAACAAATTAATGAACGGTATGAAATCAATCACTTTACTAATTAAATTGAAATTAATAACTCAAAGTTTTTATCTTTAACACATCTCTCAAATAAAATAGTCCTTGCCTTTACCAGATCGATTTTCACACTTTCAGATACATATTCGCCAATTGGGTTGTCTTCGTCCTCAATGTAAAAAACAACAAACAAAAAAGAGGAAATCATCACACGTAAAATTTAAATACTGGTTACTATAAAGAGTGCACATCGCCATTTCAGAATTACTGTATCACGTGTGACACATTTTCCGCAATGATGTTGTAGCTGAATTGATTTAAAGAATAGGATATTCAAATTGAACTAGAAACGTGAAAACAGTTTATTCAAAATGAAAGGTAATTTCAAAATGTACTTACTAAGGAATGGCGGTCATAATCATCATTATATTTAAGTAAAATTTGAACACTGTATCACCCCGTAATTTTCAATAATAAATACTGAATCGTAAAGAAATACGTAAAGCTCTAATTAAATAATCTATAAGAATAGTTTAAATCCAAAAAATCGCATTTTGTTATGAGTATTTGTCAATAAGGATCCTTCTCTGTCTTGGAGAGGTATATAAGAAACCGCTTTCTGTTTTTTGTTTAAATGAAGAATAAAACAAGAAAAGCTTGTCTATGTGTTAAGCAATATTTAGATGCAAAATGTATGTATGTAAATGCAGCAAGGTACTGGCAAAAGCTAACTTACCGTGTTCTTTGTCAATTAGTGAAGTTGTTATAAAATAGTAAGAATTTTTGTAATTGATTGCAACAACCACAGAAAAGAACATGATACCAAGATGGTGTACAGAGAAAAACGGTGAGAATATTTTTTTCACAAAATTTCGTTTTTTAACTACATTGCATCGAATACCTTGGTACTCTTGAGTACCAAAAAGATAATGTAACACACTGGTTCATGCAATAAAAATCTGAGCAGACTCAATCACACAAAGAAACTGTGTTATAATATTCCGTATTCCCTGTTGATGGACCATATCAAATGCTAATATATGATTATTTTTTGATGCGAGAAGGATTTCTGGAACAGCTACTTTATGAATATATTAAATAAAAATGGAAACTTATTACCTACATTCTGTATACAGATGGATCCCAAATAGATAGGTACATAACTCTTTTGGATGTGAGTTGATTTACAGAAAAGTCATCATTATTATTACAAATTAAAAACAAATTGTCGAAATCTGCCCTTTTCACCCAAAATCAGTCCCATTCACCTAAAACTCTTTCTATGAACCTTAAATTTCCAGCAAAGTGCATAATATCGGTGAATTAGAGAACATATTGGAATAGCTTACAATGAACCTGAAAGTAGTAAATACAAAAAGTTTAACCAGAGGGTCGCTGAAAACTAAGAAATATAGTGAAAATAATATGTCCACTCAGAAGCAATATTTAGCTAATAGTGATAGATGCGAGTATGTTAAATGTATGTTGTATGTACATATGTATGTTGTAAGTTATCCAAATTATATATTGAAGAATATCGAGGAAATGTGTCTTCATTGTTAATTGAACATTTATATTCAAGCAACGATTCCTGGACTACATAAATATCGTTCTCTGTAACAATATCACTATATTTCACTTATTTGTGACTGCAGTTTCGACATACCATGTCATTATCAAACTGTACAATATTTCTTGCTAGCGACTAATATAAAGGTAACCTTAATTAGGGAAATTTTACATCAGCTATTTACACAGCATTCGAAAAGGGGGGTATATAATAGGTCGGTTTGTTCATTAAGAAGGTTGTCGGACTTTCTAATAGCTTTATGAATTTCTATTGAATTTTTAGGGATAACTGAGTCTGTGTATGTAGTATGTGTATGTTCAATACACCCTAAAAACACAAATTTGCAGCCTTCTACTCAATGCTGTACAGACTGATTAAATTACCCCTGTCCACCGAAAATTACAAGGCAGAATTGAATGTCATCACTAGCAGTAAACAATAAGTATAACAGTGGGATTATCAATAATATTTTAAAGAACATACAACTAAAAGAAACTCTAAAAACAATATACCCCCACATTAACACAAAACAAGATAAAAAGTATGTAACACTAACATATTTCGGGAAAATCAGCGAAGCAATAGGAAATATTATATCTAGAAATAAAGAAGTTCACATAGCATTTAGACCATATACTAAATTACGGAACATAATGTTTAACGTTAAAGATAATTTAGACCCTCTTAAAAATCCGGCATTTATCCATTACAGTGTAAAGATTGTAAAGGTATATATATGGGTCAGACAGGCAGAAATTTTGATATCAGACAAAAGGAACATATTAGATCCTTTAATTTGAAAAAAACAGATTCAACATTTGCAAACCACTTAATAGAATACAATCATAATCTTTCAGATGACGGCCTACAAATGTTACATATAGCCGGAAAAGGATTAAAATTAAACCTATTAGAATCATTAGAAATTCATAAAGCTATTAGAAAGTCCGACAACCTTCTTAATGAACAAACTGACCTATTATATACCACCCTTTTCGAATGCTGTGTAAATAGCTGATGTAAAATTTCCCTAATTAAGGTTACCTTTATATTAGTCGCTAGCAAGGAATATTGTACAGTTTGATAATGACATGGTATGTCGAAACTGCAGTCACAAATAAGTGAAATATAGTGATATTGTTACAAAGTAAAAAGTGTGTTTTATTTATTTGAACCATGGAATATCACAAAGTAACGGCCAAAAGCGTTAATTATTTGAAATATCGTTCTTTTTATTCTTCTTCTAAAGCTCTGTAGATTCAGCTTCTTTTTCTAGTGACCCACGTTCTTTGGAGAGAAGGTTTCGTCGTTATCATCTTCTTATTATCTTTACTTTGGACGTAATTTCTGGTTACGCATTCTATTTTTATTTCCATTAACCCTCCGTGGTCATGTGAGGTTTATCAGACCCCACTCTTCACTTTGAGCGCAAATTTTTCATATTTCTCGACTGTGAATACGATTTTTGTCTCCATCTACCTGGAGTTTGAAGTGTGAAAAAATTGTAACTTGCAACATTTTTTCTGATGATTTTTTTCATCATCTGGCCGTTTGTTTTATTGTAAATAAACTATTCGTCCTTAATATAAAATATTTATAATATGTTCCAGAATTTTTACATCAACATCGGACGGATAGTTTTTGCAATTGTTTATTAAAATGGCTGGGGTCCGATGGACCCCAGTATGACCATCGTTTCATCGTGATTTAGAAACGATTCATATACGCAGAGAGCTCTGTAAACAGGCAATTGCGTTTTCGTTTTTACCGGAACACGCTGACTTATCTTTCTGTGGGTAAAAACTATTGATTTACAAAAAAAAAAAAACAAGATCGATTTTCAATTTTCTTAACAGAGAAGGGCCCTTGAAAATTGTTTTGAAAGCAATTACAATAGTGAATCCAGTGTTATAGTATATTAATATCTACTATGCTATTAGTAAACTATATCTATCTATCGGTAACTCCGCACCATATAATTATTAATTATTATCAGCATCAGTGTTTTGCCACCGATATAAGATACAGTCATGTGGAGTGACCGACGCTATTTAGTGCTACTACACCGAACTTCTTGCAAACCGCATCCCTAGTAAGCAGACAAGCATAGGTACATATAACATAATTGTTGGCTAAAAAATTTTAAATCTACAAACTGTAAATTACCATCTTATCACGTTTGTTAACGCTAGTTTATATGTGGACCATATGTAATGTTATTCGAAACAGTCAAAACGCAAAAATTGCCATAATTCATTAGAATTGCATTTCCAAACGATATACCGAATTAGAACACTATTCGATGAATACTGCTGTCTATTCATTATGTAGACATATGTACTTTGTATATACAATATACATGGAACGAATTTTAAAAAACTTCTAATTTAAAAAGAATCTGTATGTACACATGTGTACTGCCAAATAAACTTCTTTCTATTACTTGTGTGTTTCATTCTTTTGCCTTTTTCTTACGGTACCTAGCCCACTGCACCGAAGCTGAACTGCCTATTGTGCCTCCATATCTATTTTTTTTGCTCTTTCTGGCTGTCGAAACCGAGAACAAAGTGCTTTAGTATAATACAATTCAACCTCTGACAGTCAGACAGGACATGTTGCGAAGTTTCCTCTTCCTCGCAATAGGCCCTGCAAATAGAATCTTCAGCTATTCCTATGGTGCGGAAATGTTTGTTAAATCGGCAGTGTCCTGTCAGTAGGTCAACTGTGTTCTCAGCGCTACGAGCTTCCTTCCTATCATGTTCTATCAGAGATACCAGTGCATCCCTTTATTCCTAGGCAGCCTTCGATTGAGTTTGCGCGTTCTGAAAAGTTCTAAAAGTTGACTGGCTGTCCGTCACAATTTTTTATTCTTGTCGCTTCTTTGTTTTATGATTTCAGTACATATAGTTATGGCAGTAATTTCGGCCAAACACTTCCGTTATCCTTGAAGAGCTCCCGCAGTTCCAACTTCGCATCCCTATCATATATAACCACCTTGAAATGTCTACTGAAGTTGTATTCGGTAATAACTAGAGTTTCTTAAAAAGGTGGATGATGTGTTATCATTAAGTAGTGTAAATCGGACTGACGCTGTCACTCCTCTGAATTTTATTATTAACTTCTCAATGACAACTTATAATTGAATAATAAAATTCGTCAATTCAATTCGATTTATACTACTTAATGATAACACGTCATCCACCTTTTTAACAAACTTCAGTGATAACTGTTTCAGAACACATTACAACGATCGGTTCCTCTCTGTTTCCTAGCAAAATTCCAGGACTTGTTTCCAATAGCGGCTCGTGACTCTTTGCGCAGGGGAGGTTACTATAACCTTCTAAAACTCAAACTAAACTAAAAATAAACTATAAAAATGATAACAAACTCTTAGCAAACTAATAATAAATAACAAATATAATTAGTAATTCATAAAATTCTACGGTAAATAAAAAATAAGTTATTGATAAATAATAATAACAACTAAATAAATCTGTTTTTTTAACTAAACTAAATATTCTAATATTTTTTAAAACACGGAAAACTGTGTTGCTTACTCTTTTCGATAAATTAGAGGAATTCGCCTATTATTTGTACTAGCAAAATAATCAATTCCTCGCTCGTAAAATACATCATTTTGCGTTAATAATTTAAGAAGACCTTTTTCAATTGATATGAAGGATATCTATACTGCTTAATATATTTTGATTCATAGTGTTGCGGCTGAAATGATGATTCTTTTTAGTGTTGAAAAACTCCTCTCCACTGAAGCAGAAGTTACCACTGGTATCACTATAGAGAATGCTTATAAGTTTACTCAATTCCGGTATACATTCATATAAATCGTTTTTATTGATAAAATTTAACATCTCGGTTGGCGTTTTACATACTCCGCACATTTAAGAATCATGATACAATACAGATAATTCGTTTTTTTATTTGAATTTCACCAAAACAAGGATATTGTTGTAAAAGGTTTTCTAATAAACTTTAAGGAGTTTTTTCAATATATATCAAAAGTAACTAAACCGAAGACTGTGTATCTTAAAATGTAACTTCTATCTGAACGATTACCGCATCTAAAATTTCGTTGAAAATTTGTTTATACTCATGCATGTCAGTTAATTTATTCCGCAATATTGAAAATGTAATCTCGGTTTGTTCAAAAATCAATTTAAAAGTCTCTAATAAAAAACAAAATTTTGTATTGGTTAAGTAATTTTTTAATCCTACCGCCTCTCTTATAGTATTGGTATCATTTCTGAAATCATCACTGTGGATTATAAAGTCGAAAACTTCAATTAATTTCGTTTTATATAACTATGCCGTAAATACTGCACGCGATGTAAAATTCCATTATTGTATTATTGCTAGTTGGTAAGCTACTGTGGCGTATTGTGTCTAAAATGTTTGTTCGATTGGTTGATTTTGAAAAAATGCAGTAAATCCGCTTAAAGTAGAAAAGAAAACTGTAGATTTTTTTATATTACAAGCTTTACTCTAAACTAAATTTAAAGCATGGGGTGACAATGTACAAAAAAAAGCTGTAGGGACAATTATTTTTATTTTACTTTGTAAACTATTTAAATGACCTGCCATAACAGATGCACCATCATTTGTTTGAGCGACTAATTTTTTTCTTAAATCATACTTTTCGCAATTATTTAATAAAAGGTTAAATAAATCTTCAGCTGTTCGACCGGTTGATATGTCAAAAGAATAAATCTTTCATCAACCACACCGCTTTTAACAGAACGTAATATGATTGATAATTGAGACTTTCAGAAAATATCTGTGGTTTCATCTACTTGCCAAGAAAGAAACGGAGCTTCTTTAATTTCTGTATCTATTTCCTGTTTTGATACAAAAGAAATATAATCTAGTAAATTATTTTGAATAGATTTAGATGTATACCAAAAAATATTACTAATTTTCTTAAATTGTTGTTAAACTTCATTGTTATACGTAATAATTGCATCGCTACCCGCGCTGTCTATGGCAGTAGCAATATTTTGTTTTCCAAAGAATTTAAATTTGCACAAAGATAAAATATGTTGTTTTGACTTAGAAAGCCGTTCAATAGATCGTGGAAAATTTTTTAAACCCGTATAACCTAAGTTCGATCACGTTTCGGTTTGGTTACAAAAATGTATACATAGCCAACAAAATAATCTTTCCAGTTTAATTGAACCCGCTAACTAATCATATTTCGCGTACCACAATGAACTGAAACCACGATTTTGCCGTCGTTAGATACTAGAAATAAATTAGGCCGAGGTTTTTCAATTTTCTACACGATGTGTAATTTCATCTCTGTAATTAAGCAACTAAAAGAATTTCTTGCCCACCAGTCGACATCTTCGCAGCTCCCTATTTCATTAATTTTATCCATTTTCTATGTATGACCTCGCAAAACTTCATACAATAACATAAACCGAATAATTGTTACGTAAATCCTTAAAATATCGTCAAAGTGGGCACTGCACTTGCTATTCCAGTGCGTGTACTGAAATTTCATGTATTATTGGAATTTTTTTGCATTTTTAAATTAAGTAATGAATAGATATGCTGATTATTATAAATTCGTTGTGAGAATTGCTTTATTTTAGTATGGAGCCAATGTTTAAACACTATTTTAATACATAATAACCACAATTTCTTCTACTAAAAATAATAGGGGATTCTTAGCCTCCTTAGTCCCTCCTGACGAGCCGCCACTGCTTGTTTCCCTTCAACGGGTGGTATCGCTTTTGCCGATTTGATTAAATATGTTGCTGAGTTGGTTTGCACCTCAATCACTACGTGCAGAGGTGGCAGGCCGTGTTGCACTTCCATAAGTGTTGTAGACAATGCCATTTATTCCTAGGCAAGCAAGCATCTGCAATCTGTTTAACCTGGCCATAGCGGTTTTTTTTTATCAAGCGGAAAACATACAGCCATTGGTATCACCAGCATGTTGTATAACCCAGATACAATCTTAGGGTTCAGTCCCTACGTGCTTCCTGCTACTTCTCACCATGTCCACAAGGCTCCAGTAGCTTTAGCAGTGATGTTTTCCAAGGATATTTTGAAAGTGAGACTGGTGCCGAAAGTAGCCTCGCGGTGCTTCATCTTCTTATCTATTAACAAGTCGCGTCAACACATTTGCACCCCTTAATATCGCTAAGTCGTTCTTGCATTACTATGGTTTTGTCAGGATTGATTGACAGCCCCTTGTCTAAATCCCATCTTTCCATTGTGCTTAGGGCCAGTAGCATCACATCTGATACTACCGGCCCATGCCTTCTGCCTATTTGTTTATGAACTCGTCAGCATATGGTTGCGCACACACCTCCACCTTTTCCAGTCTTCCCCAGAGTTCGTCCACCAGTAGATACCTTAGCAGAGTTGGAAGAACACTCCCCTCTAGTGACGATCATCTTTTTGCATTCCGCCCAATACGAAGGATAAGCTGAAATTATTGAGAATAAAAACATGGTTAATATTTTATAGGATTTTATTTTAAATATGCTCAAAGTAATTCCCTTCAGCAATGATATACTCGACCATTTTTTCTTTCCGCTGTTTAGAAGCTCCCAACCAATCTTCTTTCGGAAAATCGAGGATAGCCGACCGATTACCTGTAAATGTGATGTAAAAATGGATACTGTTTTTAAACTCGGCGAAACTAAGTTTCAAAGCCTTAACATTCAACAACGACTGGTAGTAAAAGAGCGCGGACATCCTTTTCCTGTACTTAATATTGAACTGACCGAAAAAATTCCTGAAAAAACATAAAAACAATTTAATAAAAATATATATCTTCGTAATTAAAAACAAAGACGGCGTAATACTAACAAAAGAGAAGGATATCATGAACAGATGGAAAGAATATTACCAACACCTGCTAAGTGTAGAAAAGGAAACAACAGTATATCAAGAACAAGAAGAAGAGAGTGAAATAACAAGAGCAGAATTAGAAGAGGCAATTAATAGCTTAAAGAATGGTAAAGCAGCTGGACAAGATAAGATCACCACAGAAATGATAAAATACATGGGAGATGCGGGAAAAATCTTGTTACTACAACTATATAGACAAGCATGGAGGGAAGAAAAAACGCCAGAAGAATGAAGAATAGGGCTAATATTACCGATACATAAAAAGGGAGATAGTAAAGACTGCAACAACTATAGAGGAATAACACTGCTAAGTACAATAACTAAAATTTATGAAAAAATTTTAGAGAAAAAACTAAGGAGAATAGTTGGAAAGAAGTTAGATGGGTCACAAAGTGGATTCAGAAGAGGCCGCAGTACACAGGACCATATTTTTACAATTAAAGAAATAATAAACGAGAAGTAGAATGCAGAAAAATCTAGTTTATCTAGCATTTATTGATATGGAGAAAGCTTTTGATAGGCTACCTAGAGCGAAAATTTGGGAAGCGTTAATAAGAAAAAGGTAAACCAAAAAATACAAAAAGTTATACAATATATATGAGGGTACTGTGAATTGTGTGATAAGAAATAATATGGTATCAGAAAAATTTACTACGGTACAAGGGGTGGAGCACTGAGCCCTTTATTATTCATAATTATCTTATATGATAGATCTCTACCACTAATAGGTCAATAAAACAAGGGCTGGTTTGAACGATAGTTATATTTTCAGAACGTTTACAAACGTTTTCGGAACACTTTCGTCAGTGAAAATATAACTAGATAAATATATAAACAAACTTTTGTTTTTTTATTTGGGACTATCAACAAAATAACTAATTACTAGGATTTCTTGATATAGAGGATGTGTAACCAACTTTTATATATATATATAAATTATAAAAACTAAATTAATGTGTAAACATACATGCAAATTAAGTAAAACCTTATATCAAAAAATCTTTGTCAAAACCTTAACAATTCTGTTCAAGGACTAGGGTAAACCAAATTTAAAAACCTAGCCAAAGGTTTTCTTCTTAAGAAATGCAAATGTCATTTTAACAAATTGCTATATACATTACTTAAATTTTGAATATCGGTCCTGAAATTAATAGTTTTAGTGTCTTTCTGTATATTTATCATTTCATATATTAGTCTTTTTTATAATTATTCTCTGTTTTTAATATAATTGTGTTTTCAAAATCAAAGTAATGTCCAAGATCTTTGTAATGCTTTGTTACAGCGGTCATTGCACCAAAATCATTATTTAAAGAATACTTATGGCTATACAACCTTTTCTTTAAATATTGTTTCGTCTGACCGATGTAACAACCATCACAGTCTTTACAGTTTATTTTATAAACTACATTACTTTGATTTTTATTTACAAAGATCTTGGACATTACTTTGATTTTGAAAACACAATTATATTAAAAACAGAGAATAATTATAAAAAAGACTAATATATGAAATGATAAATATACAGAAAGACACTAAAACTATTAATTTCAGGACCGATATTCAAAATTTAAGTAATGTATATAGCAATTTGTTAAAATGACATTTGCATTTCTTAAGAAGGAAACCTTTGGCTAGGTTTTTAAATTTGGTTTTCCCTAGTCCTTGAACAGAATTGTTAAGGTTTCGACAAAGATTTTTTGATATAAGGTTTTACTTAATTTGCATGTATGTTTACAGATTAATTTAGTTTTTATAATTTATATATATATAAAAGTTGGTTACACATCCTCTATATCAAGAAATCCTAGTCATTAGTTATTTTGTTGATAGTCCCAAATAAAAACAAAAGTTTGTTTATATATTTATCTAGTTATATTTTCACTGACGAAGGTGTTCCGAAAACGTTTGTAAACGTTCTGAAAATATAACTATCGTTCAAACCAGCCTTGTTTTATTGATCTATTAGTGGTAGAGATCTATCATATAAGATAAGTATAAAAAGGTCACGAAATATATATATATATAATTTAAATTATTCATAATATATATGGATGAAATAGTAAAGGAAGCAAAATTAAGAAGTAAGCCGATAAATGTAGGGTATAGAAAACTTGAGAGAATAGCGTTGTCAGAATGTCTGTCTGCGGTTGATGTAGCCAGTATAGCAGGCAGTGCGAAAGAATTGGAGGAGAACCTGGTAACGTGGAATGGAACTGAAAAAATAGGGATTGAAACTGAATAAGGAAAAAACAAAAATACTAGTGGTCAGTAAGAACAAGGAGAAAGTGATGATAAAGATAGAGGGAGTAGAAATAGAACAAGTAAAAAGGTATAAATACTTGGGCGTAATATTGGAGGAAAGTGGCATACAAGAAATGCACATAAACCATAGAATAGAAAAAACTAATAAACTGTATTATGCAATAAACAAAGTTCTAATAAATAACAAAGAAATAAGCAGACAAACAAAATTAAGTGTATATAAAACAGTATACAGACCGGTACTAGTATATGGGAGTGAATCGTGGAATCTGACGAAAAGGGAAAAAAGCAGAATGCAGGCCATGGAAATGAAATTTCTAAGGAGAGTTAAAGGGATAACAAGAAAAGACCGCATAAGAAACACAACAATAAGAGAAGAGCTGGGAATGGAATCGTTGGGACAATACATTGAAGAAAGACAGCTGTGTTGATGGGGACATCTGCAGAGAATGAGCGAAGAAGTGTCAGTCAAGAAAATCTGGGAAACCAAAAGCAACGACAGGAAAAGAAGAGGCAGACCGAGAAGGCAGTGGGCTGTGGCGAAAAAAACACTTTTTTTACGTGTGTATTGTACTATTTCTGACTTCTGTGTGATGCAAAGTGTGATGAAGCTTTTCGATTCCTCCTTTTAAGGGTAGATACAATCCACATCTGGAAACTTGGACGATCTTAAGATAGATATTGCCCAGTGAAGCATTTCGCGATTCATGTCCAATTGTCCCAATTGTCCTCCTCACATCACAATAGACAGAAGCGACGTGTGTCGACAGCTTTGATGTTCATGTGGTCGATTTGAATAAACTCAACATAGCTCAGAAGTTAGCGAAAGCAATTTTAAAAATACGAAACTGCACATTTGTTTTTATTCATCGAAAAATATTATTGGATATGATAAAAAATGATATTTGATTCATTCATTTCTCAGACTCAAAACACAAAACCCGCTTCGATCACCTCTGCGAATCCGATTTCGTACGACTTCCTGTTTGCATTCTTTCCCGTTGCAGTTATTATCACTGTTACTTTTGATACTGAACTAGTCGTATTGTGTTTAAGCTTCTGTAGTTAGTTGACGTTCTTTGTGCCCATTATTTTGGTGTAAAATTACGTGGTTTATGTATCTCGTTCTTTAAGTTTTATTATATGTCCCATTGTCATTGTTTTTGTTTGTACCAGCCTCTTTGTACATGTACAAAGTTCGGAAAAAAATCTTTGTACGAGATTTTTAGTTTGTACAACATAATAATGGTAACTGAACTACCAAAAAAAAATCTTTGTCTCATACAAAACAAAAACAGTGCCTATTGTAGATGTTTTTATTAATAATAAACTTTTCTCCTTTCGGATATTGTGCAATTTTTTTCACACATGCCAACTGAAGTTTCGTTTCTTTTCTTGTATATTTGTCAACACTACTTTAACAAACTTTCACAGACTAAGTTAAACTATATAATAGGTGTTAAACAGGAATAACAATAAATAGAAAAATCCCACAAACATGAACATGTAAATAATAAATATTCGGACAAATAATAGAACGACCTTATATTTTATATTATGAACATGTTCTTGAGGTACTATGGAAATAAACTAGCATTGGTGTATAATGAAGTTCATGTTATCTTTTTCCATTTACTAGTCGTGTACGAATACGATTGTAACTGTAACCAAGTCTTACAACACGCTTACCAGTTCACCTCAAAAAGACGCAATACCTATACAATCTATTTCCCTTAGTTCATGCTTCAAAAAGTCGAATGCCTTCCACAGTCGATCTCAAATGTTTCTTTAGTATAAACAGCACCACCTTGCAAACGACAAATCCATACCAAAATACAATCATCTTTTTCTTCAGCCTCAGTTCCGCTTTGTTGCGGGGTCGGCTCTTCTAGATCGGGCCCGCCATTTGTCCCGGTCAGGGGCTTGGTCCGGGTGGGTGGGTGCAACGTGTCCAGCCAGCGCAATGGGTGTAACGCCGTACCGATCGCGAATGTCTTCGTTACGGACGTGATCGTAACGAGTGACTCCGGCGGTCCTCCGAAGCATTTTATACCAAAATACAATAATGAAGAAAAAAAAATCAATATCTAAACAGTCCGCTTATACTAAATATATTATATCAAATAAAAGAACGTAATTTTTCGTGTCGTTTATTATTAAGTTTACATTCTTATACCATACGTCTGAGAAGTTCATTAATTTTGTCTTCCCGATTACCAAAGTCACCACCTTCGACGTAATGGTTCGTCTTCTTGCGCCATCCACCAGTTGGTGTATTGAGCTACAAAAAATAACTTTGGTTGCAATTATATTTTACAACTACGCGCACAAGTAATATTTTCAACCTTTTCCTTTTTCTAAATACATGTCTAATGAATTTCTAAAACCAGCTGCCTAATCTTCTTATCCAATCAATTATTCAATTCCTTCTATCAATATCAATAATTTCATGTTTTAATTATCCACTATTTTGCTACCCCAATTACTATTATCTATCCTTATGCAGATAGTACTTTTTAGAGAATATTTACTTCCACAAAAATGTATAGTGTAGAACTTCACTACGTTTACTATAATACATATCACATCAACTATAAAAGAATACTGTTTATACCAAACTGAATAAACTTTGTGTAACAATGCAATACTAGTAATAATGAATGATTTCAACAAGTTGGCTAATACTGCATTTGTATAAGCAATAAAAAGAAATTTCAACCTAAATTATTTTAAATTTGATATTTGTAAATTAAGATAAGAAAAATTATAAAACAAATTTCGTATTTAGCTTAATATTGACGCTATATAACATCGATAAACTCCTCAGCACACCAGAGATATAATTAAATACAGCTCTCGCAATATAAGTTGGCGAAGGGTGGGAGTGAGTTCGCGCAGATAGAGGAGGGATAGATTGTCTATCGTTCGTCCTGCAACGTAATGGTAATACCATGGTAATTCCTATGCACTATCTGAATCAGACAGGTGGGAGGTACGTGTCCCAAATACGTTTGCGGCGCATCCCCACCGCTCGCCAACTTATATTGCGAGAGCTATAATTGTGTAGTGAGAAGTTTATGAATCTCATGATACAATAATATAAGGTGTGCTCTTGCTCATGTTTTGATGACGTGTTGAGATTAATATAGCTGTACCAGTACAATATAGTTCTAGCGCTACTCATAAATAAATGTGTGCGCATCGGGAAAGTAGATACAAAGCGATTTTAAATGATTGTCTTGATCTTACACTACTTTCCATAGTCCTTCCATTCATATTTACTTCAATTTTTCTCTCTGAAGTTAGTCAACGTATACAAATGGTTTACGATATTGCTATATATAATAAGGGCGCCATCTGATGCGGGAGAGGGAGGGAGGGGGGACGCAAATTGGTAAATACCATGTATAACAATGGTGAACACGCGTACGTGAGCGTACTGATGACGCGCCTAGTTTAATGGGCGAAGAAAACCTAATTTCGTTTCAACTCGAGCATACCTAATATTATTGTATCATGTATGAATTTGATATAGCGCCAGTAATACACACCAGATCCCTTGTAATCACTATCAATTAGTATAATGTACTAATTAATCAGTGTCTAAAACATTTCATACCATATACAGATTATAATTCTATACTCTTCACTGTAGAAGCAAAAAGGAAATAGTTCTAAACATTGAAACATTTGAACTAGTTTTTACAACATATAAATAACAATACACTCACCTTAAACGGCCATAAAAAGTTGGAGGCGTATTTGAATTTTGGACCAACTGTAAAGATTTCATGAATTAAATCTTCCACACATATAATATCAGATTTTCCTAATCTGTCCTCAATAATCTGATTACTTGTCATTGCAATACGTTGACCCTTGACTTTAGCAAAGCCACGCTTGTAAACCAATTCCCTAACAGATTTTAAATTCGGGTACCCCCAGGTGACATAAGGTTCACATATACGCAGCATATTAATGGTAGCCTTGTTTAATTTAATAAAAACACCATTGTTAATCTGTCTCAAGCGGAATAACTGTAGAACTTTCCTGACTTTTGGCGCAACTTTATTAATACTGAAAAGAAAAATAAATTAATTATAGGAAAAATAGAATTTATTACAAATATTTTCTTAACTTTTTCTAACTGGTAGATATTTCAAAATTATAATATCAAAGTTCTAACTTCTTTTCTAGCTTGGAATAAAAAGAGTAGTATAAAACAATAGATTGCTTTCCACTTCACAAATTTAACAAAAGTTCTGCTACTTTATTTTGGTAAAGGAAACTGTTTAGTTAATGCATTTTCATGTACAATATCATAAAAGAAAAACTGTTAATCCAGTAAAAACGAGAAAAGATGATAATTGCAACTACTCATCTAGAACTGGATTTTTACTTTTGGACACCATGGAAAATGATTGTTTATTGTGATCATACAATCACTTTGAAAAATGTCCAAACAACTTTCTACAAATTTTAATGAAGCACACACTTACCCCCTAATACGAATAACAAAAGCCAACTTGGCTTCACCTGGGATATAATAATTTCCTCTATTTCTAGCCTGACGAGCAAGTCTAATTTCATCCCTCTCTTTTATTCTATATTCCTTAACATACTCCTCAGCGCGTTTAAATATCAATTTCCTTTTCTTGATATCCGCGGTCTTCTTTTAATGAGCGACTGAGCTCTTGAAACTCGTGCTGCATCACGCCTTTTTCTATGTTTTAAGACCGACTCTGGAACAGCGGGTAGCCCCTTCGCCGTTTTTACCTTTTTGTCCCTAAAACATTTCAATGTTAGATGGTTTTACATGGAAGAATTGTTGTTAAATATGTATTAGCAGAATGTTAAGTGTAAATATGTTCATGGGATAGGTTAAATATATTTGCAGAATTTTATATTAAAAAATTTGGACACCAAATAAAAACTAGTACATCTTCTATTATTATACCATCGCAAAAAGTACAAATTCTAATAAATAACTGTGATGATAATAGATTTATAGAATTAAAATAATACTTACGTTGGTGCCATTACAGCAAATGCGGTAGAAAGAACAACTAATTATGCTAACTTCATATTATAGTTGCGGTATCAACATTAGCCAACCTACAAGTAAGAAACTGTAGATCATGCAAAAATTTAATATTTATATCTGAACGAGCAACTTGTTGAGCAGAATTGATTCAAGTTGCTTAAAAGATAGAATTATTAAGAATTGATGTATGAAAAGAATTATGTTAAACTAAAAATTGTAGAACAATCATCATTGATTTTAGTGACGTTACAGTTGGTAGTCCTCTTTGTTTGTTACTAATATCCTAGTATTTAATTAGCACATGTACCTTTAATATTTCTTAAGGTTTGTGGTTAAGAAATACCTAATAATAGTTGAGGAGCTGAATTATAATGTAAAGTGATTTTTTTACAATGACTTTAATTAAAGGTAAATTGTATGAGTTTAACTACAACAAATGTTCTAAGCAAACTATTCTGCAGAATTGATAAACCTACTTAATACAGAAGGCGAACCACTACAGAAGAGGCTAAAAGTCGCAGATAGTGCATTTACATCTAATGATGTACATTTGCAATCCAAAGAAACGTATCTCTTGAATTGGATAACAGATATAACCAATAATAATTTGGAAGCATGGGAATTATTTAACCAGTGGTTAAATTCTGCACATTTTAAGAATTTAGATAAGAGCGATTTATCACAAGACTGTATAAGAAAAATATATGAGGTAATATAAATAAACTAATTGTAAGTATTTTAGTTCATGCTGTCTTAAACATACTTACTGTCGAACCATGTTCTAAGTCAGAGCAAGGTAGCTAGAACAGGCTGAGGGCTTAACACCCTCCACATAACTTTAACACCTCTGAAGATCTGGGGACCTTTAGCTGTATGTCTTTCTAAGATATGTGGGGTTGTGTCTAGGGTAACTTAACTTTTCCTAGCTACTTATGAAAGAGTGCCCACAGCATTAAAGATGCTGCTTTAAGGGAATATTTACTGTAACAATATAGCAATAGTTGTAAATTCTGTCTCCTGGAGTATAGGGCATCTCTAAAGATACCTCTGTAACTTAGATAATGAAACTTTCTCAAAGAATGCCCTATCCATGACCATTTTGTATATTTAATTGTATTATGGATGGTTTCCTGATCTGTTAGATACCATAATTCAGTATTAGATATTGTATTATCAGCAGCCACTGCTGATACCTTATGTGTGTGAAGATAGCATTCGTTCGTATATCAGCAGTATCTACCAAAATGTATATGCCACCAGTGTAGGAGCATATACCAATACTAGCTTCATCAGAGCACCCAATGTACCATATCACCATTTGGCCTGGTGTATTAGGCCAATATATTCCATTAATCCTCTTTACACTCTTATTGACAATTACTTAAACTTTCTTTATAGTTTCCTTGTTAATTGTCCAGCTATTGTACCCATATAACAATACTGTCTTCACATTACTATTGAAAATTTTAATTTTAGTATATTTTGATAGAGACCGAATATTTTCCTGAGAAAATTGAAAAGTGCTTGTATTTTATTATTATGTCTTTATTAGGATTTCCAATATTGGTTACAATATTGTCCATATACGTAATCTCTTGTACTCTCTCTATTTCTCTTCCATCTGTTTTTATGCTGGCTGTTATTTTCATTCATGATCATTATTTTAGTCTTACTGGTATTGATTCCTTATTCCATCTTCGCTTTCTCTGTAAGTTGTTTTATTTTATTTTGCATGTGTATGTTTTGCCAGTTCTTAAGCATATGTATATCATCAATGGCAGATTCCATGTGCTGGTTTTTAGATACCTTTTTCATTACGTGTTAGTGGTGATTATAAAGAGGAATGGGGATAGTATACCACCCTATCTTACTCCTTTTTTGAATACTGATCAACTTTGAAATCTTTTCACTGGACTCTCTTCTAATTCTAACCTTGATATTGGTAACCCACAATCCTTCAAAATTATCCATAGCATATGACGGTTTATATTATCAAACAGCTTTTTAAAGTTTATAAATATGATCTTTGCTCTTTTTGCGATACCTTACATTTCTGTATTATATTGTACAGGAAAGATATGCCCTAACATTGTTAACCATGAGGCTCAAACGCAAGCCCCGTAGATGTAGCCCAAGTCCTTAAATAAATAAATAAATAAATAAATAAATAAATAGGTGTCATTATCCCATCTCCAGTGGTTCACATGTGTGATTACGATTATTAAGGTTCAACAAACGACTGCATAATGTGCAGTGTAAACCGGACTGACCCTGTCACCTTCCGAATTCTAATTTCGCGCCTTGCACGTACATAAGTCGGGACAAGCGATGGAGTGACAGCGTCAGTCCAGTTTGCACTACTTAGTGATGACTTATGCACTCATTTGTCGAATCCTAGTGATTATCAACTTACAGGTTTGAAATGTATAGAACATAGAATACAAAGGAACTGTCACATTTATTCTATGTTTAAAAGATTGTTCACATTACTGGATAGTATATAATGCAAAAATATCATATTCATATTAGCGCATTGTGCATGTTCACCCTATTGCAACTGTATTCCTATTTCTTTGTTATTTTGGTATTATATACAGCGTTGGCCATATGTATTAGACACCTTAGTCCTACGTACGAAAAACTTTAAATTATTGTTACCCGTAGTACAAAATCAAGAAATGAAATCAAAATCACAAACAGGAATGTATTCGTCAGTAATTTATTAAAGAATGTTAGTTTATTTTAATATTTAGTAGCACCTCCACCTGCTTTTATAACAGCACGCACTCTTCTCGGCATACTTGCTACCAGGTTATGGCACATTTCACTGGATATTTTTGACCATTCCTCGATTATTCTTTGTTTAAGAATGTTTTTATTGTTGCATTTATGTTTTACCACCTTAGTTTTTAAAATATTCCATAAATGTTCAATCGGGGAGAGGTCCGGAGACTGAGCTGGCCAGTCTAGAATCTCTACGTTATTTTCGTTGAACCACCCCATTGTTTGCCGTGATTTATGGCAAGGCGCATTGTCCTGTTGAAAATAATATTCAGGTACATCTGTATCAAACAATTTTAATACCGACGGCTCCAATACCTCCCCCAGCATATCAATATAAGCACCACTGTTCATACGACCTTTGCACAAGAAGAGTTCGCCGACGCCGGATGCAGACATGCACCCCCAAATCATAATACTGCCTCCACCGTGTTTTACTGTAGGTACTATACAATCCGGGTGATATGCCTCTCCTCGTCGTCGTCGAATGTACTGCGCCCCAGGTTGGCCGAAAAGCTGGAAAATAAAGTAATAAAATATACTTTAAATTGGCTGTCTTTTCTTGAAAAACTTTAAGCGGTAATTTAACTTATCTACGTTTACTAACATTATAAATATCTATTCTTACATACCTCTATATTAGATTCATCGGACCATAATACTTTGGCCCAGTTTTCGACGGACCAATTTTTATATTTTCTAGCCCACTGAAGTCGCTTTTTCTTGTGTTCTGCAGTTAAGTATGGTTTTCGTCGAGCTCTACATCCACGTAAACCAACTGCCACAAGCCTTCTCCTAACTGTCCGTGCAGAAATATCAATTCCATGACGCAGGGCTAATTCGCTGGCGAGATCTTTCGACATTTTTGTCCGATTCCGTATGGCTGTTCTCTCTAAAATTCGATCTTCTCTTGCAGTTGTTAGGCGTTTTCTTCCACTTTTAGGCCGATTAGTGAATGATCTTGTCTCCTCGTACCTTTTAGCGTGGTACGAACCGCACATCGCGAACACTTCATTTGTCTTGCGATCGCTGACAGTGTCATCCCTTGCGAACTGAGCAGAAGGATCTGGCTGCGCTGCACTTCCGTTAATTCACGAACTTTTGGCATTATTTTATACTTTACTGTATACACACTAATAATAAAAATACACACTTGAATGAATGAATACAATTTCGCAACAAACTCCTTTTCGTTAGCGTGTCGGAAATAAAGTGATACTCAAAACTGTAAAATGACCCCTTACTTCAAAACTACCTGCTTAAGTACACACGACCCTCGTTAAAATTACATTAAGGAGTTTTATCGAAAGTATTTCCGAGTACTATCTATCTGTAAATATAAATGTATTCATAATACGGCATTTTCACAGAGGTGTCTAATACATATGGCCAACGCTGTATATATATTATTTGGTTTTAATTTCTGGTTTAGTACACAGTACACATGTAAAAAATTGGTATTGGTTTTATATACGAGGGATATTCGCAAAATAAGGTCCAGAACGTTTCACACACCGCAAGGTTGACGAAAAAGCATTTAAAGGAATGGAGGCACACCGACACCCCATCACGACGGATATTCAGTCAAATTTTTTCAGAATTTAAAATCTACGTTTTGCGGGACAAGAAGGGTGTCCTATTAGTATCGTAGTAGGCAGAATTATAAATGCCTCTGCTTACGTTTAAACATTTAAAAAGCAGGGATGTGACATTCATTTTGTTGCATGATAATGCCAGGTCAGATTCCACTTGAGTGAATCAAGATGTCATCCAATCTATGCGCTGCATAGGCTTAACTTGAATCTGAGTGACTTTTCTTGCAGTTGGAGAGATTCTTTTTCATAACGATGCCGAGGTGAAAGATCCTGTAATATCATAGCTAACTTCGCCAAAAATTCTTTTATTGGCTTCGTTTGTTAAATTCCATTTAAAAGTTAACTTTCTGGTTCATTAGTAAGTCTTATACTGCTCAAATTCCCTTATTGAGATCTTTGCTATTTTTATTATAGTAATCTAACCACTTCATTATCTTAGTTCGATTAATCTATTTTACGCTCTTCATCATTTCTAGTTTATTGGTGCTCATTTTAAAGATCGTTTTTGTTGTTGACCACTGTCATAGATATTCTTATAGTGTGATAGATCTCAAGCGTCTAATTCTGATTTTAAATCCATTAATTGAAACGCATGTTTCAAAATTTCATCCATATTTCATATCCATGATGAAAAGTATAAAATTAAATATTATCTTTCACCTGACACCTTTGTATTATTAAAGTTTGTCTTATTTTTCGTTTCTATATATGTATCTGTGCGCGGCAATTAAATAAGAAGACTTTTTTGTTTTCGCTTGACATGGCAACACTGGCGCACTGTCAACTGTTTTATTGCATTCAGTAGGCCTTACGCGTGTGTGTTGCAAATTTCAAACCAATTGCTGTCCTAATTTTCGATTATATTAAGCAAAGTCATCAACATCAAATTTCTCGTGAAATTTTGCGAAAATTTCGGCGAAAAATGTTCACCAAAAGATAGCAGTTAGCGAGCGACGGAAGGAGAACCGCCACTAAGGAAAGTCAAGATATCTAGTCAAAAATCAAAACGATACTTTCTTTGATATCTAAGATGTATTTCATCTGGAATCTGTAGCTGTAGGTCAGAAATAAATTCTGTGTTCTAGTTTTGAAGCCTTTTAGAGCGCGAGTGGTTCGCGTTCGCCCGGAATTCGCTCAGAAAGGATGATTGCTGTATCACGACAACGCACCGTCGTATTTAGCTTTAATTATTCGGGAATTTTTTACTGCGAGAAGCATTTCTACGCTTCCATACGCATCTCGTATTTGAATTACGTTAGATAAATAATTTGGTACTCTCCAATCACTCATGCTTGTATGCTACATAAAATGTTAATAGTTTCAATATGTTTTCTCATTTTCTCTTCTTTTCCTGAAATTAGTAGTTTTTCCTTGTATTATCAGCAGAGAATCCGTTAAAAGTGCTTGTTCTATTTTAAATGTAATAACCAGAGATAGTGGAATTTATAAGCGCGTCATAAAAGTAGTCCCACCACTTTTATACGTACCGCATTCAATGAATTAGTGGGGTAGAATTCAATATAGCATATCGTGCTGTACACCAGAACAAGGAGACGTTTTCGTATTAAAACGATTATTTGTGTAAATCATAAATTGGTTTATATTCTCATTTGTGTTTGTATATTATTTAAACGAAGGGCAAAAAATGTTTCCCTCGATATTTGGTAATCTAACACACACTTTACATCGATCTACCGGCTGTGGAAAATTTAAACAATATTAACACAAAACTCAGCTTTTAATCAAATAATTTATTACTAATGTATGTTTTACTTATAGGTAGTGCGAGAGAAGCTAAACGACAATGATCTTGATACAAAAACAATAGCAATAGATGCTTCTCTGATATTAATAAATAGCCCAATATTTCACGATTATTTTAAATCAAACTTGGAAAATTATTTTTCTCTTTTATGTACACTTGTTGACAATACAAGTGATAAAAGCACACTTTTAAAGACGCTAAAAAATGAGAATCTATTCAACAAGATTTACTACACTTCGGATAAATTTTATAAAAACTTTTTCAAATTGTTACTGCCTGTCTTAAGTGAAATTGATTACAAATGGAATGACACTGATATTTTTCTAGAAATTTGTTCGTTAGTACGAAAGGTATATATGTATATATGCATTCTACAACAATATTAATTTTAAGTTGTGTTTTAGTACATACTTCGAAACAATTTTAAACTGTGTGAAGATTATTTGCAACAGTTCTATGAAGAAGGCACAAACTCGAAACACTCCATTTTGAAGCATTTCCTCACTTCATTTGTAAATAGTTATAATAACTACACTGAAATTTGCCCTAAAATGTTGCGAATATTTCTTCACTCTCTCTGCAGTGAATACCCCAATAATTTTTTGTTTATTTACAAATTATCTGTGATTTTATTTCAAATAATTGGTTTTAATTTATCAAGCAAGTTCAATTTGCGTATTAGCGAAAAACTGTTTGGCCATAGAAGTTTTGATAAGTCACTAACAGTTGCAATAATTATTTTTGACTTACTTAGCACTTATAAAACTGAATTAAGTTTAAAAGTCGAAGACACAACCTTTTCAGAATTCATACAAATTCTAGTCGTGACTATTATCAATCTTGCTAAAGCACCCAATAAATTATCATTTCAAATAATTTATTATTGTATAGATATAAATCCTCTGGTTGTTGACTCAATTATAAGCGAAGTTTTACAATATTTATTATTAAGAAAGAATGATTGCAAAACGGAATATATACAATTAATAACAGTTATATTTAAAGTATTTGTAAAGCTGCATAGAATTCAAAATTTAGTTTCAAAATGTTTCCCGTCCTTAGACAACAGTTATTAAATGTAGAAACAGCTACTGCAGCTAATGTAATAGATTTCGATGGAGACATTCCACAGCAGAGTGTAACATATGAATACAACATTGAAGATATATTTCCTCCAGAAGTTCTATCTTCCTTCAGCAATTGTGTCACCCATTTAGCTAGCTGGCAAATTATGAACCTTTTCAAGACGTTTTTATATCATCTAACATCATCTACTGAAGATATACAGGATACTATACATGGTAACGTTTCAGACTATAAATGAATAACTCACAAAACAATGTTGTTATTTTCAGATAAATATAAATTGATTTATATTGAATCTATAGGAATATTTCTTTGCCAATTTTTATCTAGCGTTCGTATCGCTGAACACACTGTTCCCGATCTGGCAGTAAGTAAGTTTGTGAAGGCTATGGATGAATTGAAAGATGTGTTACACAAGCTTGGAAATATTTTAATTACTATGGAACATGTAAGTATTACACTAATTTTCTTAAGTCATAACTACTGGTTTTATTTTTGAAATGTTAAGAATTCTGATACGCTCTCCTGATTTAGAGAAAGCACAAAGCGTCTTCCCGTGAGGATATAAAAATAAGACAGGCTTTTCTCTTTTAATGCCAGTTTGATAGACAAATAAACATTTAAAAAAACATTCACAATATACAATATGAAAAACTAGCGGACCCTGTGCCTGCTTTGCCAGGCAAAACAAAATAAGAAATTTTCAAATTAAGAAATGAAACACTGGTTTTTAACAAAGTCGATTTTTTGGCTTATATTTATCTACTTGTATTCCTATTTGTTTACAATATAAATCCTATGTTTAAACTTAAATTATGGCAGAGCTCTAACATAAACAACATTTTTTGTTTTGCCCTGAGTTGTAGTGTGAATACAGAGAACTGAATGGCTTGCCTACACGTGAACACGATACATATAATTGACCGTGGGAGAAGCATGGATATTCCAAATCATTTCCACACAACGCCAATGATGCCCTTGCGCTTTATTTATTGTCATAGCAAACGCAAGACGTATCGGAAATTGGAGTCTTTTGAAATCAAATGGTAGATCTTATGGAATCATTGGAATACGCGGAATGAATAAATCTTCCCTTTAAAATGGTTGCTACAATGAGATTATGCATAACCCTTTTGACTGCTAATGTGGTCCCATTACACAACCGAGGTTGATTTAAATTTCGGAGCATAATAATGGGAGCACCAACTTTTAATTGTAAACGATGAGATGGAAAACCTAGTAAATCCAATGAATTCAAAAATTCTGTGGGATAATTAACAGTAACATCTTGATTTGTAACCGTGTCAACTGATTGATATGTTACAACCTCGCCAGGAACATGGGCTAAAATATCTGCATTCAATGCACCAACGTCCTTATTTTTCGCAGCCAGTATCGCTCTTTCAGCTTACCAATGTATAATTTTGCGCAATGTTTGGAAAAATACTTGAGACCAATTCTTGTTTTGTTGGTGCGAAATTGCAAAAGTTATCGGGCAAAGTGATTAAGCCAGTAGCACGATCAATAGCAATTTATCCATTTCCTATCGCCAGTAGTTGCGTAGAAAATGCATCCGCCGAGGGATCATTCTGTATTTGAACTCGCATATTTGTAGTCAAAGTGAGTGTTTGTACGTGTCTCCACAAATGAGTTGATTTTAAACATGCCTTTATTTCATCTGCTGGTGTTGAACGAAGAATCACAGGCAATGTTTGACGGAAATCACCAGCCAATAATATCAAAGCGCCACCAAATATTGCTTGACTATTGCGTAAATCTTGCACAGTCCTGTCCAGTGTTTCTACTGATTTCTTATGTGCAATTGTACATTCATCCCAGACAATTAATTGGCATTGTTGTAAAACTTTCCCCATTCCAGAATTTTTGAAAATGTTACACGTGGGATTTTCATTGACATTCATATTGAGGGGTAACTTCAGTGCAGAATGAACTGTGCGACCATCATATAATAACGTGGCGGCTATTTATGATATCTTGAAATTTATTTATACCACACATGCGAGTTCTGATTTCAACCAAACTTAACATAAACCATATAGGTCCCAATAGCTACCTTGTGTATAAGTTTGGTTTAAATCGGTGGACGCGTTTGAGCGTGATGTGGCGACATACGTAAGCCCAAAATCGCCTCCTTTTATATATATATATAGATTCAAAGATATCACACCGTAATTAACGTAAATAATAAATATGTATTCTTATGTACAACTTTTTCTCTGACAAAGTTTCTGTGCCAAGATCTTATCAAATAAAAGAAGGTATCGTTTTTTCCGCGTATATTATATTTTTTAAATAACCATTTGGCATTTATTTTATTTTACGCACTTACCGTGTATTATATTTAATGATTGTATTTGTGCGTTTACTTTTAATAACGCATATATTGTGCTTTATATCGGAGCAGTGAACGACGGTCTATCGTTTTATACGGGGCTAGCCGGCCAAATATTTTTCTCGCTGAGAGAAGTCTAACTATACGTTTATTATGTACATATTTAGCGCAACGCAACGTTTAGTACTGCGGCCTGTGGCCGATAAAATATGCACCGTTCGAAACTTACGCAGCGCGTGTCTTCGGGGAGCGTTCTCAGAACGCCGGTGTGAGGCGGGTTTCAGTTCAATTGGCGTTAAAATAATACCATGTTTGCATGTCCTTTTATAATACTCTCTTTTAACGCTGCTTGCCTCATACTGTAGCGCGCCGGCGCAAGAATGATTCTCATGATGGTTGCACGGCAAAGTCCGAACATGGTCTGAGCAATAAGTTGCCGGTATTATGTTCCTTGTCCAACCTTTTGGGACTTCAAGTTTGAATCAATCGATGGTGATTTCCGCCGCTTTATTTTCCCCATAGACTGACTGGTTTGATGTTGCGGGTGTCGATTTTCATCAGGCGGAATAGTCGTACGTCGAACGTAAGTTCCTCTAGTCGTTGGCGTTCGATGAAGCTTGTCTGGACGGCGGCTTCCTTGGGATACTTGTCGGCAGTGTTTAAAAACAGAATATAAGCGATTACAAAATTTAACTGATAATGAAATTATTCTAAATCCAACGCATTAAAAGATATTTCTTCTTCCCTCGATTCCTCACCATGAAAACCAAATATCATTCAAAATGACCCAATTAACCCCTAAATATAACAACGGCCTCCATTTAATATTAATTTAAGACCAGACACAAAATTGTCAGGGTACTTACCGTTAATGCTGCACACAGAAGTTCTGGTTATCAAAAACCCGTTAAGTCACTAAAATTTAAAAAAACTTAAACGAACCTGCTCTGACAAACACTGGATTCATACTAACTCCTACATCAAGTCTAACCGTCATGCTAACGTAGAGAAAACGAAATTCCTACTTATTAGTTGCATTTGCGCCTGAATTGTTGCCCGCTAAAAGACCAAATATCCTCGGCGAACTAAATATCCTCCTCTATGATATCTGCTTTTGTCGAGAAATTTCTTTTTAAGTATACCGTTTTTTGCTTCTGTTTACCACGTTTTCACATTCTGGGTCGTACCATTTGTTGGGGTTATTTCTTACTTTAAATTCAATGTCCCTTGTGTTAAAAGTTTTCCATTAGGTATAATAATCTGTATATATAAAAATGGATCGTGGTTTGTTCGGATGTTTAAAACTTGAAAACGACTGAAACAAATTGGATAATTCCTTCTGCGGGTTTGTTCGTAATTGCTACGCGAAGATTTAGAAAAAAACAAGTAGAAAAAATTTTGGGCAAAACGAAGTGTGCCGGGTCACCTAGTAGTACATAATAATAATAATATAATTTATTTGTCCAACGTTTAACATTTATAGGACAAAGGTAATGTACATACATATATTTACAAAAAACAAAAAAAAATTAGAAAGACATTGTTAACAGCAATTGAAAAAAAAATATTATCATAATGGAAGTTGGCAAAACGATACATTCTGAAGAGTGGTAATCTTAGTTTTATGATCACAAATTTGTTTTCTAAGGTTTTTATTATTCTTCTCCAGCTGTCTCCGTCCATTGCTCTTTCTCTCCAATTATTAATTTTTATTTTCTTTTAATCGTCTTGGACACTGTCCCCTTTTTCATTTTCCCGATTGGTTTCCTATACAGCACCATTTTCGCCATTCTATGGGTCTCCAGTCTTTGCACATGTCCCAACCATCTAATTCGTTGGGCTTTTGCCACTGTTCCTATTTTTGGCTCCTTCTATAGTATTTCTATTTCTTTGTCTTCTTCTGTATTAACTCCTGCATATATTCTTAATATCTTTCTTTCCCATCGTTCCAATCTCTCTCTACCTCTTTATTTAATACCCTGGTTCCACATGCATAGATTGTTGTGGCTCTAATTACAGTCCAACATATTCTTTCCCTAGTTT
The DNA here is from genome assembly GCA_038088585.1 of Chrysina gloriosa. NCBI lineage: Eukaryota > Metazoa > Arthropoda > Insecta > Coleoptera > Scarabaeidae > Chrysina > Chrysina gloriosa. The sequence goes on along the minus strand of CM076087.1, from coordinate 72,995,447 downwards.
TTCTTGACACACATCTCGACTTCATTAACGATCTCAACATCCGATTTCACTTTGATATTCTTGTTTCTATTTCTTGTGCTTTATAATAATTTTCTCTTATTTTCACGTCTAAATATGTGAAGTCTTGCACGTTTTGAAACTGTATATTAGTTCATCTGTTTGTACCTGTAGACAATTTTCTGTATCGTGTTGTGTATCACCCATTATCATATACTCCATTTTCCTGGTTTATTCTTAGACCAAATTAATTTGGTTCCTTTACCACTCTTCTTAAAACTTCCTCTAACTAGCTCTTTGTTTTTGCTAGAATTGTTATGTCATCAGTAAATGCTATACATTGATGTTCATTTTTTAATAGTGTTTCTTCAGTCTTTGTCTTATTCCCTCTCATTGTTATTGTCGGAGCCCATACTTCACTTCAAAATTGTTGGACTTTCTTCCTGTCCAAATTATATCGTTTTTGTTTCATGTAGTCATTCTCAGGAGGTTTGTCAGCTGACAAAATATCTTTAATTCATTGATATTAAAATTTCAGAACATGAAGACTGCATTTGTTATACAGAATTGTGTAGAAGTCAAAGCCCGGTGAATTATGGTCGCAGTGTTAACAATGCCTTAACTGAGCACACGTAGAATGTGCAGAACTCGAATTTTGTTTGTGAAGTTTGTACACTATATAAATATTTTGTCGAATGTATGTCATTTTACCTATTTTAGGTAAGAGAAAATGATTATTTGCGCATTTCCTTTTATTACTTTTATTAACTTATTGCACTTATTCTAGTACGACTTTGTCAGTAGATCATTTAATCAAGATTATATGTGTTTTATTCCCGATTCTCCTCAAAATTTATGTGTGTTTTACAATTTACATGAACACTGAAAACACTGTTATTTTAAACATTTTTCCTATATATTATTTACTTCTATAGCATGCTCCACCGGGAGTTGTTACAATACGACTTTGGAAAATCAGATTTCTGTTGAAATATCGTCATGTTAATTACAGCCGTGTACGATTGGTTATATATACTCCCCGCATCTAGGGTCTCAACGAAGCATAAGAGAGGAAAGAATACTTTTATGTAATTTTATTGTAACTACTTCCGGTGGAGCCAACTATAGGCACCTATGCGTTACAGGTATGATTTTTCTCTTTATAGAACCATATACTAATGAGCACCTTTCTCAATATATGTTGCAAATGGGGAGACTTGTATATGATTCTTTCCTACTATTCAACGAACGTGGACATGTCTCTGACAGAAATTCGGAAACAGGACCATTCCCTGTCTAATATTTCTTATATGCATTCATACTTGACAGCTTCGCAGTGGAGTTTGATATCTGAAAGAGTAAAAAATTTTGGGAAAACAACTTGTAACGAATTAATGGTATTTAAAAAGGACAACTGTATTTTTTAAATTGCAAATGTAAATTCTGTTTTAGCAAAATTTATTTATCCAACATATTAAATCAGTATTATTATTTGAAAATACGTTAAACGAAGAGATGGTAGTTACACTTATCAGTAATTTTATGCTATCCATGAATGATTTATGGTATTTTATTATAGAGGATTCTTTTGTTTTAAATAATATTGTTCCAAAAATGCAGGGTTCTCAGATACGTATATTAGCAGATATGGTAGTTAGTAATGTACCTGAACCAGAAGGTATTAATAAAATATTACCAAAACTTGTCAATTCAGAAGTAATGCTTAAATATTTAGTTTATGTCATTCTTATGAGAATTAATAAGCTAATGAAGATAAAAAGAATTCAGAACCTCGTTTACTGTCTACAAAATTATTTAACGAATTTCACGAGATAGTATGTTTAGAAGACCATTGTTACGACATAGTAGACAAGTTATTAATGACATTCAATGAAGATCATTTAAGATATGAACACTGCAGTGATACAGTAAAAATTAATCACGAGAAGTTATCGGAGTACCTCAAACTGTTAACAGCAATACCAATAATATACACATCAGATTGCTTTAGGACATGTATTGGATTATATTTAGCGACAGTTTTAGATGATCTAAGATACTTTGATAAGCGGGACGTCGAAAATGGCAAATGTCTAGAAATATTGCTTGCAGGTAATGTATTAAGCTTATTTCATCTAATTGACAATAATTAGTTGCAATAGTACACAGCTTTATAGCAATTGGATCAGTTTTATTTATTTTAAATTTAGGGAGCTTGGTTATTAAGACTTATATGTACTTCAGCATGTCCATTTTAATTGCAATTATTTCTGTGATTGTATTTAATTTGTGTTTATATCCGAGAAATCTTATTTTTCTTTCAAAACTTAATAAATAACATTTTAATTCGAACTAAAAGTTTTTATTTCAATTCTTGGGAATACAAGATCAATTCATTATTTAAGCCTTAAGGTATACGATAAAATATACAGTGATTAGTACGTAATTAGTACGTTCTAGCACCATTTACGTTTCGCTATAGTTTTTACTATTGTTAATTAAGCAATATCATTTTGCTAACAGAATTCTGTTAAATTACTAAATAATTTGTATTGTTGCTTTCTTGTAGATTTATACTTAACTTTGTTTCCAATTCCAGGCATACTTCAAACTACACCAAAACATGTTGTTTCTATTGCACCTAAAAATGTGATACATTATTTTGTAGACAATATTAACAATTATAAAAAAATATTTACCTATTTCACACAGACACTATATGTAGATAACAATGTAATAGGACCAATCGAAAGTATTAGTCATTTCCTAATCGAAAATATCTCGGATAATGTAAAATATTTGGATTGCGTAGGAATTTTGCTAAATGGGATGATACAGGTAACTACTAATTATGATCAATGAAAGTTGTACTACAATTATCACTAGGGAACAAAACCGAACTTTCTTTTTAGCACACGAGGGAAAATAGCTGATCATAATAGTATTTTTCCGCTGAATTGAAATATATAATTAGTTTTTCTCCATCACGTACAGTTTTTCTGTGATGCCCAGTTAATTTTGAATAAAACTCTTACTTTTGCAATATACTTCGCGATGCTTACCTAAAACGTAACTATTTATAACTGTATTCTGTACTTGGTATCGGGAACGTCTCTTTTCAGTGTCCAGTAGTAATCAGCAAGCATCCGTCCGTTCCATGGCGGAGATATCTTGATGAAACCGCTCCTCATATTCATCCGCACCGAGATTGTCAGAAAGAAATCCAGGTGGAAGTCCAAGAAATGTACTTGACGGGCCCAAATTTTTGTAGGCCAGCACAATCTCATGGTAATTCAACGATCTGTGGTTTCCTAAAAACCTCTAACCACATTTTTGAATGATTTCCATGCGGGTTTTCAGCTTGGCTCAGCTGATCTTCTAAAAATTCATCAGCAATCAAAGCTCTTATTTGGGAACCTACAAAAATTCCTTCCTTGATTTTAGCATCACTTATACGAGGGAATTTTTCCTTCAAATAAAGAAAATCAGATTCAATTTTAACCATTGCTTTGCAAGGTTTGTGACAAGCCCCAGGTTTATATGAAGAGGAGATCAAATAATGTCGCCAGAGTTGATTAGTGCTGCATGCACAACATTTTTCTATCCAAGTGTCAGTGTTTGACGTGTGTGCCATTCCTTCTTCATATAGTGATTTTTCTTGTCTCTACCGTGCCACTCGTACAAGAAACAACAATACTTTTTGTAGCCTAGCTACAAACCCGTTGCCAATGCAACTACTTTTAAATCACAGCCTATACTCCAACAATGCTTTTGGTACTGAAGTTTTTCCAATTAAATTTTCGTGGTTACATGTTTCCTTCATATCAGTTGCATACCCTAATGACACAGAAGACAAAATTGTTACCAAAATGGACGGTTTATATTCATGACGAAGAATGTCCATTACATCATTACGTTACGAAAGAAACACTTTAGTGTCTTTTGAAGAAGATTCCAGCCTCTCAACCTAGAACCTAAAAGTTCAGCTTGTTTTTTGGACAAATTTAAATCCAGAAGTATGTCGTTTAATTTTCCCTGAGTTATAAAATGAGTTTCACTGGGACTGCTATCTTCATACTTAGGGCCATTTTGCAGTTCTGTGTCGTATTCATTGTCCGAATCATTCTGTACAGTACGATTTATGGGAGGATCTGACATCGGCAAAGCCGCGCTGTGCTGGCCTCATAGCATAAGTTTGGGTATTCCAGCGTGTGCTTTAATTTGCTGCTGCCGTTGATCTTTGTAAGACAAAAGTAAACATCGGCTGCGTGTTATCGTTCACACCAAACAGTGGGTATAGCGAAGTTCATATGGCGAGAACCCTTATTCAAATCTGTCAGACGTTTTACGCAAGTAGAAGAATAGATATGAGGAGTCCAATTCTTATCCTGATGTTCTTAACTAACTGATTTCGACGCTTATCTTTAAATATCAAATCTCCACACACATAACAAAAGTTTTAAAATAAAATCTCTAGAAATCTGATCTAATGAATTAGGTGCGTTAATAGGCAGCTACGAAGTAACTGTACAAAAGCTTACAAAGTAAGCACAACTTGCATATGCCAATAATCCGTGAAGAGAATTAATCTTTGTCAATCGCAGACCACCACTGTAGACTGTAATCCTCTAGATTTTATTTTATTAAGATTTTGGCTCTCAACAATCATTTACTATTTTTATAACAAAAGTTATCTGGATGATTTACACACTTCCTTGGTATATTTAGTCACTACTTAATGCAGCACACGACTAAACAATACCGGTAAGAGACCTACTACAATTTTCTTCCATGAGTCATCCTTCACAAATGCATTCACCGCCCCATGGTTTAAAATATTTAAAATATTGTTCTATCTAAACGACTTGAAAAGTAATACGATAAATTTATGAAACTATATGTGATAAAGAAAATCTGCTTGCATATTTGAAATCAGCGTAGAAGATTCCTTATAAAAAAATAAACAATTCTTGTGCTAAAAAGTGTGTTTATCAGTGATCATATAATTATCGGATGAGGATTATTATGACAATATTGTAACTAACACTTCTTGAATTAAATAATCATTAATTCTGTACATGTATTTTGATCCTGATCATTTAGTATAATTTATGTTCAACCCCTATTTGCGATAATACAGTTTTGGTAAAATCTATATCTATTTTGCCCCTCCCACGCCCCAGCAGATAAGCAGGAGTTATGGAACAAAACAAATTTCGCCGGTAGTTTAAGTTGGTAGTTCCGGCAATAGGGAATATATTTGCATGCATTGCGCTTAGAAATTGGCGAGTATGTCCACTATTGCTGGAACTACCAACTTAAACTATTCGCAAAATTTACTGGGAAATATCTATTTTGTTCGCCTGTACTATATGTACCTTAACGTTTATTCTTCTTTCAGCATAAAAAGGCAAAATGTCTCCCGAACACAAAAATAGGATAACACAAAGCATTTTAAAAGTGTCTAGAGAACTTACTAATCATGTTATTTCGAAGAAAATTCGATCACTTACTCTTTACGCTCTAATTTTAAAAGTAACTTTATCGCAAAATGAGGATATTGTGCAACTTAAAGAACATCTGCATTGCTATACAGAAATTGCAGTAATTACTGTTTATATATTGACAAGTATCTGCATTTTTAAGGATTCTAATTTTAGCTAAATACTACCACTGAGGACCATAATGACGAAGGAATAATTTTACTGTCTACCATACTACATAATAAATCTACATTCGAAATAGTAAAGGATGATTTTATTTTAAAAATATGGAACAAATACAAGAATGCAAAAGTACCTAAGGAACTACTTGAAGAAAGGGGAAAGTTAATAGCTCTTGTTTTTGAACATATAGATAATGAAAATTTCAAGACTTTAACCCAGGATTTATTAATAAGTACAGTATGTATTCTAGTGTGCTAAACTCACTTATTTTCTCTAAAAATCTAGGCTTTTTGTATGCTTCTTCCATCTTCTCAGCAAATCTTACCAACGACTTCTTATTTTGAGCTTTTAGTATCTTCCAATTTACTAGTCTGCCGTTGTGTTTCTATCTGAAATCTGTATTTTCTGCTAACCAATTTCTTTTAATGTCTCCTGAGTGATCTATTTTGCATTATCTTCCATCTACACCGATGTTCCTTTATCATTTTGCCTTTTCATTTGACTAATCTTTCGTTGTATTTTGATTTAATTTTTGTACCCAACAAGCGAACGTTGGGAACGTTATTATTACTATTATCAGTTATTTATGCATATCTTTTCTCCATAAACGTTTGATTACTTTTTGAGTTCTATTACGTTCTATTTATCTTGCTAGCACTTTCATTTTATCTTGTCCGCTTTTTTGAATCGATTTTCATTACCTTTTTCCGATTTACTGTCTCCCAAATTCTTACCCTATAAAGTTCTCCATGGAGTTCTAAGTTCCTTACTACATTCAGTGTCCATACTCAAATTTTTTCAAGAAATTACTCTTCCCTATTTTCGACATTATCTACTCATTCTGTTGTTTTATTAGTTTGTTTTTCTTGGAACTCTTTGAATTACTTTGGCACTTTCCATCAGTTCCATTGTAATTATTGCCATTTTCCTTCTTGACGTATGTTCTACCTGTTTTTATGTCTCGAAATCAACCACCTTCGGCTACTACTTTTGTTTACCGTCATTTCATGTAATTATTGCTATCCATACTGAATAGATTTTTCCTTTGTTACTCAACTTGACCTTACTTTTAAAGCTATATTAAATAGATAGAACTTAGCATATATGTACGGAGATTGTATATTATTATTATTATTATTATTTTATAATTGAGTTACCGTTATTTTAGGAAACATCGCGATACTCAAAAGATGATAACTTGTTTATAAACTATATTGATTTATGGAACTGCATTATCCAGAGCAATTTCAACCAAGCGAAAACAAATACGTGGACACAAGCTTTGTTAACCTTACTACAAAATTTTCTAATAACATTACATGAAAGTGATACTTTAGTCATTCGAAAACGAATTATAGAGTTTGAAATACACGTCACACAAACGATACGTGTAAGTAGAACATACACCTCATGCTCCCTATTTCCCAAAATTTTAATAAAGTGTTTAGTAGATGCACCAATGATTTAATTATGTTCATTTCAGATTCAACTAACGTCATCCATATTAGATGCTATCTTGCTGACAATTTCCAAAAGTATTTCCTTAGACTGCGTAGAAATTGACAATTTGTGTTTGAAGTTATTAGATGTTCTACTCAGATATAGGAAACCACTTGTGACTGATATATTACCATCATTTCTACAACGATATCGGATGCTACTACTTAGCCTTTGTAAGAGAAGCAATTCTATTCTGGATATCAGAAATGTTGAAGAATTAGAAAAATCTGCTCATTGCTTGGAGATGTTAACAAAAAATCTAATTATGTATGGAAGGCATGTGGCAAGAATTACACCGTATATAATAGCAGATGTTTTAAAACAATATGAAAATGTATCTGTGATTCCAGAAGTGAAGGTGCTTTTAAAATACCTAATTCTTTTCATACTCATGTTAACAACGCATTTCTTCTTTGTTGCAGATACACATAGACAACTGTATGTACAGTCTCTTGGAACTTTGCGACCAACATGCAATTTCCTATCTAATGAGAACTTTGAGTACAGCTTCAACAGAAATATTTAAATTCGTATACGAAAATTTCAATAAATATTATAGATATAAGGGAAAAGTATAGTATATTTTTAATAACGCATATTGTTTTTTTAATAGTACCTCAATAGATTTGCATATTACATATAAAATCGGGCAGGTTATGGTATAAATAAATGTTCACGACTTTTCGATAAACATATATTAGAAATATAAAGCAGAGAACGGATATGATCGCAAGCGGTTGGAGATTTGATGTCATTGGAAATTGGCACCAATACTAGTCCAAAAGAGGTTGAAAGAAGAACCCCAATTAAATACTAAAATTCAGCCAACTAAATCTCCAGATTTAAACCTCGCTAGAAATTTGTGGTCACAAACTACAAGGCCCAAAAATTTTGCGAAATATAGTAGACGTAATAAAACTACTAATTTGTCCATTATTGAAAGCATTTTTCGCATCTTTAAAATTTATATTGTCCTTTTTTAAAAATAGGTTCTACATATTAACGTTATTTACACTTGCATCTTTATTTTTATTTTACTTTTGTTTAAATAAATATAGCTGCTTGTTGAATTACTTGCAGTGTTTGTAATTTGATGTTATTAATTTCAATAGAGAAACTACCTCCACCTCAACTCTTTTGAAAATTTTTAAACAAAATTTAAATGCTATCATTTAGTACTCTGCAAACAATTAAAAACTTGTCTTTTTTAATATCTTCAATAGTTTTCGAGATATTTGCACAAATTTCAAGGACAATAATCTTACATTGGATGCCTCTACAAATCCATAAAATTTCAATTTTTTTGAGGAGTCCAGGTTGCCGGTATTCCCTTGTTAGTCACTCAACCCATTACCGAGTTATATTAAGAAATTATAAACTCATCTAAAATTTCAAAGGGGATTTTAGCCCGCTCAAAACGAATTTGGGTCGATAAAAAAGGTCTCCTCCATAATGATTATTTATAGATACCGTTTCAATTTTTTTAATTTCCCGGTTGCAAGTGAGAAGGTGGAATTAAGGAAACGAAAATAAACTACATAAACCAAAAGCCCAGTACACAATTTTTGCATTATTAGTTTTCATGATTTGAAAGGAGAAACTAACTAATAACTAATGAGGAACTAAAAATAATAAAACTATGCATTTGACGCTGTTTCTTTTTTTTTTTTTATTAAAGATTGCATTTTAACATTGAGGCATTCTATTTCGTACATTACCTAATTAGTAATACATCATGAACTACTTACTAAATAGGACCATCTCTAAGAATTTCTAGTACATACTTAATCTAATGCACCTTGGCACAGTTGTTGTTCATAACATTGATAAACAGATCATTATAGAAGACAACCACCATATATCAAATATCTAACATGTTTTCCTTTAGTAATATTGTCCGACTTTTACGTTACAAGTGTTATGAGCTATTTATTTAATATAATATAGGTACATTCATGGCATTTAGTATTTATTCTATTAAATTAATGTCGTGACCTAATGACTATCAGTGCACTACGAGTAATATTCTCATTTATCTACAATTACATATAATAAGAGAAAGACCTCACTTATTTTAATTCATCTATGCACAGTAACTGAATAGAAACAATAATTTCCATCCCATTCTAGCACCCAATCCCTAACTATGGATTTTTTTTTTTCATTATTATCTGTATTAGCATGAAATATTATTCTAAACACTTCTTTCCATTTACTTCTCATATGTTTGCAAGTTGTTCAGAAAATTTTAAGCTACAAAGAAATATCTTGCAAAATGTAATCGATCGAGAAGAAAATAAAAAGAAATACTTAGAAAGACGAATACTACAAAAATGTTAAAATGTGAATTCATGATACACGATTTTACAGGGAATTTATTGCTCCAGTTTCTAACATTTTATTAATATCAGATTGTTATCTCGTCTGGCTATAATCAATAGCGTCGGGTAACCATAGTTAACGTTTTTCTTCTTAAACGTATTTAAAATTGGCAAAATTTGGCAATAATAGGGGACCGATCAGTTTTCTTTCGTATCTCCGGGTACGAGCTGATGCAGAATTTTCAAAATCTTACATTTAACGGCATTATTTTTAGTATTCAATTGTTTTTAGTAATTATTAAATGTGAATGCAAGGGAAAATCATTTTACCAGCATATGTATCAGTTATGTGCAGTTCAAAGGTTTATCAGAATTTAATTTTACTATATCCATTGGGGAAGTTCTAAATACGTCTTTCGACAATGAAGTTATTATCCCCACCCCAGAAAATTACGAAGAAACGACAGGAACACGCGTGAATTTTAGGTAATATATATACTTGCGTAAAAAGCAAAAATCATTTCAAAGCTGTTCCACACTGAGTTAACAGTATACGGCTTTTGGAAAATCAGATTTGTGTTGCTTTACCGTCATTGCTAGCGATTTCCGAACATCGTTGTTATGAAATAACTGCACAAAACGTAACAAGAAAGCTTAGGATAGAAAAGGATAAATGAAGAGCCTATACTTCCAACCCGTTTTGAAACAAGCTATAATAGTGATTATAATTTTCCCATTGAGTATAACAACTTAATTGTTACATGATTTCGCTTTAAACGACAGTTACCCCTACTTAATAAATTTAATATCTCTTATAAAAATATAGTAAGGATTAGAAGATTTACTCCACTACAATTAATAGCAGACCAAACAATCTCGATGTGTTAATAATATTAACAATTCGTCAATGTCTAACTCATGTACAGGTGGACCAAATTGATAACTCTATAGAGTAGAATTCGGGATATGTCTCCCCTTAGAATAAAACTACATTACAAATTTTTGCTAGTTATTGGATAACGCGTTCTACTAAAACTTAAAGCGTTGAAATGTATAAAAAAATAATAAATATGAAAAGATACCCACATAATAATTTAACATTTTACTTGTAACTCTAGTTTTCACAATATATTTTCTTTAAAATTGTAGTTCCTACAACAAATTACATAAAAATATCGTAAATTTATTACCGCGGTGTGTGACATGAGGGTTACATCCCTTCAGTTTTGAGTTATCACAAGTAGGTGAGTATTACCTCCATGTTTATCCAACCTTCAGATATATGATTTTACTTGCCTTTAAAAAGTACATTGCGGCGTGAATGCGATCTTGAATTAAAGATGGAAAAGAAATATAGATGAACTTGCTAATTTATGGCTCATGGTCACAATGGAGAAAGTGCTAGCTGTATTAAATCTACTTGAATGTTTCCCCTCAATCTGGATAAATTTACAGCTGATGATTTTGCTTTGGCTGAGAAGTTCAAAACTATAAATATTAAATGTAAGTTGGAAACGATCGCCAGGTAGGATTATTAGCAAGTGCGTCAACACTTAATAGTGCCAAACTTGAAAATCACAACCATAAACTCATTATTTGTACGTGTCCAAGATGTGTAATTCCAATTCCACAAAAAGGTAGTCATGAAATAAGAAGTGTTGGTCAAGTTCTAGATACCAATTTTTACAAGCACTCATGAAAATTCAGCTTGTGGAAGAAAAAGAGAAAAGGAGGGGCAAACATTGAAACATGCGAGTTGGGAAGAAACAAAATGTTTGAAAGTGAGACCGAGATTGAAGTCAGAGATGTATAGTTTGTGAAAGATGGGCGCATCAAGAATGCTGCGGCTAAAAATTCATAAATTCCATTACAGAAAGACGATAACCTAAAGTTTAAGCTTTCAAAATCCATTAAATGCTTTACAAAAATAACCAGTTTGGTCCACCTTATAATTGAAATAGTATATGAACCAGAACATGTCTACGACACCGCACATTCCAAAACGCCTTGGTTATTGCCATCTTACTTAAGTCAAAGTAATTCACCAATTAATTTGATACATCAGTTATTGCATTTATTTGTATAAAACATAATTCGCTTCCTATACAAAATATTGCGGAGTGTATTACTAATGCAATTGTTTTCATACTGATGTATCTAAATAAAAATAATTATGTATAAAATATACTAAAGCATTGCATATATATAAAACGGATGCTGTCAACATACTCGTTTCCAGTTACTTTTTAATTTTTATTTTATGTTAATATTCTTCAGTAAATAACGACCCCAATATTTCGTGGCTGATCAAATTTTGACGTAAAACAAATATTGAGTAATTTACATGAATATCATATACCGCTGCATATCTTACTTATAGACATGATTCTGTAAAAAGACAAAAATGTTCGAAGTTTTGAACGATCTCGAAATACTCCCAAAAATAAGTAGACTGACACAAATGACACTTCAGAAAACAAACTGTAGGATTGTACTGACTGGTAGAATGTCGGAAGTGTTCAACGTTAATAAAGGGCTAAGACACAGAGACTCGAACAAGCGGTAATAACTAGCACACAAAGGGAACTATCTGTCACCACACACACCAGTACATAGCTTGTGCTGATGATATAGCCTTTATAACACGATCCAAACAGGAAATGAGAAACGTATTCTGATGATTTGAGGGTGCGCCAAGAGAATATGGACTAAAAATTAATGAAAGGAAAACTAAATACTTAGAAACGCGAGTGGCTGATGATTCTAATGAGACAGAAATCAATATTCAGAATTAGCCTCTGATGAAAGATATATATATATAATCAAAAGACCCTTTTACCAATGAGCAATTCCTAATTGTAACCGTGTATCAATTTATGCCAGTCCTTTTTATTCCTCGCTAATATTCTTCCCTCGTTCCATGTCAGTTCTCTTCTTTCCAATATCTTGTTTATCACCTTGTTCCACGTCTCTTTAGGTTTTCCCCGCTTCATCGTTCTCGTTGTTTTTGCTTCCCATATTTTGTTTAACTTGTCTTTGACTGTCCATTCTCTCGAGGTGTCCCCACCAGCTGAGTTGTCTTCTTTCGATAAATTCCAGGATGGATTCAACTTCAAGGTCTTCCCTAATTTTCACGCTTCTTAGTCGGTCTCTTTTGGTCACCCCTCGAACTCTTCTCAAATATTTCATTTCCGCGGCTTGTATCTTGTCTTTTTGTCTTTGTGACAATATCCATGTCTCGCATCGATAGGTAATTGTTGGTCGGTAGATGGCTTTGTAAACATTGATCTTTGTTTCTTTTTTTGATATTTCTTTTTTTCCTATAAAGTAGTTGTTCATTGCATAATAATTTTATTGAGTTTCCAATTCTCTCATTTATTTCCGGTTCTTGATCGCCTTTTCGGTCTATCAGCACGGCCAGGTATTTGAACTGACTTACTTGTTCTATTTTTGTGTTCTCAACTGTGTTATCTATTTTTCTCCTTCCTGCCCCAATACCATCACTTTTGTTTTCGTCTTGTTTAATTTCAATCCATAATTTAGCAGTTTTTCGTTCCATACTTCTAGGTTCTCCTACAGGTCATGCTTATTCTTAACCACTAGCATTATGTCATCTGCGAATGCGCATTCAGAGAGTGATACTTGTTGCAGCTTTTTGTATCCTACGTATATTCTCTTTGTTCTGCCATTACACTTTCTAGCTATTTCATCCATATATGTAGATATTAAACAGTGTGGGGCTCAGTCCTCCTCCTTGTCTTAACCCATTGTATGTTTTAAATGTTTCGGATTTATAATTTCTCCTAATTATGTAGTTGGTAGTATTTTTATAAAGACTTTTAATGGCTCCGATCAATTTATTATCAACTCCTATTTCCTGTAAGCTATTCCATAGTCTAGATCTTGTTACCGAGTCGAATGCCTTCTCCACATCTATTAATGCTAGATAGGTTTTTCCACCACGATATACCGTCTTCTCGGTTATCTGTTTTATTGTAAATATATGATCTTGTATGCTTCTTCCTTTACGGAAACCGCTTTGTGAATCAGACCTTAGCTCCTGTACTTAGTAGGGTGTTTCCTCGGTAATTATTACAGTCGTTTTGATCCCCCTTTTTAAAGATTGGTAGTATCACCCCTATTTCCCAGTCTTTTGGCACCTTTTTTCCTTCCATGCTTTGTTGCATATTTTTAAGAGCATTTCCTCTCCCATATTACCCATATATTTAAACATTTCGCCAGCGACCTTATCATGACCTGGTGCCTTACCGTTTTTTATCTTCTTTAGTACGTCTCTTAGGACGTCCTTTGATATATCATCAAGCTCATTACCTTCTACATTCTCTTCTAATGATGCTTGTAGTTCAGTGTTGTCTGTTTCTTCTGCACTTTCGTTTCCGGTGTTCAGGAGGCTCTGAAAATATTCTTTCCATCTTCTCATTACTGCCCCCTGCTCATTTAGTAAACCACCTTCTCTGTCCCTAACCGTCAATGTGTCACTAGTTTTGGTTTTCCTCAATGACTTAAGCACCTTATAAAATAGTTTTTGGTTCTCTTTGCTGTTATTTTCTAACTTTTGTCCAAAGTCATTCCATGACTGTTCTTTAGCTATTTGAACTTTAATCTTCACTAGTTTTCTTTGAGTTTTGTAATCTTCATAGGTTGTTTCAGTTCTATTTGTTAGATATGCTTGCCACTTGTTCTTCTTAATTTTTATTTTTTGCTTAATTTCTTGTGTCCACCAAACGGTTTGTTTTCTTTTGCTAGTTACTTTACTAGTGCCACACACCTCTCTAGCTGAATCAATAAAGATGGTTTTTAGTGTTTCCCACATTTGTTCTAGCGTTTTGTTACTATTGTCGTTCATCATCAATGCAATTTGCTGTTCTACTTTTTCTTCATGTGTCTTAGCCAGTTCGTGGTCTTTAAGTTTATAAACTCTAATAGTCTCAAATTCGATATTTCTTGCTTTTGTTTCGTTTGATTCTTTGTCGACGTTCTCTCTTTTTATCTTCGCAACCAACAGGTAAAGATCACTGTCTATTTCCGGCCCTCTTCTAACTTTCGCATGTAGTACTTTATTTTTACTTCCACTTCGTGTCAGAATATAATCTATAATTGATTTTTCTGCTCTGCTTGGTTCTTCTCTAGTGTATAGATGTATTTCTTTGTTATTGCACATGGTATTCGTTACGATAAGGTTATGCATAAGGCAGAATTCTAATAGCCTTCTTATATTGTCATTTCGTACCGTTTCTCCGTATTTGCCAATTACGGTTGGAAATGTTGCGTCTCTTTTCCTACCCGCCCATTGAAATCTCCAAGTACGTATATTTCCTCATACTTTTCATTTACTTCTGTTAGATTTTCCCAAAACATATCTTTTTCCTGTATTCTTTCATCTTCGTTAGGTCCGTAAACCACTAGTACTGCCCATTGTTCACCATTATCTTCTTTCATATGTATTAACAAAATTCTCTCTGTAATAGCTAGCCATTTATACAACTTGTTCTTAATTTTGTTATTTATTATACAGCCTACTCCGGCTGCTGCTCGTTCTTCCATTCTCACATCACTATAGACCGGCATATATCCATTATCCATCTCGGTTATCCCCTGGCCCTTCTTTTTTGTTTCCGTTATTGCTAGTATATCCAGATTTGTATTTTCAAATTCTGTTACTAGTTCATTTTCTTTTCCATTGATACTTCGGACATTCCATGTTCCCAATTTCCATGTGTTCACATTATTTTTATAATTCTCATTAGTATTTCGCATAGGTTCCCCTGGTGAAAGATACGTTTTCGGAAAGGTAAAAAAATATCTATTTAAGAGTAGTAGTTTCAAATGATGTAAGTGAACAAGAAGATATACAACAAAGGCTTATGAAAGGAAGTAAGAAAGCAGAATCATTAAATAGGACACTAAGAGCAAAAAGCAGCACAGACAGAACACAAGACTATTATTCAATCAACAGTGTTATATGCGTGCAAAACATGGATCCTCACGCTGGACGCTCACCCTGGAAAAGAAAATTGAGACTTGAGAACGAAGGATGTTAACAGAAATATATGGAGGCATTAAAGAAAATGATATGACGAGAAGACGAACTTATCAGCAGTTAACGAAATTGTACGGGGAACCGAAAATCACTACAAAAGTTAAAGCTCAGAGATTGGGATGTTTGAATAATTTACATAGAATGCACGATGGACGAGTAACAAAGTTGATGGTGGAGGAACGGACAGGAATGAGAAAAAGAGGGCGCCCAAGAAAAATGTGGTTGCATGCAGTGTTGGCGGGCCCACAAAGTATGGAAGCAAGAAAATGGAGAACAATAGCAATCAATAAAAAAGAGTGAAAAAAGATTACTCAAGGCATGGACCAACAGTGCGTACCAGAGCTAATTTACTAAATAACGACGGCCTTAATGAATTAAATATTTTCAAGGCAACAGGTCCTTAAATACCGACAGAGTCTATATACAGTGAATATCTTCATATACCAAACTATTGAAAAAAATGTTTTAGTGCTACCTTTTCGCTGCTCTAGCTATAATTAAATAACTGGTAGTACTTCTGTACAGAAAATAAGTTACTAAACTGGAAGAGAAATCCTGATAATAACACACACGTTTCGATCTATAGAAAAAATAAACTAAAACAAATTTGAAGACGAAAGCAACTACATATACATATACACAGCCATATTCTGCGGAAAAACAGATGTTTCTAGTTTGAAGAGCACAACTGGGCTACCAGAGCAAGCGATAAAATAGACCTGCAACCCTAAATCGCTATGTAGATACTGGCGCATGATGAACTACGAACCGCCAATGGAAAAATTGAGGTCAGCCCATTGCCGATCTTTAATTATTATCATATATGAAATTGCTAGAAGTAGATCCATAATTTCATCTGACGAACTTGTGTGTCCTCATCAAGTATTTATTGGTAGTGCCTGATTATCTAGGCACATACAAGCATCAATCCGGATAATTGAGGTTTCAGTTCAGATTCGGATAATAATGCTAGGATGCATTTCAAGTGGGCCAGAAAAATTTTAATTGGTTTTCCTACAAAACGAAGTCTTTACTTCATAATATACAAGTCTTCTAAGGTTACTAGGTACACCCATCATACACGTACAGGGAGAAAGTGTCAAGTAGTAGGTTGCATCGTTTGACGCTTCGGCTGTTGATGTTTGATGCGTTGCAGTTGCCCCATATCGCGGCATTCCCGCCACAACGTGAACCATTTAAAGTAATTACCGTAAAACTGTATGTGAACTAAACTTGTTATCCAAAAAGTAACCATTTCTTCGCAGATTCTTCCAATAGTATTTAGAGCTAAATTCTAAGTTTCCGTACCTTGTCATGCACAAAGGAATACAGTCAAACCGAATTAGTGTATTACTACTCCTATAATCCTACAAGAAAAGAGTGTATGTGCAACCATGTTCTCTTTTGTCCTTTTGGTGAGAATTCTGTCATTGGATGAAATTATTGTAACTGATAAAATGTGCAATTAGTTACATACTTTAAATAACTCATATAAAACATGTTGAGAAAATTAGACGAGAAACGTATCGGGCAATATTTTTTTAATATCGTTCCGAATGATACTGCGGATTTCAACATGGACGCATCAATCTCGGTGCCAATCTGAAGGCAGATCACCCAATGGCAGCAGTCACCTGTGTGCAAACTGATCAAGGAGGATTGGAGATTGGGACATTCGTAGGCAATTAAAAAGGTCCTGAAAGTTAGTTTTCCGTTGCAGTTTGCATCTTTCAACGGAAAAGGAAAATATGATTCGAGTCAATCGGTGGAAAAAGCTTTGAACTTGCTCAACAACGGAAGCTAAAACGACGTTTGCAGCATCATGAATGGTGACAAATCATGGTCTTATTTCTATTTACTTGAAAATAAAGGCCGATCCCTTGTTTAGGTGTTTCAACATCATCCAACAAAACAGTTATTTGGTCCCGCAGTTATCTTAAAAGTTGGTCATATAGTTACAATATTCTTACGAGATCAGAACCAGTTAGTGTCAAGTGGTATACTGTAATTCGTTTGCCAGTAGTAATCGCCGTACTCTGAGAAACAAACCCAGAAGAACGAATCAGCCAACACAATGCGGATTCATATAAAGCTCGAAGGGCAATTAAGTTTCTGAAACAGCAAAACCTTGAAGTTGTAAAATTCTTTTTAGATTTCCAAGGATCAAGAGTGGATTGCACGGTTCCAGTTGCCGGAATAAGCAATGGATACCTTCAAAATTACAATTTTGCTATTCCAACTGAAAATTGGAATAACTACTTTCACATTTGGCTTAAAGGTATAAAAGTATTACTGTTTTTTAAGTGGACATGTCGCCACATTTCCGGTTAATAGACGTGTCCCCTTATGAGGAAATTAGAAATACTAGTATATTGGCACGAAATATGTTTGTGAGAAATATTACGTTATTAAAAATATCTAATGTATTTATAAAATATAAAAAATTTTGAAAGTATATTATGGGAACATTGTTGTTTGACTATACTCACGAAGTAATACTCTAAGTCAATGGGTAATTCAAATCCTTTTGAATCTCCCTGTACCACTGCAAACAATTTAGTACGACAAATTTGACAAAATATCGTAGTACCTATTTTTATTTATATTTTGTTTTTTCTCTATTTTGGTGGTCTACATTTTGGTGATCTGCGTCAAAATCTTGTACTGAACTCGCAGAATTCTCAAAAATTTAAAAAAATGTTTTTATCCCATTTAGTTAAACATTAAAAAAAGTATCACATATTATTTAAAATCAATGTGGTTTAGTCCGCTTTTCCTACACATTTTAGCAGACTGATAGCCGTAATTCATTTACGTAGATCAAAACTCAATGTTTAATAATTGTAGGCGTCTTGCCCGATATCACTCAATAAGGAAAACGTCGACATTTCTGTCCGCTTAATAGGTATAAAACTTTGTGTCTGCATCCGGTTAACAAAATCCGTTTAACCTTCCTATACTCACGTCAAAATGAAAGACGTATACTATACTATATAAGTCGGTCTCACAGACCGTATGCGTGAGTATAGGAAGGTTAATATAAATGTACAAACCTATAATTTTTACTGCTCCTAGCAAACCACATGAAACATTAGAAGGCCAATCTTTGTATTGTTATTTCTTGTTTGCTATTTATATTGCTTGCAATTACTTAAAAATATTATAATACAAAACTTTAACGCAATAAACATCATTATTAACTGCTAAATTGTTCTTTTGATATCGTTTAACTTTGAACTATTAGGTATTAAGTAGAATGTAGCAATTCAACAGCGAACTTAACACTGAATTTAAACATCAAGTAATTTTGATGGTGGTGTATTTTTGCTGGACTGGAAATGTTTAATTTTAAAGTTAAGAATCATTTTCATCATATTTTTTGAATGTTGACATATAAGCAATTATCAATTATTTCCTTATCACTAAGGTTTGATAAAGAGGTTGGATGACGGGTTATCATTAAGTAGTGTAAACCGGGGTGACGCCCTAACTTCTCTGAATTTTAATGTCGCGCTTTGCACGTAAGTGGAGGCAAACTCCGGTTTACACTACTTAGTAATAACACGTCATCCATCTTTTATCAAACGTTACTTGTCACATAACTTTACTCTATACACATTAGAAACACGTGCTGTCTCTATCAATCTCTCTCTTACCACTTGCTTGAACGATTGTAATAGCAATTAACAAATCCAGCTTGATTTGGAAATTTAGATCACAAGTAAATAGATCACAAACACCAATGTAAAGAAAAGTCCGCAAGTCTGAGTAATATTAGAATAATTTGACAAAAACACACAGGATTAAAAACTTTCTTAACAGTGGTGTTTTTCCTATATTCATTATACGGTATCGAATAATGCGACTTATGTATACTACAAACCCACCATTGTTTCTCAATAGTCGACTTTTATAATTCACATTGAAATACCCTACCTTCATTTCAATCTCATTAAGGGAAGAAAAGGACAAAAAAGGGTTTTATATAATTTTACCAATTCGATGCTCGAAAGGGCGTAAGGAATAGAGAAGAATATAATTTTACCCTTAATTCGATAGGAGTAAAAGAACTCAAAGATGCTAACAATAAAAGCAGTTTATATATATGCAATGTTTAGCACGAATGCTAATATTAATGATCGTATTACGCTATTCCTCTTATAATTAGTTGTATACCAAATAAGTGAAATATTTACTGAACATATAAATAACAAACCAACAAAAACATCAATCACATAAATGTTTAATTCAGTAGAGATTTCATATAATATATAAAATGTAAAAATGTACAAAAATATGAAAAACGTTTGTATAAATTAAAAATCTCCAATACAAATATCCTTATAACTTACAGTCACTCATTTCTTATAAATAATAACCAGAAATACACTTTCTCTTTAAACAAAATACTCCCAAATTATAAGATATGAAAGCTCTTGAAAATTACCCGATAACTGAATCCTCGGCTTCCTTTTCCTCACGAACGGAATCTTTTTCCTTAACCACATTTTGCTCTATAAATTCTTTTAACTGTTTGTATGCGTGGTCCAAATCGTCATTGATAACTACTAAATCAAAATTTCCTGGTTGTATACCTGAAATAGATATATTTATTTGAAGGACAAGGTTTCTCCTTTTCTCGAAGTATTCCCATAGTTATAATAATAATAAAGGTAATAATATTTATTCGTAAAAAAATGTTGCAAATGCTGTACAAAAATAAATAAACAAAATAACTGAATAGAATAATTGGGGAAATCAGCAATGTTTAGAATTCAGTCAACAACTTCCTGCAGTGATCAAAATATTTGTCGAAGCTGTAAAATGCTCTACTCAGCAATAATTCTTTTATTTAAAGTAGTGCCTTTTGAGGTTGTTGGTACTACGAATTTTGCGGAAAACCTTGCCGTCGGAAGACGAATGTTTGCTTTATTGCTAGTATTGTGCCTATGGACATCCTCATTAGCAACTGATATTTTGTCCAAACTTTCTTTCCTTACATTTATCAGACATTCTTAGATATAAGTTAGATATAAAATATATAATAATATAGGGTTAAAATCTTGAAGCACCCGAAAAATGGTTTGCAGTGTTGTCTAGCGCTGACAAAAGCCATAATATGGATAACGTTTTTCTCCATTGTAAATATTTGTTAACATGACAGGATGCACCCTAGACCTCCAGATCCTCTTAAATATTCCTGCATCCCTATGTCCTTCAATTGTCTAAAGGTAATGTCATAGATGACAGATTCGTAGCAAGATAGTCAATGTGTGGTAAGAGCTTCAGTGATTGATCAAAATAAGCCCCCAATAACTTCATAGGTTCCTAGGCAAAAACATTCCTACTAGAGAAATGCATGCTTCTCATTTTATCCATGTTTACGGTGAGATAGTTTGAACAACTAAAGTTTATAATATCAGATAGCTCAGTATCTGCTTGTACATTACCGACCGTTGAACTAGAATGTATTAAAGGTGTATCATTCACATATCTTACTTCATGAGCAACATGACATTTATATAAATAATGAAAAGTATTTAGCCGAGAATGGAATCTCGAAGGACACCACTGTTGTGGGTCACAAAACCATAAGCCATTGTAGGTAACAGTAGCATTTCTCTTATTCAAATAATCTGCAAATAATTCATTCGGATACCTCTAATGTTGCAACAGATATTTTATAATTCACAAAAAAATTCCGGTATAATATTTTTATCCAATGAAGTGATAATCGCGCTAAAAGTACTATAAAGAGCATCCTGTTGATTTACCGTATCTGTACCTAAACAGACAATTCGATAATAAATTACCATTTTCAAGGAATGTCACTAATCGATCCTTTAATGTTATTTAAAATATCTTACCCAGCGTTAGAATAATGGAAATGTGTCTATAGCCACTAGCATGATCAACTACAAACTACACCGCTGTTGTACCCGATTTGTACGGGTTAATTTAAACTTAGCAACTATCTCAAAACAGTAATAAATTAAATGCGTTAATCGCTTAGTTAGAAAGTCAATAATCAGTACATGTAAGTATGTATGTATGCTATGATACCAAAAATATCCTTGGTAAAGGTTTTTTTTTTTCATTTTGAAATGATTTTAAATATCTCCTGTTCAGATAGAGGATGTGGACAGGAGAGATCGACTAGGCCTATGAGCTTTACTCAAAAACAATTTGAAATCAGCACTAACATTTGAAAACCCGACCCTGGGCCCTTTAACTACTTCGCTGAAATATGTAGAACAAACCTCCGTGGATAAGCTAGTTGAGAAATGATTGTTGTTGTTATTTGTGTGTTTCTATTATTTCAATTTTTAATAAAAGTGTATTTCAGGTCTTAGTGTTTAAGCCTGTTTTTGTATTTAGTTTCATTTGATACTCTTTGCAATGCGCCTAGGTTCGTTTTCAGTTCGACAGGTTCTTCGTTAAATTAAATTTAGATTTAGATTCCCTGTCTAACAACCCGCTTTTTCCTGAAAATATGGTTCAATGTGATTATTATAAAATTTAATAAGAATTCTACCTTTCTATTAGTACAATTAGTAGAATAGAAAGTAGCATAGTTAAATTATTTCATACTATCGATGCACAAAGTTATTCTTATTATTATTCTTCGTAAATGATCTACAAACCATCACCTGACTCAATATTTCATTTATTTCTACCTAAAGTCTGTTTCAGACAGATACATCTTGCGTTACAGTCTTACCTAAAATTTGTGGTAATAAATTTGCGATTGGCTAATACAGAAATTCCCGTATTATACCATAAATTGTATGGTAAATATAACCTGCCTTTTTCCCATAACAAATTGTGCAGCGTGCATGTATGTATGTATGTACAAACTTGCTAGATTTTCATTTACTAACAATAACTTAATGCGGGCTAATTCAGCGCGCTTTTTCAATGCAGAGGTATTATATATCCATATTAGTAAACTTACAAGGGAAACATCAAGGTTGTGAATAATGGATTTTGATGGTTCTCGAATATGTTATTCAGGGACCTCTCCTGAGTACGTTGCTACCAGCTTTTGTAGCCATTCGCCCTAGTTCTCGAGGAAATTGCAAAAGTTTTCCTGACGGACTTTATATACCGTTAATGTTAATAATTTTCTGAAGAAATGGATATAGTACAGTGGGTAAGTTCTAGGCCTACTACGCTGGCGATTCGAGTTCAAGTCCTGCTCTTGTAGTTTTTTTTTTTTGTGAATCTCATTGCATATGATATTAACAAATATATTTAATTTCATGCAAAATTGTTCAAAAATAATATTTTTCGCCGTGGTAATTTTATTAATAAAATTAATGGGAAGCACATGTGCATCATAGTGCATATTTTAAATTATTATCACTAATAATAAAACGATTAAATTATAAGATTTGATTGTGAAATTTAAAATACACACCAAGATGCACATTTGCTGAAGTTACTATGGCGAAAAATATTTTTGAACAATTTTGCATGAAATTAAATATATTTATTAATATCGTATGTAATAAGATTGACCAAAAAATCACAAGAGCAGGAGGATTTGAACACGAATCGCTAGCGTAGTAGGCCTAGCACTTACCCACTGCACTATAGTCACTTCTTTAGAAAATTATTAACATTAACGGTATATAAAGTACGTAAAGAAAACTTTTGCAATTTTCTCGAGAATTTGGGCGAATGGCTACAAAAGCTGGTAGCAACGTACTCGAGGAAGGTCCCTCTATAGCATATTCGAGGACCCATCAAAATCCGTTATTCACAACCTTGACGTTCCCCTTGTTAGCTATACCACCCCATATTTTAATTCCTTTCTATAGAAAAATATGTTGGTGAAATAAAATTGTGGATACAAACCTTAATAACATAAAATCAGACGCATTGTTTTTAATTATCACTAAACAGACTGTTAACTAGATATTCGCCAACATCAAAAAGAAATGGGAAAAATATTTGCGTAAAATTACAACCCCAAATTTAAAAAATTGATATCAAGTCTGTACAGAAATATTGTTCGATATTTTTGAATTATGAAATAGACAAAATAGACAAAAAGAACTAACGACCTGAAATTCAAAGCAGACGCCTACAACAATAAATATCTATTCATGTTTTAGACATGGCAAGCTAATTTCTGACCAAATAAATTTATATCACGAATACTCATTTTTGCCTGATCAAATATTTTATTTATCGCTAATCATCTAATCTAACACAAATATTTATGACACATGGATTACTCTCAAATTGTTTTAGCAAAGAAAGCAACAGATATGATTTGCTTTTATGATTAGTAAACTGCTGCTTTCTTCTAAATATATATTTTGTTATTACTTGCAATATTTCTTTCCTGAGTAGAATTGCGTATCCATCGTGTAAGAAAGTTCGTGCTGCTTAGTAGGTAATTACAAAACAATTGGGAGCCATCGTTACATCGCAATTTAACCTGGTATTCTTCAAATGCTACGCACATCTGGTGACGTAGTTATCTAAGTATAGACGAGTATAATACAATGTAAACCTGTTGGACCTACTCTAGGTCGATTTTAAATGAGTGAATAATAGTAAACGAAGAAGTGTAGCCGCGTTAAAGCTCACTAACAAGGGAACACCGGCAACCCGCAAATTCAGATTTCTATGAAACTGTACAGACTGAACCTTTACGTACAAAACGGTGCAGTATAACAAATTTATTCAGTTCATAGTAATAATAATAATAATAATAATTAATAAGGTTCGACAAACGCGCGTCTTGTTCGCTGAAAGAACAGTCTATATTCGCTGCATATAGACTGACAAGGCACGCCTTTGTCGAAAGAAGGCGACGAAGCAGAAGATAACATTTTCAGTTTTTCCGTAATTATAATTATTATTAAATATTACTACCGTTAAAAATAACAATTTCTTCTGTCTGTTTATGCTGTACATCATGGATGCCATGCTTGTTTCTACTATGAAAATATGTTATCACGTTGTATTCAGTTTTGCACCAGTTTCTATTAAGTATAAACTCCTTAATACAATTATGGGAATAACCATATAATCTACGCTGCACCGTTCCGGTAGTTCACTCCGGGCATAAAAGCTTAGTATTCAGTTACATTTCTTGACTAATAGTGCTGTAACGAGCTATTAAGAAATGAAAAAAATGACAATAAAACCAGAAAAACCGTAATATTTTTACTAAAAACAAATTTATCAACAAGGGAAGTTGCCAAAAAATGTATAGTTGGTTAAAGTTTTGTACAAAAATTACGAAAAAGTATTATTCAGAGGTGCCCACGTCTAAAGGGAGACGGCCAAAATTGCTATCCGTTCATGGAAGTCGACAGTTAGTGAGATATATAGCCATAGGAGAGGCTTCTACTCCATCTATGGCAGCAAATCCTTTAAATAAGGACACAAGAAAAGAATTAGCAAATGGACAGCAATGAGATCATTGAAAGGACATAATTATCGATGACTAGAAAAGAAACGTAAGCCTTTGCTGTCTGATAAAAATATGAAAGCTCGTTTATTATTTGCAAAAAATATGAAAGCTCGTTTATTATTTGCAAAAAATATGAAAGCACGTTTATTATTTGCAAAAAATATGAAATCTGGTCGATTGAGCAATGGCGACGAGTTATATGGTCCGATGAAACGAAAATAAATAGATATACCTCCGATGGTCGTAATTAGTGTTGGAAAAAGGACGGCCCACCTCTCCAACGAAAACATGTTAAAATGGTTGTTAAACATGACGGAGGCTCAATAATGATATGGGGGTGTATGACACCGTATGGTGTGGGTAGTTCACATAAAATTGACGGAATAATGAATCAATACACATACAAATCTATTTTGGAAGATCATTTAATTGAAACAGTGGGAAACATGCCTATACCAGAAAACGAAGTGATCTTTCAGCAGGATCGAGACCCAAAGCATACGGCCAAATCTGTACAAAATTTACAAACATCTCAACAGTTTCAACTACTGGATTGGCCTGCACAGAGGCCCGATCTCAATCCGATTGAGAACCTGTGGGCTCGTTTAAAACGACGTCTACATGTGAAATACCATTCAGCGGTTAAAGGTCTCTGGACACATTATTAACTTTTTCCTGTGTAAGTGATATCTGTACAGGTGCGAAACTGAGTACGACAAAAAAACCTATATATAAACTTATGTTACGATATATTGTTAATTTATTTTCCTGAAAATATAAAAATTTACACAAAACAGTCAACAACTTTTCTGTAATTTAAAGGGTTTCCCTAAATATTACTATGTGTGTTCAGTTTTGCTCATCAGTGTATATCAAACTCGTATAGGTCTATCGCCTTCTTTCGACAAACGTGTTGTTCGCTATATACTGTTCTTTCAGCGATGAAGACGCGCGTTTGTCGAACCTTAATAATTAACCGTCGAAAGCAAATAAACTTGTCTACATTTGAACGAAAGTGAACATATTAAGAAAAAAAATGATATACAAGAAGAACGAAGAAACCATTTTTATTTACTTATTGCATATTTTACGTGCAGTGTAGATTTACAATTCGGCATATTTTATAAAGCAATATATGTATACATTGTACAAGGTGACCACTCCAGTAAGAGAGCACTTTTGGGAGAACAAGTAGTAGTCGCTTAATAGGAGTTTCACTGTATATTGTTCAAAAAGGCCTCCATATTTTGCCTCGCAGTAGCCCAGTCTATTATAGAACTGTCTTCGTACATTAACAAGAGTTAGGGGTGAAATACTGTTAGAAACTTGTGTAATTCGCACTCGCAACTCATTTATTGTTCGGGGTCTTTCATGCTGATGTACATAGATATTCCTTAAAGTATCCCCAAAGAAAGAAGTCACTAGGCGTTAAGTCAGGAGATCTAGCCGGCCAATATATAGTACGCCAAGTACTAATGGTCTGGAAAATGCAAAGAAATGAATTCTCGAACAACTCTTGCAAGTATGAGCCGGACAGCCGTGTTGGTCGAATCAAATCGTTAAAATTTACAACATTGGGTATTGCAGGAATAATATCGTTTTGGAGTAGTTCTAAACGACTGCGGATTGTGTGGTCCGATATTTGGGAAGCAAACATCTGTTAGTCAGGTTTTGAAATGATATGAAATAAGCTTTCCAGGCGTCGAAGAAGGAACGAACACATTTACGAGTGTAAACAATAGCCGCATTTACGAGTCTAAACAATGATTCCGCAACTCGAAGTCCAAATGTATTCACAAATTCCTTTATTTGTAGAGTGCAAACAGTGCACAACATCTTCAATGGTTTTCTGACCCTTCACTGCCAAAGTACGGCCGCAGTGTATTTCTAGATTACATTTGTTCTCATCGGCGTTGTAAACGTTACTGCTGGCGATACTAGTGATATAGCGTTTGACATCCTTAATAAAATGATTGCTTAATAACTGTAGCTCTTCAATACCAGCACGTGCCGACCAAATAATAAATTTTGTTATTTTGCACACACAATATTATGTACTTTCTTGAAATGTCATATCTACCAATGTCCTGCTTTAAACATGCCGTTTACAATTTCTTGTTTGGCTTCGAAGATCCATGTCATGAATTATTTTTCAATTGTCAATGTTATTTTGAAACTTAGTAACAACTCATTCTGTAATAAATCGTAGTTTAACTGTAGGCGTGCCACCTCTGTTAATATTTTCTTCCCATCTACATAACTTTCGAAAGAATGTCGCTTGGTTTTACCACTTTTCCAATATTCTGCAGTTTTAATTTTGGAATTTAGGCGACATGCAATATTTCCATAATTGTCTTCTTCATCTTCTGCTACATCGTATAATCCTAGTACATAAGCTTAGAATCATATCTTTTAAGGCATCATCACATCACCTATATTAACCTTCCTATACTCACGCATACGGTCTGTGAGACCGACTTATATAGTATAGTATACATGTTTCATTTTTGACGTGAGTATAGGAAGGTTAATCGCTGTCATTGTGCCAACATACAAATTTACACTCCACGAAAAAATGCTTCTGATATAGTACCTATCATTTCAAATGGCCACTTATATACAGTGATCCAAAATGATTGACGTGTGACGCTCTATACTAATATGACATTTGCCGCTCCCATTGAAATAGATATAGTAATGGAACGCGCACGTTAATGTGTCTATGCAACGAAAAACGTGCCGTTTGTGTTGGAAGAGTGCAGATATATGTAAGGTATCTCTATCTTCTTCTCGCTCATTGACTGTTATGTGTCTATCAGACTCGGATTTGGTTTTTTAGCAATATTTATAATTTAATAGTGAAAATAGTTAAACACTGTAGTGCATATATTTGTAAAAATGAATGGACTCCTTCTGGAAATATCAAATTTCACAGGCAATTATTTTTTAATTAGTTATCAGCCCATTATCTAACCTCGATATTGGTTATCTCAAAAATAAACATTGAAAATTGAACAATATAGATATTTACGATATAGTTATTTTCGAAATCGTCAAATTTACAGAGAAAGCCTTCAGAGCGGGTGCTATTTTGGGACACATGCAAAGACCCTTATTTAAAAAAGGATTATAAATTTAGTTCCACAGCAATTCATACCTGAAATAAAAACATTATTCTATCCTTCACATCCGGTTGATATTTCAGAAGATCATAAAATTTGTCGGCAGTACATATGCGGATGTAAGAATTCAAACGCATGTGAAGAAAAATTTACAAAATCAGGCGGTAAAGCCAATATAAGACATAAATTACACAGAACTGTTTTATTCTCCAACATATAGCATTAGTATTACGAAATATTTTATATGTATATAGCTAAATTAAATGTTTTTAATTTTTGTTTGTTATTGCAACAGGTAATTAGAGAAAGCAATGTATTCATGTAGTTAGTAGGTAGGTTTTTCATATTTTACGTATACCTATATGTTATGTCTATAGTTTGTAGAAATGCTCTACTTTTTTATGTTATTTTGTAAATAGTTAATAGTTTTATGGAATAAATTTTGATACATTACGTAGTGTCATTTTTATATTTATCTGCATTGTATTCGTTTTCATTGTAGCTTTACCTGTTGCGGCGTTATTTCAAATTATCGCGCCAGGTGCAACTATCTTGCATATGTTTGAATAAGTAAACAAGGATAGTGATACCTTAAAGTATGTTAATCCTTTTCTAGCAACAGTGTCTCATTTTTTCACTGTAACGTCAGCGTTCCAGTTAACCTTATACTTCATTGCCCGTTCCACATGTATGTGTTTAACAATAAATTCCATAGACGCACAGTGGCCTAAATTCGAATTTGTCATTAGAAGGACCAATAACAAAATGGCGGATCCAATATGGCGGTCAATTTTCTGGAAAAGTCATCCAAACATTATAAAATGCCGTGATTTTGGGTATATTATATCGATATTTATAAATCTGTTACCAAAAAAAAAAAGGGTAAACACACTGTGACAGAAAAAGTTCAAAAAATTCGTTTAGATTCGAATTCATTCTTCCATAGTCGATATTCTCGAACTTTTTCGAGTAAAATTTTCGCTATATTTCTTTATGCCCTTTCTACGCGCCTCTTAGGCATCTTCCGATATCTGACCAATCGGAAGAGGGGCCCACTGAATTATTTCTGACTCATGGATGGGTACTTTGTGGATTGTAATGGGCATACAATACCATGAGTACTTTTCGACAAACATTTCTGCAGTTTCTGAACAGTAAGTTTTGAAAGCAATAACGCCAATTTGCAAATCCGCTAGACATGACTAGATATTGTGTGACATCTTCTCATTACATTTTCATCCAATCACATTTACTTCCAAAGACAATTTTGGTTGGGCTATATTCAAATCCAATTCCTTTTTGAACCTCTCGCTTTATTCTTCTTAACTAATTCTACCTCATTCAGCTTACGTGACTGCCGTTTGTGTTGTCAACGATGTGTTAAGCTAACGTCTCGTTTCCTTCACTTCAGCAGGATCGACACTAGAGCACGCACGAAAGTACTTTGCTCTGTACTGCAAAGGTATAGGCAAGTTTCGGCATGCAAATCTACTTGATTCTGATTCCATACGGTATTGACTTGGTAAATTGCATTAAAGTAGCCCGGTCGGTAGTGGGCGATCAACTAAACGACAGTTTCACTGCAAGTATTCGTCAACGAAAATGTTATATTTTACAGGTACCAGTCTTTTTTGAAAATACTACCAACTATGATCTAGTAAAGTTGAAACATATTAAAATATTGTATAAACCTTCAGGACCATTCTCCATTGAATAGAATTGATACCACATACTTGGATGAAAAGTAAACAGTACTTTACGCGGTGAGCGCGGTTTACATCAGAGTCACGCCAACGCGAATGGGTCAGAAGTAAGGAACTTCGAAATGCCCAGTAGTCGCTGGTATACAAGATACTTGGCTTACCTTTCATCGAGATTCGTATTCAGGCTTCCTCTATACGATAATGCGAGCTCGAGGTCATTAGAAAAATTTCTTTGTACACTTTTTCCAAATTTAGTCCACTGTGAGGCATGTCGACAACATATTTCTTTTGTCACTCATAGCTACCTGTAATTTGGGTTGTATAACTCTCAGGAGGATGTATTATATTATTGGATTTTAAAACAAAATTTAAATCAAATTCAAAAACAGTAACGAAGATTATTATTTTGCTTGCCCAAAAATAGAAACCCATCGTAACCTGAAAGTTGAGAGTTAATACTGATTAACATGTTCCATTTAGTAAACCTAACCAAAATATATTCGCCGTTTTAGTCTGGAGGAAGAATGTTGGTGATAAAATAAGTGAAGAACGATCGGAATAAACTCTAAAACTTATACGAAAACACTAATAAAATGGCCGAGAATTTTATCTGCCCGCCTATGATGAGAACTCTAACCATCAATTTTCCTTTGGAAAGTAGTTTTGATAATATAACGTATATATGTAATTGAACAATATCTGTTTTTAATTCATTGATATCTACAGTAAGTATTTATAGTTAATCCAAATCAATAAGATCAGATTATGCTATTGTTTTGAAACGTCATCGAAATAATTAATAATTTCAGTTGTTCTAAATAAATATTATATATTTACAATTGCCTATGTACCGCAATCAATACAAAGCTTTATTATTGTTTTTTAATCTCTTGACTCCGACTTTTTGTGATATATAAAAAGAATTATAAAAAGAATGGGGTATGGGGTACTCAGTCCCCGTCTTTTTTCGAAAATAATAGACGTCATCCTTGGAGCGATGTAATATACTTGAAGTTGTATTTTGAAAAAGGTATACCTGCTAGTCTCTGAGATATTTATAAAAATTTGAAAATCGCCCAAATTTTTGGAGGAGACTATCCCAAAACCGGGGGATTCAACCGATAAAACAAATTGTGTTCTTCTTATACCAAGATAATCTACCAGTCTGCACAGTTCATTCGGATTCGGTGAGTTCCCTTAAACTGTGTGTTACTTCTACATACAAATGTCGTAGAGTTTTTATAGGTATTTTTCCTCAATCTGTGGGGAGTATTTGGCCTAGAGCGCCAGCGGTCACGAATCCTACTCTCGGACGCTACAGCGCACAATCATTTATCTTTCAAAGAAAACTTATATAAAGAGCCTGAAATTATTTATTGATATTTGTTCATGGCTTTAATTAATGTAAGTAACCAAAACCCCTGTTTAGCGTTGTTTTGGTATTGCATCGCCGATATAAATATACCATTGCTCGTTATAAAGTTGAAGAGGTTTCGGCTCACGTCGTCCTGTCGTTCTCAATTCGTTGTCCGCGGAACTTTGGTGCTCCGCAAAATGAATCAAATACACAAAAATAAAATCTGTATTAAGCAAACATAAAATACATTTAAAATAATTTTTATTAAACAAACTAGCCTATAATAATAGCTATTACCTTGCCTATGTAAGGTAACATATTTCTAATTATCATGTCTAGTGAGGACCTTATTTTATTGCATTTACTATAACATATAACAGCAAAAAAACATTTATTCAAGTAAGCCAGATGTCAACAGATTCTAAGAATAATTTTTGATTAGGACCAAAAAATTAATCTTTGTTTTATAACTATATATGTGGTATTGCAAACTTATAAACATCTATTACGAAAAGTGATGGCATATGCTAGTATATACCAAGTGGTAAACAAATTGCGTCTTGTGCCTGTGCAATTCATATTTGAATTCTGAGCACTTAATGTTTTCTATTTCATACGTCTCGTATCACATTATCGAATAATGGTGATAACGTTACTAATCAAATTGAAGACGACGCAGAAGAGATATATATTGGGAAATCAACTAGAAGGGTCAATCACTTGTATGATGAAGAATAGGTATCTAAAATTGGGATTTATCTGGACCGGCAATTTAGATTGTCCTACTCTTCTCTGCGTGTTATACGGAAAGAAACCTGTCAATAGCGCAATGGTGCCCGCTAAATTAAAGCATAATTTTTCAGCAAAACATTAAAATCTTTCACTAAAAATAAAGAATACTTCAAATCGTCTTTTGAACCATAAGGGAAATAAAAAAAAAAACAATTTTAGGAAGCAATGACAGTGTGATAAAGCTCAACTTGCGTCATATAATTCGTAGGTAAGTTTAGTATAAGTTTCTCTTCTAGCCATCTGCCATAGTTTTCTGCATTCATGTCTGAATGGTAGTCATGACAATTAGAAATAAAACCCATGCTTCCACCGTCGTGCATTATTGTCAGCCTGGATCCATTATAAACGCTTAAAAAATCTTTAGTACTTTTATCACACCCTTTTTTAAAGATGTATAACCACTATCAATGTATATCTCATCTACATATATAAACAATGGGTCAATTCTGATCGCGATAATATTTGATTTCTTGTAAGTAATCAATTTGTAATGTTCGTATATCTATTCCTTCTATTAACACTCTCCTATTGTTCTGTGTACATCTAAACTTGAATCCCCAAGTTTGTTAAAATTCTTCTTAACGACGTGTCCGATTTCTTCTATTCTAATTTCCGTTGCATCTTCTGCTGTAAAGCTGATAACATAACACATCTGATCGATGACAGTCATAGATCATAATCGCACTATCCATAATTGATATTCTGGTAAGTTACTGACATACTTTTGTTTCAGCCTCCTCTTACCAGGGCTTCTAAATTTATTTTCGTCTGGATTTGTCATCATATTTCCTTCCTGAAAAATTCTTTCTATCGTTTCACTTATATTCTCTGATCTACTTTCACTTTTACAAAAATAATTGTACACATTAAAAACCACTTCACGCGTTTCAGCACTTATCACTTTATGAAACCCTAACAGACATTCTGAGGCGCCTCTGATGTAACTACATAGAACATATTATTGCAATTAAGTAGGCGTGCATGCTTTTAAAAACGTTTACGGCGCATCCCTACACTTTGCCATCACTCGTGGCGACTGCTATACAAAATAAAAGATTTTCAAAATTCAATTTCTAAGTTTGGTAGTTCAGGGACAAAACAACTTTAGACAAATAATGTGGCAGTGCATGTTACTTCAATATTTAAATCATTTTGATATTATTTTAAGATACCTGGTTTCTATTGCAAAGATGATTTTCCAGCCTACTACATTAACAAAAGAAATTATAACTATCTTTCTTTTGTTTAATGTACTAAAAGAAAATGCTTTTTCAATTATGTATAATTTTGCTTTTAACAAATCTGAACTATCTGTAATTTGAACGAGAAAATCAGATTTCTTATCTATTGAATTGAATATTAATGAATAAGACTTTCCAACCAACTTTAGATATTTAATAAAGAATAGTTACCATATTCAATTTCCTTAGCTGCTACATCTAGTCTAAGTTTCAAGCTATTATCTGTTTCCGTTTTTCTTGCTTTTAGTCTCTTCTCTAATTCTTCCATGGAAGGTGGTTTCAAAAATACATACCATGGATTTAGCTCCGTCTTACGAACTTGTTTAACACCTTGTACATCTATATCTAACACACACACTTTTCCATCACATAAAACATTTTGTACTGCTGATTTGCTAGTTCCATACATATTACCACTAAATTCAGCACATTCAATAAATTCACCTCTCTGGATTGCTTCTGACATTAACTCTCGAGTGGTAAAATGATAATGCTCTCCATTTAATTCACCTGGTCTTGGACTACGGGTGGTATGGCTTACAGAGAATCCAAAACTGTTTGGAAAGTCTTGCATTAACTTTTTTAATAAAGTACTTTTACCAGATCCTGATGGCCCACATAAAACTAAAGGGCGTTGATTTATTTTCGAAGACATTTTCCTTATTAATCCTAAAATGCATATATGTGTACATAAAAAAAACACCATAATTAGTTATAAACATAAATATATTTTTACTGACCTTTGCGGATTAAATTAACACTGCGGGAAAATATTTTTCTTTATTAATGTTAGCGTGGAAACAGTTGAAGACGTCTATTAATTTGCACTTTTTTTGTTTGAAGGTTATTCTCTCACGCAAGAGAAATTTAAGCAAAAGATAAAACTTCAATTTGAGAAATATTGCATGCCAGGAAAGAAATCAATAAATAGCAGTGCTAATCGTCCGTTTCTTTTAACAGTTTTGTAGCACTTTCAAGCATTTAGGTTATGTAGCAGGTGTTGCATTATATCTCTGGCGTGTTAATTAAGTTTAGCGCAAATGTATTCTTTTACAGCTATATGTATGTAATGAAACAAAATATTTACTTACGAAACATCATCTGCCGTAAGTCAATTAGAACTGATTAGAACTATCAAGGAGACGGTCTTATCTTTATAGGAAACATGAAATTAAATTGATATATTTGACACAGCTATAAATTGTGTGGATTTTAAAAACCAGAATTGTATCACTTATGCTGTCCTCGTTTTTTAATTAATTAATTTTTATAAAATAATAGACAGAATGTAGAACACAGAATGTTTATTTTAAAAAAATGCAAAAAACAAAACAAAACAAAAGTGTGCTCTGAAATAATTGTTTCTTTTAAGTAATAACGTCATAATACATCTTTTTCTCAAAGATTCTGATAGTTTGTGCAAGTCTTACTCCGCAGCTGTTTTCAATATTTAATAAAAGCTCTTAATACGATCTTTCTCTTTTTAATTTGCGAAATATTGCAATAAAGATGATCGAACTGTTCGTATAGACCAGTGGTTCCCAACCGTTTCTAAATAGAATACCTACCTAAATTAAAATGAAAAAGTTTGTCATCAGCTTTTTAACTAAAATTGGCCAATTACAATTTCAAATCCATTTTTTATATTTTAATATGTATTGAAAAAATTATTATTACAAATAATATTAAATGAATACGGAACATAGACCACGGCAGACAGGTTGGAAAACGATAGCATACAGGCTCTCAGATAGAAAACTATTTGTTTTAATGTTCACCGTTTTTTAAATCGTTATATTAATACTGTCTCTGCTCTATTAACCTTCCTATACTCACGTCAAAATTAAAGACGTATAGTATACTATATAAGTCGGTCTCACAGACCGTATGCGTGAGTATAGAAAGGTTAAAAAATTATTGTTAGTGCGATCTTTTCTTAATGCATAGGGATTTCACGATGAAAAGACTGGGTGTTTCTAAATAGGAAACTAAAAATTAACTGTGAAATGCTCATCTATTCTGCAAAGTGTTTTGTTGTCGTTTGTGTTAATTAAATAAACTACAAACTTTAGTAATATATCATAAGTACAGCTACACATGTTCTTTCTACTTTTGCTACTATCGACTGGCGGAAACACTGGCGGGTCTTTTTACAAATTTAATTTTTTATTTAGAGGACGCCTATTTCTACCTGATCTTCTTACAACAATATTAAGTTGCGTGTTTTGATTGGTATTTTCGGAATATTTCTCAACATTCTCCTCCCTTTCCGCAAATTGAATGTTCTTGGGTTTCTTTATTAATATTGTATTTCGCCTAAACCATTTCTCTTTATCGGTCCTAACTAAAAATGATCTAGGGCTGCTTAAAGCTTTTTACTATATGCGCCTTATATTCTAAGCCGGCTACTGGTGCGTTACGATAGTTTAGCAAAAATAATTCTAGCTTCATGAGTTTTTTTCAAAATGGTTTAAGCGATATCCACTGCCTTTTCGGTCAAACCGTTACTTTTAGAATGATAAGGGCTGGTTGTTTGTAAAACAAAATTCCATGTTTTTGCAAAATTATGCATTTCCAAGCTATTAAATGGCATGTTATCTATCACAGCCATTTGAGGGATTCAAAGATGGCTATATACTTGCTTAAATTTTGATATCCCTGTGTGATTATTTTTGCTTTCAATTTTAATTAATTCCAGCCATTTGGAATAATAATCATACATGACCAAGTAGTCAGATTTTGAAAAATTTGCAATTGCACCAATGGTTGAAAATGGTATTTTGGGAATGTCATGATTGACAAGGGGTTCTTTTGTTTTGGAGTTGCTAAATTTTATGCAAATGTCCCACCGACCAATAAAAGACTCAATATCAGACATAATCCCCGGCTAATATAAATTATTTCTCGCCATGGTTTTAGTTTTAGTGATTCCTAAATGAGTTTCATGAATCAGTTTTAATAAGTGTTTCCTTAAAAATAATATTAATAATAATAATAATTAACCGATTGTGATAATAAATCAACCCATTTTCTACAGTAATGTCGTGACGAATATTGTAATAATGTTTTATTTCACCCTGGATCTTACCTTTAGTAGGCCAACCATGGTGGTAAAAATTCAACACATTTTGCAAAATATTGTCATGGGCGGTTCCAGTTTGAAATTCTTTAATTTTATTATCGAGTCCGGTCCTGGAGTGTTTGACTGTGTGAATGTTGTCGGTCTGCTCCGTGTTTATACCCAAGCTTTTTGGAGGATTGTGATCTTTTAATTGGTAACACAGTGAAAAATATAAAAACTAAGTGAAAGTGATTATCTGGGAATCAAAATAACAGGTAAAACTAAACAATTTTATTCCAATATCATTGATAATAGCCAGACTTCCGACGAGTCGACCAGGGCTCGGCTTTTTTCCGCGGTGATAAGAAAAGAAAACAGAAAAATACATATCCGTAGAGAACAGGGGCGGAGTGGGAAATTATATATATCATGGATACGGAGGAATGCAGCTCAGAAGATAAGAAGAGAAAAGGAAAAAGAGAAGAGTATGAAGAGAACAGCGAAAATATTTTCAAGAAAAGTAAAAAAATAATAAGATCGCCTATGAGGTCCCAGAAAAAGCTGGAAAAAAACATTGGAGTAATGATGAAGATGATTGAGGAAATGGGAGCGAAGATGAACAATTTATCAATAGAAATAAAAGATATGCGGGAAGAACAGAGAGAATATAAAAAGAAGTTAAAGTAGAGTTAAGAAAAGAAAATGTGGAACTCAAAAGGGAAAATAAATTCATTAAGGGGGTAGTAATGGAGATGGAAAACAGATTAGAACGAGTAGAGAATGAGAAAAGACGGAAGAATGTAGTAATTCAGGGTCGAAAAATAGATACAGAAGATAGGGAAAAACTAAAGAACACAATGGAAAATCTCATAGATAAAGAGTTACAGATAAGAGTACAGATAAAACAAGCCATAAAACTAGGTGAAAAAACCTGCCTAGTTCAATTAGACAGGACAGAAGATAAGGTAGAGATAATGAAAAACAAGAAGAAACTAAGAACAAAAATAGGAGAAAGGATTTTTATGAACGATGATCTATCTAAGCGGGATAGGAAGATACAGGAACAAATTAGATTCAGAGCTAAAACCGAGAGGGAAAACGGAAAACAAACAAAAATTGGGTTCCGGAAATTGTACATCGGAAATGAAGAATGGAGATGGGTCAGGGAGAAGGATAACTTGATACAGATACAGAGATCAAAAAACTAGAAGACGTGAACGAGCAAGGAAAAGAGAAGACACGAACGCGACTTGGCAAAATGGAAATAAGCAAACGCAAAAAGATAAAGAAATAATAGAACTGGGTACATGGAATATTACGAGTATATATGGAAAAGAGGTGGAAATAGTAGAGGAAATTGAAAGATACAATATTGATATATTAGGAATTAGTGAGACCAAGAAGGTGGGAGAGGGAAATAAGACACTTGATAGCAACTATAAGATGTACTTTTCTAGAGTGAAGGTAGGAGAAAGAACAAAGGAAGGGGTGGGGATTACAGTTAGTGAAAGGATGAGTCATAAGGTCATAAAGATCCAGCCGATAAATCCTAGACTCATTGCAATAAGCTTAAAATTGGAAGAGGTAGTAAACATCCTGCAGGTGTATGGCCCAGTTGAAGGTACGGAAGAGCAGAAAACCTCGGAATTGTATGAATCCCTACAACGGATATTGGATGAGTTGCGGGAAGATAGTATGAAGGTAATTATTATGGGCGACTGGAATAGTAGAGTGGGTAATGATACAAATAAGGGACTGGGCTGCTTTGGAGTAATTGGAGAAGAAAAGTTAAACAGAAATGGTTGGAAAATGATTGATTTTTGCATACGTAATGATTTCCTAATAGGGAACGGTTTCTGGGACCAACCACTGGAAGAGAGATACATCTTTGTCGTGGAGAAGAGAAACGCGAGGAGTATAGTAGACTACATAGTCTACACCCAGAGTATGAAAACCAATATACGAAACATCAAGACACGAAAAGAAGCTGAAATGGGAACTCAACACAAATTGCTAACGGCAGAACTCCAAGAACAAATTAATACAGAACAACAAATAGCCGAGTATCATAAAATAGCAATCAGCAAATTAATAAACGAGAAGAAAAGAGCAGAATACCAACAGAAAACCAACGATTTACTAGACAGACATGACAAGGAAGGAATGACACTGGAAGAGACGTGGAGAATTTTCAAGGAAACTATTTATAATTCTGCAATAGAAGTATGTGGTCAATTCAGATACAGGAAAAACAGAAAATAACAAGATGGTGGACTAAGGAAATGCAAAAGGAAGTCAACAACAAAAAAGATGCGTGGAGAAAATACGTTTTAACAAGGGAACGGCAATACAAAGAACAATATGTTAAAATAAGAAACGAAGTTAAGAAGAGAATGAAAGCAGCGAAGAAGAAAAGCTGGGAAGATTGTGTAAATGATATAAATAAGGAATATAAAACAAATAATAGGAAATTTTGGAACCTAATAAGATCAATGAATGGAAAGAAAAAGAA
This sequence comes from Chrysina gloriosa, assembly GCA_038088585.1. NCBI lineage: Eukaryota > Metazoa > Arthropoda > Insecta > Coleoptera > Scarabaeidae > Chrysina > Chrysina gloriosa. Next base: position 72,956,681 of record CM076087.1, on the reverse strand, counting down.
AGAAAGAAAACCAATTAGGAATACCATGAATGAATTAAAAACAAAAACAAGATATGCTTGAAACATGGAAAAAATTCTTCACGAAAAAATTCACAGATGTAGGAGCACGGTAGGAACACGGAATGAACATAACGAAGAACTTGAAGAGATAGATATGGCCAATCGACAGTATGTTTTAAGGTCTATACCAAAATAATAGCGGAACGACTTACACATTTAATAGGAGACAAACTGGAAGAAGAACAAGCAGCCTATAGAAAAGGGAAACGAACGATAATATCCACATAATTAAAAACATCATAGAACGTAAAATTGATACAGGGAGGAAATCTACTTCAATTTCATAGACTTGCGAGCAGCCTTCGATACAGTAGAGAGAGGGAATATAGATATCTGTCTAGAGAAACTAAAGGTTCCAAGAAAAATGCGCCAAATAATCAATAGTCTATACTGTCAGGTTAGGGGGATAGTACAAGTGAATGGAAAAAGAACGGCAGATTTTGAAATGCAAGTGGGAATAAAACAAGGAGACAACTTAAGTCCATTAATATTTATTATAGTAATGGACAGAATCCTGCAAAATACGAGGAAACGCACCGAAACTGTGAAGACACTGATAGGATATAACAGACTGGAACCTGTAGCTGTGGATGCATTACTGTACACCGATCTGGCACTAATAGCTGACAGTTATGTGAAAATGGAAAAACTAACAAAAATATGGACAGAAGAAATAGAAAAGATGAAGATGGAAATAAACGTCGAAAAAAGGAAACTAATTGTGATAAATAATAAGGAGCCAACCAGTAATCTAATAATTAAAATAAACGATAAACAAGAAAAAATTGTCGACGCATACGAATATTTAGGTACTATTATATCGAAGGATGGAAAAATTGATCTAGACATAGCAAAAAGAGGACGGAAAGCCAAAACATATACTACGCTCTGAATCAAACCACCTTTGGAAAAAAGAAATAGAACCCAAGATCAAACAGATAGTATACAATGCAGTAGTAGGCCCCACAATAATGTACGCAAGTGAGTCCTGGACAATACAGCAAAAACACGAAAGCAAAATAACAGCTATGGAAATGAAACTTTGAGAAAGATCGTGGGGAAAACAAAAATGGACAGAATAGAACACGAACAGATAAGGAATATGATAAATCTAGAAGATATACTAAAAAGAATTGAAAAATGTCAACTAAATTGATACGGTCACATAATTAGAATGGAACAATAGAGTTTAACAAAGAAAATTATAGAAGCCACAAACAACAGGAGAAGAAAAAAGGGAAGACCAAGGAAAAAATGGATTGATAGAGTAAACGAATTAGAACTAAAGCGAGGGAAGACCGTAGAAGAAATGAGGAAAATGAGTACAGACCGGACACGATGGAAGGAATGGATTAAATCGTTGTAGGATCCAGAAATAATCCGACGCTGAAAGGCATAAGCATTGACGAGAAGAAGAAGAATTTTATTATCTGACATACCAATCAAATCTTCTGAGACCGTATCTACAATTTCCTTATCCAAATCTTTTTTAACTAGTGATATAAGAGGTTGGTGATCATTATAAATTTTTACTTTATATCTATAAATATAATTATGCAATTTATAACATGCAAACACTAATGATAACATTTCCTTCTCGATTGGAGCATAATTAGATGCAGTTAGAGTTAAAGACCTGGAAGCATAAAGAACTGGATTTTTATCTTGTGATAAACAACAGCTCAAGGCATCCTTACTGCTCACTTACTGGCGTTATTATTTCTTTATCACTTCATATTTTCACTGTTTCTTCCAATTTATTTTTAATTTTTAATGGAACTGGTCTAGGAACTGCATCAGTTTTTAATTTTATTGTACATGTGTCAGGACAACAATTTATACTTTCAAATAAATATGTCACTGTTCTTCTTCTATAATAATAATGGTATAATAATAATTAATAAATTCACTTTTGTTTAATTTTAACATATTCTCTTCTTCACTTATTGTTTTGATACAATCTAAATCAATACTAGTTCCTACGCGTAGTAGAGGCACTTCACTTTGACAATTTACAACGTAAAATACGGTTTTATTTGTTTTATTACCATTACTGATATTAGCTTCCAAACTGTCCACTGGTTCAACTGTATTACCCCCAAAAGCAGTTAAATTAATACTTGTTTCTTTAATTAAATGTGTCCACTTAAATTTCTGTACTAATCCGACTGGTATCTTAATGCTTTGACAGTCTTTTAAAATCTAAACTATCTATGCTACAATCGTTTTCATCATATCTCACTTCAACTGTCTTGAGCACTCAATCATTTTTATTTTGATATGGCTTTCTAAATATGTTTGTTTTATAAACATTAGCAAAATGGTTCGGCTTTTTACATTTAATACACGTTTTTCCATTTGCCAGAAAATCTTGAGCCGTCTTGTGATTATTACCACACCTTCTACACTTAAATTTATTTAAATAGTTCTTACCACTGCTATCCACTTTACTCAGTGAGTGCAGATCCTGGCTTTGTGCTCCATCAGCTATGACTTGCATATTTCTTTCCGCTACCTTCACCGCCGTGCAGTAATTCACCATTGTAGCTTCTTCTCTCAGTAATTTTTTTTTTGAATTTCCTTACTAATTACACCTATTATAATCTGCATCTTCATAAGTTTATCTTACTGATCATTGAATTCGCAACTTTTTTGCAGTTCTGCATAACATTTTTCGAATGGTTCCCTATTCTGTTTCTGTTTTCTTGTGAAGAATTTGTAAATTTCAATTGTTTCATTCTTTTTAGGAATGCAATGTTCTTCCAATAATTTCAATAATTTTTCCACTGTTTCTTCTTCCGGATTTAATGTTGAGATTGATTGGTATAATCTTAATGCCTGATACCTCGGCCCCGAGTATTTTTTTTTCAAACGGGCTTGCACTTCAACTTTTTGTTTTCGTCTCCGTTGCATTAATATTTCAGTATTGAAATATATAAAACTACTAGCTAAATTGCCAGTGAGGCTCAACTGTTCAGGTTTATTGAACTTCATTCTTGCTTGATTCTTGGTGCTTGCCACGTGGTAATCTAACCTTCAATGCACGCTTACACAATGTACTGTAATTATCTAATTACTTGACGATTAGTGATACTTTTACGATGACGGCGCCATGTTTTGTTGTCGTGTGTGTTAATTAAATAAACGACAAACACATTAGTAAAAGTATAATATATCACAAGACAGCGGCACATGTTCTTGCTTCTATTGCTACTATCGACTGGCGGGAACCCCGGCGGGTCCTATCCATGATATAAGAACAGGTATGCTCTTGCGCATCTATTTGTGACGTCACTTGGGCCAAGTACAATCGTTTTAGTAAGGTCGTGTTAAACAGTAATAATTTTTGAACTACGCGCCAGAAATATAACAAATTTGATATATCTTGGGTTAGTATAGATACCGCATGCATCGCTATGTTTTGCAATACATCACTATCCACGTTTTGTGTATCTACATACAGCTCTCGCAATATAAGTTGGCGAGCGGTGGGGATGCGCCGTAAACGTATTTAGGACATGTACCTCTCACCTGTCTGATTCAGATAGTGCATAGGAATCACCATTACGTTGTAGGATGAATGATAGGCAATCTATCCCTCCTCTATCTGCGCGAACTCACTCCCACCCTTCGCCAACTTATATTGCGAGAGCTGTACATCTGAGTTAAATAAAGCAAATGTAAAGTGACAACAGCGTATTTGACTGTACAAAAGGACTTCCTACATTACAAAATGAAAAGTTAAGATAAAATTACAACGTGTAATTGAACATAGTTAGACCATTTCTATAAAGCCGTACGAAAAATAAAATTGAGAAAATATGTTTTCTGATACTAACTATAAATTGTAATGAGCAAATTATTTACATATATTATATTTTGCAAATATTGCTGGCAGTCTATTTGTACGCATATAATGCACAGTACAACAAAAATTACGAAAATAAATGTTTATTCAAACATGTTCTTCAATAAAATAATGTTTCGGCAATGTGAATATATGAAAAATATAGCTATAAGCCTGTCAAATTGTCATTTCGTTCATTATTTTTTAATGAAAACTTTGACGACAGCAAAAGACACATAAACAGATGAATCAACCGCGATCAGATGTTCCTATCGTAATGGCTCGTGGGCCAAGCCCCGCCCCTGCGCGTTAAAGACGACTAAGGAAAATTTACGAGCATACCTAATTATTCTTATATCATGTGTCCTACCTATTACCTTAGATACGCATGCGCATGTGGGCTTATGCTACACAAAGAGTTTGTTGAAATTACCTTTTTTGTCTCATGGGTGTGGTAACCACGTGCTGAAGCTCAATAGCTCATTGTGCTCTCTAGCTAGTTTACGCCATTAAGTCAGTATCCTCTATAAAACCTACCATCTTGCTAATGGGAATGATTGCTTCATCCCTTTTTGCTCTTTTACCAGTGGTTCCAGTTCCGTCGTCACTTCCATTCGGGTCTCTCTCAGCTTGCACTGAACAGGCCCGGAAAGTTTTTATCCTAGGTGTATTCTTCCTGAGTCTCAGCCTACTGATATAATTCTGGGGAATTTTACCAAAGTTCGCCAGAGGCAAAGCCCCAGATACGTATGGAAGGGGTGCGCTCGGTACCCCATATGAAATCCGATTCTGTGGTATCTCTGTAACTAACGATAAATCACTACAATCCACAAGAACATTTACATTAATTAAAGCTGATTTAGAACGGTGGAAATGGTCCTATTGGTGCAATAGGTTTCTAGACGGAAAACGCTTGTTGTGCGGATCAGCTTATTCAGAAAGCTACTTTTGCAACTTTGATTCGTATTTCCAGATTCTATATAGTCTATAGCTCCATAGTTCGGGTGTCTTGTTAAATCGCAGTAATCGAGACAATCCCCGAAGAAATATGTTCGATGTTATATCATATTATACCACGCTTTCTTGTTACAATTAGTAATTGAAGAACTGGGAGAGGAACATACTATATTAGATGCACAACAATGCAAATACAATATATATATATATTTTTCTTCATGTTGCCTCCTGATCTAGAAGGGTCAAAGCATTATCAATCAGACATAACCGTTCTCGCAGGCATGACGTACACAAAAGGTTGGTAATGTGTGGTAGCACAGAATAGACAGAAACGACAAAGCGTGTCGGCAGCTTTGATGTTCATGTGGTCGATTTGAATGTCCTAGAAATAGCTCAGAAGTTAGCTAACGCCATTTTGAAAATACGAATGAATTTTGAAAAATGTGTTAAATAGTATTTGCTAAAAAGTTAAATCAGTGATACACAACAATAACCGTATATTTTAATTTTAATGATTTTAATTTTAAAATGTCGACAAATATGGATGGTATTTTAGATGTAATGGCTGTCATTGTGGCACTATTAGGTGAAAAGGAAGAAAGACAGAAAAAGAGAACATGGGTACACAAAATATACAGAAAAAGACATATAGAAGGCGAATATATTACATTGTTTCTTGATCTAATATGCGATCAGGTTTAGTTCTTCCAATACTTTAGAATGAGCTACGAAAAGTTTAAAGAACTTTTACCGATTCTTCAGCTTGAATTGCAGAAGCAAATCACAAGATTTAGAATGTAAATTCCACCGCCACATCGGTAGATTTCCTTTTGTACCGTAGTGTCGTCGGTAAGGCTGTTTTCGAAAAATGAGCTCAACAATCAGCTCCATTAATACACATGCAAAGTATAAATTGTCGTCCGTATTGTAGTGGATCATAGTCGCCCGTAGTCGGTAAGTGCGCGCGAGGCTTAATTCGACAAATTTAGTTTAAGAATATATCAATTTTGGGAGACAACTTCCAAATCTGTTATTGGAAAAAATATTTTTAATAAATAAAAGGCAATTATATCATAATTTATGGAATTAAGAGAAACTAATGCGACGATAAATTTAATTTAAAGAGTATCATATCTGACGTAACTACCTACATTTTTGGAATTCTCGCTAATGAGGGGAATGGGAACAATAATCATGGAATAGTTTACGGTTATGGGCTTAGAAAATTTTTTTGTTTTTAATTTTTTTATTTATGTATAATAATAAAAACTTATCAGTTTCTATTATACATATATAAAAAGAAGTCTCTTTTTCTAAAAGTAAATCACTGCATGCGACAAAGCTAGAAACGATCATAGCGGTCATTTGGTTCACAGACGGAATGAGGCAGACGACCGAAATTTTTCGAAAACGCCAATCATACCGAACTTTCGAGTTCTGTACTTCGATTATTATTATTATCATTATTATTATTATTATTAATTATAATATAGCATTAATAAAAGCTGCTATTGCGGACTTTTTCTAACCGATGGCATATCTCCGGAAATGACGTAAAAGCGAGGGGAGAATTTATTAACCCCTAGGTATGTGCTAGAAGGGAAGCTTTCTTTCTTGACTATACAACAAAATACTTTTCCATCACAATATCAAAAGAAAAATATGAACATCTTATATTGGTTTTTGCAAAAGTATACAGAAGAGGGCATGTTTTCTAAAACCGTTATTTTATCTGAAGCACAATTTTTGTTTACATCAACCGTGGACAATGCCAAGGTAATTTGTCACAGTTCTCTAGCTTTCTCTACGTCTAGGAGTAGCTATAATCGATGGTATGGACTTGGTAGATGCTCAAAATTTTTTATAATAAAAACTGATAATCCACATCTCTCTTCTAAACTCTAACAAGGAAAACAGCTACACTGCGAAATCAAGTTAGATATTCTTTGCTATCCGAACTTTTAATAGAATTGCAGGTGACGACTGATGTGATTCCATTGTACATACCATTGTATGTACCATTACATTAAGCACAGAATGTTTTTTACGATCTGTGTCCACAGATAGCCACAACTCCGATTTAATTCTTGTTTCAACATGTTCACGAGCAATGGCATAAACCTTTTGTAACGATGCCCGATTTGGTAATTTCCAGTCCGAATATTTATTCCAAAGGAAGACATGTTTGTTGTATAAAATGAATACAATTGCCCTTGCCATCCTTAATGGCAACTTACTTGCCGAAATACGTATTTGGATTCTATTTCCGAAAGGTGTAGTAAAGGTAATTTTATTTATTTTATATATCATGCTTCATTGTCTAATAAATTAAACGGTAGATAACATAAAATAAAGATAATGCATAATTTAATTTAAATTTCTCACAGTATTGTATGCAACTTTTTTGAAAAATACTGTTTGCTATTTATGTGACGTTGACAATCGCCTTTGGACTAACACATTAAAGGGATATTACAAACTATATACGGAAGTTTAAAGCCATCATAATTTAGGTCATGCATTTTTGCTATAAATTTTGTAACTTTGTCCAACATTAGTCGTTTTCGCGACGTAGGAAACATTTGTACAACAAATATATAACTACGGAATAGTATTTCAGCTTACATGTAGCACAACAAATCTCATTGCGACACGCAGTTGTACTGAAGGATGACTGAAGGTTGTATCCAACCTCCGCCACTGCTCGTTGGCGCTAATGAGCAACTTTAGTCATCATAGAACTGTGCGCAACGTGAATCATTTATAACTTACAATATATTTAATACTTTTTATACATCGACCAACAGTCAGACTTAGATGTACGTTGTGCGTTTAACAGCTAGTTGTTATTATTTTAATTTAAAACATGTCAGGAATACGTAAGTAAAACATGTAATTGTTATATGTAATATAATGCAATGTTAAGTAACTACTAATAATTAATTAAGATATGATTTCACCTCTGAACGAGCCGGGTCGTCCTTATAATATTTCTCAAATTTGAATTTGAATTTAGAATCTGCTTATTTATGTTTATATTCATGTATTAAAGTAAAAATACGAGAACGCTAAAGAATACCGCATAAATCCACGAAAGAGACTATTATCATACAACGGCATAAATTAAATAAAAATGTTTATCTTCAGAACCGATCAAGTTTTAGTTTCTTCAAAAGTGCACCCCATGAGTGAATGGAATAGCAGTTACTAAAAATATTAAGAGAAATTGCAAGAAATTCTTACCCTTGTCATCCGACTCCAAAACTGGCATTGATCGCACCTAAAACTTAGCATTACATCGATCTTGTAAACTTCTGTAATAACATAGATCTAAACGTTTGTATTAGTTTTGTGAACCAAGTTATGTTTAATTTTGGAAGATAGCCCATAAATTACTAGTTATTTAAAAAGAGAAACACGAATTTTGATGATTTTTTTAATGCAGCTGTTTCGTACTATTGGTTTGTTAATTACTTACAATTAGTAAGATAATCAAACGTGTTTTTTAAAGTACCCTGTCATTAATACATACAATAAAATCTGGATGACTCTATAGAATTAATTAGAAGTAATTGTGCAAAAGCACACTAAGTAAGCACAATTTACATATGCCATGATAATAGCATGATAATTTTTCTGAATCTGGATTACTTTCACAGCATAACAATGCTTGAAATTATATATGTATATATTTTTGTCTAATTATCCTCTTTTAAGACACAAGAAATATTTGGATTAAAACTGAATTCCTGAATCTCATCAATAACTATATTAACAAAAATGGCATAAAATATTATTCTTAGGTCATTGATATTTTTTTTTTTAGTAGAAACACTAACTATTTATTGGAGTATGGGACTTTTCTTACTACAATCCTCCAAATGTTTAATTTACACTAAACTACTGTTGGTTATCTAGACATCTTTAGTAAATATGTAATGATCTATTGTATATAACTTACATTTTGTTTGGACAACCTTTATTTATGATATATGCTATACAAACATCTGCTTATAGGCATATGACTAGTTTTTCTATAATTGTAAATAAGACGTCACAGCTAAATACATATCAAACTAATTACAACACACGACCTGTTTGGATACCCGAGGACGTGACCTGAATAAATAAGCCTTAATATCAAAATTAGAGGACACCTTTAACAGTTCTACTTAAAACGCTTTTCTACACAAAATATCCTAGCTTTATTATTTATTTGTTGCGTTAAACTACAATTCGAGGTGTGGAGTTATGTATGTGCGAAGTTACTAGGCAGGGAGTACCTCAAGGTTCAATTCTAGGCCCGCTATTCTTTGCTGTTTATGTAAACGATCTACTATACTGCCACTTATCTTTATGCCGACGACACATCGTTTATTGTGAATGATGGAGAAGTGGATGAAGATGTAGCATAAGCTAAAGGATGCTTTGGTGCCAATAAGCTGAAATTGAACGAGTCAAAGACGGTACAAACACTTATACCAATGAAGGATCGCGTAGAATACAATGATAGCGTTAAACACTTAAAACGTTCACATCAACTTTACACACACTTGCAACACACGTTTAGACAATACAGAAGTAACTAGCGTCAAACATCTACGTTATCTATTGTGTCAGACACTTGGCAGGAACGGAGATGGCGAGGGTGGTATACTGTAGTATGAATTGTAGTATGTTTTATAGAAAGCAAAATTTATTACAAATAATAATTTATAAAATTTTAGTATTATATTAACAAAATAATGAACAATATAATCAAAATATATTACCTAATGTGTGTATAAGTGTAATTTGTTTTCTAATCTTTAACTTCTCCCTCCCTTTTGAATTCTTTCTTCACTTCTTTTCTTTGGCCTTTTCCTTTTATTGTACTTCTTTTTCTTTGGTCTGTTCGTCGTTTTTGATGTGGTCTGCTTCTTTTCAACCCAGGTATTTTGTGTAACTTTTTATCTAACTTTTTTCGTCGACCATCCCATACCGTCGTCCTCAACAAACTTAATTTGCTTTTTCACGTCGTTATAGCAATTTGGAATTCTAGATTTTGAAATGTTTCAAGTGTATGTGTGTGGTAAATGTTTACAATGCTTTTCTATTTCTTAAAGAATGCTTTCTATTAAATTTACATCTTTTTATTGATAATTTTACTAATGGAATATTACCATACTACAATACGCACCAGCAGCGGCGCGTATGTTTCCACAGTGAAACTGCAGAGATTAATTTAACCTTACCTTTTTACTACATATTTACTTGCCTTTTGTACATCCATAATACTAGTCCTTCCACCACCACGACGAGGCACACATATATAAGACTCGTGACAAATACAAGTTGACCACTTCACTTCATCGAATCAGTAGGTCCAAGACAGAAACAAATTATGATAGCATTAAGATGTCCAGTGAGCTACCTTATATCATCCGACATATCGTATACATTAGATAAACTTCACGGCGGTTGATTTTTAGTTCGCTCGAAATTAGGTCAACATAATGGCAAATGACGAAAAATTCGAAAGATCTCGGCAATATATTGCTTTTACCGTCCCGAATCATGGACCATTTGAGTTTCAACGAATACCACTTGGTCTTTCTAACACCTTTGATATGTTTTATTGACAGAGTATTTGGACCCGAACTCGAATCTAAAGCTTTTGTATATTTAAATCAAGTATGTCGATCAGCTCTCGATTGTTTTATGCAACCCGCAGTTTTTTCTCGGTTGTGGCTTTCAACCATGACCATCATCATTCATACTGGAAACTAATTTGTACCACGGATAATAACAAGGTCACTCACTTTGCGCCCAGGAGTTCTTCAGAACATTCAATATGACGCAAACAGACTCAACTATGGAACAAAGGTTAACCCACATGGGTGAAGCAAACAAATAAATCTCATTCAAACTACTATTTTACTTTCACTTAGAAAGCGGTAAATATCTTCATTGATAGCATTTTATTGGAAGCAAGTAAGATGAAGTAGTTAAAAGTATTTGTTGCTTTTCTTGAGATACACGCTAACATTTTTGGTGTATATTTCCTGGTTTTATCGCAACGTCTCCATCAAATTCCTCGAATGCGATTTCTCGAAATCAGTTGCCCGAATTCAATTGCTCGAATATGCCTTTCTCCGAAATACAAGTTTCTCGAACGGCAATTTTTCGAAATTGTTTTGCTCGAATTTGGAATGTAGAAAATATTTATCATTGGAGTCCAATTACGGACTAGCCGTAACACTATTCCTCAGTTCTGTAGTTTGTACCAGGAATAATAAAAAACACAAATTACAAATTATTATCTTTATTAACAGAAAATAGGTACTTGTGGGTACCTAGATGATTAAGTTAAAAATTATGAAAACATAACGTGTTTTTAATATGATATGTGCTATTCCACTTTTTACAATAAAGACAATCTGATGTTACTTCCAATTACTGGTTTAGATTAATGGCAAATGAAATGGATACGGCCTTTACAATAACAATCACCGCATTATTATGAGTAATTACTTTCGAGAAGTTGACGTTCGAGGAACTTGCAGTTCCAGGACTTTCGAGTAGTTGACTTCGAGCAATTACATTCGAGCAATTGCGTTCGAGCAATTTACCTAGAACCGTATCGCAGGACATGGCGAGGTGCTCTAGCGACCCTATCTCCCCACATTCGCAATGACTGTTATCTTTTAATTTGATTTTATATATATATATATATATATATATATATATATATATTAATATTTATATATATAAATCATGTTCCAGTATGTTAGATGATGCACACCCAAGTTTGGCGTATTGATCCGCTTTGTCGTTACCACTTATCCCAGTATGACCACAAGATTTCAATAGAGTGTGGAAATTTACGAAGGTTGTTTTCTTTTCAATCTCCGATAGGCTATAAAGGAAAGACGGGTGAATATAAAAAATGATTTTATTACCAAATGTAATGTACATTAAAGGTTACTTCTCTACATTATCACCATAATAATTGAGGCATTTATCATATCTGTGAGCAAGCTTTGCAATCCTTTCTTCATAAAATGTTGCCGCCAATGATTTGGAGTGAGTTGTGAGGGTTCCTTAGGAACAAATACACAATTTTAGAATTTCACTACTTTTAATTTTACCAACTACTACGACATGTTTCGCCACACAGTGGCTTCTTCAGATAGAACTGATATTGTGTTGATTTTACAAGGAAGACAACCATCTATACATACATACATGCACCCAAACAAATTGTATATCGTCAATGTCTAAAATAATAATGATTTTCAAATTGGAATGGACACTCATATAATCTCCTATTCAGACAAATTTAAATTTAACAGAGGTGAGTTATTAATTTCTATTTGATCATTTAATAGATAGCCTGTATACATATATCTATTTATTTCTAATGATTCCAATAAATTAAGTTTCCATCCCTTGTTCTCTACATGTAATACTTCAAATTGGTTGTTGAAATTATGGTGTTCTTCTATTAAATGGTTAGCATACGTGGAATCTTGTTTCTTATTGTTGAAAGCTTATAAGTGTTCCGAGATCCTCTTGTCGAAGGTCCTTCCTGTTTGTCCTATATATAGTTTCGGGCAACTACTACACGTCAGCTTATAGACACCCGATTTTTTGTTTTTAGGGATTTTGTCCTTATGATTCAAGATGTATTTCGATAAGTTGTTATTCGTTTTAAATGCTACTTTTATGTTATTTTTCTTTAGAAATTTTGAAATGTTATCACTTAGGGGGCCTACAAAACAAAACTCTTCGACACTGTTCAATGATTATGAAAAATCTAGACTTCTAACTATGAACGCACAACCTCCGAAACTCTACTCACTTATTAAACTACATAAAGAAAACAATCCAATTAGACCAGTAGTATCGTATATTACAGCCCCATCATACAAAGTTTCAAAAACCCTCATCGATATAATATATAAATATACAAAATTCAAATCCAAATTTAACATCAAGAACTCATATGAATTAATAAATAAAACGAAAGATTTAGTGTTACCTAACAGTACCAAACTAATCTCTTTCGATGTTAGTAACTTATTTCCAAGTATACCCCCAGATGAGGTAATTATTTTAATCCAAGAAATGCTGGAGAAAGACCATACCAAGCCAGTTACTACTAATGAGATTTTAAAGTTATTAAAAGTTTGCATAAAACAAAATTAGTTTCAGTTTAATAACCAATTCTACAGCTGTAACGAAGGACTAATTATGGGCAATCCACTCAGTCCCCTATTGAGTGAAATATTTATGTACAAGTTAGAAAAAGATATCCACAATAATCCTCTTCACAATAGTATTCTCTTTTGGTACAGGTATGTCGATGACATTTTAATAGGTTTCACGGGTACTAACAGGCAATTAGATTCTCTATTCAATCATATCAACTCATTACATGGGAGTATTAAATTCACAAAAGAAGTGGAACTCCATAACAGCATAAATTTTTAGACCTGACTATTAACAGAGGTAATAATAAATTAGAATTCTCGATTTATAGAAAACCATCATATGCCGATTTAACTATTCACAATACATCTAATTACCCACAACAACACAAAATGGCAGCCTATAACAGTATGATACACAGATCTATCAATACCCCGCTATCAAAAAATAACTTTAATAAAGAAATTAATACCATTAAACAAATTGCAACTAATAATGGTTATGAAGCAAAAATTATAGACAACATATTACATAAAAAACACTACAAAAAGCCTTGTCATTAGTATACCCGGCAGAAAAAGAAATTAAACAAGAAAGGTACAGGACCATATCATATGTAGGCCCCCTAAGTGATAACATTTCAAAATTTCTAAAGAAAAATAACATAAAAGTGGCATTTAAAACGAATAACAACTTATCGAAATACATCTTGAATCATAAGGACAAAATCCCTAAAAACAAAAAATCGGGTGTCTATAAGCTGACGTGTAGTAGTTGCCCGAAGCTATATATAGGACAAACAGGAAGGACCTTCGACAAGAGGATCTCGGAACACTTATCAGCTTTCAACAATAAGAAACAAGATTCCACGTATGCTAACCATTTAATAGAAGAACACCATAATTTCAACAACCAATTTGAAGTATTACATGTAGAGAACAAGGGATGGAAACTTAATTTATTGGAATCATTAGAAATAAATAGATATATGTATACAGGCTATCTATTAAATGACCAAATAGACATTAATAACTCACCTCTGTTAAATTTAAATTTGTCTGAATAGGAGATTATATGAGTGTTCATTCCAATTTAAAAATCATTATTATTTTAGACATTGACGATATACAATTTGTTTGGGTGTATGTATGTATGTATAGATGGTTGTCTTCCTTGTAAAATCAACACAGTATCAGTTCTATCTGAAGAAGCCACTGTGTGGCGAAACATGTCGTAGTAGTTGGTAAAATTAAAAGTAGTGAAATTCTAAAATTATGTATTTGTTCCTAAATTAATTATGGAGTTTCATCAAGTAAAGGCTGAATCAATCAAAGTGAGGGTTCCTCTGAGCTACTGGTTAGTTTGGAAACGCTGCCTCCTAAGCCACTTCTTCAGTTCAGGAAAAAATGGTAATCACTCGGTGCTAGGTCGGGACTATATGGTGGGTGTTCGAAAATGTTCCATGGAAGTTGCTCAAGAAGCCGTGACTATTAACTCTGATGTAAAGACTGACATGATATCCTTTAATTTATATAATTCATTTAAGTTACTTTGGGGGTCATAGAAAGCGCATAAGAAATTCTCATCTTTCATGGAGCCGTCGATGTAAATGATACCCCTTCCACTTTCCTTTTAGTATGCATTGGAAGATGCTTTCTGTGAGATGATTTGGATCCATGAATCGATCATATTCTCAACATTTAATAGAATGGAAGAGGAGTATATATGGAACGTCAAATACGCGAGGATAGGCTTTATTAGGGTTGATGTTTAAGGAATTGATTTTATAATAGTTATGTACTAGTATAGGTAGATTATTTGTTTATCCAGTATTTTTCAGTCAGATCGAAAAGGAACAATTTATGTATTTGCTGTAAGATATTGTCATTTCTGAAGGAGCACATGCTCCAGTACTTAATTTCTATCAGCTTTCTTCGGAGACTTAATTTAGGTAGTTTACAAGTTTCTAACATCACGTTAATGGGTGTATTTCTCAAGTACCCTATACATAATCTTATACACTTATGATGAATTATATTTAGCTTCTTCAACAAAGTGTCAGATGCGCTACGTTACACCAACCATCCGTATCGACCTGCAGTTGATAATATCATTAGAATTAATTGCAGTTCGTATAAAAATGACTCTCGGAAAGAACGAAAAGTTATTAAAAAAGTAACACCTTTCAGAAGAATTGGCCAGTACAATATTTTATTGTTATGCATGATAAGAAATACGCATTAACCCACATGTGGAAATTTCGTTTAATGTTTTTCCATAGCTTTAGACATTTAAGAAATGCGTTGCGGATTATCACTTCAGATTTATGGAAGTTTAAGCTTTAATAGTTATGTCCTCGTACAAAATAAGCAACATGCCTGATTTAGGTGATGTTATTATCATTACATAGCCGTTTGAGAAATACAAGTCCCGTGCTGAGTTTTCACGCGATTTGGAGAATTTCAATAATTATGACAATAACCAGAAGGTTTATAAATGAGAACCGATGGTGTTACTTTGAAGATGGAAGAAAGACAACATATTACTTCTAACACTAGATCACGTCGGTAAAATTCTAGAAGTTTTGTGGTAAGGAGTTTATTGATGTGTTAGGAAGTTAGGTCAACATTTTATATTAATATGATTTTGTTTAGTCAAAACAGTCAGGTAATCGAATTTCATGGGTCGAAAGTTAACATAATGTATCTAAAGAGCACACTCACACGTTTCTACACTATTTACCTTCTCACGTAACTCTGGGTTGCTAAAATTCAACTACTACTAATTTCGTAGTTATAGAATTTGATTATATTCCTTTATGACACAAATAAAGTAAAATTGCATTGTTTCAGAACTCGAAACCCCAGACAAGCTAGAATATCAGTTTGTACCAAATGGCACTGGTTATCTTCATGTGAAAGTACGTGCAAGCCAGGACGCACATATAGCTTTAACAACGATCCCCGCAGAACGTAACCCCATGTATGAAATATTTTTTGGATCATGGAATAATTCTAAATCAATCATTCGTAAGAACCGTACTAAACCAGATGTAGCGGAAGCCAAGACTCCAGGCATATTGAATCCGTGCGAATTCCGTGGATTTTGGATTCGATGGAACAATACAAAAATAACAGCTGGAACTGAAGCAAATTGTCAACCCATTTTAACTTACACGGACAGCGAGATAATTCCAATTAAATACATAGGGGTTTGTACTGGCTGGGGAGCAACTGGCTCTTGGATTATTTTACCGGCGAACACTTCATTAGAGTACAAATCCGAGCCAACTGGTACACTTGAATCTGTTTGCTGGATTCCAGGTTCTTCTGGAAAAGTTCCATTACACGCTTTTGTCGGAGGGAAAGATAAAGGAGAATGTATGTTTGTAATTAGGGCTAACTTCCACGGATGCCTAATACCTGGAAAGCTGCTTTCTAGCCATGGTCGTTGTTACATCTCATGGGGAGAAAAAGAACATGGTCTCAAAGATTACGAAGTCCTTTGTGATTTTAAAGGTGATTGGGTAAAATGCTGTAAAGGAAATATTCCACGCAATGCGTTGGCCGCTGGTCGATCAGAAAATGGTGAACCGTTGTATGTTGGACGTGTATTACATGATGGCGCAATAACGATTGGAAAGGTGCAACGAGGTCACGGGCGTTGTTATATTCCGTATGGTGGCAAGGAGTTTAGTTTTCCGGAATACGAAATCTTAGTAACAGGTGCTTAGAAGCGTTGAGAATTATAAACGTCTCAAATTTATTGTCTACACAGATTTTAGCACTTATATCTTTATTTATATAATGCATCATAAGCGCCCTTAATAATTTTAATTTGATAATTTGAAAAGACGGAATACCGATACATGTTTCTAACTCCGGTTCTGGATCAACAATATATCTCTGTTTCCTATCGTCAAACATAGCCACAGAACAACTATTGATTTGAATTATGGCTTTTAATGCTCCAGCTCTAGTATCTTACAATTACCCCATTTCGATTCAAGATTTGGAAAATTAAACAGATGACTGATCGATTTATCCATCCAAGTAGGACAAACCAATTAGCAAGCACATATACTACTATTGCAATTCTTCTTCAATGATACACGAAAACACGAAGGGAAGAAATTTTTAATGGTACATCATAATTCTCCATTGCAGGGGAACCTTTGTAAATACTAGGTAGCAAAAGCGATTGTATTGCTCCGATGGGCGGTAGCGTAACTGCAGCATAGTAATGAAATAATTAAAATAAGCGAAAATAAATATATTATCCGGTTTGGCCGCCGATTGTAAACTTGTACGTAAATAAAATTGCACATATGTATGAAACCAAACTTGGTATTATTAGAAAAAATCTGCAGTTGGGGTTTTGCAGGGCCACCTTTGCCTTGGTTTCTACCGTCATACTTTGCTATAATTTTTAAATTATTTTATGTGCTTATCATTTATTTTGTATATGCGAAGAGCTGGCTTTTGTATTTCGAGGCCGGGGTAATTAGCCGCACTGGCCCCTTAATCATCCTGTTGGCGGCCACGGTCTCACCGCTGGTATTGTGCATACAGCATCGATTGTCTGATCTATGTATCTAATTTTAGTCTCAACAATGCACTCAAAGTATTAGGCAAAATCCGATATCTTTTTTCGTTTTGATGTCTGCCATCATTGAGAATACATTTTCGGCAACATTTCCGAGGGGCAACGATAAAATCATAATGGCAACATTGGCAATGTTTTTTTAAATTATTACTAAAATTGTTAAGTTTTCTTATTTGACACCTAATATTTTATTTGGAGGAGTTCGCTCTTTTCTACGTCTGAAAAGTAGTTTTGGGCTCTGCAATAGTGATATCCGGGCATGATTAAGTTTCTTAAATAAGGGTTCCAAAGTTCTTTAAAAATCATGGCCCTTATAAAAGAATTTTGGTCTTCAACATAAGCTAATCGAAATAAATCCATTAAAATATCGCAATGATCAAGTACCGTCTCAACGCATTTTTGGAGCTCAAGTCACCTTGTTTCATTTGGAATTAAAACTCTAAGTTTATTTTTGTTAAAATAAATATTATATTCTTTTAAAACAGATTGTCGCTTTAGACTTCTTGAAAGATATGAATAAAAACCATGGGCGTAGCTAGGGATTTTTCTTGGGAGAGGGGGAGAGGAGCAGCCGGCCAGGTGATTATATATATATATATATATATATATATATATATGTATATACAGTCAGAGGATTTTTCTAGGGAGGACAACGAATTTTCAAAGGTGGGCAATGCCCACCCTAGCCCCTCGTTAGTTACGCTCATGCTCACACCCGTTTTCTCTAAATCTATCGAATCGGATTCAGACAAAATTAACGTGTTGGAAATGCTAGAGAGTAGTCAGTATCTTGGTATTCAAGGTTTGACATCAAACAATCGGATCGAATTCAGGAAAAGTGAATGTATCAGGCACGCTAATATTCATATCATGGTATTTGAGAAGCAGGTGACAGAGACTCTTCGGATTTAGCAGATTCAGAATTGTTGAACATTTGAATAAGATCTACTTGCTCTGAAACGATAGCGAGCTTATTTTCAGGAGCTAGTCTTAGCAAAAAAATTATTTCGCCCCATTTTACAACACTGTGTGTAAACGTATACGTTACTAGCTTTTGCCCGCGACCTGCCTAAGGAAATACCTACCGGTTAAAACTATTAATTTTTTCACTCTATACTTATAGTACCTCATTATACACTACATTAGAGGTTCTGCCTTTAGGTGCTAACACGACCAGATTGCTATATGAGCCTTGCTCCCACGCAAGTCACAGAAAACTGGCAGTGCGAGAAGCAGTCCCCTCTTAAATCAATTCCTGCTGTTTTCAGTGACTGATCCTGATATTTATTAATCGTCATTGCGAAACAGACCTTAACGGGGAATTGCAATCTTTTAAACTCGGTACTCCGCGGTATGTACACAGATTCACCTCGAGTGCCGCCGGTAAATATAATGGCCTCCACCACGTTTTTATCCAGGACTTTCACATGCAACCGGGTCCCATTGCACAACTTAGGCGGATTGAGATTTCTCAGTAGCATCACCGGCGCTCTTACATTGAGGATAAGTGTGTGAGACGGCAGATCAGATGGGTTGAATGTATTTAGAAACTCCACAGGATAATGTACAGCATCATCCGTATGCGCTACCGTGTCCACACATTTGTGCTCGTATTCTGCACCTTCAAACGACTTCAACAAAATATATTTAATGGCGGAACCCTGATCGTTTTTAGGTATGAGAATTGCACGTTCGCATAGCCACTCTGTGGATTTTCTGTGTAAGTTGTGTACATCTGGATATATTCGCGTTATTAGGTCGTCAATGGTCGACACAACTAAGGCAAGATCTGATGGAATTCTCATTTTGCCCTCGGTTGGAGGTCGGCGAATTGTCCATCGCAAACGTCGCCCTTCAAGTACATTCGCATGTTTTTCGTAAGGTGAAGTTTTTCGACAAAGTGCCAAAAATTTGAAGCCTAAATGCAAGCCTTGATTTCGTCAGCTCGAGTTTCTTTCGGCACTATCGGCAGAGTCTGGCGGAACTCTCCAGCTAACAATCTCTGTTCTGTTTAGTGCTTCGAAACACCGATTATTTGCCATCGTGCTTTCGGCCCAAACTATAAGTTTACAATCGCACAGCACTTGGGCCGCATTACTCTGTTTTGTAAATGTTGCACAGTGGAGTTTCGACATTAGTGAGATTTAACGGGGCCTTGAAGGCACAGTGTTGTCGCGATTCCTGACGATGCGGCTGCTAAGGCGATGCCGCGATTACTTTTGCTAATAGTAAATTGATAAGAAAGGTTTTTCCAGTGCCACCAGGAGCATCCAGAAAAAAATATTATTCCGATTTCTTTTTCGATATTGCCAAGGATCTGTTGATATATGTAATTTTGTTCATTCGTTAGTAACTCTTCATTAGACGACACCACTACTTTCAGAGCATTAAGGTCATAATTGGTCTCGCTCAGATGTTCTCGATTACCGAAACTTGCTGCAAATCCTTTTGATGGAGACAATCCGTATTGTCCCAAGTCATGTCCTGCTTGCGCTAATACTGCATCCTCGATCAATATCTAGCATTTGTATACTTTGTTCATGAGCCGTTACGCACTACCTCGCAATTCTCTCTCCAGTTACCGTTTAATATTTTCCGAGAGAATTTGTCCCAAAGGATCAGAGAGTTGACAGAAAATTAATATTACTGTAAATAACTCCCGCAGCTTCAAAGGAGAATCGCACAACGCAGCTGTGTCTTAGCAATTATCCGTTTTGCAGATTTCAAAAAACGCTAGCACCGTTGTTTGAGGTGGAATGTTCATTTTCTCTAACAGATTATTGGAGATGAAGTATACTCGTTGGCCGTTTTAAGGTGAACAGCGAGATGTAAGACAGGGAAACCTTTCATGAATGGCAAAGCTTATGATTCTCAAAACTGCTTCGGACCTGCTTATATACCGGCTGCTTTCGTAGACTTTTACTTCATCGTTATCATCCTCTATAGTAAAAGCTGCTTGATCACTACCCTTGTTCACATACTAACATGACTGGATTGTAAGGCACCACCCAGTGGTTGTCTAATTCTATTTCATTCTTTTTTATCGTGTAGCCGCCGTCAGCTGGACACCTCCTCCTGTATTGCGGATATCCATCGTCGCCGGTTTGCATGTCTTTGAGGAGTGGTCGAGGATATCTTTTACTGCAGCAACCACCTTTCATGCAGGACGATTTGTGGTTTAAACTACCGCAAGGATCGTGTATCATGTTGGCCTTCACAATATCGTAGAGTAGAGGATATGGGGAAGACTCTGTTTTTGCCATTCCATTAAGTATGTAAAGCTACGCCCAAACAGATCGCTTTTGGTTAGAAGAGCCATCATCTTTTTACCTTAAGGGGGAATACCGTGGCCGAAATGTCGTGGCGGTCATGTGATTTTTGGCCTGATAAAAGCATATCTGTGATTTCTCTCCATCGGGGGTTATACGTAAATGTAATAAAAGGTCCGGACGGTCGTAATGGCACACGTACGTCATGGCGCCATCAGCTGCGCTTGGTTGTTCTGTAGTTCAACGTTTCTATCTCTAATAGGATCCGCCGATGATCGAAATTCGACACAACATTCATTTAGGTTTTACACCCCTGGGAATGTGTGTTCAAGTCCTTTGTGCACGAAGAGATTGGAAAAAAAGGACATGAGAAGGACTTGAACACACATCCACCGCGGGTGTAAACCCTAGACCTTATCCACTGCACTACGATCGCTTCGTTAAACAATACTTAAAATTAACGATATAAGGGACAAATAGAAAACTTCAATTCCTTTTCCAACGATTTTCTCAAAAAATAAAGCACGTTAGGACAAAAGCTCATACTTAGATATATAAGACCTATGAAAATTCTGGTGTTCCGCAAAATGTAAATGCTTGGCACGAACGGATGAGCTGAACATACAATTATTTTACTCACTCGTAATATATTGAGACGCCAATCTGCTTTTGTGCAATCAATATTATGTCACACAATTTTTATCCGTTTCTCGAACGTATTTACTATAATAATATGTCATTACTTGACGTGGTTGACGTACATATGTATATCACGTTGCGTGTGTCATTCTGACATTTACAATATGTAATATACATATGCAATATGTTACAGACTCTCATCTGCGTTCCACTGCACGTATCGCGATGAAACATACATTCAACGAATCTGCATTGTAATACGAAAACAACGATATATGTACCATCGCGATACATGCAGGGAACACTCTAAAATATGTACCAGAAGACGACCCAATGCGTATTAATATATAGATTTTGACGTACATGTCAACTAAAAACTGACTAAAAAGGGAACGAAAATACACCAAGTGATTATCTTCTCCTTGTCTAATCATGCGGAGGTAACGAAATGGAGTACCTATCCTCACCACGGCAAAACAAAACCGGGTACTGCTGGGCGTCATACGAACGGTGGATCTCACTAATGCGGTGCAATGAGTTATCGTGGCTGTCGAGGATAATGTCTCGTTTCTCAAATTGCTGATCCACCATTACTAAGGCCACCTCATTTGACATAGGTGCATTAAACCGACCGTTATGGTTGTTTGGTGGCTCCGTCCAGGCATTGATGACTATTTTGAATTGTTCAGACTTTGCGGGCAACTTGCCCAGGGCGATCTTCAAGTCTCTTAGATAAGCATTAAAGGTATGTAGCATTTCTTGTAATTGTCTGGCGAAGCCAGGTTTTACATAGGGATGATTATCATACGTATATATACTTCTCTATCGTCTTCATCAACAAAATATATTTGTAAGAATTGTGGTTCTCTTTTAGGTGCTGGCAATAAACTCCCAACCAAGTGGTATATTTGGCCTTGAACTTCAGAAGTATATATAAAACCGTCGTGTATTACCTCCTGAATGAAGTCATTTGAAAAACACTATTATATTTACGAATGCCGTTCATAAAGTATTCTGGATGTAGATCCATTATCAAACTGTATATAGGCTCGTGTAGTTGTTCATAAGGCGGGAGCTGCACCTTACCAGAGCTACAGCACATGCCGGGTGCCCCTCCTTCAACTTGGGAGCATTACACCATCGGCACTTATTGGTCATGGAGCCCAAAGCCACGGTGTTGTCGTTTTCATAATCTGTATCGATATCAGATACCATGCCGGAGAGCGCCTTGATTTTCCAACAACGTCGCTTCCTTTCTACTTGACTTCCAGAATTCTTTTGCTCGTATCGAGACTGTGACGCCATATACAACTCAGGGTGAGCTTGCTGCGGTGCCGAGCTACGGCTTCTCTATTTACCTCAGGGTGAGTTTACTGGTCCCGAGCCGCGAATTCTCTTCGGTCTCGCAGAGCGGCGGAAGTGCCGTCTTGTAGAGGAGCAATTTGTTCCCTATGTGAAGGGAACTCCTTCGCCCTAGAAGTGGGAGAAGCAAGTTACAGATCCTGGTGTAGCGGTTACGCATTTCTTCGATGTGCTTTCGGAAAGTGAGTTTTCGGTTGAAGATGACACCGAGATATTTCGCTTCGGAGCTCCAGGGGAGTTCGAAGTTTCCTATCTTGATCGGCTTACCGGGGATTTGCGATCGATCGAGAATCCAACCGCCACGCACTTAGATTCGTTTACCTTCAGACCCTAAGGAGAGGTCCAACTGAAGAAACCGTCAGTTGCGCTTTGAAAGCGCTTATTGAACCGTCTCTGCATCCTGCAGGCTGCATAGACTGTGTTGGGCTCCAGAGTGAGATCCGGCAGATAGAGAAGAGTCGCGAGCCTAGAAGTGATCCTTGAGGAACGCCAGTGTGAATTTGTCGGACGCTGGACTTCACGGATTGGAATTTG
This sequence comes from Chrysina gloriosa, assembly GCA_038088585.1. Classification (NCBI taxonomy): domain Eukaryota; kingdom Metazoa; phylum Arthropoda; class Insecta; order Coleoptera; family Scarabaeidae; genus Chrysina; species Chrysina gloriosa. The sequence continues at coordinate 72,933,215 of CM076087.1, read as the reverse complement.
GTGCAGAAGGATCTACCAACCAAATAGGACCTAACAAGCTTCACCATAGGGGAGGCGGTTAATTCCAGAAACTATCATTCCCCTATTTAAAAGCCTTCGCGTGCGGCTTATATACTGTCCGGGAAGCGACGCGTGGGACTTTAGTGGAAATAATAATTACCTATTTCTGGGGTTTCGTATGTCCGAATGACTTACTTATTTTTGTTTTCATCATTCGTATGCTTTTTGAATTTTAATTCTATCTGTCTTAGTTTCGGAGATATTATGTTACCCATTTTACCCGTTTTTGCCCTTTTTTACTCCCTTAGCGTGGAAATTTAAAAAAATCCCTTCTTATTTCTCCTAGACCTTGGAAGATGTACCTGCTTACCGAATTTCAAGTCTCTAGCTTCAGGCGTTTGGGCTGGGCGTTGATGAGTCAGTGGGTGAATGAATATATATAGATTAGAACAGAATTCTGTTACAGCAGAGCATGATTACGTTCTCTACTAAGGTACTAATACATACAAATTGTCGCATCTCGTATCCTACACTATATTGTGGCAACACCGCTGGGCTTCCTAAATCAGCATGCAATAAAAGTACCTATAGGTGTATATAAAGTATATACACCTGGGCTTCTTAAATACTCAAGGGCACTCGTAAGGACTAGCAACTATAATGAAAACTTTATGTTAAATAAGATTACCACTCCTAATATGCTGCGCAACTACTATTTACTATACTATTGTACTACTGTACTATTTAACTATAATACGCAAAAGTACCAAATACACAGCCTTATTTCTGATTTAAGCTTGGGCTTCGGGTTGCCTGTTGTATGTACCGAGTGTTATACTTCGCATACTGAAAGAAAATAGTAATTATATTAATTTAATAATTAATATTTTTTTCAGTCAAACTTTTTTCGCTCAAAACTTGTTTTCTGCATTCACAGTATTTCTAAACGTAGAAGAATTTTAACAAGCGTAACTGCGCATAGAATTCCTTTGCGATTTAAAAATATTCTTTCATCATTCGTACGATTGTCCGTATTTTATTTTACAGCATGCTTTGTTCTTCAGACGACCCTTTTGCAGTTTTTGGTTGGTTTCGTCGAACTCTACCAGAGGTTCGTAAGTTTGATTTATTTCAGGCCATATCGACTCCATCGCGAGGAATATTCGTCCGTTTTCTCTTTTACAGCCTTCATTGTTGAAAGTTGACGACGTCATAGAACAAAAGGTTGCTGCTAATCATCCCTGCATGTTAGGTTCTTTTTTCTATTTTTTTCCTCTCTTCTGCATGCCCTAATTTGGAAGTTGTCCATTCGTACACATTTGATTGGCTGCAGTTGATTTCGGTACTTCTTTAAAACCTTTTTTACTTTTCACTTTTAGAGTATCTCTCGAGCCTCTATCACTCAGCTGGCATTCGGGCAACGCTAACTAGCGGGAAAGCGGTGTCGGCTCGGGTAAATTCTTGCAGATATACAGAGAAAGATCGGCGTACTATAGGCTCCGAGCGGTTGACGCAGCAAACAGTACGTTTCGGGGAAAACGCTTAGAAACGACACACCGCGAGGACGTAAAATGGGCAGCGACGAGTATACCACAGATGAAAACGAAGAATAAACGACAAAGAAAAAGAAATCTTCGGAAGAAGCGCGAGAGTAACAAGACCACCCACATAATCGAGCAAAATGAATGAAGATAAATTGGATAAATTATTGGATATGATGAAAGAACTCAAAGTTGAAACACATGAAATAAGAAACAAACAAGAAAAATTTAACTTACAAACGGAAAAGATTAAAACTGAAAATGAATACCTCAGAAAGGAAAATAAAGAAATTAGGGAAGCAAATAAGAATATGAAAAGAACGATAGAAAAGATACAAAATTAAATAGAAAGAATAGAGAAAGGAAAACGGAAAAACAATGTGGTGCTGACAGCAATAGCGATCGACACTAGTGATTCAAAAACCCTAAAACAGGACAATTTACTTAGAAAAGAACTGGAAGTCCAAGTAGAAGTCACATCAGCGCAGAAATTGGGAGAAAAAACGTGCTTAATTAAACTGAAAAACGAAGAAGACCAAGAAACTGTGATGAAAAACAAACACAAGCTAAAGAAAGTAGAAGATAAGAGGATTTATATCAACAATGACGTGAGCCAAACGGAAAGAGAAAAAGAGCGGGAAATAAGGAAAGCAGCGGAAATAGAAAGAAGCAAAGCAAGAACGGTTAAAATAGGTTACAACAAAATCAGAATAGGGCAAGAGGAATGGAGATGGAACAAAGAACTGACGGAGTACAGCTATGGCCAGGAAACTCACGAAAACGACAAGGCAAGAAACTGGAGAATGAATAGGGAACGAGGGGAAGAGAAAGGCAAGAGAAATATAAGATTAGGAACATGGAATCTTCAAGGAGTATACGAAGAAGGAGCAATAAAACACAAACAATAGAAGCTAGGAGGTATCACTTAGACATATTGGCAATACAAGAAACACATTTGAAAGGAAGCAACATAATGGAAGTAGAGGATTACTTAATATTTACAAGCGTGGCATAAAGTAGAAGATTAGGAACAGGATTCGTGATAAATAAAAATAAAAGAATTCTCAACAATATCCGATCGAATGTGTAAAATACATCTGAAATTTAACCAGGTACACGTAACAGCATTAAATTTTCATGCACCAACCGAAGAAAAAGAAGAATGGATCAAGGAAGAATTCTACGAAAAATTAGAGGATATAACAAACCGTATACCCAATAGTCACATGAAAATTGTTATCGGCGATTCAAATACTAAAGTGGGAAACGAAGAATTATTTAAATCAGTAACAGGAGGAGAAAGTAAGCACGATATCTCCAACGATAATGGCGTGCGACTAATAGATTTTGCTATAAAACAGAAAATGCAAATTATGAGCATACATTTCAAAAGGAAGGAAATATGTATATATATAAGGGAACATTGATAATACCAGGGACTAACCAAACTAACCAAATAGACGTACTGATAGAAGAGCGCAACGCTAAACGAATGACAAACGTAAGAACTTATCGTGGGGCAGATGTGAGCTACGATCATCTCGTCGTGGTAGCAAACCAGCAGGTAGACTCTCTGAATAAACAACGAAAGGAACAAAAAGAAACTGACGCAAAATACAATATGAAAGAACTACAAAATGAAAAAATTGCAAGGAAGTACAGTAAAGAATTTGATTTACGAAAGTACAAAACTGGGAATACAAGAACATTGAGACAAAATATAGGAAGCAATTAAGATAGCAACAGAGGAAGCATTAAACAAACAAGAGCCGAGTAAAAAGAAAGAATGGTTCGATAATATTTGCATAGAAGCAACGAACAAGAAGAGACAACTACTGCTAATATATCTAAAAACAGGAAGAGAAGATGATACAAGAAAGTATCAAGAACAGAAGAAACGCTCAAAAAAGATCCGCCGAGAGAACAAATGAAAACTACAAAAAGAAGAAATTCAGGAAATAGAAATGTACTACAAAACAAAAATACAACAAACTTCTACAAAGAAACAAAAGAAACAAAGAAAGGCCATCAGCCGAAGCGAGTATTTACCAAAGACGAAGGGGGCAACATAATCGGCAGCAGAGAAGAAATATTACAAAGATGGAAGCAATATTTTCAAAAACTACTGAACGAGGGGCAAATAGGAAACAAAGAATCCGAGGAACAAGGACAAATGGATGAAGGTACAAACACGGAAAAAGAAGTTACGCCTACAGAGGAAGAAATAAATGAAATATTAGAAAGCCTGAAGAACAATAAAAGGCCCGACAGAAATTAAATAATGGCCCAAAACATAAAATATGGAAGAAAAACACTAAAAAGAGAACTATCAAATTTAATAAGAAATATGTGGGAACAAGGAAGAATGCCAGAAAATTGGAGAAAAAGGAAGAAATCTCGGAATGTAGCAACTATCGGGGAATCGCGCTCTTAGACGTAACCTATAAAATAATTGCCACAATACTTAAAAAAGGTTAGACAAATTCGCAGAGGGCGCAATAGGAGAATAGCAGTGCGGATTTCGAAAAGGCAGATCTACGATAGACCAGATTTTTCGGCTAAAGCAAATTTTAAATGGGTATGATATGCCAACACATATGGTCTTTATCGATTTCAAGGCAGCGTCTGACTCAATAGACAGAACGGAAAGAAAGAAAGCTAATTAAACTAGTACAGATGACCTCAGAACAAACGATAAGCTCGGTCAGAATAGAGGGTCACGGGACCAATGAATTCGAAGTCAAAAGGGAGCTGAGGCAAGGAGACCCATTATCCACATTGCTATTTAACCTGGTACTAGAGGCAGCGATCAGAAATAGCTAAACCAACAGGCAAGGTACATTACACACAAGGAGCCATCAATGTCTGGTGTATGCATGGAGGAAGCATCGAAACTGGGACTGCAAATCAACAAGGCGAAAACAGAATTTATGTCATTAAAAAATAAGCATTATAATATACCGAACAAAACCTTGGAAATCCAAAACTATAATAAGAAAAAGATAATATTCAAAGAGACAGTCAACTATGTATACCTAGGCACATGGATAACTAATAAATGCGAAGAAGGAGCAGAAATAGGCTTCAGACTAACAAAGAGTAATAAATGTGCAGCAGGATGACGGAAAATAATTAGATCTAAAAAGCTTTCATGGGGGACAAAACTAACAATCTACAAAACGGTGATACGGCCTATCTTCCTATTGGAGTGAAACATGAACGATGACAAAAAGAGATCAAGAAAAATACGGATATGGGAGAGAGGAGACCCGCGGAGAATTTTTGGAAGAAAGAGAATAGATTAAGGTTGGGGAAGAAGATCTAACGAAGAAATATACGACTTGTTCAACGAACCAACGATAGATCAAATTATAGAGTCCAGGAGACTACAACGGCTGGGACATTTAGAGAGAATGGGTGACACCAGAGTAGTCAAAGTAATAGCGTGGAGAAGACCGGAGAGCAAGAGAAGGAGAGGAAGGAAAAGGAAAACGTGAAGCGAAGCAAATATGGATAATATCAAAGAAAAGAAAATAGAAACTGGAAAGAGAAGGTAAGAAATCGACAGAGGTGAGAAGAAGAAAGAAAACCACACCCTAGGCAATAGGGCTCAATGTCCTGGATGAATATATATATATATATATATATATATTCAAATCAGGCTCCACATAAAATTTGAACAAGATAAGTTGACACATGAGTTTTTGACATATTTATGTACTACAATATCAACAATAAGTTATTATAATCAACGTATGTATTTTGATGTGAACAGTGACATTTTTTCTAGGCTATACTCTTGTTATACTCGTAGTAAGTATGTTTACTTTTTATTTTGTAATATATACTTATACGTTTTGATAAACCACAACTTGATCATAGCTACAGCATAGTGCCCTGTGTTTAATTTTGTAGCGCTATATATTCATAGAACATATTCAAGACTTAGATCTCTGATATTCTGTGAACAATTGTATTGATTGTAAGAGCCTGTGCTTTGGATACACGCTTATATACAGTATGATAAAAATTAATTAAGTGCAAATCTACTATTGCGTCCACAAAAAATCGGACACTTAAGATAATGTAATTTAAATCTTGCTTTTGCCTTGTCAAATGTTATTTCATTTTGTAAATCATTATTGACATGCTATTATTATACTGCATTTAAGTGCTGCTAAAAAATTTCAAGTAATTACATTACTTGGGGAAAAATGATCCATAAGAAGACTAGGTCATAGATTTAGAGTCTCCAAAGGCACTATTCAGGACATTAAAAAGAAATGGCTACACCAAAATTGATATGAACATTACAAACAATTGGTTCATACTGCTAAAAAAAAGGCAAAATAGCCTATAAGACTTGTCCGGATTTTTGTTGCCGCAATAGTACATATTTTCACAATAGAGCTGAGAAATCTACTTGATGGCTTTATAAGAAATATATGTATTGCATAAACTTACCAAAAGCTACATTTAATTTCATACTTTATAAATAAGAATAACAATTATTTTTCAAACATAATTGCTGCGATCAAGAATAAAGAGTAGTACAATGCTAATAAAGCAGATATCAGTTTCTATCGAATGCTTTCAGATGAATTCCAGACTTAATTAATTCTTTAACAATAATCCAAATACCTACAGAATTGCGGAGATTAGATATTTGCACTAATAATTACTGAAGAAGACAAATGGATTCAATACTTTTAAGGAAGTACTATTCTGTTTGAAGTGATTGTATTCCTTGTTAAGGTTCTTATGTAAAATGATGCATTTCTTAGGGAAAGATATCGCTGCTTCTGCGAATATGCAGTAGCATAAATCAGTTGTCTTAAGATCTCCCCAAAGGTGTTCAATTGGGTTAAGATCAGGTGATCGACTTGGCCATACCACTACTTGAATTCTGAGCCGAGGTTTGAAGAGTACTTGGGGTTGTTGTCTTGCTGGAAAAGCCATCGAAATGGCATATTAACTTCAGCATAAGGTAACATAATAACCTGTAGTATACAGTAGTAGTATGTAGTATACCTCTTTAGTAATATAATATAAAAACTAACCAAATGGATTAGTCCAACTCCATTCTGGGAGAAAGAACACCACACCATTATATTTCCGCCACCGTGTTTAATGCCTTTTGTGTAATGGAAGATAAATTCTTGGCTATCTAGACGTCTTACCTTCCTTGCAGCATCATTTCCAAATAAATTGATCTTAGTCTCATCACTCCACAGAACATTACACAACTTTTTTGCACCCTGTTGTCCTGCAAGTTTTCTTTCCTAAGTAACAGAATCTTACGTGCTATTCGACCAGGTAGTTTCATGTTGTATAGTCATCATCGTGCAGTTGTAGCTGATATTTCATTACTAATTTCCGCTGCAATTGCTTTAGACGACTGAAAAGGTTCCCATTTGTCCAAAGTTACAATATAGTCGTCTGTGATACGAAATGTTTTTCTTACACTTCCGTTTTTCTATCGGGTTTTGAGGTTTCAAGGCATTTGCAACAAAATTTTTTGATCGTCCCAATGATTTGCCAATGAAATTATAGGATTTATTTTGATTTCTAAGATCTAGAATGTCTCTCCTCCTCCACTATGCAATGCTGTCCACAACCTATCTAACGATGATACTCCTATTAATATTTATTTTACATATATATCCAATACCAAATTTTAGTGGCCTCTGAGAATTGTTACTGAATACCTTTAATAAAACTGCGTAGTTATCGTAGCAAACTTAAATAACTTAAAACTAAACAAGCAGGCAGCCTTGCCAGTTGAAAGAAATTAACTTTATTCAGAATTATCTGGAAATAAAACTTTTGCCAAAAGCTGCGTACCTATTTTATTGACATGTGTATATACACATATCTAGAATCTATAGTAAATAATTTATAAAGAATGACAACATAAGGAAGTTAGATGATGACGTATTTGTTAATCCTTGCTTCACTAGCAGGTAGACTATGATGTAATATCTTGTTTGTAGATATGATATCACAGCATACAATTACACTGCACACAATTATTACACATTTTTATGTTGAAACTCCGCTGATTGTGATAAAATCTTGTTATTTATATACGTATGAAAAGATGGTGTATATAGTCATTAGAGTAGAATTGTTTAATTACACCTCATTCGATATTTAAACTTGATGATTCATTATTTTAAAAAATCCTGTTTCGCGCGAGTAGTCTTGTATCTTAGGTCAGGCCACAACTATTTACCATGAGCCCCATCACCAAATGCTGCGCAAACGTGGATCATTTATAGCATAGTATATTTCCTACGTCGACCAGCAGTCAGATTTTAGAAGTTGTATATTGTGCATCTACTATTCTATTGATTATTTGTATTATTCCAGAAACATGGCAGGAATAGGTAAGTTGGTTAGATATTCATTGTAATTATTATCACATATTTGCAATATAATGTACCGCTTCTTAGGTAACTATAAAAAAACTCAAATATTACAGTCAAACGATTTAATTATTATTTTAATGAATCCAATAAGTTCATTTCGTTTGTACTAATTAGTATAAGTTACCTATATTATCTTAATACCTACAAACAATACGTAAAATAATATTTACACGTTATTATCAAATCGACAAAATATACTGTAGTCACGCCCAATATATGACCTCTCACTCACACGTTGCATGTATTATAGGAGTTATATTTAGACACTTGTCATCGCTATTTAATGCTAGTAGAGGATACAAATATTTTTCTCCGATAATGCAGCAACAATAATAACGCGGTATTTCGGCAATTTGAGTTAAACAAGCATTAAGATATATTTCAAAAAAGTAGACAATATTCTTAAAATTTTATAAGGAAGATTAATTACAGGATATCTGCTACAACTTGTAAATTCTTAAAATTAAACAAATTGTAATTTTATATGCGAAGATTGATTATTATTATATCAATTATATGTGATTCTAGGCCACTGTAGAAAATTAATGTTAAGTAAATAGTAATCATGATTCATTCATGCAGATTGAATAACCTACTTATTAATAGTGGGCGATGTAATGTTAAACTGCATACTGTAACTTCTAGAAATAGTAGTACGCATAATTTATTTTTTCCTAGCTAGCAGTGCTAAATAATGCTATGCACAATTTGTGCACATACAATATCTATAATTGATAAACTGTTATTGCAGATTTTAATAAATTGATTATACGTATACGCATTGGATTGTATAACAAAATCGAAATTTCAAAATATATTTTCATTTAACAAAAAACGAAAATAGTGTAAGTAATTTCAAACGATCACTAGATTTATTAAACGGTGACCCTGATTTCTAGTTTGATGTTAGGAAACTATATAGTGCTCATGTAAATCATATTAATTTATTTTCAAATAGTTATTTCGACAACTAAGTTGCTCTCCTCGATTGAAAAATAATGAAGAAAAGTCAAGAAATTTACAAGAAATTTTTGGACTGTTGAAAACTTCTTCGATATTCCAATTCATATTTTGAAAATATTTAAATTGATATGGTAAGGGTAAAAATCATAGTATACTTTTTCACGTAAACTTTATTTGAGTAATATAAGGAAAAAACACGATTTTCTTATAAATTATTGGAAAAGGAAAGTTTTAAACCTTATACGTCGGAAATTGTACATATTGTCGCTAAACAAATAGACAATGATCAACAGGGCAACGGATTTGCTAGTCGTTTTAGTAGATCATCGAAATCTAGAAGTGAATAGCAGTAAAATCACCAATCAGATACAAACGATAATCAGAAATTACATTGCCAAAATGCAATTTTATCAAATGAACGTGACCATTCGCTTCAATTTCATCAAATTCCAATAATTTATCTACAATCACTTGGAAAATTGAAAATATGCCATTGGTAAAATCGAAGTTCTTGTTTTAAGATAATGTCCGAAACTCTCCAGATAGCTGGTTGGCCTTTTAAAATTTACAATCCCGAAATAATGAATTTCTTTAATTGATTTGTTACTAGTATATATTGTCCCAAACTATCAATGAAAGTCGAAAATTGAGAAGACAGTTATTAGTAATATGACTACCTTGAGTTTAAATGTATCTCATTAAGATGTATGAGGATTGACCAAATAAGATAGGCTTGTTGAAATATACCGCCGAGAACCTCGATGTGACTAATGGTAATTTATTGTTTTACGTCGTAATCACAAAATCATTATACCAAGGATTTGCATAGCAATATGTTCTCATTCTTTCACGACGATCATACATTCCACGACAGAAGAGTTCATAACCACTGCATTGCAAACTCCCTGTAGGAAAAAATCGGCTTCACGCAAACTATTCAGGGTTCTAGTAAGAGATGATACTAGGTGGCTTATGGGGAATCAGATCTGTGTTGCCAAATCGTTTTATTCGGGATATTTGGAAATTCATGTTTGACGTACTAATTCGTTTGGTGTGATGACTATCAAACGACATAACCTATGACTGCCGACGATGGTAAGATATACACATGAAGGAGCATGGCTTGCAAAGCTCGACGCCAAAAGAACCCCGTATCTTCGTTCTCACACTCCAGTTGTCGCTCACCAATCCATTCTGGAATGATACGTGCTGATGTGATGAGCATCACGAGTTGGACAACCATCTAAGTTTTGAACGCAGGTCGCCGGCATCGGAATTGATCGCAGCCAAACGGTAACTTTTGGGCTCCTCTGGCTACATAACTACCTATAACAGACTAAAGTGAGAGGTCAATTGCCCATGAGAACGTGTAGCATCAACACATTCTGCGACATACTATAACAATTAGACTCCTTTCAAAATAACTTAATTCCTGAAATTGTTTGTGTTTTGGCAAAGTTAAAAACTAAAGGTGTTAATAACACGAAGAATTAAAATTTTAATTATCACTTGTTCCAGAACAAAGTAATACACACAAAAAATGGAAGAAAAATATTTCTGGGTATTGCATTTTCTATATTTTTCCGTATATAAAACCAACCGTTATTTGCTGAAAGCCACAAACATTTTAATTTATTAGCGCGGAATAGAATTTCATTTAAATGTTTATTAAAACTTTCTCCTAAGAGGTGACATCGGTTTGCCTTGAATTTCAAGGAATGGAAAGCTCGGTATAATAAGCGCGTGTCTAATTTACATTTCGATGAAAGCCTATTTACATTGTTTTGACTATTAGTATTAAATATAGAAACTTAAATTACCACATTCGAAAAAACTAACTTTAGTATACTATTTCTGAAAGTTGCTTTATTGCAATTGCAATTTTTTACTGCGTGACTAGAATTATGGACAGCTATTGATAGTTTATCTTAAATAAAACAAAATTATTGTCAATGTCTATGTATAAACCTATAATTAATTGCCGTCAATGTTTATATGTATGTATCATATGCTGTATTTCTAAAATCTACAACAGAAAACGTTTTCTATATCAGCATTCCCCACAATTACAAACATTATATTACTTACATAGACAGAGACAAACTCTTATTGAAAGATATTGTTGTGAATTCATAAACAAAATAAGTACATATTTGTGTGAAGTTTGTAATATCCTAGAGAAATAATGACCGGTTTATTACTAATTCTTTTACAAAGTAAATATAGATACAGGTGGCTTAGATTTGGGGCATTAATTTTAACAGTGATAGTATTCAAAAATTTAATCAAACAAAAAATTGTCTTCATAAAAGTTGTCGATTGACAGAGGTATTGAATATTACATTTTGAAGAATACTACTCTACTCTTCATATTTCAGCGTCGCGGTGGCGTCTAAAATTCGTTGAGTTGATGAATTTCATTTCAATCGCCAAAACAACTTCATGTGGTCTCCAACGTAAGAATTCATAGGTTATAATTGTTTCACTACTGATGATTTAAACGAGTTCTTCAAAATGTCTATATCTCCGTTATTTAACAATTTTGATTAAAAAAATTGTTGTCATTTCGTTACAGTACTATCACCCATAGTGCTTCATGACTAAGGTTTGTTCAGAGTGAATGACACGTTATCATTAAGTAGTGTAAACCGGTCTTGTCTCAACTTACGTGCAAGGCGCGATATTAAAATTCGGGGAAGTAAAGGGCATCAGTCCGGTTTATAGTACTTAATGATAACACGTCATACAGTTTTGTTACCAAACCCTATTCATGACTAAAGCCACCTAGTGCTTATGCAACTATTATGAGACCTACATATACAATCAATTGGAATACGTGTCAACTTGATGTTATATTCTTTCAATGCGAAGGAAATTTATTTACTTGCCAACAGACGAAGAATGGGAGTTAATGCATTTTAAAGAAAGACGTATTTTCACTGCTTGTAGCGTTTCGGTTTGTTTCAAAACCTACCTTCAACATTGGTAATTTACTAATCACTAATCTCATTCTTCGCCTATAAGTAAGTAAGTAAATTTCATTCATATTATTACGTACAGAATTTGGTAGTGCATATTTTTAAACTTATGTGGAATGAGAAAACTATAATTGTGAAGATTAACAACATATTTTCTTTAAGTGGAATGTATGTTTTGAGGTGGTGGCAGTGGTACTAATGGTGAATGGCTGCCCGCATCTAGAGGATATATACCACCCAATGCATTTCCCGGTGGTGATAATGATGGCGAACCGATATTTGTAGCCAGAGGTAGTGTAGGGGGTAGTGTAGCTGCAGGAAGTTTGTTGGGTAGCCACCAATGTTGCTATATAGCTTGGGGTGGCAATGCTCACGCTTTATCTGAGTATGAAGTGCTTTGCAATTTTACTGGGAAATGGATAGATTGGACCGGTACACAAATGCCAAGAAATGGTTTAGTAGCTGGAACGTCTGAAGTTAATAACGAATTAATGTACGTAGGCAGAGCAGTTATAGATGGTATCTTGAAAGTTGGAAAAATACATCCTAGTCATGGCGTGACTTACATTCCACATGAAGGACGCGAAATTGCGTTTTCCAATTATGAAGTATTAGTGACTAACGATAGAAGAGCCTATTAACTACGCATATGGAGTACACATGTTTCTTAGTAAATACTTTATATTACAAAACTGTTCACGCATATTGATCAATAAAGTATCTTGTAGAAAATAATTTTCGATTTTAGAAATTCAATGTTAAATGTATGAAGCAAAACACTTAAATATAACCCAACCTCTGTTTGATATGTATTAGAACTCAATCAAATTCAAGTGATAATAACTATTACAGTAGGCATAATTATTATTGACAATAAAAACAAGTATATGTATGTATCTATAGTCTTTTTTATGTTGGATACTTAATTGATATTCTAAAGTAAGAACAACAGACGATCAAGAGGTACGCTGCCCAGCTGCGCTCACAGAAAATTGCAAATATATAGTACCTATCATAATCTTCAACACGAATCTTAACGTAACTCTAACATGATACATATTTTCGATGAAAACAGCATTGTTATTCTATGTGAATACGATATTGATCTTATTGTTAGTATAAATACATACACACTGGTTAAATCAGCATGGAGTACAAAATCCAGTAATTTGCAATCTGTATTAAGATTCTATTGTGAGTAGAATTTCATTAGATCCTACCTTGTGTTTTGGTATGCGCATCATTCATTGGCATTAACTGAAACAAAATGAAATAGCTGAATGGCAATCAGTCCTGTATTTTTCAGTATTGACATATCCTCTTGGATGGCATATACTCGAAACTCCAACTGGCACAGGAAGCAATCCACGAATAGCATATCTAAGATGCGCAGATGGAGAGGAGGGCACGTTGACGTTAAATAATGATAAATAGTATACTTATTATATATTATTGGTGGATACAATCCGGGTAAGAAGCATTAAAGAACACGATCAAAATTACAAAGTAGGTACCATATGCAAGTTATCACTGATCTAGTTACCTGCTAACAAACGACTTTATCTTGTACAATATGTCGAATTTTTTGGAATTATACATACAATCGGGGAGTAAGATGTAACTAAAAATGAATGCATTTTTTAATTGACGTTATGACGTGTGATCTTCAATACTATTAACATGCACTTAATTGAGAAAATCAGCGATATTTTGATTGCGGTTTTATTATACGTAACTTAAAGGAACAGAAACATGGTGAAAACATATATACAGTAGAATCTTTATTAACCGGATCAATTTGGACTGTGACCCATACGAATAAGCAAAAATCCGAATATTTGAATGAAATATTATCTACTAAAATACATATGTGTAAATATGGTTTACTAATCTGCATTTCTCCCGCTCATGGCAATGTATATACTGACAGTTTGTTTAAATACGTTAAATAAATACTGCAAATAAGGGTTTATTATGTTTAATTCTGAAGACAAAATCGAATCCGGATAATAAAAGTTCCGGATATATGAGGTCCGTATAAGCGAGATTTTATTGTATATTTAAATGAATTGCAGATGAAAATACCTACTTATAAACACAAAATCACAACTATTTAGATGATTAATTATTTACTCTAATTCACTTTCGCTGTCACTAGCGGTATCATAATATTCCGAATCACTACTGTCTGCTCCGAAATTAATTATAATTTTGTCAATTCCTGCATCTATGTTGGGTTCAAGTTGTATAAACTCTTTTTCGATCTTTATTACGTGTTCGCAGCGTTTGCGCCATTTGTCTCCTCCGAAAGTATGAAATAAATCGTCACATGATCTTTGCGCATATGTAAGATTCATATTAATATTCCTTGTTTGAACATGTTGCTTCAGAGATGCCCATACAAATTTTATGGGATTCAATTCAGTGTGGTGTGGGGGTAATCTTAATATCTCGTGTCCTTTATCACTTAACATTTTGTCAATTACGTACGTTTTATAACGAGACTTGTAAAGCTTTATCAAGTTGTAAAGCTCTGGTTTAAGCATATGAGAATTATATGGAATATTACTTGCGCTTAACCACTTTTGCATTTCTTCCTTCGTATATAAAAATGTTGGGCATTTATCGCTCACTTTATTAGGATAAGGAGCATTATCTATCACTACAACAGCGTTTGGTGGTAAATTCGGAAGTAGTTGTTTTTCAATTCTCAAAATTTATATCTTCATGGTCACCCGATTTTGAACTTGATTTCCAAATAGCATAAGCGCCTGGAATGAAACCATGGTTACAACCAGGATGGACAGTTATGAGCCGTTGTCCTTTACATATTCATACGCGCATATCACGCATACTTTCATCATTACAGCCCTTCTGATGTGTGTGGGTAGCGTGCACGTATGTCTCATCCATATAAACAATTGGTCAGTTTTCTTCCCTCTATTGTTGGATCTGTTTGAAATAATCACAGCGCAATGCTTTAATGTCATGCTTTTTCATAAGTATCCCTGTTAGTTTTTGTTTTACGCCATCGAAATCTTAATTCTTGTACTTCTTGGCGTAAACTTTCATGACTTCTTAATACACCTTGATTGAAAATATCCAACCGTATTTTAGAATTCTTGTTTACCCTTTGCTTTTACAAAACTCGATGTTTACCCTTTTTCTATCTGTCGACTTTCCCGAGCAAATTCGTCTCACTGTTGCAACATTGATACCTGTTGCCTTCGCAACGCGTTCTTGAAATTTCTTAAGCATAATAGATGAACCTACTTTAGACTCTTCATGCATAAAATTTAAAATGTTACTAATTATTTCACGTGATTGTCCTGTCAAAACTTTATTTCTAACTTTACTTCTAAATTCCATTGTTTTATAACGTTATCACTGAGGCACTTATAATTCAAAATTTTTTACGGGATTGAACTACCGATGTTGCGAACATCACTAAATCAGGTGACAGAATGAACCCTGCGTCCATAGTACTATTGTGTTTACTGCGCACACAGATCTCGGATATCGTGCTATTTTGGACAGCAACGGAATGAAGTCGATAGCCAAGTACAGAGCAAAACAACTAAAGCTAATAATAATTTCTTCGCTACCTGAATTTATACTTAGGATGATTATTGATTACAATTGTGATGAAAGCACACCATAGAATCTTACATAGCAAATATTTTCTTTGAATTAAGAACTACTATAACCACCCTTTCGTTATACGTATTGCAATAAACCTGAAATTAAAGATTTTTAAAATACGTACGAAAGTTATCGATTTCGTTGTAGGTTGATGAAATTAAAATCATGTACAGCTGTGGCTAAAGCGTTGAGTACCCCGCAAAAGCCCGGTTTATTGGTCTCACAGAATTTCTAGGAAAACAGATCTAAGAAATATTTAGGTAATGTCATGAAAATTAGATTTTAATTAAGATTTCATAGAAAGTAGTTGCATTAT
Organism: Chrysina gloriosa; assembly: GCA_038088585.1. Lineage (NCBI taxonomy): Eukaryota > Metazoa > Arthropoda > Insecta > Coleoptera > Scarabaeidae > Chrysina > Chrysina gloriosa. The sequence continues at coordinate 72,917,344 of CM076087.1, read as the reverse complement.
AGAAAAAATGGGGTGTGTTATAGATAAGGTTTAATAAAAGAGTCAATGACGTGTTATCATTAAGTAGTGTAAACCGGTCTTTGTCTCCACTTACGTGCAAGGCGCGACATTGAAATTCGGAGAAGTCAGTCCGGCTTACAGTGCTTAAGGATAATACGTCATACACTCTTATATTAAACCTTAGTTATAGAACACATGGCTGAAGTGAAACTTCAAATGTGTTCAGCACCTCATAAATTTAAAAAAACACACACAATAAATACCATCAGATAATTGAATATTTTGTGCTATAATACGAATGAAGTATAATGCAGTCAAATCATTTTAAATTCAAAATGATCGATTTCAATCTTATTCATACCGACGAAGCAGCGGATGAAAATGCATCATTTGGTTGTATTTGGTTTCTGTATTACTCTTTCGTCAAATGCTGTTCAATTTTTTGCCAAGTCTGTAATGTACGATCAAAGCGGAATAACATACAGAGTACCAAGTAAATTAGTGTGTCATTGAATGAAATTGATAAATTCATAACATATTAGAATTATTTATAATAACCGCAAATTCCACATATAAAATACGAAAAGATATACGATACAACAATGGAATTATGCTTCGTCAATGTTGCTTTCTTGGTCAACTTATGTACAAATAAGGAAATGGAAATCCAGTCCTGGAAGTAGTGGCCTTTATTCAGAAATTAAAATATCCACTACCTTAGCCCTATCGACAGGGCAGGTCCACTCTATGACTTATTGTATGGTAGCAGAAACTTCGCAACATACCAGCTGCAAATAGCGTGAACTGACAAAGTTAGATTTAAAGACTTTCAGTGTCAGTTCATGTTGCCATAACAAGTAAGAAAAATTTCCATTAAAAAAGTGAGAGGTTTAATTGCCGCCACCTACCTGGAGACGATTTCTAAGTGGCAGAATAAGGTAATGAGAACGAGCTTGAATTTGGTTGGCGATAAATCACACCGCAAAGGTTCAAATATAATCTTAGGTATTACTATATTTTAAAGCACCGTTTCTACTCATTAATTGATATTGTTATGATTCTATTATTCTGTTGCGAGTTCAGCATCTCTTATATATATTGAGGTTGACAATCTCATCTCTTACGTAACATGAAAATATTGCTTAATATGGATACTTATTCAACTGAAAAGTTAAGTTCACAACACAAAAAGCACATTTTCAAATGCAATATTAGTTGTTACTTTTGATATTCCAGTAGATATTTTAAATAAAGTCACAGAATGACGAGTGTCCCACAGCACAATGAGACTAATGCTGCTATTCTTTAGGACAGCTTTTCGTAATTTCATGATGGAAATTTGGTATAGGTACACTTCCATATAACTATCTTTAACGATATAGCAATCTCATTTGACAATGAATAAAGCGGTGATTTCTTGTGTGTCAGTCATTGTTAGAGTTTGTTAAACTGCTAGATGACGTGTTATCATTAAGTAGTGTAAATCGGACTGACGCTTATTTTTTGTTTTTCCAACAATACATAGTTTTAAGCGGATACTACTACAACCGTTTATACCGTTTCTGTAAGTAATGGAATATTTTATAAATTATTCAATTCATTTTTGTCCTGCTCTGATTCCACCGATGTCGTCATATTTTGACGATTAGTCTGGCTGTGTATTTTACCATGGATTTTCGTCCAACATTTTTCCAATACCGTCTGGTGTGCCTCAGGGTTCAAATCTCGGGCCTCTACTTTTTAACATCTTTATTAACGATTTACTAGACATATTAAATTGTGAACGCCTGAGGTATGCCGATGACCTTAAAATTTACAGCATCATCCGAACACACTGACTGTATCAAACTTCAGGTCAATCTTTCTCTAGTCGAAGAGTGGTGTACTCACAATAAAATCCTATTGAATATTTCGAAGTGTTGTGTAATTTCTTATACTCGATGCTCTACTCCCTTGATTTACAATTACACTGCTAAGTCTAAATTGGTGACTAGAGTGTCAGTGGTGAAAGATTTGGGTATACTTTTTGATTCCAAACTCACCTTCGGTCTGCATGTCTCATCGATTTGTACGTCAGCCTCAAAATCATTAGGGTTCCTTGTCAGGTCATGTAGAGGCTTCAATAATATTTCTGCCATCAAAATGTTGTATTATACATTGATGCGCTCCAAGTTGGAGTATGTATCTTTAGTGTGGTTTCCTTATTACACATACCAACAAATCTCAATCGAAAGAATCCAGAAGAGGTTCCTGAAATATCTCTCCTTCAATTGTATTGGTGTACCCGTTATGTGTAAACACTTTGAAAAGTTTTAGAATGATACTCTTTTTAAATTTATATCTGTTGTTTTTGTGGACTTGCCTTAATTATTTGAGTTTGAGCCTATTTCGAGTTTAAATTTTTTGTTATAATCAGGAAATTGGATTCTTTTTATTTTATTTATTTAGTTAGAATATGTTATGAGTTTTACATAATACTTCATTTTTTTTCTCTTGTATTTATTTTCAATATTGTTGTCTTTTAATTATATATATATATATATGTGTGTGTGTGTGTGTGTGTGTGTGTGTATATTTAGTTACTGTCCTGTAAATGGCAATTGCTGTTGGACCAATAGAGGTTATTATTATTATTATTTTATTATTAAAATGTACGTAGATAGGTCCTGGCGTGCTTAGATAAAAAGAGGCAACCACCTAATTTTACGATAATTGTTTCTTGTTCGTTAATTAAATGTTGTTTTAACCAAGATAGTATATATTTACATATACTTCGCATAATAAAATCGATAATACAATTCGCAACCGAAAATTACGTTTTAAATAAAAATCGTGGGTACTTTCTTTACAAGCTTTCAATCTTATGGTATGTGTAAATGATTGTAATTTATTAGAAATTTGTTATACATGTTCCATTTTACAATCTTAATAACGTAAACCGTCATTTGAGCTATTCCCAATTTTCAAATTCCACAGCATCCGGAGAACTGTAATTTTTGTTAGCTTTTGTTAATCTGCAAACACTTTCGTTTTATCCTTCAGAAAAATATTTAAAAGCAAGTTTGTATTCCACTCTAGTCAGTCGCTTATGTGTAATGAATGCTTACTAATTAAAACAATTTTCATATACCTTACAAATATATATGAAATACGATCATCACAAGCACTACTACAATATTTAATTCAAACTCCCGAAACAAATCTTTAAGTGCAAGTATGCTGCGCTTTATTGTTTTTTTAAGTATCCTCCACAAATACATCTATTGTTCTTCCGGCGATTGGAATCGCCAACTATGCGGTCTGTACTTGTGGCTAGAGCACTTGCTGCAATTTGATAGAGCTGTGGCTTTAGGTTAACTAAATATTGCGGTGAATTTTGACACTTGAGGTTTCAATCGCAATTCCATACCTTATGCTATGCTATTATATGCAACACTAGCGTTAAGATGACATTCCTCGTAATGGTCGACTGAAAATTATGATGTTATCGAGATTATCTGTACTGTTCAACCGATAACTTTATATCTCATATGATAAGCGATTGCTAATATTATCGTGATACGTTATAAATCGTTTAATACGGCAAAATATTTTTGAGGAAAGTTGTTCAGAATATGAAATTATGACTTTATGCAAAATTTCACAAATATCGGATCACTTTGGCTAAATCAGTAATTGTCTTGTATTCTTGCATTTAACTACAGAAAAACAAGTGTGCTGTATCAGTTGTTTGCAGATTTTTGTTTTCGGAAAGTAGAAGAAGAAGTATCTTATACTTAAACTAAAACAAGGTTTGGTTCTATTAGTGTAGAAATAAATTTATCCTTTACACCCAGCTACATATGTACCTCATTAACACCATCGGCTATGGACTTACAGAAAATTACCATAAATTACATTCTCTCGAAAACATCAAGAAGAATGTCTTCTCAATATTCTCAAAATCAGTTCATCAAAATTCTTAATGTTTCCTGTTATACATATATATGTACAAAGAAAGTTGAAGCATTCTATAACCTACTAGCAAACCCTATGCCTGCTTTGCCAGGCAAAACAAAATAAGAAATTTTTAAAATAAGAAATGAAACACACTGGTTTTTAACAAAGTTGATTTTTTGGCTTATATTTATTCTACTTTTGTTTCTATTTGTTTACAATATAAATCCTATGTTTTAACTTAAACTATCGCAGAGCTCTTTCGTAAACGACGTTTTTTGTTTTGCCCTGAGTTGTAGTGTAAATAAAGAGAACTGATGGCTTGCCGACAGGTGAACACGATACATATAATTGACCGTGGGCGAAGCATGGATATTCCAAATCAATTCCACACGATGCCAATGATTGCCCTTGCGCTTTATTTATTGTCATAGCAAATGCAAAACATATCGGAAATTGGAATCTTTTGAAATCAAATAGTAGATATTGTGGAATCATTGGAATACGCGGAATAAATACATCTTCCCCTTAAAATTTTCCTTTTAAAATGGTAGCCTCAATGGGACTACACATAACCTTTTTGACTGCTAATGTGGTCCCATTACACAATCGAGGCTGATTTAAATTTCGGAGCATAATAATGGGAGCACCAACATTTAATTGTAAACGATGAGGTGGAAAATCTGGTAAATCCAATGAATTCAAAAATTCTATGGGAATTATCCCACAGAATTTTTGAATTCATTGAAAATTGATATGTTACAACTTCGCCAGGAACATGGGCTAAAATATCTGCATTCAATGCACCAATGTCCTTGTTTTTCGCAGCCAGTGTCGCTCTTTCAGATAACCAATTGTGATTTCGATAATTTTTCGCAATGTTTGGAAAAATACTTGAAACCAATTCTTGTTTTGTTGGTGCGAAATTGCAAAAGTTATCGGGCAAAATCAGTAACAATTTGTCCATTTCCTAACGCTACTAGTTGCGTAGAAAATGCATCGGCCGATGGATCATTTTGTATTTGAACTCGCACATTTGTAGTCAAAGTGAGTGTTTGTAGGTGTCTCCACAAATGAAATGATTTTAAACGTGCCTTTATTTCATCTGCTGGTGTTGAACGGGGAATCACAGGCAATGTTTCATGGAAATCACCAGCCAATAATATCAAAGCGCCAGCAAATATTGCATGACTATTGCGTAAATCTTGCAAAGTCCTGTCCAATGCCTCTATTGATTTCTTATGTGCCATTGTGCATTCATCCCAGACAATTAATTGGCATTGTTACAAAACTTTTCCCATTCCAGAATTTCTGGAAATGTTACACGTAGGATTTTCATTGGCATTCATATTGGGGGTAACTTCAGTGCAGAGTTAGCTGTGCGACCACCATCTAATAACGTGGCGGCTATTCCAGACGATGCAAGTGCCAATGCAATATTACTCTGTGATCTTATAGTCGCCAATAGCAAGGAAATCAAAAATGTTTTCCCAGTGCCTCCTGGGGCGTCCAAAAATACACTCCCCGCTTTGATTTCGTTCAACTTCCATAATGGTATCATATGCATGTGTATGTTCTCGATTCAATTTCGGCGAATTCAAATTTATAAATATGTTCAATTCATTTAAATCGTATCCCAAAATCGCCTGCTTTGTGATATATATAGAAGTCAAAATAATAAATTTATGGTATCTTGAAGTTTATTTATCGCACACATGCGATTTCTGATTTCAACCAAACTTAACATAAACCATATAGGTACCAATACCTTCCCTGTGTATAAGTTTGGTTGAAATCAGTCGAAGCGTTTGAGCGTGATGCGACGACATACGTAAGCCCAAAATCGCCTCATTTTTTATATATATAGAAGATAATGTTAGTAAGAGTAGGTACCGTAAGTCCTGGCTTCAGATTGGGATTAGGTTTTTAAAATTCTCGACGTTAATTGAAATGACGTTAAGCGAAAAATGTTGTTTGATTCAGTATTATGAAGTGTTCTAGCGTAGACGACGTTAAACCGAAGCAATTGAAAAGTTAAAACTGGAAATTGTATATTGATACCGGCGACGTAATACCGAAACAACGTTAAACGGCGCTCTGTTGCGCCAATATCATCAAAATTCAAGAAATTGGTTTGAACAAAACAAGGAAGTAATGCTTATTAGTCTTGTCACATTTCAGACTTGAAAAAGCAAAGAGAAGATGTAATAGAAGAAGATCTAGTCAGTTACAAAATATCCATCGATCTTCATCACCACAATCAACACTTAATCCGCCCATTGCTGGTCTCCCGAGCCATGTATTGTATGTCGGTTTTGAGCTTTTCTCATACAATTTGGTGTAACTGTCCTAACTATATTATTGCTCCATCTGATTCTAGATCCATCTCTGCTTCTCGGCCCAACCCTAGATCGTCATGCTGTCTTCTGCATTGATGAAAGGTTTTGATTTTCTGTTGTTGTGTAAATATTCTGTTGAACAAATTCTCCATTCATTTTATTATATACAAAGCATTTTTTTCTGTTTTTAATCGTGAAGCAATTCTTGATTATTTTAACACTATCATTGACATTCTTAATAATGGATAACAGTGTGTAAATGATTAATCTCTCTATATGAAATATGCTCTTCTTAGTCTGCATAGCATCTACAATCATGAGTAGAGTTGCTCACTATCCCCAACGAGCAGTGGCGGTTTCGATACAACATCCAGTATAACTGCTAGTTGCAATAAGATCTGTTGTGACTACATGTACACTGCCGTAAATACTATGTCGTAGTACTGGGTTTATTTTTAAAATGTTGCGTACGTCGCGAAAACAATCAAGGTTTTGTGTGTAAAGTGGCCACTGGCTGTTGGCGCACATTGAGTCACTCTAATGATGAGTCAGCTTTTAATGCAAATTGCATAACCATACCTGTCCGGAGCAATTCAATAGTAATAGTTTAGTTTCTTTTATAGTTATATACAGTAACACAAATACGAGTAAGTATTGCGAAGAAAAGCAAATTTTGTCTATATACCAGTTTCTATACTTACAGTTTCTTTTTGATTTTAACTTTCTTAGCAATGATAATTTAACAATTGGTAAGCTAATCAGATAGTTTGTATAACTGCGTAGTAAAGTAAACATCCAACGGTATCATCTTAGTGTTGTAGTTCGAGTAGCCATTGTGTTCTTAGTCTCTATTGTCTATTTCTTGTAATAGGTAGTAGTTGCGGATTAGGATTATTTTTTACTTTGTTGTGATGCTTGATACTACCCTCGCTAATAACTTCATGTATGTATGGAATTATGAAATCCATATGTGGTGTAAGGTTAGATACATACTATGGTGCATCTGTAACACTTCTGAAAATTTTATATTATGGTCGTTGAATGATTGCTGTATTTGGCTTGATTACTCAACCCCAAAGTTCACTCCCCGTAAGTTCAGATAGGTTTGATTACTGCTTTGTAGATGAATAGTTTATTTTCTATTGACACTTTGGACTTACGTCCAATAATCCAATGGAGTTGTCTTGTTTTTATATCCATTTGCTTTCTCTGTTTGGATATATGCTGCTTTTGCTTAAATTTACTATATACATGTAATCCTAGATATTAAACGACTTCGTTTTTAGGTACTTTTACTTTCGGAGAGTGTTATATGGGATGACATAGATCCATTCACTTTGATTTCCTATTTCTTTAACCAAACTTCAATGCAGTTTAGGTGTTCCTGCAGTGTACTTGAAGCTACCACAGGGTCTTCATGAGCCACAAGCTGAGCCCAATCAAATGTTTTCTATTTACCTTAGTTTCGAATTGTCGGCCCGTCAGATACGATTTTAGTAATCTGTGATATCTTATTGGAAGTGTTCTTTTAATGTTGTGTATGAGACTTGGATGCCACGCTTTATCAAAAGCCTGTTATACGCCCAGAAAAAATAGCGGTACAATATTTATATTTGTCCGTGGAGGTATTAATAATATTAGTTATACGGTGAATCTACTATGTGCACATATTTCGATTACATTGTAACGCTGCTCCATTAAAAATAGCTATTGGTAATGCACTGATGTACACGAAAAGCGGTAAAAAATGTCAATCAAAATAATTGTTTATAACACCAAAAGTATCCATTATAAACAAAAATTCATTTTGCAAAATGCAAACAGTAGCCAGGTAATCCAGACATATCCGGCCTGAATGACAATTAACTAGTAGATAGTATATAAAAAATATTATTTAGAAACATCCAAAGAAGTACATTTTTCGTTAATATTATCGATGCAAAGGACAAAGACAATACACGTATATACACTTACTTGGGTACCCATTTGTGAGATAAACTTTTACTTGCATAAACATGTAGGTCATTACTAATAACCAGAGTTAGGCTCTTGATGTTAAAATGCTGTTTACGAGTCTACATCCAGTGCTTCGTGGTCTATTTAACTTCGGTTTGCTTGTAGTATTCGTAGGTAATAACGCCACTAGCAGTACGTGTAGGTTGGTAGTGGCCGGCAGAAAACCGCGACCGCTCTATTAATGATTAATAATACTAATACATGTTTATGAGAATAAAAGTTATCGGAATTTTCACATTAATAGAAGCTGACACTTGTCTCTTCTTGTAACGCTCACGAAATTGAAAGGTTTTGCCGACTTCAATAATAACCAATTATGCATGTATTTTATTACTGCAACTGATAATGCACGTATTTTCGTAACGTTAAGATTGAAGAACGGTTGCAAAAACTAGATGAAATTTAAGTGACACTAAATTGTATGGCCTAGTTGACAGAAAAAACATTTTCGCTGAATTAATTTGCGGCTAGAGCGTCGACAAATTTTGTTGATAACTTTAAGTATGTAACAATAAACCGACACAATATTTATTCATTATTAACTTTTGTAGAGAACAAAATTTCTGTTCAAAAATTTAGTCGGATTTAATTAATAATTCAACTTACAAGGGAACATCTCGAACCCAAACATTAAAAAAAATTTTGAAAGTTTTTAACAAGTAGACAAACCCCAAGGATGTTCGAAAGTATTTTCCTTATAGGCCCAATTTCACATTAAGAGTTTAGTAGATTTTCGGTTTTCTCAAAATATCAAAATAATCGTCTCATCGAGCTCTCTCTCATATATGAAAATAACAGCCTACTTTCATTTTAAAAAATTATAGGAAGAAATTGCAAAAGTATGACCCCAAATAAAAAAAAAGTGCTCAGGCTGTCATAAAGTGAATAAGTATTATTAATAAGTATCGTTTGAAGATTGGTAGGTCCTAAAAAATCATAGATTTTTCAGTAGTGGTGCCACCTATATAACATCCTACGAACTTATTGAGTAATGTGTAGAGTGTGTTAAAGTTGATGACGTGTATCATTAAGTAGTGTAAATCGGATTAACGTTGTCACTCCTGCGATTTTTATTATGATTTTTTTAAATAATAATATTTATTCAAGAACAAAACTCTTTGGTGTTGAACATGTCAATGAAACTACAATACAATGTATACAATATACATATATACACATAAAAACAATACAAAAGAAAATATATTACAAAAAAACTATATTAACATTCATGTTTTATTAAATAGACTGATCAAAACTTGTCTTGTACACTGTCAAATGCATTATTTAATAAAAAAATTGTAGTTTGAATATTCGAGGCGCATCCACAGAATTACCCCAGAACGATATTTTGTATTTATGTAAATAAATAAAAATATTCGTAGTAAGAAGTTATTGTCGCTGTTTCACTAACTGAAGTTGATATAGTTCCCAGTGCGTAAATAAAGGAACATAATGTTTTCGGCAGATAATTTATGTAATTTGTCTAATTTATCCGAGAATCTAGGACCATTCCCAAAAATTTGCCATGGTCTGTTGATGTTAGTATTGTTCCATGTTCCATTGCAATCTATGTCAATTTCTTAACTGAAAATTTATTATATTGGTTTTCGCTAAATTTAGTTTTTGACTATTGCTTTGATACCATTCCTCTAAACGTTATAAGCTTATTATTATTCCATTTATTAAATGTACGTGATCATCTGCTTGAATTATTACTGACAAGTCATTAGCAAACATACCTACTTGATGTTTTAAAACATATGACAAGTCATTAGTGTATATTATATTCAATATTGGACCCAGAATGGAGGCCTGTGGGACACCCCTAGTAATCGATATCCAGTCTGACACAACTTCCAGTCCAAAGTTAGAGTTTAGAAGTATTCTATATATTATATTAAATATATAGTATGTTAAAAGTATTCAATGATAAGATGTCATTGATAAGTCATCATTGAATAATAAAGTTCGGAGAAGTGGCAGCGTCAGTCCGATTTAGACTACTTAATGATAACACGTCATCCACCTTTTTGACAAACTCTAGTAATGTGTTATAAAGTTATAATTATTTTCTTGCGTAAATATGGTAATTTCCTGGATAGTTCATTTTCTAAATGTAGAACTCCGCCGAAACGAAGGGTGCTCCTGAGTGAGCTTCTACAAAATAGTTTCATTCAAATCGCCGAGTTACACTTCCCTTGTTGGTATCTAATTTAAAAACTGTGTGATATATTATACGTTATTATTATTATTATATTATTATTCCGACTATTTGTCTTGAAGAAATTATAATTAATTTAATTTTTTGCCGTATAAATAACAAAACGTATATTGTTTCAGAACTCGAAACGCCAGACAAGCTCGAATACCAGTTCGTACCAAATAACACTGGCTATCTTCAACTGAGAGTACGAGCAAGCCATGATGCACATGTAGCCTTGTCAACAAGCGCCGCAGAATGTGATCCCATGTATGAAATATTTTTTGGATCCTGGAACAATTCTAAATCAATTATTCGTAAAAACCGCACTAAACCAGATGTTGCTGAAGCTAATACTCCAGCCATATTGAATCCGGGCGAATTTCGTGGATTCTGGATTCGATGGAACAATGGAACCATAACAGTTGGAACTGAAGGAAACTATCAACCCATTCTAACTTATACGGACAGCGAAATCATTCCAATTGAATATATAGGTGTTTGTACCGGCTGGGGAGCAACTGGTTCTTGGATTGTTCAACCGGCTAGTGCTCCATCTGCTCCATCAGCGTACAGATCCCAACCAGCTGGTGCATTTGGAACAGTTTGCTGGGTTCCAGGTTCCTCTGGACAAGTTCCGCCAAATGCCTTCGTCGGAGGCGAAGATAACGGAGAACCAATGTTTGTAGTCAGGAGCAACTTCCGGGACGGCCTAATACCTGGAAAACTGCTTTCCAGTCATGGTTGTGGTTATATTCCATGGGGAGGAGAAGAAAATGGCGTCAATGAATATGAAGTTCTTTGTGACTTTAATGGTGATTGGGTTGAATGCTCTGGAGGAAATATTCCACCAAATGCTTTAGCCGCTGGTCAATCCGAAGATGGCGAACCGTTATATGTTGGACGCGTATTGAATGATGGCGCAATGACGGTTGGAAAGGTGCAACAAAGTCATGGTGTTTGTTATATTCCATTTGGTGGCAAGGAGCTTGGTTTTCCAGAGTACCAAATCTTGATAACACGTGCTTAGAAACGTTGAGAAATAACAAACGTCTAAATGCCTTCACAGCTTTTAGGGGCCTTATGTTTTTTATTTATATAATAAATCTCCATACAACAAGAAATGTTGCTTTGTAAATTTATATTGTACAATTTTTATAGATATATTTATTTTTAACTATGCATAATAACTAGAATCTCGTTATTGTTAAATATTTTGTAACATTTAAAATGAATAAATGGCAGGTATAATGAATATTTCATTTCATTTTGCGCATATATAATACCACGATAAACTACTCACCTATCTTAATAGACACGTAAGGTTTCACACCTTTTAGAGGTTATTAATACATTTAATTTCCGCTACCCATATAAGCTATAAGGTATCTTAACCTGCATACCAAATAATTATATAATTATATGAGGATTAAAACATAGATTTGCGATAGTAGCGTAGAGTGTAGGTATCTACGTGTGTAACTTCCCATGACCGAAAATAATTTTTAGATATCGGTATGAGACAGCATAACTGCTGCATAATTTTTTACATATGTATGTGACTAACAAGGGAAGATCCCGAACCTAGAAATTCAGAAAATTATGAAACTGGGAATATATAGATTACATATAGGTATATTGTAGTATAGTAATACTCGAATGGTTAATTACCATTAGAAAATTTATCATTTATTCAAAATTCACAGTTAATGTTGGGGTTATGGTCTTCAAATGACATTCGGTTTATTTTTGGGTTCTATTTATACCTTTTCGATACCACGAACACCATCTTTTAAGTATTTTATTACCCTACGGGTGTTAGCTTCTTATTCCAGCCGGAGATGTTTAATGGGAGAAAAAATGTAACTAGAAATAAAATTATTAATTATTATAAAAAGCATCGATTAAAACATAGAAAACCTTGTAAACATTCAGCACCTACATACAACGCTTTCACATAACAAGAATTCATAATAATTACTGGATAAATAGCCAAGGATACATCGACATTCAATACATGTTTCTACAACAACGTATTATGCCTTGGATGAACTGGAGTCAAGGCGAATTAAAGTTTTCGTTTCGTGGACAACGGAGAAATAATGTAGTGTAGCCCTGGTTTCCGGAAAAAAAGTTTTTTTGGTTAACGACAAAGAAAATTGACAAAATAGATAAGTGAACAAAAAGGTTTATAAATATATTTGGAATAAAAGAGTTTTAAGAAGAAGTACCAGTGAATAAAAGAACCTCACCATACCGGAGAAGATAGAATTTAAAAAAGGGAAGAATCCATAGAAAATAGAGCCACACCGAAAAGGAAGTAAACAAAGGGGGAAGAATCCATAGAAAATAGAGCTGCATCGAGAAAAGAAGTTAAGAGAGGAGACCTAGGAAGAACCATCATCGAATAAAAGAAATTACACTCACACACACACAACACTAGGTAATTATCTTGAATTTATGTTAAATATTTCTCAAAATTTATAAACATAATTTGTTATAATTTATGCTTTTTATATAATTAATTAAGAGCTACGCCGGCGCAATTTTGTTTAAGAAATTAAATAAATTCTCAGTACAATATACTACGCAATTGTTTTTCTGTGTAGAAACACTGAGTGGGTAAAAGAATTTGGAAAAGGAAAATTTTGCATTTTGCCGATCCACATAACTTGCTAACGGTAAGAGATAGGGAAAAGTTGTAAGACAAAAATTGTTTGTCTGAATGAGTTTTATTAAACAGATATGAAAAAAGATATAAACATTTTTAATTATTTTTTTTGACAGGCAAACTTCTTCTTTGGGATTAATAGAGATTGGTTGATTGTATAGCAGGCCTGTAGTTCTAGTGTTGGATTTAATTTTAAAAACTAACAAAAAACTGACAACTACATTGTAATTTGCATTAGAGTTTCAGCATTATCCTGTCGATTTTATTATACGTTAAAATACTTACCAATATAATTTTTGTATACCATGCACATCGTAAATAAATCTTATCCAAGCAAACAATTTTTGTCTTGAAACTTTTTCTCCATCTCTTATCGTTAGCAAGTTATGCGGATCGGCAAAATGCAAAATTTTCCCTTTCCAAAACTTTTTTATCCACTCAGAGTGTTTTCTTTTCCGGAAAAAATTGCGTTGTACATACTTATTGTGATCTACATGTTCCCAAAGTTTCATAAATTTTGAATTTCCGGGTTCGGAAGTCACATTGCTCTAGAATAATACCCGATATTAAAATAGGTGATAAAACGTTCCATTAATAGAAGGTAGTGAAGATTATAACAGGAATGGGGTGTATGAGATTGTATGGAGAATAAATAGTAAACGGAAATATATAAAGAATGTTGGATTTCGGTATAATACACAAGGAACTCAGGAAACGGGTTCTAGAATCAGAATATAGGATAAATATACTTTTGTAGCAGAGCAAAGAAATGCTAAAGGTATACTAGATTTGATAGTATACAGCGTGCGCCTTAACTTACCCTTAGGAATTTCAGTATAGACACCTCATGACATAGTAAATCAATTAGTAAAAAGTTTTCCTAATAAAAGTTAACTAGAAATGGCAACAAATGTTTTTGTTTTCCAGTTTATGTTTTCGGTGGTACTATTCGTATTGAAAAGTAATGCCGTTGAAACAGTATGAATAGAGGACTAGCTTTTCATTATCAGAGCCCCGACACCTGCTATTAGAGACTCATCGTTCAGATACGATTGTTACGAATTCGAAACAATGAACCGGTCTGTTAGCAAAGAACACGTCGTTATTAAGCTTGGAATGTTATGATTTTAGCAATAAGCAACTGGAATAAATCGATAAGAAATTCAGACATTTACAGGTGAACGCTTTAACTGTAGGGTAGGTTAGACGCCTTAGATCAGGTGTGACCAACCCGTGGCCCGTGGGCCGCATGCTGCCCGCCTTGAACATTTTTCCGGCCCGCGAGATTCATCACACTTTTACAAAATATATTTATTTTATAATGGCCAAAGTGGTGAACTCAGTGTATTGAAAAAATACATTATTTGTGCATCCATATATTAAAAAATTATCTTATGTTTACATGTAAGAATAAAAGTAAACACAATAATAACTCATTATGCTTCAATTATTCACTCAAAGAAAGTGTCTGTAGTCTATCTAAATTTAATATGGGCATATAATATATATAATTTTATATTTGGCCCGCGGAGATGTGATGTATGTATGTATGTCCAAAGTGGCCCGCAAGATCATTTGTGTTGGCCATCCCTGCCTTAGATGATTGTTTATTATGTTTTAGTGTTTTTCTTCGGTGTATAGTTTTATTCCATCTACGTGTATATTAAGTAATTGATATGGCTCGCCATTATACTAATCCCGAATTAGTAGATATCGTACTTATTTAGCGCGAATTACGACGATACGCAGCGTACACGCGGTACAGGTTGTCTGCAACCCAACAAGCTCGAGATGGTAGTTGTGTAGGGAATGTTCTTACAGAAGAAGCAGTGTCAAATTTAGTAAACGATGATCCTAGGATAAGTACCGGAAAATTTCAACGCAACTTATTTTGCCTCGTTCACTGGTATAGCGATTTTTAAAGAGAAATCAGTTGCATTCTTATCATTTGGGATGCGGATACGCTGCATCATCAGATGAATATTTGAGGAAGTGCAGAAGATAATTCCTTAACAAAAATACTATTAAGAAATGAAGCTACAAAACGACCACTATAACACGAGGCAATATTGCTCAATATTCGACAACAGATGTTGTCCTCCACATTTCCAGGTAAACGTTCGCCGTCAATTAAATCACACATACGAGAATGATCGGACAAGCCGCAGAGGACCAATCGTTTGACCCCCTCAGTCACCCGACTTAAACTCCCTAGATTTTTCTTGTGGGGCCACCTAATAGAGTTAGTTTATAGTACCGAAGTGAACGATGTAGAAGAATTAAGAAATCGCATAAATGCATCAACAGATGCGCTGCACTTTGTGTGTGATACGTTACTACGACGAGCACGTTTATGTATTGATTGGTGGCAGCAATTTTGAACATCTTTTATAACGGTGCTGAAAACATTAGAGTGGGCACGTAATTTTTTTTATATTATCTATAATTCAAATTTGTTTTCCATTCGCTTAAATATTGTTCAACTCCCTAGGCAAAGTTGAAGCGCATACTGTATATACAAAAACTAGAACATAACATGAAAGAAGTAAAAGCAATAAAGGGAACCACGTATCATAGATTAGTACCAGCGGGGCTCACAGAAAACTTCCAGAAAAGAAAAGAAAAGAATCATCAAAATAAAATGGACAAAATGGGTGACAAATTGGAAACAAAGCATTGGAGGAAAGATGAAAAATCTTTAACACGTTCGTGGGTAATAACTAAAGGATATTAAAAAGGTGGCTGACGTATTATCATTAAGTAGTGTAAATCGGACTGATGCAATTGCTCCAAATTTTATTATTCAATGATAAGTTATCATTAATAAATTTTTAACAAATAACCTTTTTGGTAAACTCTACTAATAAGGCGTCAGTTGTTTTCATCACTTTTTGGTCAAATAAAAGATCAAATTTAAATTTACCAGATTATATTTAGCTTTTTTACTGTTATTTTAAGCCGCTTTTGTAAAAACTTTGTTAATGAGATATAATACTATATACTCTAAACATTTGTTTTTTTTTATTTTTGGCAGTTAACAACATTATAACTAACAACAAAGATTTCACGACCTATAGGATTTATGAATATGCATTGTGTAGTATGGTAATACTCCATCAGTAAAATTACCAATAAAAAGATGTAAATTTTATAGAAAGCATTCTTTAAGAAATAGAAAAGCGTTGTAAATATATACCACACACATACACTTGAAACATTTCAAAATCTAGAATTCCAAATTGCTATAACGACGTACTGAAAAATAAAAGAAAGAAGTTTGTTTATGACGACGGTATGAGAATGGTCGACGAAAAAGTCAGATAAATAGTTATATAAAATACCAGGGTTGAAAAGAAGCAGACCACATCAAAAAAGGAAGTTGTTGTTTACAAACGACGAACAGACCAAAGAAAAGGAAGTACAATAAAAGGAAAACACCCAAGGAAAGAAGTGAAGAAAGAATTCAAGAGGGAGGGAGAAGTTAAGAATTGGAAAACAAATTACACTTATACACACTAGGTAATATATTTTGATTGTATTGTTCATTATTTTGTTAATATAATACTAAAATTTTATAAATTATTATTTGTAATAATTTTGCTTTCTATAAAATTAACTGTATATATATATATATATATTTCGTGACCTTTTATACTTATCTTATATGATAGATCTCTACCACTAATAGGTCAATAAAACAAGGCTGGTTTGAACGATAGTTATATTTTCAGAACGTTTACAAACGTTTTCGGAATACCTTCTTCAGTGAAAATATAACTATATATTTTCAGAACGTTTACAAACGTTTTCGGAATACCTTCTTCAGTGAAAATATAACTATATATTCACTGAAGAAGGTATTCCGAAAACGTTTGTAAACGTTCTGAAAATATAACTATCGTTCAAACCAGCCTTGTTTTATTGACCTATTAGTGGTAGAGATCTATCATATAAGGTTATTAGCGAATTGAATGTACAACACAAATCGACTTCTAATTAGAACTAGAACGATACTGTTGTTATTTATATTTTTATTGAAAAATAATATAACGGTTAGAATTAAAAACAAAACTTCTGTTTTTAACTAAAGCTTTATTCGTCTACTGCAAGATATTATTATTATTGTTGTGAAGTTTTGCCGCCCTCATTACGCTACGCCACTATGTTAGAATGCTTTCCGTAAAGCTATAAATGTGCAATTCGTCTTCTGCGCACAGACATGACATGACACACGCAATCTATCTTTTACTTTTCAAGAACCTCGTTTGATTTCAGTACTAGATGGCGTAAATACTTTCAGCACTATTTTGAAATTGTTTTTATTATTTTCTAGAAATTTCAAGATGATGGAGGACGTATTCCAACGCTTTAAAAGTATCGTTTTTTACTAGATTATAATAGTAGATTACAGCAGGAAAAATATATCGGTGCTAATGTTCGACATTTTGTGAAATTGACAAAAACTATTCTTACTGATTGTATTATAGATTTGTTTTGGCAGTCACTTATCACATAGTATTGCGTTCTCTTATAATTATTAGACTACCAAAATTTCTATAAAAAAGCATTTTTGAAGAGAAGCTTTTGTTATAGACCAAGTTAGCATAGTATGTGTGTACGGTGTTGCATTCTAACATTTTTCAGATTTCTTCTTACTATCAGGCCATCTATGATATTTACGTACAATACAATGACGAGGTATTTGCAATGCATACAAATTCAAAGAAATTGGAATAATCATTTACACACTACATAACAAGTACGTAAATATCTATAAAAATATATGTACATATATCTACTGAAATTCTTGTAACTTAACCCTGGTTATGACTCACGCACAGAAAAGAAAAAGGAAAGTTTCGCTTGTGTATTAGCAAGTCAGTTCGTACGACCAGCGACCAGCTACATATTAAAATTACAAGTACTTCTGTATAAGTGCAGTGAAGAAAATAAGTTCTACTTCTATTATTAATATTGGGCCAAAAGACACATGAGACACACCTACAAGTCACATATTTTTTTAGGATATTTTTGAAAGTACCTTTATATTCACAGGTGCGTATATGTTTAAATAATATAAAACGGCTAAGTATATTTCATTTGCATTTGTATTTATGGAGTTTTATGAAACAAATATTTACTTTTATTTATAAAATAGGTATTGAGTTTTAAAAAGTTAACACGAAGTAAAAAAATTCGAAGGTTTTGTAGGAACCGGCGTGTTGTTAGGTTAATTGACGAGGTTAAATGAAGGTTATTTCTTCATTTTCTTGAATATTATATATTTTTAGATATTACTACTTCATATTTAACTGTCGTTATAACGAGATAAGCAATTAATTTAATTGAATTTCAAAGGAAATAATAGAAAGAATCAATAAATACATTACAACTATATTACTTCCACACTCAGAGCAGAAACCAAATTGCATTCGTGTTAGGTTGTACATACAATTCAGGGCGTTTCACAACTAATGGGTCAATTCTTTTTATAAGATTATATGAGGTAAAAGTAAGTCAATGAGTGTAAAAGAAAAATATGGTAAATAAACATTTAATTTTGGCACCGCTGACTTATTTATTGCAAGAGATATATCGATATGCACTCGGTGTTTGACATGTTGCCCGTAATTTTAAACATATACATACGTACTATCCAACTATCCACATCCAACGTTAACGTTAGCGTTAGATTTATTTGTTTAAACAGGAAACATGCGCCTTTATTTTACTTTAAGTGAATGTCAAAATAATCTCCTTCCAAAACTCCAAAAATTCTTTTCGGCTTTTCTGTGATAGTAGAAAAATATATTCTTTTACAAATTTTGTTTTATTTGTTACAAATTTTCTTGTGATTTAATTTGATGCATAAGTTGTGAAAAGTGCTGTAAAACAATAATTAAATAAAGAAATATAACAATGTGTAGTGAAAAAACAAAATAATATAATTGAATTTCAATAGCTTATTTATTTTTTATATTTTAGATTTATTTCAATTCCGGAACCAGTTTTGGCAAACCTATTAATACCTTCTTTATCTTCCGCTTCTTCGTCATTATAAGCCATCGGTAGGTTGATGCCTCTATAGAACATTGTCGCTCCATCGTTTACGCGGTACGCCGATATTTCTTCTTCCGTTTTGTAATTTGTCTCTTGCTATCTTGACCAGTCTAGTATCCCCCATTCTGTTTATGTGATCGTTCCACCCTTTTTTTTGTTTGAGAGTCCACTCATTTATTCCCTGTATGTTACATCTTCTTCTGATTTCTTCACTCCTTATTCGATCTCTAAGTGTATTTCCCGTAATTCTTCTCAATTTTACTCATCTCTGCCGTTCCTAGTAGCTTCTGTGTTTTGGCTCTATCGGATCTGGTTTCTGAAGTATACGTCATTACTGGTCTAATACTGGCTTTATAAGTTCTTGTTTTCGTGTCAATGTCGATGTGTCGGTTTCGCCATATGGTGTCATTCAAGCATCCTGCCAACTTATTCCTTCTGTACTTGATCTCTGACTTCTTTTCTACACTTTACGTTAATAAATTGATAGTAATTGCAAGGACTCTGATGTAGTATTACTGACACTATATCACATCGGTAAACTCTTCGCCACAGGATTAAATACGATGACATGTATGTCGCTAGCAACGGATTTATTTAAGTTTCATCAAGAACCTATCACTTGGTAATTTACCAATACTTTCCATTTTAGTCATAATGTTGTCTTCATTATCGCCAGGCACGTCGACATGTTTAAAATTTCAGCACGTTAGCCACATGATTTTTTAATTAAATCCAGTGACACATACGTTGCTAGTAACGAGGCAAGCATCTTCAAACCGTACCTTACCGGTTTAATTAATCGTGATTTCTTAAATTCTATGAATGCAAACTAAACTCCCTGTCTAGAATGCCGAAGCATCTTTTCTCTAGCTACTACGGCGAAAAATTATTCCTTCTAAGAATTTCTCTATTTGTAAAATAATAAAGGAGAGGTGTGGTGGGACATCCGACAAGAGCGAAGCTATTTACGCATTTGATGCTTATTTGAATAAAAGATAAAATTCTATATTTGAATAAACAATGTATAAAGAATAAATAAGCTGAAGTTGAATTTGAAGTAAATTCGAGTCCGAGTAATAAGAGCGCCATCAGATGGGGGTATACGCAAATACGGCGCATTTCATAGTTGCTCCTGCGATGAGTATGTGTGTATGAGAGAAAGATCTAATGAAAGAAGAAAGAAAAGCGTCTTACTGACGATTTCACGCGTTTCACTTTTCCCAGTTAACTCTCGCCGCAAAACCCGGCTAAAAGAGCTTTGCTCTAGTAAATGAAGAAGTAATGATCGACCCAGGCAATCGTCGTTCTTGTTTAACAAATTCGTATTTTTACGTATCTGTATCGTTTCATACGCATCTAATTCTCGCGGTGAATGTACATATTTTATCAATTTTCAATTTTCAATTTTAATTTCGTACCCTGCGTCGATCATATGCTTCACAACACTCGATGAATCTTTTCTACCATGGCAATAATGTGTCCCATGTTCTTCGAATCGTGTAGCTATTGCAGTTTAGGATTGTCCTATATATGCTTTATCACATTCCTTACTCAATTTGATAAATTCCCGACTGTTGTTTTTCTAGGATATTATTTACGAATTCCTTTCGAAATCTAATGATGGGGTAGTTTAATGAAATTGCTTTTTCCAGTCACTAGGAACAAGGGTTATTCGTAGGTTGACTTTTCGTTTGATTTTTTCCCAGCCGTTGTCCGACGTCTTTTTTAGTTTACCGTTGTATGCAGCTACCTTTTAATATAGTCTAATTCTTTTTCAAACTTCCTTTTTGTAAGCAGGAAGTTTACTAACCTATTAAATAAGAAATTAGTGAATATCTTTTCTTGCACACAATTAATGGTTCGAATCTGCCCTTATATTGTACATTTATTTGCATTTGTGATTTTTCTATGGACGTCGACAACTTATTATCCAACTAAATATTTTCTATCAACTTTGGCGTCTACCGCACTGTACACGTTCAAGTTACCACCTGATATGTATATTGACGCGCGACTCACGCTAAAGTTGACAAAAAATATTTTGTCGGATCTCTGATTATTAGTATTGTACTAAACTATCTATAAACGGGAGGCGATTATTCACATCTTCTTCAATCGAACTAAAATTAATTGTGTCAAATTTTGTAATTGTTCTAAGGAATTTCGTATCCAACATTTCTTGGTATCAAGTATTGCAAAAATATCGTCTACGTATCTAATCCACACTCTCAAAAAATATTCACTGTTCCTCTTCATTGCCATTTCGAAACTATTCATAAGTTGGCGATAAAAGGGGACAAAGGATTTACAATTGCTGTGCCTCCCGGTTGTATGTAAACTTTGCTATTAAGTTAAAAATAATATTTCTTCATACAATACAGTTAGGTTAGTAAGTAATGAATCCTATGTGATAGAAGCAAATCTTTTATGTAACACTCACTAAGTACTGTATCAGTTTGTGAAGTAGTATATAAAGATGGTTATAATCTAGTATCCCAATTGGCACTGGAAGTTATTCGCACATAATTTACTAAATGCTGCCAATGTTAAAAGTGTTAATTCATGAATCATATTATTTTAGAATGGCATCCGGTTGCTGGGTTTCTGCAACATCTGGTGAAGTTCCTCCAAATGCTTTTATTGGAGGAGAAGACAACGGTGAAGCATTATTTGTGGCCCGGGCTAATTTCAATAATAGTCAAGTTCCTGGAAAATTAATATCTAGTCACGGTTGCTGTTATGTGCCGTGGGGTGGTAATGAAAATCCCTCAAATGAATACGAAGTCCTTTGCGATTTTAATGGTGGATGGATAGATTGTTCTGGTGCAAACATTCCTGCAAATGCACTGCCTGCTGGAGAATCAGAGGACGGTGAGCCATTATATGTGGGACGTGTATTTCACAACGGATGCTTGACAATTGGAAAGGTTCAAGAGAGTCATGCAGTCTGCTATGTGCCTTATGGTGGCGAAGAACTACCCTTCCAGGATTACCAAATTTTGGTGGGGTATTGATTGTTAACGATTTTGCTTATATGTGAAAACTCATTAATTTTTTATGTTGTCTGCATTGCGATAAAATAGAATTCTGAAACTAATCTTTTTCAGGGTTTCTAAGTAAATAAAGCGAAACATATCACATATTGCGTTTTTGTTATTTTTAACTAAATTGTAACTTCCCTAATTTCATCTGCATACTGCTCTTAATATTTATTTACATATATTTATTTTGATATTTTTTTAATAAATATCTGTAACCTCACACATCCTGTAATATAAAAGTTAATAAATAAAGTATCTGATTATCAACATACTGCAACCATTGGTACATACGTACAGGCTAAGTATAAAGGTCCGGAACGGTCAATTATCTTTGTTATTTCGAAAGCAATTTTTGTGAAATTGGTATGCGTATACCGTCGATATTAGACAATTTATTTCACTATATTTTTTGTTTTTTTGCACTTCCTATTTTGCAAGCAATTAAGTTTTTACAACTAGAACGCCCAACATTTCTTTATTTTGATGCAAAATTGAAAACTACGTTAAGACATGAACGTAAATATTATCCAAATCTTATTCCACAACATTTACATCCCAAATTTACTTCATAATTTTTCCGGATATTGAAAATATTTTTCTCTCAAAATTGATGTATATTGATGCATATATTTCTTTATAATTAATTTATACTAGAAATGCTTTGGTAATAGTGGAAGCGAAAATTCTTTTATAGTGTTAAACGTTTTCCATATGCATACATTGTACTTTTGGTAATAAGAAATCAGTGGTAAACAGTTAGTGATAACTTAGTGGTGTAAACCAGACTGACGGTGTCCCTCCTCCAAATTTTAATGTCCCGCCTTGTTCGTAAGTGGGCACAAGCGATATAGTGACAACATCAGTCCGGTTTACACTACTTAATGATGACTTATCATGCACTCGTTTGTGGAACCTACTGATAACTGATTGTTAGAACGCGGAATGTGCGCATTCTACCCATTGTTTTAAAACACATGTTGAAACATCAGTCATCAATTTACTTCAAATTACTGTAGTAGCTTTTAAATTCAAGCACACTTGATAGTAAATTGCAGACAGTGCAAACAAATTGAATAAAATACTAAACAATAGTTGAAAGAAAACTGACAGAATAAGTAATCAAAATGTGCTAGGTCGTTGGCGTCAAATATGTGTATATTTCTAAGATTATATTTGTGGTGTGATTATGTATTAATCTTTAACCCAACAGGAAATTATTAACTAATAGTACGTTACTGATAATGTTGGATGGAAACTTCAATTACCGTTGGTAAAACAATATCGTTTTGATAAATCGCTTTTTTATTCGAATAAGCTATAGATATATTTTCGTGGTAATTATGACTGTTCTCATACAAAACAATCACTATAATCGTCCTAATTTATATTATGAATATCGAATTTTAAAAAGATTTGGGAGAATTGACGTCTTAAATTTTTAATTTAACTAAAACAAGTTAAAGTGAAAATAGATTTCAGGGATAGTAGGTATTACGCATTAAATTTTCATTACCCATAGAAAAATTATCTATTCGTAAATTGTGTATGGTAACTATTTATTGTTATTTGTTATTGTTGCAGTTGAATTTAGGTTAAGCGAACCATTTTTGGGAGGAGCAATATGATTTTTGGAGTAGGATCTTTTCCTCGGCTTTTGGCAATTAAGCAACATCCAAAACTACAATTTATCTCTGGTTTTAGAAATTTAAGTTCGACCGTAGTCATTTAGGTTATGAACTTCGTTTAGGCCGCCAATAACTATTGTATCAAAATATATTTATGTTAAGCCTAAAATGAGAGACGGATCGCCATATGACTTATCATAAAGTCAATTCTTATTGACATTAAATAGTTGTTAATAATATTGCATAAATATTTTGCTATCAAAAAGTGGGTTCGATGGATTTCACATCAGACCAAAGCTCAATAAGTGACTCGTTTGATTTAAAAAATCATACCAATTGATGAAACGAGTATTTATTCGTGCGAATATGGCTTGTACAACAGTTCAGTATTCTACCAATATTCTCAGACAAATATAATAATTCGACAAAACTCGTTGCTTACAAAAATTACAAAGTATTTGAAAACAAATAATTGTCGTTGTGGTCACTAATACAATGTGAAAAACATAGGGGATTTTAAAAATATTGATTTTTGTACGATTGACGAGTATTTGAAATCATTCAACTTTCGGCCAAGAAAGGGCAACCATTTGTTAATAAATAATGTCTAAATTAACTTATCGAAAACCCCATACCTATTTCACTAGATGTTATTCTAAAGATATCGTCAAAAATTGGAATGAATAGAATAAAAATTGTTGTAGTTATGCTGCATGCCGTTTTCAAAAACCGTGTTTCGAAGAAAACGCATTTAAAGTCTTGAAATGTGTTATAGACGTGAACAAATGAAAAATTCGATTGTTTATAATTTTTTGTCATTAATCTGATATCCCAGGACCATAAAACTACCTTTCAATGTCCAAATATTCTTCCTCGTTCTTTTTCCTCGAAGATTGTGTGCTAGAGGGACGCACCTTAACTCCGGTCCAGATAATCGCTTATTATAATCCTGCACCGTAACTTCGGTTCAAGAAAACTTTACCTACTGCCCGGTGATAAGACGCACCTTAACTCCAGATAATCCTTTAATTGAATGTAACCATAGAGATTCATATGTAAAACAAAATACTTATTTTTAAAACACATTTATTGACATATTTACTGAAACGCAAAACATCTTGGTACATTATAAGAATATAAAATTTCTGTTCTCATCACTCTTCTTTCATTACAAGCTACACTGTTTATTTTTACGTACGTGTTAAGTTGCATTAATTAATTGCTTCTAAGAAAATATTAATATTTGAACGGGGTGATGAGTAATAATTGTTAAACACGTATTTGTTGTACACATTAATGAAGCAGTATTTGATGCCCAGATGTGTGGAGCGAAAGTAGAACCATCTTCGATATATGTATCCATCAAATCATATACGAATTTCGTGATACGATGGTCAGGCTTGTCCGCGGCAAATTCTTCTGCAAACACTTCTTCAACTTCTCTGGGTTGCAAGAAGGTTAGGCCAAACGTATGATGCAGCCATCTTCCAATATTAGACTGGTGATTCTTATATTCCCCGACAAGAGCCAAATGCTGAATTTTTCTCCATCTACATAAATAAAAAATATTAATAAAGTAAGTACACGTTTACTAGTTAAATAAGCTTTTTTATTACCATGCCTTTGCTAAATTAAATTGGCATCCAATAACGTTTGTCTCTGGAAATGTTTCCTCTATAGCAGCGTGGACGGATTTTTTGAAATCAGCGACCATATTTTTGGGTTCCATGACCATTCTAACTCCATACACTTGTCCACAATGGTTTAAACCAAGTCTTGTATGTGGTTATTAATTTGTCTTTTAATAAACAGTACACAAATGGAACATGTATCATTGCAGCACGCATGGATAGTGAAAAGTTGCAAAAAATGTTTAGTACAATAATCGAAAGTGACATCAACATAAAATATTTGTTGTTTAGACAGAAAGTGCAAATTGGATGGACTCGTAAAAATTATAATTTTATTTACGTTGTCGTTAACGCATGCGAAATTTTCATTTTTAATAGTTTTTACATCAGTGGTTTCTATGAAATTATCCACTTCTTCAGCAGAGTGTGGCTATTTCGGATTTATTTTTAGTTTATTCCTACTAATGCTGTTTCGTATGTATTTCACATCCTTTGCAGTAAGCGTCTCTACTGCTTCCTTTTGTGTCTGCAATTCACGATGAATCACCTTCGAAGGTCTTCCTCATACGCACCCCACAGCTTTTCTTTTCACACTGTTATTCACTTTTTGTCTGTGTATATCACAAATTTGTAAAGTTTCATATGTATTTGTGTTTGTCAATTTGTCTTGAGAAAACTGCATTACCAATATCGTCCATATAGTATATAATTTAGCTTTTCTAATTTTTTACAATGCAACACCAATACATTTCACCGGTCGTTTTCAATAGTTTACATTGATAAAACTTATAATTTTCGTATACAAAGTCATCTTCGCGCTTACACTAACTTGAGATCGTATCACATTAATTGTTTACTATACGTATTTATGGAGTGATAATTAAGAGAATTTTCGATAATATCCTTTGGTGTAGGACTATCTACCCCTAATAAACAGATATTCTTAACTACCAAAATAAGTAGAAATAAAATTAGTAGTAGTATTTAAAACTGTCTCCAACCTCTTGTAAACTTTTTTTTTTTCAGATATTCTTAAATTACGGTTCCGACCGGAGCTAAGGTGCACCGTGCTAAAGCACGCCTCTTTTGGCGCATCTGGCAAAGATAGCTCGGCGTGCTTGAATCGCTTAGCATCGACTTCAACACAAGAATTTTATGATTGGACGCCAATATCCATCTCCAATACTTTCATGATTCGTAGAATATTTGTAGAATATTTAAGACTTTTTATATAATAATTTAATTTAGAATTAAGGCAGACTTCCTTACGAAGAAGAAGCATTAAGTATATGTAATTCCTTCTTGAAAATGAATGCGTAATTAAAAGCAGAGGTAAGCTTCTCGTCGCATTTAACTACTTAAGCTTGTTAGTCAGACTGAACACTAATGTCACAATAACATCTTTGAAGCCTCATTACCTCATTCCAAAGCACTTAAATATTCATATGAGTCAACTATATAAAATATATAAAGTATTGAAGAGTTAATAATGTAATTCTTAACTAAACACAATTAAATATATATATATACTAGCTGACCCGACGAACTTCGTACCGCCTTAGAATTAATAAATGTTGTCTTAAGTTATTACCTGAGTTTTATTAACTTGTTTATATTAAGATAAAATTAATTAAGTTGAATAAAAGTTCAAAAAAGAACAAATTGAGGGAGGAGTAAAGCATTTGCTTTATTGAATATAAACCAAATGATTCGCTTATCGTTATAGCAATTTTCTGTTAAACTATTTGCTGAATGGGTTGCACTCTAGTCGATTATCTTCAGTGAGGCACCTTGTGATACACTATATTTTGCGACTTTATCTATTGTCGCAGCATTGAATTGTCGTTCGTGTGTTCCAGCGGGGCGTTTATTTGCTCTGATCACGACTTTATAGTCATCGCTTGGCATGCGATCCAACGCAGTTTTGAACAACCGAATCTATGCATGAAGTATTTGCTGCAAATTTTGAAGAATTTCTCTTTTCATCGCGTTACTGATCGTTTGACGCCGATCAAGTTGGTCCTCCATATTGGCGAAATTTGTAACAATTTTATGCTGTGCGTCTTCAACCGGCTGCAATGATCTAATTCTATGGTGAATTTGTTCTTGTATCTGTATAGTCGAAAGGGATGTGATAATTGGTGATTTATGATTACCAAAAATAAGGACTACTCTCTTATTAACAAACATTACCTTGAATGTCGGACTGAATCTGCGTTCTTCGATAATATTTGCTCCAAATGAAGTCATTTGGAAACATGCGTTGTACCTTTAAGCGTTCGAAAGAAAATGTCGTGATTCTTGAGCTTCGCCACGAAGAATGAATGCAATGGCTCAGGTGGCGGAGGCAACAATGGTGAATTTAACCTTTCCACTGAGACAGCACAATCCAGACGTTTCTCCAGCGAACTTCTAATGCACCGCAATGGTCGCACCCAACCTCCATAGGACCAATTCTAACGAAAGGGTGCGAGCTGTAGTCAATTGTGGAATCGCATTGGAGCGCTCCTCGATTCAAATTAACACTTACAGCGTTTCTTCTTGCGGCTCGATGTTGTTGATTTCTCATTGCCAACCGAACCTTTTCACCTATGGGCTCTCTTTGTTCTTGTGTTTGTGAAACACGAAGTCGGGCCGTACTAACACGGCGTCCTTCTCTCCTGCAATTTCTTCTTCATCTGCAATGGATTGATTCGCAATATTCCCCAGTCTAATTGCATTACGGCTTCGTTGTAAAAGATTCGATCTTTTCGCTCGCAGCATTGTAAATAAGACTGTGATAGATATTGCTGACTTTGCTTCTATTATGACATAACAATTTTTCATGCGCGCACAATCACAAATGTCATAACCTTAATTGTCTTTACGCGCACCATGACAACTGTCATAACCTAACCAAACGTCACCAGTTTGTTTAATCTCTAATTTTCTTTTCTTAATTACGCACATGTTAGGAACTACATTTCTGATTGCCAGCACGGTTTTATGCTCTACTGTGACC
Organism: Chrysina gloriosa; assembly: GCA_038088585.1. Lineage (NCBI taxonomy): Eukaryota > Metazoa > Arthropoda > Insecta > Coleoptera > Scarabaeidae > Chrysina > Chrysina gloriosa. The sequence continues at coordinate 72,888,824 of CM076087.1, read as the reverse complement.
AGTCAGGCCTGCTTTACACAATTTGTGTCGGAGGTTCTTGATGATAGGGGCCAAGTGGACGTAATTTATCTGGATTTTCAGAAAGCATTTGATCAGGTTGACCACTTTGCAACCTAGAAATGCTTTTCTACTGGGAAAGCTACATAGTTCTGGTTTTTCAGGCGCACATATTGCTTTACTGAAGTCTTATTTGTTAGAAAGGGAGCAGTATGTAAAATATCGTAATCACACTTCATCATCTGTCGTGCCTACGTCAGGCATTCCACAAAGATGGAATTTGGGTCCTCTCTTATTTTTGATCTTTATTAACGATCTCTCCGATGTTATCAGTTGCAATAAGTTGCCATTTGCCGACGATATTAAGTTGTTCGCTTCTATAAATTCAGATGCCGATTGTGAATTTCTCCAAGAGAATATCAGCGCTATCCAGAGATGGTGTTCGCACTGTCATTTGTCGTTGAATGTTGCTAAGTGTAACTATATGACTTATACTAAGAAATTTGTACCACTTCTTCATTCCTATCGTATTAACGGCACCATTATAAGCAGGGTTGATACCTTTAGGGATTTGGGCGTGATCTTCGACTCGAAGTTAACTTTTAACGACCACGTTAACGACATAGTTTCAAAAGCTTTTAAAATGTATGGTTTCGTTTTTCGGAACAGTAGGGAGTTCAACAGAATACAAACTCTAAAACAATTATTCTTCTCCCTAATACGCTCTAAATTGGAATATGCAGCTTTGATCTGGTGACCTATATATAATAATCACATCACCAACTTAGAATCAGTACAAAAGAAATTCTTAAAGTTTCTGTCTTTCCTTGAGGATGGGTCTTATCCACCTAAAGGTTCCAACTATGATTTGCTTCTCGCTAGGTTTAGATTCACGTCTTTCACAATTAGATGAATACAGTTGGTTGTCAGTTTCTTCTTTTCCATCTTAAACAATAGAATTGATTGCCCCTGGCTCTTGGACAGGTTTAACTTCCTGGTGCCTAGACTCGGCTGTCGGTCGACTACTGCCTTTTATACGGAATCTCGAAATAGCAATGTTTTACTCCGAGTTCCTGTAAGTCAAATGTCTGAGTGTTATAATAATGTTGCGCCGTTTTGTGACATTAATGCAGATTCGCTCAATTTTATTTTAAACTGCGTATATGAAAGTTGAATTTTTATCCAATTAAGTTTCATTATGTATATTTTTAGTTTAATTAGTTTTTTATTTAATTGGTGTTTATTTTTCTAATTTCCTGTAACTGGGTATTTCTTTATAACCTGTTGGAAATAAAGACTAGTATTATTATTATTATTATTAATTCTTAAATATTTTAATAATTTTCTTTTTCCTAAACCTTCACGTAGCAATTACAAACAAATCCGCAGAAGGAAGTATCCAATTTGGTCAAGTCGTTTTCAAGTTTTAAGAATCCGAACAAACCAGAATCCATTTATAGACAAATGAGTCTGAAAATTAGAACGTCCTTAATAAACACTTTCTAACGACTTCTGTTAGTGTATTACAGCAGTAACAAATCAAACAGTGAGGCCTTCCCAACTGGTATTTATTTCTTGCACTTAGTCATTTCGGAGATATCCGACGCACTTCGGAAAGGGCTCGAAATTTCAAGGGAAAGACTTTCTACCGGGTAATGAACTTTTGTCCCAAATTCCATTAGGTTCAAAGCATCTATTAAGGCAATAAAAAGGATCGATTTTCTGAAAAATTTACAGTGGTGATATCCCTTAATCTGACATATCTTACTGTTCAGTTCTCTGTTCACTGTGACTTGCATCTGCCGTACAATCTCAAGTTACCGAAAAATATTTTGCGTGCACATCATTTCTAACATTAAATTTTTACTTTGGAGGATAGCCAATCTTTTAAGTCATTTTGAATTTGGCTTCCTTAATAATGTGGCATTCATTGTAAGTGTTTTTAAGATTTTTCCACATGATTAACATGGAATCAAATTTGAAAATCATCTCAATTGCTTTTAGAAAATTGCCATTACACCTAATTCTGTTTTTATACGCTAGATTGGTTCCAGAAATAAACCGTGTAAAAAGACATTGATCGTATGCAAAAATAAGTGATTGGTTCCTTATCTCTAAAACCTATTAAAATTAGTGAAAAAACAAGGATTTTTTAAGAACAAGTATTCATGTTCATTTTATTAAATCACATTGTATATAATGTGTATTTACACAAGCATAGTTATTAAAGAAAAAAAGATGCACGCTTAAAAGTATGTAATGTAAATTAAATGTATGACAAGTTCAGGAACTAAAAACAATTATGTATGTATGTAAAACAGCTATGTTGTTAACAAAAAGAATAGGTTATTCGATTTTTAAGGTAAAAAATTAAAAAGAAATTAAAACGATAATCATAAGTACAGGAACATAAATTTAATTGCTGTTATTATCAGTTACTCCAATTCGCTTGCGTCGAATGCGTATAAAATCACTATCATCGCTGGAATAATTTTGAACTGGACTTTCTCTTGCTCGTTCGGCATCTACATTTTTAACAGTGAACTCTGTTATGAGCCGCTGTTGGCCAATTGTTGCTACCTCTTTGTATAATTCTTTGTAACGACCCATACAAGAATTCAGCTCACGTTGGAATTGTGCAGCTCTCTCGACATTGCGATCGTTTGTGACGAAATGGTATTCTAATTTATTTGCAAGTTGAAGTCCTTCTTGAGTTAAATTTGCAGTAAGTTTAACAGGTTCTTCACTATCACTGCTTTCTATAGAATCAGCATTCTCTGAGGCAAAATGTAATATTTCGTCTTCGCTAAGAACTTTATCAACCAGCAGTTCATCAATGTCATCGAATCCAAGTCATCAAAACCCTCCCCGCCAACTGTATATTCCAAAGTAATTATATTGGGATATTCGTTTGTATTTGGATCCACATGATTTTTACTTTTAATACATTCTGGCCAAATTGCTCTCCAACATGCGTTTAAGGTTGATGGTCGTAAATGTAATAATGCTAAAGCAGCATGTGTTACGCAATCTTTAATAGAAAACTTTTTCCAGGCATCAATCATTGTAAGAGTTTTATCCTTCTCCAAAGTGTCTAAAATGTATTGGAATGTTCGTTTGATGTAGTAAGTTTTAAATGTTGCGATAATTCCTTGGTCCAGTGGTTGGATTAGGGATGTGGTATTCGGTGGCAGGAACAAAACTTGTACATTTTCGTGTTCCAACTGAGGATACCCGGGTGCATTGTTTACCAACAGAAGAACTTTAAACTCGAAGCCTTTTTATTCATATATTTTCTAGTTTCTGGCACAAAATATTTAATGAACCATTCTGTGAAAACTGTAGTTGTGACCCATGCTTTTTTATTGGCCATCCAATTGACCGGCAATGTATCTGTCTGGACTGTATGCACCATCGGCAATTATTTTTTAAAGTTTTAGTGGAAATTCTTTGGCAGCTTTCTGATTCCCAGAAGCAATCTCGCCCTTGATTTTTATGTTATGAAGCGCATGCCTTTGGAGAAATCCTGTCAACCATCCTGCGCTTGCAGATAATAAGTAGGTGTTCTCAGGAGTTGATTGTGTAGAGGTAGACGGTTGGTCGTCTTTTATCATTTTATAAAACCTTAATGCTTGCTGTTTGATATTGTTTCCGTCTACGGGAATCCGTTTTTGTGCATTGTCCTCAAGCCATATTATGAGTGCTTTTTCCATTTTTTCTTTAGTAGCATCTCTAGTGTATGATGAGGACTTAACAGATAGTTTCGTTTCAAAAATCACCGATTGCCTAATTGAAATTTCATTTTTTTATAGTTCTTACTGTGGCTTCGTTTAAACCGAACATTTTGCCAAGAAATGTTGAGCCTTCTCCATTTCGAAGGCGATCTAAAATTTCAATTTTGGTTTTCAAAGAAATGGCTATACGTTTTAGTTTTGTATTTGTAGTTTTCGACATTTTCTTTTAGGGATTCATAAAATATTTAACAAAATTAAAAAAATATAAATAACTGAATGAATATAAAATATTTTTTGGCTTACCTTTTATCTTAATGCGTTAAAATTAAATTTAATGTAACGTTGGAAAAACAAATTTGCCTACAAAATATTTCTTTACCAAACACGTCTGATTGCATTGATAGTTCACAAAAAACATACTAACACATCTCAATTGCTCTGACAAGTAAATTTGCTTGTATGCACAAAAAGGGAATTCCCCTAATTTTGTGCTATTTACAATTGCTCTGACCAGTAAATTTGCTTGTAAGTATGTATACCCAAAAAAAAATTAATATTTTGAATCGTGCTAAATGGAATAAAATCGTATAAAAAGTTAAAAATGTTTATTTTCAAACCGTGTTAAATCAAAACTGTGTAGAAAAAGACCGTGTAAAAACAGAATTAGGTGTATTGTGAATAAAAAAATAAAAGAAGACACTCAGAGTACCCATTGGAAGAAAGAACTATTTAAAGGTTTTCCAAAAATGTTGCAACAAAAACAAAATAATATTTTTTTATTTCAAATGGGAGAATGGCTTATTTTAAATATTTGGAAGAAAATGTCTCACTTTCATTAATGAAATAATTATGTTCTTTTAACTACACACGCTCCACGCTCCACCAAAATTATTGAAATCTACGATATTAATTCATCGGTAATCACAATATTTTGTCCTTCCAGTTCATTTATTTCGGTATCGGATTGAGCCTCAGTTTTAGCGTCTTCATCTGAATCAGAGTTTTCGTAAATGTGGGAATTGTTTGATAACACTGGAACTTCCTCCTTTTCAAAGTGTGCTTGTAGTGACGATCCACATCGCCGACAAAGTCTTGATGGATACTTATGGGTATTGCACTTTCATCGTATTGCAGAAATCTGTTTAAACTATTAGCCATTTTTTCTTTTTCTTGTTGCTTAATTTTTCGTTTGTTGAAATTTGTCTTTATGGGAAGTCTGAAGTAAAGCAAAACGTTGAAATTGATTGACTATGTATAACTAATACTATATCGTTTTTTAACAAAACTATTCAAAATAACGTTTTAAATTTTATAATGTAATAAGTGCAACAAAAAATATTAAAAATTATTATTATTGTTACTGTTACTCCAAAGTGAATAAAAAATAATTAAGATAAAAATAAATACTTATCATTTTATTGTAATAATTTAATCTAAATAGCCAGAAATTCCCATCAAAATAAACTTCTCTTCCACAGGTTTAAAAAACATTGTAACATCTAACTGAGCTTTACCAGGAATCGACATGAAAATAGAAAAGCTTTGCGGCTGGTGGTTGTGCGGATCCGCAGGCACTCGCGCTTTTTCGAAAAAAGAAATTAAACTCGCACAGTGACCAAAAGGCCATTTGCCGCCCAGCCTTCAACACGCGCTTGTGGGGCCCTTACCAGAAAAAAATTTACCATGTACAAACACTTGCAACGACAACCATCGCAACATGCAACCTTTGTATTGCTCCATACAATGATTGCTTCCATGTTTTCCATCGTTTTGGTATGTTATATAAATTAATAAACTGACCTATGTACTACATACATAGATATGTACGCAATTGGAAAACTAAGCAATGGCGCAAATGCGGTTAAAATTGAAATTGTGGTTTCCTTTTCTTTACAGGAAATTAGCAATTAAAGTTTCACGTATCATTTTAGTGGTTTTCCTGTAATCTAAAAGAAAAAAATAAAGATTTTAAATATTCATACCATACAAATCGTTAAATGCAGTAGAACGTAAACACGGTAAGATATATAAGTATTTTTTTGTTTTTCATATAAATATTTGTTCTCATTTAATGAATTCACTTTGTTCATAGTACATATGAAAAATTTGAAACTGAGATATATACATTTTTCTTTTAAATACCATATATACACGGCTTGTTAACTAATTTTAAGTACTTATTAATGGTATTATTTAGATGACTGACAACCTTCAAGTTGAAACCATATACTTTTATGCAGTTGAAAATGCAAAGAAACATCACACAGATAAATATGAGATTGTATATGATGAGGAAGCTGTAACTCCAGTCTTACGTAGGGGACAGAAGTTTAATATTGCTATAAGATTTGTCGGAAGACAATATTCTAGTGGTACTGATAATGTTTCCGTGGTATTCAATTTTGGTAAGTTTATGAAATTCTTTATCGGATATATCACCAATCCTTTATTTCACATTAGGCTTTTGTTAAATTGTTATGGAATTAGTTTTTGGAGCTTTTTGAAAGTTAAAGTGTGGAAATACAACATTATTTTAATGTTAATTATAAAAATGAGTTTAGCTTAATAAAATCTATTAGACGGACTAATTTGCTTCATTGATAGCAATTAATTTATTACACACTTATATGACACTGTTCATTTCTATCTTTAACAAAGCAGACGAGTTTTGCTTTCTATGAAATAGGCATCTACTCTTTCTGTGCATTGATTATTTCTACATCGAGTAGCTTATTTTATGAATGTATTCAGATAATCCACGGTATCCATTTGTATCCCACTTACTAGACTATCTTTTTTGTTAAGATATCGTAGTTTAGATGCTGAAAATACCAATGGGAAATGCAGATAATCCGAAATTTTTCTCTGCTTTATTTCTTTACTTTATGCGTCTTTTTGAGATTCCATATAACTGTTGACCTATGTCAATTGACAGGGGATGCATCAACGGTATGGGTTGATAATTAATCAATTACTTTAGCTTCCAGCATTGAGGAGGTTGTGGAAGATGATGTTGGATGATGGCGATCTATATATACATATATGTAAATATATTGTATGTATATATATACATCATCTTCTCCAACTCGCTCATAGTTGGAAGCTAAAGTAACTGGTTTATTATATGGGTAATGATGAATATATTCATCACCATTCAACATTATCCTTTGCAGCCCCGTAAAAGTTGGGAGCTAAAGTTATTGGTTTATTATCAACCTATAGTTTCGCCTTCATTTAACCCTCCGTATACACACTACAATTTGCGCACCTCCCTAGACACACATGGGTCTACGGTGTCCTATCGTTTTTACCATAGTTAGACTCGTTTCAAAAATCTGACAAAATTCAGGAGAGTAGTTTGAGATCTATAGAAAGAGACCATGCATTGGGTGATAGATAAAAAATAATTTTTATTATTGCTATTTAATGGAAATCGATACGAAACACGAGAAATTCAAAAATTCAGTCAAAAGCATAACTTTGTATTAAATAAATTTAAGAAAGTAATAGTACACAATATGTTTATTGACATATAATGGATGAAGAAAAAAATTATGAAATTTTCTAAAAAGTATAACTATTTGAACAATTGAAAAAATGCATTTTCTCGAGTGAAAACTGTGAGATTTTTGTTCGAACATTATGGTAGTCAAAAATTAAAACGTTTTTATGTTATTATTACTTTAACTTATTCTTATTAAAATAATTGAAATAATTGAATAAACAAATTATAAAATGCATTCTTTACACACACAAATCTTATGCTCTTCACATACGGGATTATCGTTGGGGCAAAAATAACACCTTTTTCTTTTCTCCAATCTGTCAGTCAAATCATGAGAATTACCCGGATCATTGACATTCATAATCAGGTTTGCGCAAGATCGATCTCTCCAATCTTCTCTCCATTTCTCGACCACCTGTAGCCGTATTTTCCTTCAATAATGATTTTCGGTCTTCCTAATGTTGATCGATGTGACACAGGGTCGACATTTCTGGAAGTGAAGCATAAACCTTCATCTTCCAAACTCTCTTCCTTACTTTCCGAAAGGTTGTAGTCCTCCTCATCTTCTGAGCAAGCACCATACAAATCCCCCTCAGGTACTTCTTTCAACATTTGCTGTCTCACAAACTCTGTTTTATCCATCTCTTCTCTAATTTTACAATTTGACACCACAGATCCATGTGTGTCTAACGAGGGTTAATATTCTTTCAAAGTAACCACGCGGTTTTTCCCAATACATCATAAATTACGGCATAATTATTTACCCGTTTATCCTTACAATGCCGCGTGAATTTTCTCATGTAAAATGGATTATACATATCTACAAAAACAATTGTAGATAATAATGATTTGGCATATCTGTATCTATATCTACAGGCGAGTGTGACTATATCTTTAACCTTCAAGGACATCTTTTATATATTGAACAATTCATGCTTCTAGTGAAGGGAACAATCTATTCTTTGATGCATGAATCATCATCAATTTCCAATTCATTACATTTTTCGAACTTCGAATAATTTATCTGCATTATGAGAACGCGTTCCCAAGTTATTTGTAAAATGTTAATTTAAATTTTGCATCAGATTTCAATATATTGCAACTAGATCCAAAAGTACTAGGTATTGTACGCAGTTAAAAAGATAAAAGTAAAAATGTCTTGTTTAAGATTAGTTAGGAAAAATTTGTTCTTATACTTACCAAAATGCCTTGGACTTTTCAAAATGTATAATGTAAGGACAAGCACTAATTTATTATTATTACTATTATCGGACAGTGCAAAGGAAACAATATGTATATCAACAAGGTTCTCCAATGTTTACAGGTGCTAAACCGTTATTATCGTTGTTAATTTCCAGAACATTATTTTTAACAAAAGTGCTCTAGGGAAAGATGGAGTTTTGTCCTTTTATTAATTTTCATTATTTTTGTCATTGATTTTTGTATCACACTGGGCGTTTGTGGTTTTCTTTTACATTATTATTATCAAATTGTAATATGTCTCTGTCTTTATCCGCATAGTGAATATCAGAAGAATCTTTTGCTAGGCAGATCTTTTAAACTTCATTGTATAGAGGCACTCCTACTTTTCCCAATTCAATAATTAGTATACTTTTTATTATATGATTATTTATTCATTTGGAATATATGCTATCATTATCAGAATTAATCACATTTGACGTTAGGAAGCACAAGCTTTTGTTTTTTACACGTGTAAACTTTAACTATTCCTTTTCATTTATTAAAAGCGGTTTCTAAAGGATAATTTTATTTTTTATTTAATTGACTCTACCTGTGACCCAAAAGGGTCTGATAATGTTGACAGGTTTGCTAATGAAATATGATGGATGAGGGTGTACTAATATATTTTATTATTTATTATTTATATCACTTATACTACATTACAGTTTTTCAAATTAAAAAGTTTAATTGTATCGACGATATTGGATACAATAAATGTATAAACTAGGTACATATGTATACTGAGATATTGCAATCGTTTAAGCATAATTTACAGTCTGAGTTAGTTATAGTTTTCTTTTAAGTAGGTATCTTTACATTTTGTTTATTGTTAAGAATGCATTCGCTAAATTTTCAAGATAGAAATAGTAATTAATTAGAACTTTGTGAAATAATTCTGAATTATTGAAACTGCCATGGAAAATAGTTTTCAACCATATAAAAGTGCAGAGCGGTTCCTAGGGGTCTAAAGTGCATAACTTGTCGCACCCAAGTATAAATCAGAAGTAGTAGGATTATATAAAATACTAACATGAATTTCGATAGTTCATTTAGGAATCACATTATTCAATAATTATAGGACCACAACCAAATGTAATAAAGGGTACCAAAGCAATTGTAAGATTAAAAGAAACGAAATCATTTAAGCCAAATGGTAAACGCTGGGTAGGAGCTATAGTATCACAATATCCAGATAGTCTCATAGCAGAAGTAAGATTTAAGATAATGAGTACTTTACTGTTATTAAAATTTATTAATTTCCGTAGGTATGTTCCGCAGTTGATTGCCCAGTAGGACTTTGGTCAGTGCAAGTGGATACAAGTACCGCAAATTCTGTTTATGAACCATCAACATATGAATGGGACAGTGCACTTTATTTACTTTTTAATCCTTGGCATAAAAGTAATACGATAGACACCGTTGCTACTGGTATTTTCAATTTCTTTTGTAGGTGATCTAGTATATATGGATGAGAGATTACTTGATGAATACGTTTTAAACGATGTTGGAAAAATTTGGATTGGACCTAAGAATTCAAGCAGAGGTCGTGAATGGGTTTTTGGTCAGTTTGATTCATGTGTTCTACCAGCAACCATGTTCATGCTAGAAATGTCTCAAATGACTTATCATAGGTAATGATTTCAAAGATAGAAATTTATGACATAACAATTTTAACACAAAACATAAAGTAGGGTGCAATGTCAAATCAGACGAAATATTAAATATAGAGTGTATCATTGATTTTCTAAAGATTTTCAATATTTTTAAACTAATACGTTTACATTAGTCTTATTCTTCTAATAAATTCTTTTATAACCTAGTCGTGGGGATCCAATAAAATTAACCCGTGTCATTTCAAAAATGGTAAATAACAATGATGAGGATAATGGCGTTGTAGTTGGACGTTGGGATGGTGACTATATCGATGGAACTGCTCCATCTGCTTGGACGGGATCGGTGGATATATTAAGAGAGTACTGGGAAAATAAACAATCCGTGTGTTATGGCCAGTGTTGGGTATTTGCCGGAGTAACAGCGACAAGTACAAATTTATATTCTTCTTGAACATATACTAGAAGTCCTTTTCTTTTTAGTATGCAGGGCGTTAGGAATACCGTGCAGGGTTGTATCCAACCTAATTTCTGCGCATGATGCTAACTCTACTTTAACAATTGATAAATACTATGATGAAAACAATGAGGAATTAGACTATGATCCCATGAATGAGAATGGAATGGACTCAATTTGGAACTATCATGTTTGGAATGATGTGTGGATGTCGCGACCTGATCTACCGCTTGGTAATACTTTAAAATGAACTGTAATCAATTTTAATAAGAAAAGTATGTCATTGACAATTTCGCTCTGGTTTGCTTTTTCGAAAATATATATACCTAACCATTTTCGGTGTGTACATTTTTGGAACTTAGAAACATTGTGAAGTGTTCTAGGATTTCCTATTTTTATATTTTACTTCTTGCACACCACCATGTGGTTTTCATTTATTAGGGTATGGAGGGTGGCAAGCTATAGATGCAACACCTCAAGAACCTTCTTCGGGTTTATATCAATGTGGTCCTGCTTCATTGGAAGCCATCAAAAAGGGCGCTGTTGGTTTAAATCACGATGTAGCGTTTATGGTGGCGTCAGTAAACGCAGACCTTATGAGATGGAAAAGAGATCCAAACAGTGAGCTTGGTTATTCTAGAATATTCTGCAACAAATACCAGTAAGTATATTAAGCTTTTGTTTTTAGTCACCCAAAAACATTGATCTGCATTTTGTTATACGAGTAACCGTATTTCTTCTTCTCCTTCTTATCTCATTTTTTTGCCCTTTTAGGCGTCTTATTTTATATATTGTGTACATTGTTTTCTATCCGTCACCAGCGTACTTATATTTTCTGTCGGTTTTCCATATTCATTTCTTCTTTGGTATTTACCTTTTCCTTTTCTTCAGGCTACCCGCTTCCGGCATCTTTCTCGAAATTGGTCCCCATAATATGTTCTTACTAGTTTCGCGATATTTTCTCTATTTTACTTAGTATTGCATCTTGATCTAAGAGTTATCTTATTCCTATATTTGGTATTCGATCCTACTTTGTTTCTCAAACTATTTTCTGTAGATATTTTATTTCAGTCACGATTATATCTTCTTTTTTAATACAATTTTTCACTTCTATAGAAACGAGTGCAACTGTGTTGTATTCTTTTAGTCTGATATTTTGATCGATCCCCTTGTGTTTCAGTATGGATTGATTTAACACGTAGTATCTTTTAGTTCCGTTTCTCATTCTATTAGCTAATCTGTTTCTACCTTTCCATCTTATCGCTATACTAGTATTCATAGAGACTCTTACTAGCCTTGTTCCTTTATACATTATCTCTTTGCTTCCCCGATTTTCTTTATTCTCATTGATTATCGTTATTTTACTTTAACCTATGTCCATCTTTGTTCTCATCTTTTCTATTTCTACTGTACAATTTATAACTCTCTACTGCATTGCTTTCTCACTCTTTCCATGCTATCGCGCTCTGTGTAGTAACAATCCCCACCCCTCACGAGTAAATGGTTAGACTGTAGTTAATGGCGCCATATTTTATCCTCCACTGCGAATATAGCATAGTAGATTACCGTATATCAGCGATATCAACCAAAATGTAATTGCCAAAATAGAAATGGTAAAAGTTGGAGTTACAGTGAGAATTGAAAACAATTTTCACATTGTAATAATTTTTAGCCAAATCGGTTTATACAGACATCAATCATATTACATTTTATGGGCTAATTAATAGTTAGGTATACCAAGGACTAGATATATGAAAGTATAAAAGCGCACTATATGTATTGCAATTTTAAAAGCACACCGCATATCTCTGCAAAAATAATTCATTCAAGCGATATTGAAGCTTATTTATGAGTTCCAAATACTCCAAAGCTGCTTCTGTTGCACATATTTTATCACTTTCTACATCTAAGATCATTTTGTGGAAGAGAGCTGTAATGTTGTGTACACACCACCGCACACACCAATTTTTTTTTCACTCGTAGAAAACTTTTCTACTCGTGTAAAAAGTATTACTTTACTCACTTGATACATAGATAACTATTCACTGTTGATGTATTTACGAAAACGATTTAAAATATTGTTATAGGTGGGGAGCAGAGGCCATGACCTCGTCCCCTAAATCTCTGAGTAGATTAAAAATAATTTATATAAATTATCTTAATTATCAATATTTGTATTAACAAAAACGTTGACACAATAATATATTGTTATTTTAATGAACTCAAGAAGTAAAATAACCTAGGTATGTACTATATATACATATGTATATATAATATGTTTAAATGTGGTTCATTATCTGTATCTCTCCCGCCTATGACAAGGGCAAATGAGGGCTAATAGTGTTTAATTGCGGAAAAATCACACAAAAATAAATCCGGCTAATCGATGTTCTGGATATTTGAAGTCCGGACAATCGAGATTTGACTGTATATTAAACTCTAGAATCATTAACCCTTAGTCTTGATTTGAACGCTGGTTCTCGATATTTCAATTGTTCAATGCAAGGAAACGTAGCTGATTTGAACAACAAGGAATTTTTAATCAGTCATGGTGACTTTAACGACAGCATGTAAATAAAAACCTTAAATATATGCAAATAATTGCCAAAATTAAAAATTGTGTAGCATTGGTTTTATGATAATTACTAAAAAACCGTGGATTTTTGATCCTAACGGCGAGCAAGATAGAGAAGACATAACATTGCAGTACAAAGCTAAGGAAGGATCACCTGAAGAAAGACTATCATTGTATAATGCGGTTCGTGCTACCTCACTTGCTAAAGCGTATGTATATGTTAAAAAGACACTTATATAATTATTTCTCGAAATAAATTATAGGTTTTATGATTTGCCCGACGAGAAATTAGAGGATATAGAATTCGATCTTCTTGATATAGACACTGTCAAGATTGGAGATAATTTCAGCGTGACTGTGATTGCTACAAATAAATGTACAAATTTAAGAACTATTAAATTGCAGTTAACAGCCAAGAGCGTATTCTATAATGGTACAACTGCTCATCAGATTGATAAAACTGAGGGTTCCTTTAAACTAAAGCCTAAAACCAGTAAGCTATATTGAATTTTTGTTTCTTTTTGATATTCTAAAAATGACAATGCATTGATCCTAACAGGTGATAAATTGGAATTACGCATAAATCCAGACAAATACATGAATAAGCTTGTAGAATACAGTATAATAAAAATACATGCTGTAGCGACAGTTGAAGAAACATTGCAGACATGGGCTGATGAGGATGACTTTCAAGTTGTAAAACCTACAATTAACATAAAGGTAAGCACAATATTGTTACACATTTTTTTAAATATTTCTTTTGTATTGGCGTCTCACCAATATCAATAACGCATGTAATCAAAACGAACTTTCCTTTTGACAGAATGTAAAACTCGACAAAACAAGTACTTTGGCAAGATATCGCTGTATGAAAGTATTAAAATATAAAGTTTGAATTAAGTTTACAATTCACACACATTATGGCCAATCGCGGTCTTGTGCACTTTCTGTTCTCTACCCACGACAGTACAGAAGCCTCAGAAATGTATTTTACTTACGAATTTTGTGTCCGTACCAATAATTTCATAAGCTATTTCTCACAAATATATATTGTAAGAAACAATAGAAATGAATGTTAGAGCAAGTAAATTATTTCGATATAGATATATCATAATAACACTTTAATTACCTCACTACTTTTTTATTATTATTTATAGGCACCCGATGAAATATATATCAAGAAACCAACAACTCTAACGCTTCGCTTTACAAACCCTCTTCAAACAGCGTTAACCAAATGCAAGTTCGCTATTTCCGGATCAAACTCGTTAAGGAGTCAGATCATACAATATCCTGATGTAAAATCAAGAGGTATTTTAAAAGTGGACACCCAAATAATTTTACGTATACCAGGCGTACATAAAATTATAGCCGTTTTTGATTCCAATGAGTTGCGCGACATCACTGGATCTGTCAGCGTAGAAGCTTTCGAAGAGTGAAAATCACATTTTCTTTTTTCTAATGCATTTTACACAACGCACAGCTTGTTTAACTATTTACAAATTTGCATAAAATATACGTAGCAATTTTAAATATATGGAGCTTTATTCCTTTTTCCCTTTTTAGCTGTAGTTGGAAAAATTGCAAATTTTGATTTCTATTTAAGACCCTGTTTTATGCATTTCAAAAAATGTTCGAATATCACTTCCAGTTTTTTTTTTTTTCGAAAATGACAAAGTTTCTAATTTTAAATAGAATACTCCATAATCGAATAACATAACTTATGAAGTTTCAACTAGTGATTCCCGCATCAATTAATTATTTTAAATAGAATATTCTGCACATTTTTATTTACTTGAATAGGTAGTCAGAAAACATTTTCAGTAAGCGCCCGTAAAACGCATTTATTGTAATTACTTCATTCAATATTGTCAACATAACTAGGAATTAACTGTTACTAAATAAAAATTAACTGGCTTAAATTAAATGTTCTAATTGATATTCGTCAACTTCATGGCACTTGTTAACGCAATAAGTGATTTATTTAAGTTGCAAACAAAAAGTAGATTGAAAACTCCAAATAAAACGGATACCATTTTCCTGAATCTATATCTCCAATAATCAAACATGTTTGTGCATTTGTTAGTTAGATGAATTTATACGTTTATATTTTTAGAATGAATTGAGATACTCATAATGATTTGTCAATAGGAGGTTTGTGATTTATTTAATAAAATTACATACACATAATATACATAATTGAGAGTTTGATCATGTCAGAGATTTTCCTAAAGCGCGACTAGCTAATGTGCCTGCAGATATACGACTATATCTTTCATTGGAAATTGAAGCGAATCCTCATGGAACCCTTAGTACGCTACAAGTAATTACAGTTACAGAGGAGAGGAAGTTAGAGAGGATCGGTAGTTCCACCAACCCAATGCTCAGCCAGGACAGACCCCCACCTAAGGTCTAAGTGCGGCTGGTGCAGGCTCTTCTCAACGATTGATCGACCATTCCTAGTCAACCCGACGTTTTATCAGGTCAAACGAGTGGCATTTCCAGCGAACGGATCCCCAGGATCATAACAACATCTCAACTACCAGCGGCGAGATTGTAGCCCCCAGAAGAATGAAATCTTTCTGTACGGGAGAGGAACGAAGTTTGGTTTCAACAAAATGGCGTGCCTCCACATTATTCCATCCGCTGTCTGACACTTCTAGACGCTACGTTACCTGGTAGATGTTTAGCAGGAGGAGAGCAATAGACCACCTGCCACCCGACTTGACTCGTCTCGATTTTCGCTTCTGAGGCTATCGAAAGCCAAGTATATTTAAATCGACCGAATTGTTTAAGGCGATCGTCTTTTTGACACTGACTCATTAATTTCTTGTGATGAACACTAAAAACATAATACGGCGTTTTAAGAATATACTTATTAACTTACTGGGGATCGTTTAATTTTTTTACATCAAAATATACAGCCAAATTGACTTTTAACATCTGGAACGACGATTGTGTCAAAAAAGTTGGCCCATGGCTGCCACGACGCCAGCTGTTCTGCTTGTCTGAAATAAAAAGTTCAACCGGGGTTTTAATTGGTAGATCTGTGGCAATATCTGGAACTAGAATTAAGTCAATATCTCCAATATCTTTTTGCGGACACGATTTTTTTCTTCGTTTTTATTATGTCTCAACTCGTAAAAAAATAGTACAACAGACATCACAATCGTTCTGGTTCGGGCTAGAACTATTGATGTCCTAATTATACCATGAAAATTGGAGCGCAATCGATGCATTAGTTTTTGAGATATCTTGGCAAATCATCACAGCTACAAGAGTTGCAATTTCAACGATCTTTGGGCCGGAATAGGTGTTTTGGTGCGAAAGTCTAGATAAGCGAATAAAGTGACTCATTGTTATTTTGAGTTTCGGCTCCCAAGCACCTAATTAATAAATCTTCTTTCGATAAATCTTTGTAAATTGGTTTGATAACTCTCTGCACTTCTGCCAAATGATATTTGTCATGATAAAAAGCATCGAGTCGTCCCTGAGCATCTGCTCTTCGCCATTTACACCAACTGTTTTCACCTACTAGGCAATTTTCGTGGCGTGGACCATAATCTGTTGAACACTTGTGATAGAACGTAGCCCAAATTTCTCGTTTCATTTCTTCAGTTGAATCAGACTGCCGACGAAAGCCTAATCCGTAAAATCTTGTCGATTCTCCAATAACTTTATCAGTAAGTTTGCCAGATTCTTTTCTACCAATAATATCTATTATATACCTATTGGCTTTTTTTTGCATTTCGGTGTCGCGTTCCCATCCTTTTTTCTACGTACCTAACACATTCTCTTTTTGTAACTTTATGTTCTTTGTTCCGTATGGCTCAGACTTCCGTTGAAAGCTTTACTATCACCGTCATCTATGTATGTGAGGTATTTTACTGCATGTTTATCAACAGATCGTGAGACCATCTTTACGATAGCGCCGATTTCATTCTTCCAGTGCTGCCAGTATGATTCACAGTACAATTATCCTGGTGAGAGACGTTCCATTCTTTATAACCAACTGGGTCATCATTTTTTTGCTTTTCGACATATTACATGCACTACAGAAACTGCTCATTACGAACCCAACCAGAAGTTTTCTCGAATATTTACCAATTAACGTAAAGACACCAAACAGAAATGAAACACCGCGCCTTTTCCATGTTCCGTCTCCGGAAACTGTCAATTCATCTTCTGGCTTTCCGCGTTCTTTAGATATGTTTCTTGCTGGGGAACAGATTGTGGCAATTTGTGATTTGTACACTCTAGGTGCTGCCGTATGAATATTCTCTATACACCTGTAGTACACAGATTTACTGATTCCTCGAAACATATCCATCAAACTACAGAAAATATTGACTTCTTCATAACGAATTCCCAACAAACACATAATAGATATCAAGCGACAATTTATTTCAGCTGCATCTTTCACCAGGTATCAGGTATCGCATACCACTGTCGCAAACATAATATTTTACTCGTCGGGTTGGAAGAGCTAGATGCCCAGGTTGCGGGCGACAGACGGGGTCATGACGTTGATGTGGTGAAGGATGTATTGGGCGCTGTGACTGCGGATGTTGATCTGCAGCATATTGGGGTTCAACGTGTTGGCAGACTAACTGCAGATGGTGGACGCCGACGCCCTCTAAAGGTTGAAGTTAAGGATGTTCACACCGTTATTGAAAATGCTTCTAAGTTACACCACTCACAAGCTTACAAACATGTGGTCATTTCGTTCGACAGAAGTCGCAGGCAAATTGATTACTATAAGAAAATCAAGGCTGAACTGTCTAGAAATAAAATTCAAGCATGGAATCCCTACCATCAGTTGCGGTGCGAGACCTAAACTTAATGTGGGCAAGGTACTTTTCGTGGGGCCCTCTGATGGCGCAAGAAGAGGGGTATAAAATAAAAAACAATTGAAATTGACAATTTTTTATTTATAAAGAAACAAACTATACTATTTACTTATACTTCTTTCGCACATTAAAAAAAAATAAAAAAATAAAAAATTAAAGAAACAGAAATTTTCTACGTTAAGTTTACTGAATTCCTTAATGATTGGTTCGTTATTTATCTTGGATGCTATATCCGTGTCAATAGATAAAACTGCCAAAGCTGAAAGTCGTTCCTGACCCATTGTATTTCTTAAATAATTTTTTATTAGTTTTAATAATAATAATAATAACTTTATAACAATGTAAATATTTGGGTTAATTTCTTGCAAATTTTATTGACTTTCTAATAATGGGTCCCAAGCTATGCCCCGTCTCTGTCCGGGGACTCCCGCGATAGCAGCTTAACGCCAGCTAATATTGCCAGACTAAATATAAACGAATGAGCAGAAACGACAAAGACGAGCAATTTTTAATTACTTAATTTTAAGTTAATTAAATATAATATAGTTTCTCAGAAAAAGAAATATTTTCACGAATTTTTCATTCATATGCTTTCGTGTGCCGAAGAGTAGAATATCTTTTAAAAAATGTCGATATATCAATTTTTCGATATCTTATGGCGAAAAACAGATGGAGTTGAGAATTTTCTAATTTATTAATTATACAAAACCCTTGTGGCGTGCACTTTTGGATTTTCCATACTTTTTTTAAATTTATTTCCGCTTTGAGGCGCGAGGCCCTTTGCACCGCGAGGCCGTAGACGGTGGCTCACACCGCCCACGCCTTACGCCGCCTCTACCTACCATTATTACTTTAAACCAATAAGGCCCAACAGAGAAGTGTCCATCTACTATCAGAATGTTCGTAGTTTGAGGACTAAGACTGGACTTTTTGTCAGTGTTAGTGATTGTGTTTTGATATTATTTGTATTACTGAAAGTTGCCTTGCGAGGATATTCCTAATAATAAATTATTTCGTACTACATATGATGTATTGCGTGCCGATAGAAAGTTTGACATCGTCGACAGGAGTCGTGGTGGTGGCGTTATGTTAGCAATCAAGTCGAAATTTTCTTTCCACCCAGTTAATGTTCCTAGTCTTACTGATGCATTTCCATTGACTGATGTTGTTGGATGCTCTATTAAGTTTGGCTATGTGAAATGTGTAATGTTTGTTGTATACATCTTCCACTGTCGGTATAATTATTCTGAGCGATTTTAATGTCACCCATTTCAGGGATGATTCGCTTACTGAGAGTAGATGTCGAGCTGTGTTAAATTTATTGAGCTTCTCTGATATTAAGCAAGTCAACAATGTTGTTAAGAATAGGGGAAGATTACTTGATTTGGTACTCACCAACTAGGGTGACGATTTAACCGTTGACAGAGAGCAACTGCCATTAGTGATGAAGACTTAGACCATCCCAGTCTTAAGCTTTCTTTTTATTACACTAGTAGAGATAGTGCCAATTTCCATGCCAACACTAATAGTTTAAGCTATAAGTTTAGGAGGGGCGACTTTGTTAATCTTTATAATGCTTTTTTACATACGGATTGGTTCTCCACTTATAGTTGTAGTGATACTAACAAAGCTTGGGCTACTTTCTATGATGGTAAATATCCTTCCTATACTCATGCATACGGTCTGTGAGACCGATTTATATAGTATAGTATACGTCTTTCATTTTGACGTGAGTATAGGAAGGATATAATAGTATTAATTAATATGTTCCCCATAGAGTTAGCTATAAATCTTGCTATCCGGTTTGGTTTAATCGGGATCACATTGCGAACGTTAGACTTAAAAATCATTATCGGCGGAGGTATGCAAGAACGAAGTCTGACTATTTTCTCAAACTGTTCAAGGACCTTAGAAGGAAAATTAAAAATAATTCCAAATTATTATTCAAAATGTAGGGGAGGAGGGGGCACAGGAGACCGCTTAAGGATTTTTTATTTATATTTTCCAAAACAAGTAACTAAGAAAGGGTAAACCTAACTATTTCTAGTACATATTGATTCCTTTAAGGATTCCCAATTGAAAATTTTATTTAAAGAGTAATATATACTAATTATAGCCGTCTTTTTAAAACTCTGCACTGGTCCTATGTGCCCCTTAGTACTGGGGCACAGAGGACCATGTGTTGAATAGTTATTTTGTACATTGAGTTTTATAAAAAGACGTGCTATATTGTTTGGAAAAATGTATTTTAACATACCTACAGGTTACAAAGCAACAAAATATTTCCAATACCTTATTTTTCTAAGAAATCTTTAGAACACATTAAACAAATAAATTCTTCATCGTTCTCCGACACTCCCGCGCAAGCATCATGTATCCATCCCTTGCAGTTCTGACATTGAATCCATTTCTCCCCTTCTCTTGACTCGCCACACCTGCTTGGACAATACATGCATATGGTGTTAGTGTCTTCACTATCACTACTTAAAACCTCCACAACTTTCTTTTTCATGTCTATCTGTTTTCTTATAACGAGCTTTTCTTTGACATTTTCAGTAAGTTTTCTTTTCTCACTTTTGGTATTTTGTTTCTTGTTTTTCTCTTTTCCAATAAGCTGTTTTTTAAATGGAGAACTTCGCAGTTCTTCAAAAATGTTGAGCTCTACTAACACCCTTATTTGAACTGCGGTCTTTATTTTCACGAGTATCTGACCTTGGCTTTGGATGTTCAAGATAACTTCCTTAAACGAAGTATTACTACAGCTACGCTGTGCTTCTTTAGGACGTAACGGCACAGAGGACCGCTGTGCCCCGACGCCATAGTTAATTTTCAAATGGCCGCTGCTCGAATTGACGATTATTTACACTTACGATATCTAGCTTATTTTATAGCGAAATATTCTTGTTTTTGTTATTTGTGATGAAAGCTAATACTACACAAACAATTACGCAACAATCACACTTGTTTTAGGTATCAAATTTAATATTGCCTACCTTAAAAATCACTTTTTGTCCAAATTGATCTTCATACTACACCTAAGTTGCTGTAACTAAAGCACAATATGAAGTGCACGTCTAGTGTGCTATCTTTCACATTCTTTTACAACCAAAAGATTACGCTGCTTGTAAGAAAATTAATTGAGTGAACCTACGTGCCCAGTCGGTCCTCTGTGCCCCCTCCTCCCTTATATCTCAAATATTGAAAAGTACTACTTTCCATTACAGAATCAGAGGTTTTGAGCAGGGACCAACTATGATTGTTATTTTTTTATTTCAGATAAAAAGGTTACAAGAAAATTCATTTTATTTAATATTGGGAATTTTTAACCATTATCATTGCAAATATATTATTTTGGTTATCGTAACCAATTAAAGTGAGAAATATTTTTTTTTGGTTATAAGTAACAATTATATCTACCAAAATAATTTTTGGTTTCAGATAACCATTATATCAACCTAAAAGATTTCTTGGTTAGAAATAACCATTACAAAAAAAAAATAGTTTTTTTGGTTATCAGGGATGAAAAAACACAAAAAGAAAATTTTAAGTGAATGAACATAAAAAAAGCTATGAAAAAACAAAATATATCAAACAATATCATGTCATGACCTTCTTCCTACCAAACTTGATAAAATGGGCTTTTCTCGATCTTTAACCTCCCTTATTAACCCTCCGTCCGACAGATATTCTAACACCTTCGATCCGACGGATGGTGTCTGGCTAGACCCCTATACCTTCACATGCATTTCTTTGAATTTTGGTGCGAATTAGTGGTGCAAAATTCATTTTAATACAAACCAGGTATATATTTTTTATTTCTTACTTTTCTAAAATCAATGTTGTTTGATGTTTACAAGAAGGGATTACAACGTTTTTTTATTAGTTATGATTCAAACTCTCTCATAGGTTCTCAGAAGTACAAACAATGCATGAAAAATATGAATATCGAACTTTAGAATGTTGTTGACATACTGACGCTGGACACATTGAACAGAAAGAACGAGTTTTTCCTCTCCGTGTGAACAAATTTTGCAGTCTCTCTTGGCTGTGAGTGTATCGGCGCCGTTGGCAGGAGTAGCCACAATACTTCTTGGAATGTTTATTGATCTACCGAAGAATACCCGAACAGTAAAATGCTTTATTACGTGGATATTGTTCATGCGATTTTCAACATTTGGAAGGACCAATGTTCTGGATACAGTATATAGAAAAGTGGGTCTAGCGTCATTTTTATTGGTCCCATCGAGTTCTTTGCAAATACAATAGGCAGCCAATGCCATAACATCCAACATGTTGAAGAAAAATGCCAAAGTCCAACGTCTGGTTGGCCGTATTGACCGTATGAGTAGCCATTTGGTCCATACAATCGACGCCGGCTTTATTCGCATTGTAAAACCAAATTGCCTCTGGTTTCATTGCCTCGCCTTCACAACATTTCGTATAATGCACAGTGGAGAGCAAATTCACAGCCCTGTTCCTTTTCGGCACGGAGCTACAAAGCGAAACCAAGTTTTCATGAAAGCCAAACACAGATGACATCATAGGACGACAAGCATTCTTCTTCACTTCTTCAGAAAGGAATTTTTATTGGACCGAACAGTGCCGACGAAAGCTAGCCCAAGCACGTCTCCGCAAGTGCATCAATGCAGGGAGGGGACTATTTCGAAGAATTTTAAACATTTGTACCGGTAAGATCAATTAATCTATTTTTCCCAAAAATTCGCATTACTTTCATAACGGACCACGTATATATATATATATATATATATATATATATATATATATACGAGGACCATATGCGTAAACTTAAAAGGGAGTTAGAGTGGATAATTACAACATAAAAGTGCAAAAAAACCAAGTAGAATCACCAAAATGTATCATATTCCATGCATTTTCATAGAAAATGTATGGAATCCAGCCAGATACCATCTGTCGGACCGAAGATGAGATTTCAAAACGTCCTTTTTCGTCCTTCGCGAAAACTAAATCCTTATTGCTATATGTCTAAATCGATAGCCAATAAAATTCCAGGAAGGTACCTGGAAGCCCAAGTCGATAGATAAACAAGAAATATACTTAATTAACGATTGAAAACGAAAAAGGTCTGGCTGGAACCATTTATCGGACGGAGGGTTAAGTCTTACCTTACCAACCGAAGACATTATGTAGCTTACGAAGGCCACATTTCCAAAGACTTTTCTCCGACAGCAGGCCTACCTCAGGGAATTAATCTGGGTCCCCTCTATTTTTACTATTTATAAATGATTTACCTTCTATACTTGATTATCCGAGCTTACTTTTTTGCTGATGACTTAAAATTGTACGCTACTATCAACAACATTGATGATTGTGTATCGCTTCAGAATCAGGTGAATACAGTTCACTCATGATGTGCAGATAATGGTTTGAGTATGAATATATGTAAGTGTAGAGTAGTAAGCTTCACACGGAAACTAAATAATGTTGTATATGATTACCACTTAAATAATATTACTTTTATGCGTAGTGAAACTATGCATGGCCTGGGCGTAACTTTTGACTCTCGACTTACATTTAACGATCACATCAATGGGATATTTTCTTCTGTTAGGTTTCATTATAACAATTTCACATCTACTGAGCCGATCTTGTCTTTATATTGTTCCTTCGTGCGTTCTAAGCTGGAATATGCATCCTTGATTCGGTTCCCTTTTTATAAAAACTATATAAACTCACTACAACTAGCCCAAAAACGTTTTCTAAAATACATACATATATCTACTTTAAGGATTATTCTATATATCCTGTTCAGAACTTTAGTCACAAATTACTTCTGAGCTTGTACGGGATTGAACCTCTTGATCTGCGGCGAAGGCATGCCGATCTTAAATTTCTTTTTAATTTACTTCACAATGGTTTGGACGCGCCGAAAATATTATATCAAATTAATTTCATGGTACCTCGTCCAGCTTCTAGATCTACAAGGATGTTTTACTGCAGTAACCCAAATACTAATATTTTAATTAAATCTCTCTATAGGGTGTGTGAATTACGATAATCTATCGGATCAATCCATTGATATTCACTTTTCATCGTTGGTTTCAATCTTAAATATTTGCACTAGTAACTTTCGGTATTTGTAGCTGATTGTTCTATGATAGCACGTATTGTATATACTGTTCAAATAAATGCAAATATACATATGTTGTAAAGTACTTGCCCTATAATTGGATTGTAATCTGTTGGGCAAAATATATATTATTATTATTATGATTAACATCAGTGAAATATCTATATATTTATTCGTAAAGCAATATCCTCCGAGCTGTCAAGACAGAAAGTCTCTCTGCTGGAAGGCGGCTTTTGTTTTTACAAACGACTACTAATAGTGACGCTATTGAGATATGTCATTAGTAATGTTTGATAAAAGAGTGGGTGACGTGTTGTCATTAAGTGGTGTAAACCCGTCTTTGTCTTCACTTACGTGCAAGGCACGACATTAAAATACGGAGAAGTAAGGGCGTCAGTCCGGTTTACACTACTTAATGATGACACGTCATCCACTCTTTTATCAAACCTCAGTTATTAGTCATTACTCTTTTCGTAAAATTTGAGATTCATTTGTGCGAAAACAGTAGCAACTTAGAAATTGACCGAGAAGTTTGTGTTCAGTAAATGCTTAAAAAACAATTTTGTGAATGGAAATTGCACGTGAAAGTTTCGTTGGATATATTTTTACGGCTTTATTAAAGGTTTAACTTCACAACAACACGTGGAATCGCTTCGTTCAACTTTTGGTATTGCAGCACCATCAGTTTGCAGAATTTTGTCGTAGTTATGCGTCCGTCAGTGATGAATTGCGTGAAGGTCGACCAAAGTTGATTGTTATTCCAAAAGACATCGATGCTGTACGCGACAAAATTGAAGATCCCGTCCTTGATGGATTCCCCATAATTTAACCGAAGCCCAAAAAGGCTCGTGTTAATTGGTGTAAAGACATGCTCGAAACATTCGATCGAGGAACTGAAAAATCCGTATACAACATCATAACAGGTGACGAAACTAGCATATATTCGTATGAACCGGAAACTAAGCAACAATCCACTGTTAGGTATTAGTATACAACAATTTGTTTGCCAGAAGTTATCAACGAAATTAGGAAGAACAATCGAAAACGTCGCATCATTTTGCATCATGACCTATGCCAGCTCCGATACAGCACGCCAAGCACTTGATTATTTGGAGGAGAAAAACACCGAATTAATGTCTCATGGTCTGTATCACCTGGTTTATCGCCTAACGATTTCTTTTTGTTTCCGAATGTCCCGTGGACAGCGACTTTCAGCATCTCAAAAAGCTGTCGATGCTCTCAAAATCATGTTTTCGAGATACCAACTTTAGAGAGAAAAAATATTTTGAGAATTGGCTTGAACGCATGCAAAAGTGTATAAATCTTAAAGCAAAAAACAGTCTGTTTCAAAAAAGAATTTGTCTTTCCTACTTTTTGTGACAACTTGAAAGACGCCCCTTTATTAGGTCAGATATCTATCCTTTTACATCGGCACCGGAACAAGTTGCCTTGAATGATGGCGATTCGATGGATCGAGATGACGACGTCCTCTCTCCGGAAAAGTAAGCATGGTGAGGACTTCATATTCGATAGACTTCCAGACTGATTAACAGCTACTGATTATCTGTTAGTATAAATAAGTCTTGAGTCTACCTGACTGATGTTAGAAGCGAGGGTCTGTCCGAGTCAAACTAAGCAATTATTCACCATTCGATTGTCTGAATTCACAACACGCGAAGTGTTGAAGGATGTATATCTTCAAGTCCATACGTAACAGTATGTTTCGAACAAACCAGAGCGCGTCAGAGCGAGTAGTTTAAAGTGTGTGGGAAGTTAGTTACAATACCAGTAGAAGCGGCTCCAGGAGTTTTGCCGCACGGTGCAATAGTCAATTTGCTTCCCCATCTCATATCTCCAAAATTAAAGTGCAACTTCACCTGCATCGGTGAGATTCCGCCTCCGCCTTTGAATAATGGCGAAAACCTACACGCCAACTGGTAATGAGAATAACATAACCATTCGAGACAAAAACTCCTGATTTTTAAAATCTTAAAATCCATAATGCTGGATAAGTATCATCTCTGCTAGTTCATTTTAAATTGTAGCATTACTGTTCTTCTTTTTCTTAGCCCAGCTATTTCTACTGCTACATTTCAGTTGATCTGTATGTCTAATTTTCAAGCTGCCCATTGGATGATTGCCCTGGAGTTCTCCTATTTTAGGGTATGTGATCTTTAGCCCAATTTGTGATTCTCGATTCATGCTGTCTACACGATCTGATCTTCTAGATCTAACCCATCGGCCCAGTGGTCACCCATCCGTTGATCGCGAGCTATCGGTAACTCGCGAAGGCGTGTTAGTTATTAGTTACTTTCATCGATATGTCCTCCTTTAGCCCGTATTACCGCTTCGCAAATTCTGGGCATTCTGCTAACTAACTTTTCTAAATATTAGCATGCATTTGCTGTCATGTTTCCTGTAAATAAACCCACAACTGCTGAGCATTTTGCGGTTGTCTTTCTTTAGCTTTTCGGTCAAGTTGATCCCACCAAAGCTCAATAGGCGACAAGTCAGGACTCTGAGGAGGCAGACCATTATTATTATCTCACCTGCTGCTTCTTTCTCCTGTAGAAAGTTTCTACGTACCCTACCTGTGTGTTTTGGGTCGTTGTCATATTGGAAAATGAACGATTGGCCTCATAATATGACTTCCAGATGGTAAAGCGTTAGTTTTAAAATACCTAAATACCCTTCTTTCCGCATTATTCCGGTTATTTTCACCAAATCGCCCGTTCTTATGCCACCGAAGCAACCCCAAATCATCACGTTTCTACCACCATGTTTCACGGAAGGTATTAAGCAAGCTTCATTAAGATGTTCACCCGATCCACGGCGAACGAAAACTCTGCGTTAGTACCAAATTATTTGAATTTCTACTCGTCGGTTCATAACACGGTTTTCCACACATCTACTGTCCAGTTTGCATGTTCTCTTGCCTATGCCAATCTTTATATTGACGTTTCAATAAGGGCTTTTTGCGGCAACGCACCCTCTCAAACCCGCGGAGAGCAAGCGCTCTTTTACAGTGGAGCAGATACGGGGTCGTCCACTTCTTCTTTCTTCTTCGATCACAAAACTGGCCCATTTCTCTTCTTCTCGTTAAGGTATAATGAACACCTTTCGATGAAATTCCCACTCTAGTACCAGCTTTCTGAATATCGTTTATCTCGAAGAATACAAATAGCTGAACATTTTTAAAAGTTATTTGGTTGCGCTTTGGCATTAATATTTGCACAAATTTAAAACTCGCACACTGATTTTAAGCTAGAAATATTTGCAGGGATAACTTGCCAGACATACCGATAGAAATGGTTTGCAGTACAGTCTAATTACTACCTGAATACCCCACTATAGTATCTGACGCATCCTCGTTATTAAACCACCCCATCTGTTAACATAGACAACCTCTTTATTTAAACATTGTAAAGCAATAAACCGATTTAAATCTAATTTCTTTTTGTATTACTTAGAATTTGTAAGAAATACTTATTGATAATGTTTCCATATACTTTTATTCAGAATAGGGATTAACAGTTTTAGTGTACGTTTACTGTTGTCCATGTTTCGAAGAAATTCGTATTTGCTTCCAAACTTTGTGACGGCGCTGTATATCACCATGTGTTGACGACTGACGTTCTGACGTGTATTTATTTGAAAAAGCGTATGATGAGGCCATCGTTAACGTTGATATTGTCCGGTTTATTTTTAGCATTTATTGGGCATTCTATATGGAATTTGATATTGATATTTCAACCGCCAACATGCAAAACAGGAGATGTGTGCTATTCCTCATATTTAAACAACAAACCTTCTTTAGATTTACTTGTATATCTGACTGACAACTCTCGCTCAAGAAGAGAAGAATTAGTTCTTACCACAGAAAAATTCAATTATGACAAACCTCTTGAATGGTATAAATATTATTAAAGTGCTGGGATATATATAATACATATTAATTTTTTCAGGACAATTAAATTAGAATTAAGCCGAACAGTGCGCAACAATGGCTCTATGTTGATCCACACTCTGATTATACCATCCAAAAGCAATACTAAAACGTTGAGCTTATACGAGGCAAAAAATTTGCCTGATAGTACATACTTACAGGGTGCTTTAACTCAGTATGCAATACCAAAAAGTGTAACATTCAATTTACTTCAGGAAACTGCTAAACAAACTGATGTTAAAGTTTTAACGCATATTAAAACCAAGTATGCTATAATAATGTGTACTGATGAACTAAACATTCCACATTCGGGTGTACCAATAGAATTAGTTGGTTATTTAAGAATCAATAAAAAAAGGCAATTTTTACCTATAGTTATACAAGATTTTTACAGTCTCGATTAAGAGATTTAGAAGAGGTTACAGCTGATACCAAACAAGCTCAATTTACGATTACTTATAATCCAACATCAATAGGCAAATTTAAATTCATGACTCAAATGGAAGCAACCTTTAATAATTTTTTAACCCTTGGTTTTACTGAAAAAGATGTAGATGAAGTAAAAGGTGTTTTTGCTGATACAAACTTATATCTTCTATGTGCAACTGTATTTATTGGAAGTGTACATGTATGTACAAGAAGATATCTTCCAGAGAAGTTTTTGTACAAATCTATTTTTAGTTATTGTTGGATTTCCTATCATTTAAAAATGATGTAAGCTTCTGGAGATCACATAAATCAATGGCTGGATTATCTGCTCGTACAGTCATGTGGAGAGCCTTTTCTCAGACTGTGATTTTCTTATATTTATTAGATGAAGGAACTTCGCTGCTTGTTTTAATACCCAGTGGAATTGGCACCATAATTGAGGTATCTGCATTTTACTGCATACAGCATTAAACAAAAAATTAGCTTTGGCAAAATGGATTTCAAACATTCATTTTTAGTGATACCTTTAATGGTAAATCCCAAAGTTATGATTAATTATAAAGAAATAGTTTTTGAGTTAATCAAAACTCATAAGTTTATTTTACCAGATATGAAGCAATAACTTTCTTTTATATTCCCTTTCTCACATTCTTTTATAGCCCTAATCTTTAATAATTGAGAAGTAGCTGTAGTGGCTGGCATAAAAACATCTGAGATTGATAGTCTATCTAATCAATAGTTAGTGGTATTTAAGAGCTGCAAGTTGTTATGAATTTATTATTTCAAGGAAGAATGTTAGAATCAATATAAACTCTATATTCATTAATATCTGAAAAAAGAAATTATCGACCTTAATTTTATGACAATTTAATTTATTCGGATCTTACTAACCTATGGTAAAATTTCAAAATACAGTTCAGTGAAGAATATTTCATTGAAAATAAAATTAGAATCACCTGGTAATAAATTTCCATGGACTTACTGATTAGCATTCTTTTTTAACATTGAAAGCAATATAAGTTACTTTGAATTATGTTTACAGACATTGAAAATCTATAAGATAGGTAGGAGTATTCTTATTCTTCTCTTCGATTATCTGAGTACAACCTAACTAATTTTCCTCATTTGCCTTACACTTAGAGAAATTGGACTCACAGTACTATGATAATTGCCAGTGTCCTGATCTATTCTTTACTACTAATAAAGTTTCCGATTTGTAACCCTGTACAATTGGAATTGAGAAAACGTACCTACGTATTAAAGAATACTTACAATTTCATTTTGAATATATTTTACTTAGATCCCGAAATTTTTACTTTCGAATTGTTGACCACAATTCAGTTTCCATTTGGTGGTTTTTCTTTAAAGCAAAGAGTTTGAAACCTTGTCACGTCGTTGGTCAGGGAAGGAATGGTTATTTTGTTGTAGCTATTTCTGTCCCATTTGATGTAGAAGTGATGTACTTCCTTGTTTTAATATTTTATCCTCCTAGTGCTATAGTGATAAACTTTTATAGCTAGTCCCCATTCTACTTTTATTATTGGAATTTCAGCAAACCAATATTTACACTAAAGTTTGACAGATTTTCAACAAAAGTTAATTTTTTAATGCACTATAAAAAAGCTAGTCTTTCAATTGTAAACATTTATATAAGTTTACATATTACTTTATTTCTTTTGTGCTGGGTTTATGTATGTAAAACGTCGGTATTTAATCTCTAGGTAGCTTGTAACAGTTTAGTATCTCTTACAACTGCTTTTAATTTAATTGATAAATCTGATTGTCTTAAATAGGAATCACTTTGAACTTTGTTTGTTGCATTAGGATATAATTGCCAAATTACAGAAAATCTTTTCACGTACTTAATTTAATCTGAAAACGTGTCATTTCTTTATTAGTTTTGGAAAGTAAAGAAAGTTTTGAAAGCAACAATCAGTTGGACTGGAATCAGTTTTAACACAACGGTTAAAGAAACAGAGGAAGAAGCCAGAACTAGACAGTATGATCAAGAGTCGATGCGTTACTTAAGTTATATTTTATATCCCCTTTGTATTTTGGGGCTGTATACTCATTAATTTATCAACCACACAAAAGGTAATTTCCTTAATCAACATATCCAATTTTTTATTACAATTAACATAATTATATACTACTAAAACAGTTACATTTCAGCTGGTATTCTTGGACAATAAACAGTTTAGTAAATGGTGTATATGTGTTTGGCTTCCTATTCATGCTACCTCAATTATTCGTTAACTACAGACTTAAGTCAGTTGCAGCTTTACCTTGGAGAGCGTTCACATATAAAGCATTTAATACATTTATAGATGACGTGTTTGCTTTTATTATAACAATGCCTACAGCTCACAGGCTAGCATGTTTCAGGGATGATGTGGTCTTTTTGATTTATTTATATCAGAGATGGTATAGTAAAAAATACAAGTAACTAACTAAAATTAATATATTAAATTGTAGGTTGTATCCTGTTGATAAAAGTAGAGTTGATGGTATAGACAGCGACGTTTTAGTAACAGAAAACGACAAAAAGACAATTAATGTGACTTCAGGCTAATATATTAGTACAATCGACAGGGTTGTATAAATGTGATATATATTAAAGAAAATTTAATCTCTGTTTATTAGTTTGTATCTTCGTCATCATCATCTTTTACCCTTTCTACCTTTTGGTGTAAGGATTCGAAGCCATCGAGCCGTACCGCTCACACCCATTTTAGGATTTTAATACGCCGCTGCGATCGAGCTTCGAACCCTGGACTTTCTCGTTTTGAAGCGTGTGGTTTCACCACGTTTATAAAATTCTACGTCAACGGAAGGCCCATTATTAAATACCGACGACAAAAAATTCAAAGTCATGAAATCAGTGCCGCTTCCCTTTCTTCTTGTATTTACGTGTTGCGCTAGAGAAGTGCTCCATCGCCGTTGCAAGATCAATGCAAGAGTGTCAGTACAGTTACAGTGTGGCAGACTCGTGGTATTTACTTAAAAGAACATTGTTTTTTTTTAGTTAGGGGTGGATGACTGTTTAAATTCACTATTCACTTTTAATTTCATGTAAACAAAATCTTGTTAAAATTTCTTGAAATCGGGTTTTTCTTTTGTTTCTTATCACTTTCAAAAGATGTGATTATGTGTGCCAAATCTCGAGAATTGTGTTCCAATACATTTTAACAGACTAACTAAATGTTCGTTTTAAATCCTCTCATCTTCTACAATTTTTGTCTTAACTTGTTTATAGTAAATTATTATTATAAAAAGAATGCGCTAATTGGAACAGAAGGATTCCTAACGAAACCGGAAGTTGGAACGATTAAACACACCAGACGCAGAACGATGGACCGACAATCCTGCAGACTATCAAACACATGTCTCAGCTGACGGTTCAATCGATGCCTGAAAACGATCTTGAGGTTTTGCTACATCATTACTTCCCAGAAGCTACCGTTATCGGTGACAGTGTGCCAATATCATTATCTGGATGAAGGTTCAGCCGTCCACGGTATTGTGAATACGTTATCGTATACTTCGAAAATGATCGTTCGGCATCCAGTGAAGATATGCAAATGTCAGATATTCGTCTTCCTCATCTGTGCACTCTTGATTTTCAGTTATAGACTGAACCTTTTGTAAGTCGGGATTCTTCTTTAAAATTGCACAACATTTTTGAGCCACATCGACTCCTATAGTGTTCGTCAAGTTTTCTAGAGTCGCTTGTAAATTGTTTACGCAATTTAATGCGTCTCGTGTAGATGAGTGACTGTTTTCTAATTGCTCAATAGCTTGTGCAACTTCAGAATAGTTGATGCATATTTCATCTATTTGTTGTTGAACGTTCGAATTGAAAAAAAGTTGCTGACTAGCTCGAACTGCTGCAGAATCATTTGAATTAATTTTCAAAATGACATTTTTCACTGGTGAAATGTTTTGTTGATAATAAGATACTGCCTGGAGCCATGTTCCCCATGGCGTTATTACAGGCTGAGGTGGTGGTGGCAATTTCGGACACAATTGTTTGAATATATCGACACATGCGTGTATAAGGCATGTACATGGGTACTATATGAGTTGAACTACAGGCAAATGGAAAAGCACAAAAACACATGACATTTTGCAAAAAAATCATGGGTAGACCCACGCGTACCATCCACGTCGATCGCAAAACCGAATTACTTTGGCAGAAAGACGATGCTCTGTGTTTGGTGGAACCAGAGCTGTTAAAACCTGGAGAAACGGTTAATACTAAAAGTTACCAACAATTGACCGATTTGAACCGTTTGCTGCTTGAGAAAAGGCCAGAACACCGAAAGAGCTAACACAAAGTCATTTTTCTTTATGACAATGCTCCATTTCCACATACGGAAAAACCCGTTCGCGACACGTTGGAAGCACTCAGCTGAGAAGTTCTACCCCATGCAGTTTACTCACCAGATCTGGCTCCTTCCGATTACCACTTCTTTGCATCGATGGGCACGCACTTGCTGAACAGCGTCTTGGTTCGTACGAAGATGTGAAAAAATGGCTCGCAGCAAAAGGGGAAGATTTTTACTGGCGTTCTATTCATAAATTGCACGAAATGTGGGAAAAATGTGTAATAAGTGATGGAGCATACTTAGAATAAAGCGCTTTTTATCATTCTTCCGAATTTAGCATGATTTTTAGAACAAAGATCCGCATTTCATTTCATACACCTGCTAACGGCAAATTCAATTTCAATTCTCCGAAGTGATCCTTTCCTATTATTTCGCATACGATAACTATCACTTTGTCGATTGCTCACACGTATGCTATATATTAAAGTTGGAAAACTATATTTGAAAATATTTTAAATAAGAAATATTAACGATCATATTATCGATGACTTTTCTAATGCAGAAAAGGCGGTTTTTTATTTTCAGTCTGCATATGGTCTGCATATACATGTAATAATGTAACATATAACAGAATAATAAAATATATTACTTAAAAGATTATACACATATTATACTTATTATATATATATATATATATATATTATTTGGCAATAGAAATGAACCAATAAATAGAGAAATGGTCTTTTGGATTGGTGCCTACATGAAATTTCAAACGTTTATGTTATGAATTACAGGTTAAGTAACATAGTAGCATTAATTCACACTGACATTAGGCGAAACTTCATGAGTAAGGCAATTTGCTGTCAGAAACCTTTCATATAATTTTCCTTGGTACAAAACTTGTCGTAAATCATCGATGGCTTTGAATGGTCCATTCAGCTTCCTAAAAATTGACGACGCAAGTGATGGTGAAAGTGATATTGATAATAAAAATACGAGCTTTAGTGAGAACAGTAGTGATGATTAACTGAAAGTTGCTTCAATTGACGAATTTGAGCTGATTCTTTGCAATCTTTCGAACATACAGTCCCCGCAATATATCTTGGTGAAGGGTGGGGATGAGTTCGCGCAGATAGAGACAGTGGCAACTGCTATGCACTAACTATATCAGACAGGTGAATGGTACGTGTCCTAAATACGTTTACGGAGCATTCCCACCACTTGCCAATTTATACTGCGAGAGCTGTAGCTATCCACAAACAATAAATTAATTTAAAGATGTTCTCTTTGAATTTCCGCTGTTAAAAATTGAAAAACTATTATCCCAACAAAATGTTTCAAGTGCAACGAAAATAATTTCTAATTGTCTTGATTTTTAATCCAACTAAATATTATTTACAGTTTACTAATTAACAAAGAAAGCTCATTATATAAATACAAACCTAAATAAACAGATTTGTGTAGCTGTTTTTACTCCTATTGTATGCAACTTTTGTATTTCTTTTTCACTGCCCTTATTCAATTTTTTTAAAACTTCATCTTTATGCATTTTTATCCGTTTTGTTTTTGCTACATCAGTGACCACAGATCTGAAAAAATAAACATATACAGATGAGTATCACAGAAATTGAAAATTACTATTTCAACTTATAATTATTTTGAATATATACTAAGCAACATAGAAAATCGGAAAGCCAATATTTATGGTTTAAGTTTTATTAATGTTTATACACGGGGATACCGATTGGAAACAGCTACTATGGTCAAAATCGCTATTGCGCTAGGAGAGCGATCTGTCGGGCGTAGGCTTAACTCGACACAAATGTATAAAAATGTACGTATACGTATAGTATGACCGATTCATTCGTAATTTAAATTTCTACTGATATTTTTACACTTCGCATACTAAAACAAATTATCTGAATTCATTAATCTATTCCTTTTTTTTTCCTATTAATACGTTTATTTATCAATATTTATTTTCTCTGTAGCAGGTAAAAAACGACAAAATCGGCTTCCAACGTATAATTCGTAAACCATGTAACAAAGCCACTCCCAAGGTAATCCATTATGGTAATGGGAAAAACATGTTAAGTTATTTTTGACCGCGCCTGTATTTCGTTGGGTTTGATGGCACCTGTCTGGACGGTTTGTTTCGTAATTGTATATGCAGCGATATACTAGGTAAACTTGGCGACAACTTGTTAAGTTTTCATTTTTCATATCCTATGATTTTGCTTTTCTTCTCTATGGAAATTTCAATTTGGATGAATTTTTTATTCAGATCCGCTGTTGTAGCGCCAAGAGTATTTGATAGACGGAACTACGTTTTTGTCGAGTACTGTATTTGGTTTTAATTCATAACTAATTGGAGATCATCTTCATTTACTTTTATAGTTCCCGTCGGCTTTGGACTACCCTTTTCCTTTTAAATCTTCCGTTTTTGTTTCGCTGTTTTT
This sequence comes from Chrysina gloriosa, assembly GCA_038088585.1. Taxonomy (NCBI): domain Eukaryota; kingdom Metazoa; phylum Arthropoda; class Insecta; order Coleoptera; family Scarabaeidae; genus Chrysina; species Chrysina gloriosa. The sequence goes on along the minus strand of CM076087.1, from coordinate 72,853,583 downwards.
GCTCGTCTTCGAGTCTATAAACTTAGTAATACGGTCTAGTTCATTGGATTCGGTTAAAAATACCTCTGTGATTTTGGATTTGGATTTTTGGAATTGTTAGAGTTTGAGAAGAAATTAGTCGATTTAATAATCCCCCACGCGTCAGGCCGCTCCACAACTTAGGTGTGTCTTATTTTTGGCTTGGTGCTCCAATACCGAGTTGTGATTTTGTTTGCTGTTTTCGTTAACGTTATCTTTTACATTACCGTCATCTTTATTTTATCTTGTGAGTCTATTCCATTCTACGTCATCTTGCCGACTACTGGCTCTGTACATCATTGTGTTAACGTTCGTCGAAGACAGGCACGTATTATTGCTTGTTCGAACTATACGTCACACATACTGTCAAAACTCTACGTGATTGCGACCATCTAGTCGAGGTGGATTGGGTGGCTACTGACATCAGGAGTTGACCTAACTCCAAGCCGTGGATCTCCTCCGACAGTACCACTAACTGCTTCAACAGATAAGTGCTTTGCAAGGAGCCTCACTTCGCCGGTTTTTTTTTACTATTCCAATTTAATATAAGATAAAGTAATCAAGTTATTTTATTTGTTTATTGTAACATATTCTGTAATAACTATTTTGTACAAAAATTCGGACGATGGCCGATTCGCAGATTTTTATTTATTTATTTTCTATATCTAGATTAAGACTATTTCATAGATGTAAGTAATCATCATAAGCATTCGGAGTAGTTGAATTGTTTTATAGGTTTCGTTGGTTCGGTAAATTTCGTGTCGTTACCAAATTTTGTTTACATTTTGATTCGACTTGATTTGAATTTGAGTATTTCTCTTTTCTTTAACCTTAAACATTTGTGTGTTGATGTTTTGATTCGTAGGATTTGATTTCGAATACTTCTGTTTTTTGATTTAAAACTTTTACGTGTAACTGCCACTGACATCTTTTTGTCTCATTGATTGAGGCAATAAATAATAAGTTTGTCTTTGTGAATTGGTTTATGCTTGTCTACTCCTTCCTGAAAACCTTCGCCCTCTCTTCTGCGTTCGATAGATACCGGGCGTAATGGCCGAAACACAATGGCGCCCTTTATCACCTAAAAATCAAGTTCGGGACCCACTCCCGTCTTCATAACGTAAGGTTTGTTACATTTCTTTTTTTTGTTTGTTCGGCCACTTCAATTAATTCGTGTCCGAAACGCCCCGCGCGTAGGAAACAATACTAAAATTCTTGATACAAAATGAAAATTACCGCTAATTAAGCAGAGCAATAACTTAATCTGTTGTAAAAGTTTTGCTGGACATTAGTATCTCGGGCCCAATACTTCGTAAGGATGTGTACGTTTGAATTTTAGTTTTTCCAGGATATATGTTCTTTTATTTTGAAAACCGTAAATAGAAGATTTACTTTAAAAAAAGCTAACACGTCCAGGGTAACTAAGTCTTTAAAAGGTGGCGTGCATGGTATTGGAAAAATATAAATAAAACCCAAAATTAAACACAATATCATTTGAACATGGGACGTCCATGTCTCTCAAACTCAACATTTAATGTAAATTTTGATATATTTTTATATTGTAATTAACGATGGATTATTTAGCAATGATAATGGCAATTAACCATGTAAAAAGTACATTAATATTACAACATACAACCAAAGAAATGAGACAATAAAAAGTAATCAATTTATCTATATACCGGATTTTTCACAACTTATGCGACAAAATTGTAGATAAGATTATATCAGATAAAACTAAGTGTAAAAGAAAAAAATGATAAGAAAAATTGGGTAAAAGTTCTATTTGGGGCCTGACTTATTTATCGCAACAGCTATTTAAAGCTTTCTTGCCAGTATCGATAAATACTTAACATCCGTTCGACGGATTTATAGCAGGCGGACGCAATGGCAATGAAATTGAACGTACACGACCTATTGTAATATACACTTAACCTTCCTAAAGATATGGACCGAATTTTACTAGCGTGTACATATCTTTGTCTAAATAATACACGCAAGTAAAGGCGAACTAGCGGTTACCAATCATTTCTGACCGAAATTTAAACAATTAATTTGGGTTTTCTTGCGATAGTAAAACAATAATTCATATAGTATGAATTTCTTTCTGTTTTAATTTGACGCGTAAGTTGTGAAACAAGCTGTACAGTTGCTTACTGCGGTCACTTTAATAAATAATATAGTAACATACCTGATAGAATTAGAAGATGTCTTAATTGATTCATTATAACCACTTAATGTTGACGTTAAACCTCGTTTTGTTGATAATCGTATACTCCTTCTTTGAGCAAAAATTGGAAACGTTTTAATTGTGTCTTCGTAAAATGTGGCCTCTTGACTTATATCTATAACATCCTGCGAAATTTCAAATATATCATCTATTCCTGCTATAGAACTATCATTGAGATTCGTATCTGTAATTGTATGTCGTTTCTTTAACTTAAGTGTATCTTTACGTTTACGTCGCAAAATATTCTTTGCGTTTGCAATATATTCGGCATCTTCAATATTTTTCAAATTAGAACACGAATTAACTGTTGTCACATTTTCTTCCAAATCTTTGGAATAATTTAAAGAATGCTTACTTGCACGTTTCTGTGCAATCCTTATACTCTTTCTAACGTTATTTCGAGCGTTACTGCTACCACTTGCATCATTACAAAGGCAACTGTGAATCATATTTGTAGTATTTACTTTCATTGATAATCTAAGACTTTTTCGAGGTTGATTAGGCTCATTGATTATATTTGTTGTACAATGCCAATTAGGTAATTGTGGCTTTTTAAATTGTGGGGTATTACGCTCGTTTGCATTTACTTTGTTACTGACTTCCTCAGCGAAAACCATTTCTATGTCTTCCAAAGTGCTATTGTTTGGTATTATACCAGATAAATTAATTTTATTAGGGGACGTACGAAGTACTGTCGAAATTTCATTGAGAACATTTTCTATGTTTAGGTCATCTGCGTTATTTGGCGTACTACTTGATATTAATAAATTGTTTGTAACTGAATTATTTATACTATTAGTTTGTAAGTGTACTTCCTCTTCAATAAGTTTATGCATTGTTTCATAAAATCTGTAAGGAAATGCAAATTATTCGTTAAAGACGGAAATATATAAAAACAGACCGCCATACTCAGTATTTCTGGATGAAGGTTTAATATTTTCTTTGTAACGGTTATCTAATTTATCAATTACTATTCTGGCTATTGGACTTACAATAGAACATAATTCCAAATTACTTTGAAATGTTTTAGAGTTCAGAACATTGATTGACGGAGTTAATATAGGTCGCTTAATACTTGTAGAGGTATGCACGAATGGGTTCCTTCTCTTCATTGGTGTTTTAAGATCATAAAATGCATTTCTCTAAGTAGAATAGAACAATGGAAAATTAAATATGCAAAAGCATTTATTATATGTATACTTACCATCCTTTGTATGGAAACACTATTTAATTTCGGCTTTGTTTTCATCTTCTTGGTGCGCATTGCAAAGTCCAATGTCTGTATTGTTTCATGAAGATCTGTCATATTTGGACTTACACAAGCTATTAACGTAATGTAACTTTCTTTATTAAGTGAATCTAAAATTTGAAAACAATTTTGAGAAGAATACATCAAGAGCAGAAATGAACATTACTAGAAATTACTACAACAGATAGTATTTTATAAATTTGTATTTCTGATTAATGTAGTAAACTAGAGTTGTGGAAAGGCTCTTGTTCCGCTTTGGAATCAGAAATTAATACAGTATCATTTATTGGCACACTATTCTTTACTTAACATCTTTTGTCCAAAGAATTTTTTTATATTTCACCATTATTGGAAAGTCGGCCAAGCAGTTTATCTTCCTGCAGTACAGGCGACCTACTGCAGAGAAGTGGATAACTACATATAATAGACTTTCCAATAAACTCTTCCTAACTCCTAGAATTTTCGTGCTTTTCGAATTATACTATGATGAAAGAAAGGGATCTAACATCGTACTCTTACCAATCACGTCATTTGTTAACTTAATTTAATAATTTAACCAATTATCCTGTATACGAGGGCGATTCGTAAACTAAGTTCCGTTTCCGCCTAGTGAGGTGTGGGGATATCGGCGCGATCGCAGCGCTGCGGTGTAGTCTGCGAGTCTGGCAGTACTAGTAAGAGAATCGTTCGGACATCTTTCGTGCTGTTTTCGTCGTTTAAAATGACTGCTGCAATTAAAAATTCTGCCAAGTGTGTGTCATAAGTACGGTTCGACAAACGAGTGCATGATAAATTATCATTAAGTAGCGTAAACCGGACTGACTCTGTCCCTTCATTGCTTATACCCCCTTACGTGCAAAGCATGAGATTAAAATTCGGAGGATGGACAGCGTCAGTCCGGTTTACAAAACTTATGCACTTGTTTGTCGAACCTTAGTTATGAGCGACAATGTGGTTAGAAGATGGTGTCGTATATTGCGAGAAGAGCAAACTGATGTCGATAATGAAGAACGGAGTGGAAGACCAACTGTTGTGACGTATGAATTTTTGGGTAATGTCGAAGAAAAAATTGTGAAAATCGGCGATTCACAATCACAGAGCTGAATGTCCTTTTCCCTCAAATTTCACGTAGTTTTGTACGAGGTTGTTACTGAACTGGCTTAATTTAAAGGCGGAGTTCTATGAAGAGGACATTCAAAAAGTGTGTAGAGTTGTACGTAATAAAAACGTTTTCATGTATTGGTGTTTTTTTAATAACCAAACGGAATTTACTTTAAGAATCGCCATCGTATATACGGACCAACGATAACAGACCATAGGCTTCGTTTAATCAATTTTTTTGTTTAATAAATACCATGTTTTTGGCACCATTTGTGTAAATACATTAGAGAAACACTAGTACTTAATTTTCAAACTATATAAAATGTTAATTTAGGTTTAACATAGTAAAAATTTACATTTTGGGGTCATTTTTCTTAAAAGAAAATCCTCGGTTAAAAGATTAAACAGGAAGCACAGCGCTGAACTGGTAAAAACGAAGATAGCGGCTGTGCTAACTAAGTAGGCGGTAGGCCATATATGTATTGTGTTTACGCTATGAACAC